>CM077828.1:30486043-31086043 GCA_039720395.1 Liquidambar formosana
GCTGAAGCTAGGCTCAGCGTGTCAGCAATAAAATAAAATAAAAAATTTAGCTGAAACTTCCAACGTTTTAATTTAGAAAAAAAAAATGAAAAAGAAAAAAGGTTTGGCATTCCCTTACGAGCTTTTTGCGCTCCGCATTCGGATTTCTATCCTGCCATGCATAGCACAATGCTATGCACATCCTAACCTTTGAATGTGCATATGAGAAACTCGAGTGCAGAAGAGGATTTGGTACTAAGTTGATAAAACTTAGCATGATGCTAAGGTGAAATGCATTATTAGATTAGATTTTGGACGCTTGGATTTAAAGATAAAAAAATTGTCCATTGAGGTCATTTTGATCATTTCAATAGTAACTTTTGATCTTTAAATTAGAGCCATTCAAAAGCTAATCGAAAAGTCTATTTCACCTTGGCACCGTACTGAGTTTTATCAACTCAACATTGAATCTTCTCTTAAGCCAATAGTATCTCCAAAAACAAAAAAGCAACATTTAAAAAAAAAAAATCAATGCAAAATTCAACTCGCTTGTTTTGGTTTGACTGATTAATGCTATTTCAATCACATTCTCTCACCCATCTATATATGGTATTTTATCCTATAGTTACTTTAATCTATATATTTTTAACATATAAGATGAGTAGCGAAGATAAATGGAAAAGGATGGGTGAATTAGTATTTTTCTAAAAACAAAATGTTTGACTCAAAGTTCAATGTTTCAGTGGTATTAAAAATTTTAAAATGTTCAGCTCAAAGTTCAAGAAAATAAATATTCAGCCCGAAATTAAACGTTTCAATATTTAATTACACCCTCTGGTTTGTTTCTTACGGAGATCGATGAGAAAAAAAATATTCAGCTCAAACTTCAAAGGCTTGGACAACGACACGGCCGGCGACCCGGCGTCATGGCTGGATGGATTGGGATAATGGGATATAGGGTCACTTTCGATCGATGTTACCAATTTTTTTATTTTTTATTTTGGTGGGGGAGTGCGGAACCTTTTCGAGTTGCTTTTGATACAAAACAATTTTGAAGGCATTTCGTGAGTAGTCATAATTTTTCATTTTCTAGTGAAAAAGGAAGCCATTAATTGTGGTGATAAATGAAAGTAGACATGGTATTGGTGGTGTATGTGTTCCTTTTAAAGACCAAGTAGAACTTCCATGTAATTGTGATATAATCAAGTGGTATCATCAGCTAATCACATTTAAGTAAAGTAGGAAAATCAGTATACTTGTTGGTCCCATTGTCCTATTTTATTTGCATGTAATTGGCTGATGATACCACCTGACCATATCACAGTTACATGGAAGTTTTTGCCTCAAAGACCAATAACATATGGTCATAATTTTTGACAGGAAATTTGGTGATGTGAAGGAATATCCGCACAAAAGCTTGTCAAATATCTAAAAATAGTAAAAATAATGTTGAAATCACTAACAAATTTTCTAGCAAAAGCAAAATTCTGCAACCAAAAAAAAATTTAATGCAGGTGATCCCGTAAGTAATGCAATACGTGCAATCATGTTGATTAATTAATTACCATAATAGAAGTGATCGTATTAGAGAGAGTGCTGGAATCTTCAAACAGGACTGGCTCAAAAATCCCAGCGTTATTCACCAAATGATCCACTGTTGCATTAAATCCATAAACCATTATATGTCAGAAAGGAAAAATGCTATATATCCCTCTTTCTTTTTCTTTTCTTTTTCTAAATTCAAGATCCCAAATTCAAATAAAAATTTAATGGGTAGATCAATTTTTGGTTCAAAATTAAAATCGAATTCATGGGTCATGTTGGATACTTACACCGTCCAAAGTGGCTCATAGCTTCACGAACAAACCGCTTGGAGTCTTCGACATTGGAAACATCTGCACGAATCACCATAACATCCGGGGAGCCAAACCGGCGGGCCTTATCGGCAACTTCTCGGAGCCGATTCTCTCTTCTGGCAACAAGCACTAAACAAGCTCCTTTCCTAGCGTACTCATAAGCAAGATACTACCCCCAAAAAAATTACAAAACAGAATCATATATATATAGAGGGAACCCATGAAGGAAAAAAAGAGAGAGAAAAAAGCGAGGTTGATGGAGATTGCACAAACCTCTCCAATGCCTGAAGACGCTCCTGTGATGAGCACTACTTTTCCAGACACGTTTTCAATGTATATGAATTTTTTGATTGAAGAAAGAAATTTGAAAACTAGATATGGCGGTAAGGTGAAGAGGAGCATGATGAGTGCTATAGGAGGAAAAACAATGTTCATGCACTTCTGAATCAAATCCATCTTGATTGATTGAGAGAGGGAGAGAGAGAGATGGCTGGGTGGGTTATAGCAATTCACGTAACATCGATTGATCGCCTCATGTGCTATTTTTCTAGTTTGATGCTCGGTGTTTTTGTTTTCCTTTATTTATTTCTTTATTTTTGGTCTAGCTAGGACCAGTTTGGAACTCTCTGATTCTATTTCTTGAGAGCTTTCACAACTGATTAACAAGGGTATCCAAGGGCGATCGAACTAATTCCTCCAATCTGTGCAATCCCTGCCCCACACTATTTTTAGGTACTTTTATAGTTGTGTATAATTACTTTGGCGTACTTAAGTTGACTGAGTTTTTCATGTAACTGTGATACGGTCACGTAGCATCATGGATCAACGGAAACAAAATAAAGTAAGATTGTTGAACCAAAAGTACTATAACAATCTCATTATAATTTACTCCATTCTCATTAGCTTATGACACTACATCAATCATATTACAATTGCATATAAGTTTTTCTTATTTAATTTAAATTTTCTTTTTTTTTTTTTTAGGAGATACAAGAATGAATTTCCTTAATCTGTCCTCCACAATTTAGGAATTGATACCTAATGCTATTAATTAGAGTAGAACAGAGAAACAAACCCCGGATGTGTGTATCGGTCCCACAACATACAGACTAATAAGTCATGGACTTGCATAAAAATTAATTACCCGTCAATAGAGATATGTCCTACCAACCTTTACTGTTCTTATTACGCCTAAAGAACTAACCACAAGATTTGAACACAAGATCCCATAATTGATATTCTAACCACTCAATTATCTACACCACACTTCGTGGTTCTCATTTAAGTTTGACAGAAGCAACTTCCCAAACCCCAATTAAGTCAAACCACCGCCTCCCCCCCGCCCGCCCCCCCCCCCCCCGCGCGGGGCGCCGCGGAGGGCACCAACGCCCACCATACGCCCCAAAAAGTGGCCTCAAAAGGTGTACACCTACCGATTCACATGATCAACACGACACCGACGCATTAATTAAGGGTATAAGACACCAACAAATGGTAATGCCCATATATGGGAGTACCATTTCTTGCATGATTAATGACAAACTGTCATCATTATCTTCATCATTTATTTTTTAAGCCTTTTGGTGTAATCAAACTGGCTAGAAGAATATACTCCTTTCGTCCCCAAATTATTGTCACCTAGCAAAACATATATAATTGTTACAGTATACCTTACCTTGTACTGTATAATGTATAGCGTAGTTTTCCTCCTGTATTGTACAGCTATACCTAGGATTATTCCTAGCCTAAACTCTATATATAGGTCCCTCATGTACATGAAAGAGACACATCGAATATAAGGGTTTTACCCTCTTTTTCCCTTTCTCCCTTTCTGTGTTCAACTGCAATATGGTATCAGAGCGAGGTTCCTTCTTCCACAGCCGCTGTTCACCGCGCCGCTGATCACCGCCCACTGCCTTCCATTTCCGGTGAAGACAACCAACGCCATCGTCGTCCTCCACCTAAAACATCTCTGTCCATCACAGTTGAAAGCCTTCCGCAAACCTCCACCACCTAAAACACCTCCAAAAACCTTCGCCTCACCACGATACACAGAACGGCGAAAGCCGCGTCGTCAGAACCAGCTTCACGCGCCCCCACGCGCCGCCTGAAGAAACGCGAGTGAGATCTACTCGCGCTGTAGATCTCATGCGCCATCACGCGCCGGTGAAGATCCTCACTCCGGCAACGCTCCGTCAGCAGTCGCCGCCTAAAACACCGCCAACAACCTTCGCCTCACCGCAATCTGCAGAACGGCGAAAACCGCGTCGCCAGCAACCGCCGCACGCGCCCTCACGCGCCGCCTGAAGAAGCGCGAGTGAGATCTACTCGCACTGTAGATCTCACGGGCTTTCACGCGCTGGCAGGAATCCCCACTCCGTCAGCACTCCGTCATCGCCACGTCAGCACCCAGTCAGCGCCCAGTCAGCACCAGTCAGCGCTGCGTATCTGCCACGTCAGCACTGCCACGTCATCTGCCACGTCTTTTGCCACGTCAGCACTGCCACTGCCACGTCAGCACTGCTGTATAGCACTGCCACGTCAGCACTGCCACTGCCATGTCAGCCCTACTGCATCCGTTTGCTGTTTTTCCTTCATTTTCTCCATTTCTGGGCTATTTTCAGCAAACAGACAGTCATTCTTAAGTATTTTCAGCCCTCTGATCTCATTTTTGAGCTCCTTTTTGGCTAATTCTACTCCGAGTGTGCAGTTATGAGTAACCCAGAGCTTGCTATCAACATCCCTCTGGTCTTAAATGGTCAGAATTATGTTCTCTGGGCTCAAGCCATGTCTGGCTACCTTAGTGGTCACAAACTCTGGCGAATTGTCACTGGTGATATCACTGAACCAAAGAAAGGGACAGAAGAACTTGAAGAAAAATTTGTGGATCGTCTTGAAGAGTGGGACAGTAAGAGAAGATTATCTCTGCTTTTCGCAGTACCTCTATTCCATCCATTGGTATGCAGTTTGGCCGTTTTGAAACCGCCAAAGCTGCTTGGGATTTTCTTGCTGACCGCTACACCACTGCTGGTCTCTCTCATCAGTATCAACTTTTAGATCAACTTCACCGCATGCATCAAGAACCTGGAGAAGCAATCGACAGTTTCCACTCCCGCATGCAGGCCTTTTGGGATCAATTGGCCGCTTCAGAACCTACTTGGACCTGTTCTCAGGATGCGGCGAAGTTTCTCAATTACCGAAATCAGCAGCGTCTAATCCATTTTCTGATGGCCTTGGATGATGTATTCGAACCTACACGTGCCATTCTGCTTCATCGCACTCTATTACCGACCTTGGAAAGTGCTGTTTCTGAACTTGTTGCATATGAGACTCGACGCTGTACTCGCCTTCCTCCTTCTACTGAATCTGCTCTTGCAACTCCCTTCTCAGCACCGGCCCACACTGCTATGGCTACTCCTCCTTCTGGGCGTCCATCTCTATCAGGGTGCAAGTTTTGTCATGAGCCGAATCATACTTTGCTTCACTGTCCTATTCGAGTCTGCAAGCACTGTCACAAGCGCGGTCCAGGTCATTTCTTAAATGACTGTCCACGCAATCCAAACCCACAACCTCGACATGATCATTCCAGAGGAAATTCATCCAGGTCTAACAGGTTCAAGCCTCACCATCGTTCCACTACTGCTGCTGCTACTGCTGCTGCTACTGAGGACATTTCTCCACCTACCTCTCCCACTTCATCTCTCTCTAATGCCGATCTCACTGCTCTTCTCAAACAGGTCCTCTCTACTTCTGGTAACCCTCCTCCTACTGCTCTCTCTGCTACACCAGGTACTTCCTCTTGGTATTTTGACTCCGCCTGTTGTAATCATATGACCTCTAATTACTCTCTTTTCACTACTCAAGTTCATACCTCCCATCTTCCTACTATTCATACTGCTGATGGCTCTCACATGCATGTTAATCACATTGGACAAGTCTCTAACTCAAAAGTGACTCTCCCTGATACTTATTTCATTCCTCAACTCACTTTAAATCTTATTTCTGTGGGCCAACTTTGTGAACTTGGTCTTAATGTTACCTTTTCTTCTACTGGTTGTATTGTACAGGATCCAAAGACAGGACAGACGCTTGGGACCGGCCGTAAAGTTGGACGTTTATTTGAACTGATCAACTTCCACACTCCATCCCACCTCACCTCTCCCGCTCACTTCGCTGCTGCCTCAACTCCTCTCTCTTTAACTCTTTGGCATGCTCGCTTAGGACATGTTTCTTTCAGTCGTTTACAAAAATTGGCTTCTAGTGGTATTTTGGGCCCTGTAATAAATAAACATGATGGTTGTTTATCTTGTCAGCTCGGTAAACAACCTGCTTTACCTTTTTCAAGTAGTGATTCTGTTTCTGATGCTCCATTTGATTTAGTTCATTCTGATATTTGGGGTCCCTCTCCTACCACCACCATGGGTGGATCCAAGTATTTTGTTATCTTCATTGATGATTATTCTCGCTTTACTTGGATTTTTCTTATGCAGCATCGCTCTGAACTAAAACAGATTTACTATAACTTTGCCCGCATGATTACCACTCAGTTTTCGCGTCCTATTAAAATCTTTCGTGCAGATAATGCTATGGAGTACCGCGACACTGACTTCCTCCAATTTCTTCAACAACAAGGCACCCTTCCTCATCGTTCTTGCCCAGGCACCTCTCAGTAAAATGGTCGCGCCGAACGCAAACATCGTCACATTTTGGACACTGTTCGTTCTCTTCTTCTCTCATCCTCCTGTCCTGAGCATTTTTGGGGAGAAGCTGCTCTCACCGCCGTTTACACCATCAACCACATTCCCTCTCCTATCATTAATCATCAATCTCCCCATGAACGGCTTTATGGTACACCTCCTAACTACAGTACTCTCCGTGTTTTTGGCTGTGCCTGTTTTGTGTTACTTCAACCACATGAACGTACCAAGCTTCAACCTCATGCCCGTCTCTGCTGCTTCTTGGGTTATGGGATAGAACACAAAGGCTATAGGTGTTGGGATCCTATTTCCAAACGTCTTCGTATTTCCCGTCATGTGGTCTTTTGGGAACACAAACTGTTCTCCTCTCTCTCCAAATTTCATCTCCCTCCCTCATCTACCCTTTCTCTATTCACTAACCCCTCTATTTCTTTATTTTCTGATGATGTTGACACAGGATCAGACACACCAACTACGGCCCCTCCTGAAGTGCCCGTCCCGCCTGACGATCCTGACGATCCCGTTCCCACTCCTCCGCCATCTCTTCGCCGTTCTACTCGGGTAAGAGAATTGCCAGCCCATCTTCGCGACTTTCATTGTTTCTCCACTATTCTTTCTCAACATGAGCCTCAATCTTATCGCGAGGCTTGTACTAACCCTCTTTGGCAGCAAGCAATGAATGATGAATTACAGGCTTTACACAAAACTCATACTTGGGACTTGGTTGATCTTCCCTTGGGCAAACATGCCATTGGATGTAAATGGGTTTACAAGATCAAGACTCGCTCTGATGGAGTTATTGAACGCTATAAGGCTCGCCTCGTTGCCAAAGGCTTTACTCAGGAGTATGGGATTGACTATGAAGAGACCTTTGCTCCTGTCGCTCGTCTTACTTCTGTCCGGAGTCTCCTAGCCGTGGCCGCTGTCCGCCAATGGGGATTATTTCAGATGGATGTTAAGAATGCATTTCTTAACGGTGATCTTCATGAAGAAGTCTACATGCAACCACCTCCTGGGTATGATCATTTGCCTAACCAGGTCTGTCACCTCCGTCGCGCTTTGTATGGACTCAAGCAAGCTCCTCGAGCCTGGTTTGCCAAATTCAGTTATGTTATTGGAGATTTCGGCTTTACATCTAGTCCCTATGACTCTGCTCTTTTTGTTCGTCAGACTAATCATGGCACCATTCTTTTGCTTCTCTATGTTGATGATATGATTATCACTGGTGATGATTCTACTGGCATTTCTACTCTGAAACAGTTTCTTAGCCAGCACTTTGAGATGAAGGATCTTGGTTCCCTTAGCTATTTTTTGGGTCTTGAGATTTCTTCTGATTCTCGGGGATACTATCTTTCTCAGGCCAAGTATGTTTCTGATCTCCTCACCCGTGCTGGTCTTACTGATAGCAAGACTGCTTCAACTCCTCTCGAGCCTAATGTCCGCCTCACTCCTCTAGATGGTACACCTCTCCATGATGCTACCTTGTACCGACAGTTGGTTGGCAGCCTTGTTTATCTCACTATTACTCGGCCCGATCTTGCCTATGCAGTACATCTTGTCAGTCAGTTTATGTCTGCTCCTCGTTCTTCTCATTATGCAGCTGTTCTCCGGATCCTTCGATATATTAAAGGTACCCTTTATCATGGTCTTCATTTTTCTGCCGCCTCTTCCCTTGACTTGCGTGCCTACTCCGACGCTGATTGGGCCGGTGATCCGACTGACCGACGTTCTACCACTGGCTACTGTTTCTTTCTTGGCACCTCCCTTATTTCCTGGCGTAGCAAGAAGCAAACCGTCACCGCCCGCTCCAGCTCTGAGGCTGAATATCGTGCTCTCGCCGATACTACCCAAGAACTTCTTTGGCTTCGTTGGCTTCTTACTACTATGGGGGTTCCTCTTCCGACAGCTACTGTTCTTTACTGTGACAATCGTAGTGCTCTTCAGATTGCTCATAATGATGTATTCCACGAACGCACTAAACATATCGAAATTGATTGTCATTTCATTCGTCAGCACATTACCAGTGGCACTGTGCGTCTCCTCTCCGTCTCTTCCACAGATCAGCCTGCAGACATCTTCACCAAAGCTCATCCCCCAGGACGCCATCTCAATTTAGTTTCCAAACTCAAGTTGGTCTCTACAAACCCTACTTGAGTTTGAGGGGGGGTGTTACAGTATACCTTACCTTGTACTGTATAATGTATAGCGTAGTTTTCCTCCTGTATTGTACAGCTATACCTAGGATTATTCCTAGCCTAAACTCTATATATAGGTCCCTCATGTACATGAAAGAAACACATCGAATATAAGGGTTTTACCCTCTTTTTCCCTTTCTCCCTTTCTGTGTTCAACTGCAATAATAATGATGTGATGGCATTTAACAGAGTTTCCTAAAACAACACACTTTTTCGAAGGAGACAATCAATTAAAAATAGAAGAGTAGTAACATACTCACCATGGTAAAAAAAAAATTAAAATAATAAAATAATAACACTAATAATAATACAAAGGAAAAAAATTAACATTATTACTATAATTGATATTATAATCAATTCTTAAGAATTCATAAAGACACTATTTCGAATTTCTACTTTTATTTATGATCATCACCTTCATTTTTTTTTTTAAATTTGTCAATTTAAAGTAATAAATTTGTGCTTTCAATACCATGTAAAATTTATGGAATTGTTTAATTTCAAATTGGACACCCAAACAAGCCCTTAATTAATAAATGAAAAATATTCAAACTCCTCTTGATTCAAACTTAAGAATTCTTAAAATATAACCTTACAGGATTAGTTAAACGATCAAAACCTAAATGCATGTGCTTCCCAGATATCATCATTTTGATTTTTCGCATCTATTGCTATAAATGTAAATATGAGACATCTCACACACGCCGTTAGAAGATTGGAATGAAACCTAAGTGAAAATAACCGAATAAGTCCAAAAATACCCTTAATCCTTAATAAATAAATAAATAAATAATGAGTAAAGCATCTCACATCAAGTCATCAACTACTATAAACTTATACTCCGTAAAAGAATTCGAGAGATAACAGGATGCAACTTTTAGTTAGTGAGGCAAATCCTATTTATAAACAAAAACCCATAGTTCTATATAGTCTGCAGAGCATGATCTTTAATCTGCCTTGACCTCAGGCGATTGGATTGTAGTGGGGTACAGAAATTTCTTGGCTCCAGTGAGATCTAGGATCTTTTTGCTGGGCGCTTCCTCGGGTGAGCCCCCTGGCCTAGTAACGTACATCAATCGGTAACACCACTCGATCAGCTCAGGGCAAAACACCTTCCAAAAATAGGTGACCTTGAACCATGCTGGCTCTGTCACGTATCTCTCTCCCCTGCAAGCACCGTTCACGATCGCCTTGGCGCACGCTCCTGCTAATGCAACTGGGGATATGCTCACTTGAACCTAATCAACAGACATTTTTCAAAATAATCGAGGGCATGATCTACTGTTTTGTTTAGTGAAAAGAAACCACTACTCTATTAACGGTTATCCTGAGAAATAAAGAGGATGTGTCCCACTCCTTGTAAAAATTCGATTATGTAAAAGCCAGAGTAACATATGCTTCAATTACAGGTTGACCCGTATACAGGTCTTTCCTTATAGAGGATGCATAGAACTAAATTAGAACCAAAGGGTACGTCCATGTCTACCCCCAAACTTTAAATTTTTTGTAACATATACATACATTTACATATAGCTATATAAGTATTAAAGTACGTAATTTAGCCCAAAAATTACACCTACCCATCCCAAAACCCAAGATCCTAACTCATTTTATTTTCCATTTCTTTATGTAGTTTTGAATATTAGTATAGTTCTCATTCTTGAATGGTGAAATTTCTCTAGTTCATAGTCTGGCCCCCAAGATGAAACCTTGCTTCTGTCCCTTATAACCATGTGAAAATTCTGGTAGGTAAAGACCATACCGTAACCTATGTTTGAAACATGACCAAGTGCATGTGTCTGTGCAACACGTGCTTAGAACATAACCGCATACATATATATATAAAAAGAACAGCAGAGGAAAATTAAGCTTACATCCCTCAGTGCTTGATCAACTTCCATTTTGCCTTCCCTCAATAGGTATTTGCCTCGGGTCATTTCGGACTCAACAAATCCTGGAGTCACAATTGTTATTCCAATGTCGGACCCAAGTTCAACCCTCAATGTCTCGTATAACGCCATCATTGCTGCTTTGCTTGCCTAAGGTGGCCATTGAAGTATTAGACCTCATCACTAAAAGAAAACAGAGAAAATAAGAGGGCAAAGGGGAACAGGCAAGAATTTCCAGTGGGACTCACATTATAGAAGCTCATTCTTGGCATAGGCAACCATGAAGCAGATGATGAAAGGACCACGATTTTGCCTCTGCTGTTTCTAAGGTATGGAACGGCAAAACGGGTGGTGTACACTGAACCCCAGAAATTTATATCCTTTTACCACAAAGCATGGAAACTCAAAATTTGAAGATTACAAATCAGGAGGTAATTTTCCCTTTTCTATTAGTGGTGGGGTACCCAACTCAATTTGTCCAGAGTCACTTGCCCGTTGATAGGATCAGTACATCGGTTAATTCAAAATTTCTTTTAAAAAAACAATTCACTTTCCAGTAAGCTTGAAGCCAGATCATTTACTCGATCAATAAGTAAGAAAAATGCTATTAGGCTTCCATGTCATCGATTAGTACCATCCAAATGAAAAATGTTATTAGACTATCATGTTATTAACCAGTACCACGATAATTGAACAATCAGATTTGGGCACTTTATTATCATCTTATATATAATAATTAAAATAAAAAGTGTTTGATCAATTATTACCATAATGGTTCTAAAGGCAGTGATATCGGTTGACTCTTCAAACAAGCATACAGAAGTGACCCCTGCGTTATTCACCAGATGATCCACTGCATCACATTAACCCATGCATCTTGGGTTAAAACACCATCAAATGCTCATAAAATCACAAAACAAAAAATTAATATAATTCGAAGAAATTAACCCTATAAACTATCACTCACATCGCCCAAAGTGATTCAATGTCTCATCAACAAGCCGCCTGCAGTCTTCAACCCTCGCAACATCAGCACGAATCGCAATAACATCCGGAGAGCCGAGCTCTAGTGCTCTATCCGCCACTTCTCGGAGCAGCTTCTCTCTCCTTGCAGCTAGGGCTAAGCATGCTCCTCTCCTAGCATACTCATAAGCAAGATGCTACACACACACTCAAAATAAGCACACATAATAAGGTAGAAATTGAGGCAATCGCCTTAGATCCTAGCTTTTAAAGTCACAACCTACTCATTAAAAAGCCCATATACAAAAGATCTTATTAAAAATTTGGAGGCCTATTGGCACCCAAAAACTTGCTTTTCATCCCACTTATTTTACATTTTAAGATTTTATGAAAAATATATAAGGTTTTTATAAAAACTTATAGCGTTTTCTATTAGAAAACATCATTTTGAATAACTTTTTAAAAGTAAGTTCTTCCAAAATCTATCGTTTGAATGGGCTTTTTAGTCATTTATGATGTGGACACTATAAATAGCAAAAAAGTCTATTGAAACGATAGATTTTGGAAAAACTTTCTTCTAAAAAGTTGTTCAAAATTATGTTTTCTAACAAAATACGCAATCAGTTTTTATGAAAATCTTCTATATTTTTCATAAATCTTTTAAGTTGAAAATAAGTGAGGGATGAAAAGCAAGTCTTTGGGTGCCAATAGAATCCCCTTAAAAATTTTGACCTTAGACCCTATTTAAAGAAGGGACATTTTGTCATGGGGGCCTCAATTTGTACTGGGCCACTCTAATTTAGACCCAGAAATCAAAGGTTTATAGACAATTTTGGGGTTGCTCGTTACCTCGCCGATGCCTGAGGAAGCACCAGTTATGATCACAACTTTTCCTTCTACATTTTCGCTGATGATGGAACTTAAGATGGAAAGGAAGAGCTTGAAACCCAAAAATGGTGGTAAGAGAAGGCTGAGGAAGAAGAAGGTAAATGGAGGAGCTACTATGTTGAGGAAATTGTTTATCAGATCCATGGTTTAGAGAGAGAGAGAGAGAGAGAGATTATCTGATATGAGGACAAAAAATTGTAAATAATTATACCCATGAGAAGAAAGGGCTAGAAGGAGAAGGTGGTGGCAGTATTTGCATGGCAAGCATATGACACGTAATGGAGCCAAACTGGCGGAATGGAGGTGGTGTTAACATTTGTCTTCCTATCCCCTGACCCTTGCCGTGCTCAAAATTTCTGCGGGATTATAACCTTACTGCCTTACTGGAGATAGTTTAGTCATTTTATGAGATTTTAGGGTCAAAACGGGATATACGTGGATACATTTTCTGCCACGTAGGATGTTGGGCTGCCTTTCTTGTGATGGCCCATTAAATCTAGCTCCTGGGCGCATTTAACAAGCCCACGCCAAGTATAAGTACATTGTAATGGGCCAGGCTTGACATAGGTACTTTCTCCGTTTCATGTTTGAAAAAATACATTTTTTTAGGAATTCTTTTTAGATGCTTATGCATCCATTTTTATAACCTAACTAATATTTCAATTTTATCCGTCAAGTTTAATATAATAATTAATTGAGTTTGTTTTGTCCACGTCATATAATTAATAGCATAAATATGGGTATTTTAGAAAATTAATTAAAATGAAGTCTTTATTTTTTTACTAAGACAATAATTTTAAAATGACTCCAAATTAAGAAAAGGAAGACAATTAGTATGAAATGGAGAGAGTACAACCTTTTTTTTTACTGTTAGAGCAGGTTCTGATTGAAGTTAAAAGTAGCCTCGGGAGAAGTAAATCTGCCCTCATGGGTGCCAATAGGTTTGAGCATGTATCCATGTCTTTAAAATTTATGTTCCCATATGCATGGATGGGTAATTTTTTACTAGAATGCATAAAAGGCAATTCATTTTCGTTTCAAACCAGAACTTTGTTTGAATTTGAAAGGTTAATGACAAGTCCATCTAATTCTGCAATACTCATTCAAATAATACAAAGAAAGATTTAAGGATCGGAGGGTTATGTTATACTTAAAAATAAACTGGTAACAAAGGTTATTGTAATTCTACCATTCAAATGGTCTTATAATTTTTTATTTTATTTTTTTTTTTTTGGGCTGCCCTTATATTCTTTTGGGAAAGTTTGATCTTTCCCTTCATTCATTACTACAAACTACTCCAGCCTCCTTTGTTTGTTGACCCTTGCAATGAAATCATCTGCCCTTTTGTTTAATTCATCAGTGAGCTCTTCTTCTCAATCTAAATCCTCTCTTTCCTTCCCTACTTCTATTTTTTCTTCTCCCCAGCTTTTCCTTTCTATGTGCTCTCCATCTTTAATTACCAAATAATCTTCTTTACTTCCTCTTCTAAGGACATCTCCAATTTTCTCTCCTTCTCGTCTTCAACAGCATGACAACTTATAAGGCTTTGAATGCGGTTTATGTACTCATCGTAGTACAAATTGCCGGCCAACGAAGAGTCCGAAGGGAAGCTCTTTCATCTTCCAACGAGGATGATAACGATAAGGTTTCTTACAATGAACAAAAACTTGGAAATGAGGAAGAGAGAACCTAGTTTTGGGAGAGTGACAAATAAGGAAACGTTCATGGAAGAACATAGGGACGGATACCAACAAGGGCTGGAACAAACCGCGCTTAGAGTCTTCGACATTGGAAACATCCGCACGAATCACCTTAACATCCGGTGAGCCGAGACGGCGGGCCTTATCAGCAACTTCTCGGAACCGGTCCTCTCTTATGTCAACAAGCACTAATCGAGCTCCTCTCCAAGCGTACTCATAAGCAAGTTGCTTCAAAAATTACAAAACAACGTACATCATAAAAATGGAAACCCATATTGAAAGGGGAAAAAAAAGGGGTTTAAAGGGAGAGGTGGAGATTGTACAGACCTCTCCAATGCCTGAAGACGCTCCTGTGATGAGCACTACTTTTCCTGCTACGTTTTCAACGTATATAAATCTTATGATAAAAGAAAAAAACTTGAAAACTAGGTATGGTGGCATGGTGAAGAGGAGCATGATGAGTGCTATAGGAAGAATTACAATGTTCATGAACTTTTGAATCAAATCCATTTTTCTCTCCGCTACACACACACACACGCTCAAGAGAGAAAGAGAGAACCGATCAAAAAGATTAAAAAAAGAAGAGAGAGATAAGAGAAAAAGAGATGGAGAATGGGGTTAGTTGAGAGAAGGGCTACTCACGTTAATGTGATGAGGAAAAGAAATTAATGGGTTGGTTGAGACATGGCAAGAAAATAGCACACTATACTCTGAGAGGACACAAAGTCCCACGGAAATAAGACCAAAATTGGTAACCAGCACAATGGCTGCAGTAATTCCGGTACTCAAAAGGAGAAATTAAAGAGATAAATGAAGAATAATTAATCACATAGTACATGGACAATTTAATGTGGTTCGGTGGACAATTTAATGTGGTTCGGTGGCTTATGCTACGTCCAAAGGGATAACGATTGGATGGGTTCACTACGAAAAAAAAAAAGTACAGACAAAATAATAAAAAGTGGTTTTACAAAACAAATTTTTTTACCCATTTGAAGTAATATATTTTTATTTTTCAAATTTCACTGATTTGTTGAAACATTGACAAGGCCAGTCATAAATTAACCGTTTTTCTTTTCTATTATGAATGGATAACGTTAAACGTAACAGTATAATACAACACTATATAGATAACAGCTAATGTAACAATTAATGAACTTCTTGTGAATAGCTTAGAGGGTGTTGTTGTTAACCAATTGAATCATATCATATCAGGTGCTTGAACTAAGAGCTGTTTATAGCATGAATCATCGTTTAAAAGCTTTCATTCATCCCATGGGTAAGTTTCCATATATAGACTAAACAACCCCCTCCCCCTTATTTTTTCAAGCTTGTAGTTAGTTTTCTTCTATAATTTGGGGGAAAAGAAAAGAAAAGATGGGCAAAACCGATATTGCCAGATCTCATCAACTTAAAATAGGATCCCAAATGATAGTTCATATTCCCCCTCCCCTCTAAAAATGGGAATCCCTTTATTCGTTGGTAAAATAAGCCCTTGAGTTCTATTGCAGATAATGATCCAAAAACATCAAATCCACCACACACACCCAGCCGGTGTGGCACTCTGCTAACTAGATAGTCTCAATCTGTTTTTTGCTCAGGAGGTTGGATCATTGAAGTTGGATCGAGAAGCGTTTCTGCTATAATTTTGTTGCCATTTGTGTCCCTCTGCAAAGTCGGCATTAAATATGCCGTTGCCGAGAAGATTCGAGAGAATAACTCAATTGATGTCGCCTTTTTAATAGATATGGAAATTAGTCTTGAGCATGTGCTGGACTGTGGAGATGGAGAAGGTGAGAGGTCACGGGTAAGCTTTGGGTACATATAAGGGTATTTTCGTCAGAAAACAATAAAATAGATTAATTGAGTTAAGAGAGAAGTAGCTTGACTATTTGTTAAATAAGTCTTATTTGATGGGCTAATGGCCAAATTCCCCTAAATTTAATTTGTTCGCATCCCTTTTGGTCATAATTAATGATAGATTTGAGTCGTGTGAGCAAAGCTTACATTGGGGCCATGTAAGTTAGTTTTGAAGTAACGTTTTAAACCTATCGTATTTTTTGTCTTTAAAGATATGTAGACCATATAATTGATCTCATTTGACAATGTGAGATGTTAAATTATTTTTAATAGGGAACCAAAAAAATGGAAAAAAAAAAAATGCAAACCACGCATTTCGGGCTAGGCAAAACCGCTATCTTGCTAAATCTCATCAACTTGA
Source organism: Liquidambar formosana (assembly GCA_039720395.1). Lineage (NCBI taxonomy): Eukaryota > Viridiplantae > Streptophyta > Magnoliopsida > Saxifragales > Altingiaceae > Liquidambar > Liquidambar formosana. The sequence continues at coordinate 30,502,432 of CM077828.1, forward strand.
AGTAATGTCCTTGAACAACATGATTTATTATAGGATCCCAAATGGTTTTTTTTTCCCCCAATAAATTAGGAATCCCTTTTATTTAGTAGTAAAATAGGCCCTTGAGTTCACTGACAGATAATGATCCAAAATCATCAAATCCACCGCACCCAACTAGCTAGATGGTGTCAATCTGTCTTGAGCTCAGGAGATTGGATTGAAGCAGGATAGAGAGACGTTTCTGGCTTAGTTTTGTTGCTAGTTTTGTCCCTCTGTGAAGTCCCAAACCTTGTGATTAACAACCAGCGGCAGATCCACTCCACTACCTCAGGACACAGCATCTTCCAGATAAATAACGCACTATACCAAGATGGCTCTGTCAGGTACCTCTCTCCGCGGCAAGCACTGTTCACAATTGCCTTGGCACACTCTTCTGTTGACGCCATTGGAATAAACCTCAGATGCATCTGATAGCAATCACATTCATAACAATGAAGAAAATCCCTTGTTAGTGTGAGAGAGAATTGGGATAAGGGTAGCACACAAAGAAAAGCTTTCGTGTCTCATTTCTTTGATATACTTCCCCGAAGCTTACCATTGAAAAACTTTCGCTATGGCACATTTCCGAGTGAACAAAACCAGGGGTCACAATTGTTATTCCAATTTCCGAACCAAATTCAGTTCTCAAAGTGTCATATAAGTTTATTAGTGCTGCCTTGCTTGCCTGAAGCCATTGAAAAAGTAAAAAAAATTGATCAATAATACAAAGAAGAAAATGAATGAATAAGTAGTAAATTAAGTATGCTAAGCAATGAAATTTGTTACATTATAGATGCTCGCCCATGCCGGAGCTAACCACCCAGCTACTGAAGAAATCACAACGATCTTCCCTTGGCTTTTTCTTAGGTGTGGAACAGCAAAATGGGTGCCATAGACTGAACCCCAGAAGTTTACGTCCTATATATGATAACTTATATTCAGCCTCCAACTAAAAGTAGAATATATTTTAAGAGTTCAATTAAACGAAAAAAAGAAAAAAAAAAAAAAACCTCTAGAGTAAAAAAAAATCCCCAGAAGTTTACATCCTATATATTCAAAAAGGTTTAGCTTTTTGCGCTCCACATTTGGATTTCCTGTCATACATAGTACAATGCTATGCACATCCTAACCTTTGAATGTGCAATAATATGGTGCTATGCACAATACCAAATCCAGGAGCGGTGCTCCTTCCTATTTCATTGTGTTCTCTCCTAATTTTTCACTGTGCAGGAATATGAGAAACTCTAGAATGCCACACTGCTGGCCAATAGTATCTAGCTCCAAAAACAAAAAATCGACACTTAAAATTAAAATAAAAAATCAGCGCAAAATTCAACAAAATGTTCAGCTCAAAGTTCAATGTTTCAGTAGTATTAAAAATAAAAATAAAAAACTTGTTCAGCTCAAAGTTCAAGAAAATAATATTCGGCCCGAAATTAAACGTTGCATTATTTAATTACACCCTCTGGTTTGTTTCTTATGGAGAAAAGAAAAAAATATTCAGCTCAAACTTCAAGGCTTAGACACCGACACACCGTTATGGCTGGATGGATAGGGATAATCGGATCGGAAGTAGATTTGGTGCATTTAATTACTTTAAATACACTGTAAAGTTATTGTGCGATGAGCAACACGTGAAGAGAGTTGAGATTAGAGACAACTATTTCATGCCCAACCAATCTCAGCCCTCCAATCTCAACTTTTTCCATATGTCGCTCATCGCACGATAACTTTACGGTACATTTAAAGTGACTAAATGCACCAAATCATAATGAGATCTAAGGTATAAATAAATGAATAAATAAATAAATAAATAATAAATAATAAAAAAAAAATCTTTGAGAGTTGCTTACTTCCTTTTGATACAAAACAATTTTAAGCCATTAATTGTAGTGATAAATGAAAGTAAATGTGTTTCCTTTAAAGACCAATAACATATGATCATAATTTTTTACAAGGGGATGTGGTGATGTCAAGGAATATCAGCACAAAAGCTTGTCAAATATCTAAAAATGGTAAAAATAATGTTGAAATCACTAACAAATTTCCTAGCGAAACCAACATTCTGCAACCGAAAATTATGCAATACGTGCAATCATGTTGATTAATTAATTACCATAATAGAAGTGATCGTATCAGAGAGAGTGCTGGAATCTTCAAACAGCGCTGGCTCGGAAATCCCAGCGTTATTCACCAAATGATCCACTGTTGCATTAAATCCATAAACCATCATATGCCAGAAAGGAAAGTAAGGCTATATATATCCTTTCTTTTTTTTTTTTCCGCTAAATTCAAGATCCTAAATTCAAATAAAATTTTATGGGTAGATCTATATTTGGCTCAAAATTAAAATCAAATTTTATGGGTGATTATGTTGCGTACTTACACCGTCCAAAGTGGCTAATAGCTTCACGAACAAACCGCTCGGAGTCTTCGACATTGGAAACATCTGCACGAATCACCAAAACATCCGGGGAGCCGAACCGGCGGGCTTTATCGGCAACTTCTCGGAGCCGATTCTCTCTTCTGGCAACAAGCACTAAACAAGCTCCTCTCCTAGCGTACTCATAAGCAAGATACTACAAAAATTTACAAAACACAATTAATCACCCATGCATGAAAAAAAAAAAAAAAAAAAAAAGAAAAAGGCGAGGTTTATGGAGATTGCACAAACCTCTCCAATGCCTGAAGACGCTCCTGTGATGAGCACTACTTTTCCAGCCACGTTTTCAATGTATATGAATTTTTTGATTGAAGAAAGAAATTTGAAAACTAGATATGGCGGTAAGGTGAAGAGGAGCACGGTGAGTGCTATAGGAGGAAATACAATGTTCATGCACTTCTGGATCAAATCCATCTTGATTGAGAGAGAGGGAGAGAGAGAGAGATAGAGAGAGATAGAGATGGACAGGTGGGTTATAAATCATAAATCATTAGATATATAATGCGATCAGGGGCGGAGTCAGGATTTGAAATTACCCTAAACTAAGGTTTCACTATTCCATTATATGAAAATTACGCTTTTTGCTTTTTTGGGAGCAACTATTGACACCCCAAAGACTTTCTTTTTATCTTTTATTTATTTTTAAACTTTCTAAAGTTTAATAAAAAGTATAGAGGGTTTTCATAAATCGTTCTCTTGCTACATGTTTAAAAAAAAAAATTTGGTAAAACTTGACTCGGCCTATAGCCTAGCCAAGGCCTAAGGTACCTCCACCCTTGATTGTGATTATGTAAGCCTTTATTGGGTTTGTTGAGAAGATAATGACATAGTACAATCCTAGTTTTCTGTAGGGAAACGTTTCTGATTTAATTTTGTTCCAAAAGTTTGGCCAATGAGCTACAGTTCAAATGGAATTCAGGTGGGGTAAGCCTAGCCAAGGCCTAAGGTAGCTCCACCCTTGATTGTGATTATGATAAGCCTTTATTGGGTTTGTTGAGAAGGACATAGTACAATCCTAGTTTTTTGTGGGGAAACGTTTCTGATTTAATTTTGTTCCAAAAGTTTGGCCAATGAGCTCTAGTTCAAACGGAATTCAAGTGGGGTAAGCCTAGCCAAGGCCTAAGGTACCTCCACCCTTGATTGTGATTACGATAAGCCTTTATTGGGTTTGTCGAGAAGATAGTGACATAATACAATCCCAGTTTTTTGTAGGGAAACGTTGCTGATTTAATTTTGTTCCAAAAGTCTGGCCAATGGGCTGTAGTTCATATGGAGTTCAGGTGGGGTAAAATTAGGGATTCAACTCCTCTTCTATGTAACCAATAGAGAGGAAAAAAAAAACAAACAAACAAACAAAGAATAAGATAATAGAAGCCAGAAGGCACCAAGACAGTTAATACTGACGTTGATTTTATCGTATTTCATGTAATATTTACTTATCATTTTTCATATATGATCTTTTTCATTTGTGTGTTGTGTGTGTTTCTTATGCATGTCTAGTAGCATGAAAAAATAAAAATAAAAATAAAAATAACCAATTTTATGCTCGATCGGGATTTATTTATTTATTTATTTTTTCTTTTCTTTTCATTTTTTGGGGGCTAAGACTAGTTTGGAGCTCTCTAATTCTATTACTTGAGAGCTTGCAAAACAGATTAATAAGTTTATGCAACCCCTTGCCGACTATTCTACTGAAATTTTTTTCCTTTGGATAACAAGGGTATCCAAAGGCGATCGAAGAATTAATTCCTCAAATCTACGTGTGTGGTTGTGGTATAATTACTTTGTTCTATTTAAATTTGACAGAAGCAACTCGCAACTCTCAATTAACTCGCTTCCAATTAACTCGTTTCCAAGCTATTAAGATTAGTGTAGCAATAAGAAAGTGCGAGAAGAAAATAGAAATAAAATAAATTAGGATTCAAAGCCCAATGTATCAAAAAATAAAAAAATAACTCGCCTCCCATGTGCCCCGAAAAGTGTACATCCACTGATTCTGTTCCAATCATCAACATGCACAACACCGACCCCATTAACTAATAATGGGCCCCAATCTCATTAGACACGAACCTATGGCGTTGCCCATGTATGTATGGGAGTGCCATTACTGCATGAGTGATGATCTGATGACAAAATGTCGTCAGTCGTCCGCATCATCATTTTTTTTTTAAAAATAATTAATCCTAAAAATTAATGGTACAATCATTGAAAAAAACCATATACATAAATCAAGATTCATGAAATATTGTTACTTTGAATTTTCATTTTTATTTATAATGATCATCACCACTCTCTTGAATTTATTTAATTTCAAATAATGATTATCACCACTTTCTTAAATTTATTTAATTTCAAATTGAACACTTAATTTATTTAATTTCAAATCATTTCTTGAATTTACTTAATAAATGAAAAAAATTCAACCCCTTCTGATTCGAACTTAAGAGTTCTTAAAATATAACCCTTGCGGGATTAATTGAACAATCAAACCTAGATGTGCTTTCTAAATATCATCATTTTGACTTCTCACATTTATTATTATCAATGTAAGTACGAGACATCTCACATATGCCGCTAAAAAATTAGAATAAAATTGGAATGAAATCTCAGTGAAAATAACTAAGACCAAAAATGCCCCTAATCCTTAATAAACAAATAAATAAATAAGTAATAAGTAAAGCGTCTCACATCAACTACTAGAAACTTATTCGGAGTAAAAAAATTCAAGACAAAACAGGGTGCAACTTTTAGTAAGGCAAATCCTATTTATAAACACAAACCCAAAGTTCTATATGGGCACAAAAGAAAAGCCTTGTTCTTTATCGTCTAGACTCGAGGTACCAACACAGCGCAGCACATTCATCTGCAGAGCATGATCTTTAATCAGCCTTGACCTCAGGCGATTGGATTGTGGTCGGGCACAGAAATTTCTTGGCTCCGGTGAGATCTAGGATCTTCTTGCTGGGCGCTTCATTGGGTGAGGCCCCTGGCCTAGTAACGTACATCAATCGGTAACACCACTCGATCAGCTAGCTCAGGGCATAACACCTTCCAAAAATAGGTGACCTTGAACCATGCTGGCTCTGTCACGTATCTCTCTCCCCTGCAAGCACCGTTCACGATCGCCTTGGCGCACGCTCTTGCTGATGCAACTGGGGATATGCTCACTTGAACCTAGTCAACACTCATTTTTCAAATTAATCAAGGGCATGGTCTACTGTCTTGTTTAGTGAAAAGAAAACACCGTTCTAATGGTTTTCTCGAGAGATGAAGAGGATGTGTCCCACTCCTTAGTCCTAATAAAAATTTGGGTATGTATAGGCTAGAATAACATATGCTTCAATTCCAGGTTGACCTGTATACAAGTCTCTCCCATGCAGATATAGAGTACGCATATAACTATATTAGAGCCAAAGGGGCCATGTCTACCCAGAACTTTAAATTTTTTGTAACATATAAATACATTTACCTATAGCTATATAAGTGTGTAATTTAGGCCCAAAATTACACCTACCCCCTCCCAAAACCAAAACCCTTACCCATTTTATTTTCCATTTCTTAATATAGTTTTGAATCTTGGCATATTTCTCATTCATAATTTGGCCCCAAGATGAAATTTTGGTTCCGCCCCTAACCTATGTAAAAATTCTAGTAGGTAAGGACCATAGCATAACCTATACTTGAAAGATGACCAAGTATGTCGGTGCACACGCAGGTGCATATATATATATATATATATATATATATATATATATATATAAGTGTGTCGGTGCATATGCAGGCACATATATATATATATATATACACACACATAAAAGAACAGCAGAGGAGGACAAATAAGCTTACATCCCTCAGTGCTTGATCAACATCCATTTTGCCTTCCCTCAGTAGGTATTTGCCTCCGGCCATTTCGGACTCGATAAATCCTGGAGTCACAATTGTTATTCCAATGTCGGACCCAAGTTCAACCCCCAATGTCTCGTATAACGCCATCATTGCTGCTTTGCTTGCCCAAGGTGGCCATTGAAGTGTTAGACCTCATCTCTAAAAGGACAAAAAAAATAAAAACAGAGAAAATAAGAAGGCAAATGGGAGCAGGCAAGAATTTCCAGTGGGACTCACATTATAGAAGCTCATTCTTGGCATAGGCAACCATGAAGCAGATGATGAAAGGACCACGATTTTGCCTCTGCTGTTTCTAAGGTATGGAACTGCAAAACGGGTGGTGTACACTGAACCCCAGAAATTTATATCCTGTGGGCACAAAGCATGGAAACTCAAAATTTGAAGACTACATATCAGGAGGTAATTTTCCCTTTTCTATTAGTGGAGGACTGGAGGGGCACCCAACTCAATTTGTCCACAGTTACTTGCCCATTGATAGGATAGGTACATTGGTTAATTCAAAATTTCATTTGAAAAAAACAATTCATGTAAGCTTGAACCCAAATCATTCACTTAATAAGTAAGAAAAATGCCATTAGGCTTCTTTAGTTTTACGCCATTCATCAGTACCACTTAGATCATTCACTCAAGACCACCTAGATCATTTACTCAAGAAGAGAAAAAAATGTTATAAGACTATCATGCCATCTACAGTAGGTCTAGTACTATGCACGGTAATTGAACAAGCTGATTTGGACACTTTGTTATCATTTTATATATAATAATTAAAATAAGAAGTGTTTGATCAATTATTATTACCACAATGGTTCTAAAAGCAGTGATATCGGTTGACTCTTCAAACAAGCTAGCATACAGAAGTGACCCCTGCGTTATTCACCAGATGATCCACTGCATCACATTAACCCATGCATCTTGGGTTAAAACATCATCAAATGCTCATAAAATCACAAAACAACAAATTAATATAATTCGAAGGAATTTACCCTATAAATTATCACTAACATCGGCCAAAGTGATTCAATGTCTCATCAACAAGCCGCTTGCAGTCTTCAACTCTCGCAACATTGGCACGAATCGCAATAACATCTGGAGAGCCGAGCTCTAGTGCTCTATCCGCCACTTCTCGGAGCAGCTTCTCTCTCCTTGCAGTTAGGGCTAAGCATGCTCCCCTCCTAGAATACTCATAAGCAGGATGCTACACAAACACATAATAAGGTAGAAATTGAGACAATCCCCTTAGATCCTAGCTTTTAAAGTCACAACCCACTCATTAAAAAGCCCATATACAAAAGATTTTATTAATAATTTTGACCTTAGGCCCTATTTAAAAAAGGCTCATTTTGTCATGGGGGCCTCAATTTGTACTGGGCCACTCTAATTTAGACCCAAGGGGACAGCTATTGTAACCCCAATAATTTTAACCCTCGTATTTTTATTTCTATACCCCACAACATTTCCAAAATACCCTCATCCTATATCCTTTTATTTTCACACCCCATCACAACCAATATGATTCTAACCCTCACCCCCATTGTAAGTTGGAGTGAAGTCCATCCGGGAGGAGTTGAAGAAGGGGAGGCGACAAGTCGGAGCGAAGACACAGTCCGATGAGTGAGTTTTCTTCTTCTCTTACGATTTCTTCTTTTTTCCTCATAACACTTTCTCTGTTCCCTTACGAAAAATGAGTTAAGGCAGCCCAATAATATCAATCCCATATGCAAAGTCTCTAGGAGATGGGTCACTAGCATTTTTCCATGACGTCAAGCGTCGATTTTGGCCTGTGTTGAAGTCCCGTCCCATCTTCATGCCTGGTAATAGTGTGTCACAGGGGAAATCAAAGCTTTGCCTTCTTCCCTCTTTTCTTATTGAAGTTCCCACCCCCATTGGAAAAGATACGGAGGAATTCACTTCTTGATATTGGGGGTTTAGGTTTGCTTCTATCGATTGAATTGATTGTCAAGCTCAAGGAGGAGCATTGATATCCATTTGTTGATATTGGGGGTTTAGGGCTGCTTCTATCGATTGTCCCAAAAAAAAAAAAAATGAAGAAACAATTCTTGGTGAATGGAAGCACACCCATTATCCTTCTAAACTGCCAATTATTTGTTTAATTATGTAGTTGTGGTTTCTATGATGGATTCTTGCATGGAACATTACAAATATATGTTCAGTTTCAATGAACCAAACATATATATATGTTTGGTTGTTGGGAACCAAACAAAACTTATTTACACAACTATAAGAAACCAAACATAGATAGCGACTTTAATTTTAAAGGAGTAGGAAAAAGCATAAACATCGCTCAGCAATAAACAACCGAACAAATCCATTTTGTAAAGTTAAGTCTAGTCGAACATTTACAGTTTGTTTGACTGCAACTAACCAAACATTTACAATTTGTTCGACTACAACTAACCGGACATAGTTTAATTGTTCTAACTTTTATAATCGAACAATGGCAATTTTGGATTAAAAAAATGATAAAGACATTATAAAAAAAAAAAGGCGAAAATATGAACCTAGTCACCGCTAAAATCATCCCAAACATCTCTTTCCTCATCTGTTGTTCACATACAACACCAAAGACACTTAAATAAAGTATTTTTAATTAATTTATGGTTAAGAGATGATTGAAGGAAAGTGAGGGATCTATGTTTTTCTTGGTATTTGTGTTATGTTGGGATTGATGGGGGCCACAAAGAAAAATAAATTTAGGTTTTTAGTTTTAATGTCTTTAATGGTAAAATTGCTAAAGAGGTATAAAAGGAATGTAGATTTTCATTAAAATTGGGGTTTACAAATAAAGTTGAAGGGTTGCAATAGCCGGCCCCTTAGACCCAAAGATCAAAGGTTTATAGACAATTTTGGGGTAGCTCGTTACCTCGTCGATGCCTGAGGAAGCACCAGTTATGATCACAACTTTTCTTTCTACATTTTCGCTGAAGATGAAACTTAAGATGGAAAGGAAGAGATTGAAACCCAAAAATGGTGGTAAGAGAAGGCAGAGGGAGAAGAAGGTAAATGGAGCTACAATGTTGAGCCAAACTGGAGGAGTGGAGGTGGCGTTAACATTTGTCTTCCTATCCCCTGACCCTTGCCATGCACAAAATTTCTGTGGGACTGCAACCTTACTGGGGATAGTTTAGTCATTTTACGAGATTTTAGGGTGAAAACGGGATGTACGTGCTAACACTGACATACCCTTTTCTGCCACGTAGGATGTTGGGCTGCCTTTCTTGTGATGACCCATCAAGTCTAGCTCCTGAACGCATTTAGCAAGCCCACGCCAAGTATAAGTACATTGGAATGGGCCAGGCTTGACATAGGTACTTCCTCCATGGGAACGGCTATTGCAACCCCCATTCCTATAAGCCCACCCCTTATCCTTTAGGTTTTTAAGGTTTTATGCAAAATATAAAAGGTTTTTATGAAAACCGGCTGCGATGTCCACTAGAAAACATCATTTTGAACAACTTTGCAGAAGAAAGTTTTTTCCAAAATCTATCATTTAAATATACTTTTTAACCATTTATAGCCTTTATTTCATTTTTTGCCAAAAAGTCTACCTAAACGATAAATTTTGGAAAAACTTTCTTCTGTAAAGTTGTTCAAAATGATGTTTTCTAGTGGAAATCACGACCGGTTTTCATAAAAACTTTTTATATTTTGCATAAAAACTTAAAAACCTAAAGGATGGGGGGTGAGCTTATAAGAATGGGGGGTTGCAATAGCCGTTCCCTTCCTCCATTTCATGTTTGAAGAAGCACATTTTTTTAAAAATCATTTTTAAATGCTTTTATATCCATTTTTATAACATAATATTTTAATTTTGACCTCAAGTGTAGCATAAATATGAGTATTTTAAAAAATTGATTAAAATGAAGGTTTGACTTTTTATTAGGATAATAATTTTGATATAACCCAAAATGGAAAGGAAGATAATTAATAATTAATATGAAATGAAGGGAGCATAACTTTTGTTACTGTTAGAGCAGGTTCTCATCAAAGTTAAAAGTGGCCTCGGGAGAAGTAAATCTGTCCCTCATGGGTGCCAACAGGTGTGAGCATGTATCCATGTCTTTAAAATTTATGTTCTCATATGCATGGATGGGTAATTTTTCACTATGAATGCATAAAAGGCAACTGATTTTCTTTTCAAACCAGAACTTTGTTTGAATTTGAAAGGTCGATGACAAGTCCATCTAATTCTGCAATACTCATTCAAATACAAAGAGAGATTTAAGGATCGGAGGGTTATGTTATACCTAAAAATAAACTAGTAACAAAGGTTATTGTTATTATACCATTCAAATGGTCTCTCTCTCTTTTTTGTTTTTTTTTTTTTTTTTTTTTTTTTTTTTTTTTTTGCAGTCCTCCTATTCTTTTGGGCAAGTTTGATCTTTCCCTTCATTCATTACTACAAACTAGTAGTTTAGCTTCAAGCCTCCTTTGTTTGTTGACCCTTGCAATGAAATCATCTGCCCTTTTGTTTAATTCATCAGTGAGCTCTTCTTCTCCATCTGAATCCTCTCTTTCCTTCCCTACTTCTATTTTTTCTTCTTCCCAGCTTTTCCTTTCTATTTGCTCTCCATCTTCACAAATAATCTTCTTTACTTCCTCTTCTAAGGACATCTCCAATTTTCTCTCTTTCTTGTCTTCAACAGCATGACAACTTCTAAGGCTTTGAATGCGGTTTATGTACTCATCGTAGTACAAATTGCCAGCCAAAGAAGAGTCCGAAGGGAAGCTCTTTGATCCTCCAACGAGGATGATAACGATAAGGTTTCCTACGAGGAACAAAAACTTGGAACTGAGGCACAGAGAACCTAGTTTTGGGAGAGTGACAAATAAGAAAACGTTCATGGAAGAACATAGGGACGGATACCAAAAAGGGCTGGAACAAAACAGGCTACATGCCAATGCTGTCAAAAAATAAAGGAAGACATTGTTTAGAAGTTGGTGCTTCTTGTACTTGTGGATGGCTTGAACCTTTTCTATATTGACAGGATCCATTATGAAAATAATGGTGAATTGCAAGAGGGGTTTTAAGGTGGTTTTGGAGGTATCTCTTTTATATGGAGGAAGGCTTAGAGGCAAAATTAAAAATGAACCTTAGGGAGGATTGCCATCTGACAGAACATAGGGCAATGGAAACACTGCCTTATATAGTGGGGGAAAGGGTATTTTGGTAGGATTCAGCACATGCTGCTTTATTTTCCTTTTGTATATGAATTATGAAGATGTGCTTTTTGAAAAGCTATGAGAGATTGTTTAGTGTTTATTCGCTACTTTTATGTCAAGGCTACCCCCTGCTTTCCTCTAGTTGTTCATGATGGTTTTAGATCAAATTTGGAGTTCGAAATTACCCGTTATTAAAAATGGGGATTATGTGGGGTTTAGGTTCCTTTATCGCTCAGTAGATGACGACGAAAAAAATTTAAAAAAAATTTTAAAAAAAAAAAAAGGAGAGAGAGAACTTGGCAACAATTTTTAGAATTACAATCCCACGAGCTTTGATTCGATACATTGTAATCATCATGTATGCCTGCTGATAGATCAAAACCCTGCAAGTCATTATTCTCTAGAGCTATATCTAATGGGATGTCGGCATCTGAAATTTTCTTAATTGATTCTGTTAATGCAATAGTGCATGTCATTGGTATGTGGTAAAGGAACCATGATCCTAGATGGTTTTGAACATCATAGGATGTTCTCTTTTATTAATACCTACTTGCTTCTTAAGGTTACACAAACCCCATCAAGGGGAAACTCCACTTTGCATTATTTGGCCTTTTTTTTTCTTTCTCGGATGCTCACTGGATGAGAAGCGTGGGCTCTGTTAAAGGAGTTGGCTTTTCCTTGCATAATTGAACCAATAGAAGGCAACTTGTTGAGTGGAAGAAAAAAAGGGAAAGCTATTAGAAGACATACATGCACACCTCATGGAAGTGGGGATTTAAGTCATTGTTAGACTAGAGCGTGTTTCGTAACAGTGTAGAAGACCACAAACCTAGCCCTTTTTCCTCTTTCTTTATTTAATCTTTTGTCTGTGTGTGAGCGTAAAAACCTACCTTATTTTTTGTTTCTTCGTTTTTGTTAAATTTTTTGCTGTAAAAAACTAGCTTAATTATTTCATGTTTATTATACTTTTAGTAATTGCTAATCTGATGAATGAAAGCCATCCAACTGAGTTGCAAGCTTAAAACCACTCCAAGCTAGTAAGTACAATTGATGCAAAGTGAGCAGCAGCTTTACCTGAGTCCAAAGATTAATTGGGTCATAGATACTTCGATCAACGAAAAATAAAGGAAAATTGGACCCAAAAAAAGAAAATAGAGAAGGTATCGAGACAGGTTTACTGACCTAAATCATGCTTGCTTTTTATAAACTAATAAATTACTCCATATCTTCTCATATGTTTAATGTTTTTTTTATTGGCACTAGCATCTGGTTTTGAGAATTGTCATCGGTCCATGGACTCATATCCACTTTTGGGGGACAAATAAATTGCCTCGGCCCAATACCTACCAGTAAATTAATTATCATACTTAAAAACGCATTTGCATAATAATATATTCATTAGGAGTGGTAATTGGTCGAGCAAGCCAACAAATCACTGCCAACAAGTGTTGTGACGTACATACCCACTTCTCATCTTAGTGATTCCTGCTGCTTTATTAGGTAGTGAAAGTGCCGAAGCTCTTTAGAAATATCTAGGGCAGATGTTTTCGGGGTGGGTTGTGGTGAGGTAATCAAGCATGATTTGAGTTCGGCATGGTAGGTGATCTTTGGGCTTGCATTGGTGAGTGCCTTTGAAGTCTAAGTAACTAAATATTTTTTAGTGCTAACCCTTTCCTTCACTCTTTAGACCATATATTATGGCTGCCTCTGTTGATTATTTGAGTATAGATGAAGGAATGGACATGCTTTTGCTAAAGTAAGATTTCCTAATTTTTTTAAAGAGATCCTTTACGATTCATATGTGAGAGAGAGAGAGAGAGAGAGAGGAGTGCATGAATATATGGCATTTGAGGCCAAGTGCTAACTATATTAAAAATTGGCAATAATGATTATTACTAGATTTTTAATTATTGTAGAAATTTTGAGTAGACTTGCGGTTCATAGGTAGCATGCATGGGAAGAATGGTTTGTACATTAGAAAAGTTTTTGTTTGTTAACCCCGAGAGGGTAGTTCACTTGGTAAGAAATCACGCAGCAAGAAGCAAAAATTCTTTACTCTTATACGTCTTAGACTTACTGATGCATGAGGGTTGTGATATCTCACTTAGGCATGAGGTTTCCTCAATTAGGTTCCTAAAAATATATATATATATATATATATATATATATATATATATAAAATAATAATAATAATAATTTTTGCTCTATTTGACCTCATATTACATTAGATGCCACCATTGGAAGCAGTTTTTTATTAATTTTTTTAATCAATTAACAAGTGGGCACAAGGCGCAAATGGAGAATAAAGTAGCATATTATTAAATTGACAAGAGGACATACTAAAATATACTTGGTTTTGGGGGTTAGACGAAACTTCATGGCAATATGGCATTGATCCAAAAGGGTTGGCTAATAAAGAATGATTGATTCTATTTTTAATTTTCCTGTAATCTCAAAAGAACGATCCATATTTAGTCTAAGTAAGCTCAGTAGCTGGACTGCTGGAGATGGCACTTTATTGGCTTTCCGCCAACAGAAAGGCTTTCTTGAAAGAGTATGATGTATGCGGACACAATAATACAAGATGCGATACATGTGTACGTGCATGTACACAATGGTACAACCAGTAAAATATATAATGGAAAAATGAAAAATACAGGCTAAAAGAGTAGAGAACAAAGAATAAAGAAAAACGAATTACAGGCTAAAAGCCACGTACTGTTGTTGATAATTAAGAAGGTATGAGATGCCAATCCCACGCACGCCCCTATGCAAAGGTGCCTTTTTTGCACGCGAGGGATTAGTGAAGATCGAGCAATGCTAGATGATCTTTAAAAATAAATAATCAAATAATAAATAAAAATCCAAAACATGATCCAAACACTAAAAAAGTATAGAAAATATGAGACCCATATTCTATATATTAGAACTTGGGTCATCTTTTGAGTCATTAAGTATTTTTAAATGGAAATTTTCTTGAAATAAAAGACTTCTGACGTGTGATTGATCTCAAGCAGACACCATGCCAATACAAGCAGCAAGAGTTGAAGCCAAAGTCTCTTAATTATGTTATCCATTCTCTTGTCTGCGAGAAATTTTACCTTAATAATATAGTGCTAAATGACATGAACTCAATTTTACCCTTTACTAAAAGTTGTGAAATAAATCCCAAATCTAAAGCTTTATAAGAAAGAAAAATACTTATTAATTGACTCATATTACTGAGTACTAACCCATCTTTTTGGCTAAGTACGTCTCACACGCCATTAATGTATGGATCAATAAAATTGGTCAATAATATGAGTCAAATAGTATTACTCTAATAAAAATGAGTACATCATGTAGGTGAATACATATTGGCTTTAGAGTAAGCCCATGAAGCTAAGCCCAAGGCCCATGGGTTTCAGAAAAGGGAGCGGCTATTGCAACCCCCCAAAGATATAAGTTCCCCCCCCCCCCGCCCCCCAATTTCCCCAACCCCCCAATTTACATACCCACCTCTCATAAAGACTAAAATACCCCTCTTTCTAACCCTAACCCTTCTCACTCACCCCACTCCCCCACACAACAACCTCGATGGAAGGGCGACAGGGATGGCGAAGACTGGAAACGGCGACGGCGAGGACGGCAACGGTGACGTCCTCTTCTTTCTTCTTCTTTTTTCTTTCTTTCTTTCTTTTCTTTCTTCTTTTTTTTTTTTTTTTTTTTCTTTCCCCTCTGCTGGTCAAATCTATGTGTTTTCCGGCAAAGGAGGTTTTTTTTTTCAAAACCTCTATTTTTTCCAGCAAAGGAGGTTAGATCTGTAGGAGAAGGGTGACGACAATCACCTACCTTCTCTTCTTCTTTCTTTCTTTCTTTCTTTCTTTCTTTCTTTCTTTTTTTTTTTTTTTTTTTTTTTTTTTCTCTGCTAGTCAAATCTATGGGAGAGGGGTGCGGGAGAAGGGATTGGTGACGGCGATAACCTGCCTTCTCTCTCTTTCTTTCTTTCTTTCTTCTTCTTCCTTCCTCCATTTATTTATTTATTTATTTATTTATTTATTTTCCTCTGCTAGTCAGATCTGTGGGAGAGGGGATGGGGGAGGGATCCTCATCCATTTTTTCTGGCGACGAGAGGGAAGAGAAAGAAAAGGAAAGAAAAAAAAGGAGGGCTGCTGACGAAAAAAAAAAAAAAAAAAAAAAAGAAGAAGAGAAGAAGAGGGGTATGAGAGAGGGGTGCGTTTGCCTCGCCATCGCCAGTGGGGTGGGGTGCCGAAGAGAGTCACCGGTGGGAGAGGGGTGCAGGAGAGGGGATGGGTGGGGGTGTCCTTTTTGGTAATTTTGTATAATAATTTTTTTAATTAAAAAATATGAGAGGGCAATTTATCAGTTTGGGGGGTTGTAATAGCCGTTCCCTTCAAAAATTGTCTACTTATGCATGAAAAGGTCAAAAATCATGGGCCAAATGATCGACAGATGACACTTCCCACCCCGGCAGGGCCTGATTTTTCCTTTTGGCAGCCATCCATGTTTAATGCAAGGGGGACTCTATTGGCACCCCAAGAATTGTTGTTCATCCCCCATTTATTTTACATTTCAAGATTTTATGAAAAATAATAAATAAAAAAATTCATAAGAACCGATCAGAAAATATTATTTTGAACAATTTTATAAAAGAAATTTTTTCTAAAATCCACTTAAACGATAGATTTTGATAAAACTTTCTTCTACAAAATTGTTCAAAATGATGTTTTATAGTGGATTACACGGTTACTTTTCATGAAAACCTTTTATATTTTTCATAAACTTTAAAATGTAAAATAAATGAGGGATGAAAAGCAAGTCTCGGGGTGCCAATAAAATCTCCCTTAATGCAACTAGGAGGAAAATAACCCCGGATGAGAGCTTATTGCTTGGGTGAAAGGGTGTCCTAAGGTTTTCGTACAAAATGGCCTATTGGACCCATTGAGTCATGCAATGGGTTGAGTATGAGTGGGGAAATTTAAGGATAAAATCCATGTCCACAAGGCCCCCGTGTCACTTATTTATTCTTTTTTTTTTTTTTTTTTTCCAAACATGGATATCTCATATTTGAAGCCTGACTAATCTCAGCCGATCTCAGCTGATTCACAATTATAATCCAGTAAATATTAAATTGAAAAATAAGGTCAGTTCAAATTAAGAAAAAGCGATGGAAATTTCAAAGAATGTACAAGGTGTTGGCTTTTTTTTTTTTTTAAAACGAGGAAATTTTTTTTTTTATTTATATTTATTTTTATAACGAGGAAGTGAATGTACAAGGCATTCACCAGCATGAATGTTGGGCGAGTTGCCAAGGGCTCAGCCCTCTTGGTTAAGAAGCAGTTCTAGTGGGCTGTATTGCCAACTCAAGAAAGAAAAAGGGAACGGCTATTGCAACCCCCCATTCTTATAACTCCATCCCTTTCTTTTTAATTTTTAAGATTTTATGAAAAATATAAAAGGTTTTTGCAAAAACCGATCACTTAGTTTACTAGAAAAAATCATTTTGAACAATTTTACAGAAGAAAGTTTTTCCAAAATATATCGTTTAGGTAAACTTTTTGGCAAAAAATGAAATAAAAGCTATAAATAGCCAAAAAGTATATTTAAACAATAAATTTTAAAAAAACTTTCTTCTACAAAGTTGTTAAAAATGATGTTTTTTAGTGGACATTATGACCGGTTTTCATAAAAACCTTTTATATTTTGCATAAAACCTTAAAAACCTAAAAGATGGAAGGTGGGTGATAAGAATGGGGGTTGCAATAGCCCTTCCCAAAGAAAAATTGTGACGGCCCACCACTTTAAAGATGGGCCTCCGGGATGGATGGGAAGGCCCACTAACTAATGTGGTTCGGAACTTTGGAGCTTCATGCAACGACTATTAAGTCTATAATAAAAAAATTTAAATATAAAGAAATAGTGGGTTGTTGGATTAGAACCGAATCCTCAATAGCAACTTAATAAGTTAATGTCACATCTCCCCTACCCTTGCGAGGAGGTCCAGGCCGGTTCAATATGGGACCCTTCATTTTTCAATTTTCAATTTTCAATTTTGTTGACCCAGGAAGCGAGAAAAATAAAACCAAGTGGCAGATTAGTCAGCAGGGAGTGTAAGCCAGGGACCCATTGAAGAACATGTCTCCATCATACAATCCAAGATTTATATGTCATTTCCATAGCCGTACATGTGGCAGATTAGTAGAAAAATGAAAAGTTACAAAAGGTCTTATGGAGTAGGTTTCATACTTGTACATGGGGGTAAAGATCAACACAACCATCAAAGAAATGGCTACGCTAAAAAGGCAGAAGGTATGAAGAAGATCCACACAAGCCAAGGAGGAGAATCGAACCCCCTTCTTCAATAAGCTTCGTGTTCCCCCTACAATCCATCAAAAGGCGTTACCTCATGAAAATATCAACAAACACGCCTACAAAATAACAAGAAACAAATATTTGAGGAAAAAAATATAAATGAATTCAACTCACTTTCTTATGTGTAACGAAGTCTACGAACTTGTTCTTGCCCTTGCCACTGGTTGAGGTCCGATTCTGATGAGGCTGAGGCTGATGCTGATCTCCAAAACCATATTTCTTGATTTTCTCTCTCACGAACCTATCATATATGAAAGCTGCCCCTCTGGTTTGTGGCAAAACCAGCCATGCCACCAACAGCAGTTTCACATCGTACCAAATTGGTATCCTACAAACCCACCCCCAAAAAGAAAATCACTAGATTCAATTCATTTCCAAAACTTATAATATTGGGTTTTTTCATCTATGATATATATTCTTACCATTCTAAGACGGGTTGGAGAAGCATCTCCACGAGGGTGAGGATCGAGTACAAAATCCAATAAGCAAGCCACTGCTCATCGTCCAATTTTGATGTGCTCTCTAGTGCTATCACTGACGCATATCTATAACCCAAATCGCATAAATTTAGCAGCTCGTGATCAAATAAATTAGCAACCAAAAGAAAAAGAAAAAAATGAAAACCAACACTTACAAGGGGTACAGCAACATCGTCACCGGCCTGCATGTATTATCAAAAGAAATGGAAGTCAGGTAAACATGTTGAAAAACTTGAGCCCAACTATTAATAGGAAAAGGGGGGGGGATTGAGAATTTTACCCAGCTATGGTGTGGAGATGGGTGATCACAGTCCAAAACCGACCCATATTACTCTTTTCTTTGGATATTAGAATTTGATTTCACAAACAGGAAAGGTGGGTGAGAACAAAGATCAGGAGAAAACTGGTTGATCAGTGAAGTCTAAAGGGTAGCGTAGGTCAGTAGGTGAATCAATGGGAAAAGGGTTTGGAGGGGACAAAGTTAGGAAGAGCGGTGACGGTGATAGGTGGCGATTTATACGAAGCATTGTTCGGCCACGTGGAAGCAGGAGAGCCGCATCGGATTCTTCCTTAAACGTGTCGACTAGATTAAAGCACCGCACCGGCCGGCCTGATCACTTGCCATTAAAATGAAAGCCCACCGCACCCTCCTATTTATTTATTTTTATTAAATTTATCTTCTTAATCTAATTGATGTCATGGGTTTTGTTCTTTTCCCAAAGCACAAGCCACGTGTTCAAGTAATTCATGCCGACAGTCGGTGACACGTGTCATCTAGGAAGGGTGTGTTCCATGTAGATCGAGAATTCGAGATTGAAGACGGGTGACTGTTTTCATTAAGTCGGCCAAAAGGAAAATGAAAGGATCAATGAACATGACCAAATGGAAATGCAGTTGTGTATTGGGCTGATATAGGCCGGTATTTGATCTACCCAACCCAGAATAGTTTATCAAGTATATATATATATATATATATTTTTTATTTCTTTTTCATTCGTTAGAAACTCACACACCCACACATACCCGGAGAGTCAAACTCTCGACTTCTCCCAAACCCCCCCACACCTAATTGGATAGAAAATTCCATCTGAACTGCATATGCTCGGCGAATAGTTTATCAATTATAATACTAGTTTTCTAGTATGAATTCAAGAGTCACGACCATTAAGCCTCCACCTGTTCATGCAATCTCTAACTCACAATCTTACATGATCATATGATGTGTTTTATTTTGGAGGGATGCACTTAAAATATGTCATCTTACTTAAGTAAATCCTCTCCTTTTTTTTCCTTTTTTTTTTTATTGACAATTAAGGGTATTACAAATCATATTCTCATTGAGGTTTTAGTTCAAACTAATTTTTTAACCGTTTGTGAGACACCCTATTAAACCAAACCGCCAATGATCTACAAGGAGTTCAAATGATGACCAGTAAAAAGCACACTTAAGACCTAACCACTCAATCAATCTTGTAGGCTTGTTAGGTCCTAAGTTTACCCCCTTAGGGCCACATTATACTTGCTATATAGTAATGGACTTTAGAACATCTAATACTAGTCAATAAGTTGAAGGTTGAATCTCCACCTCCTTTTTTGGAAAAAACATAGAGCCAGACTTAAGTATGTATATGATCTCATGCTAAAGCCATGTACTACCTTAAGATAACTTGGGCCAGGTTCTGGTTGGGTAACTGTACGTGTATCTCTAAACGCAAACCAGACCCAATTTTGAGCCTTAAATTCTTTAATGCTTTTATGCCCATTTTCCTTGTTTGAAAAAAAAAAAGAAAAAATTGTATTGGCATGGATTCTATATTAATAAATTGAATATCGATGATCGAAATGTGCAGGAATGGATGCTTGAAAATTAAAACAAGCCAAACCGATTAACCCAAGCCTGAGCAATGAGCTTGGATGGAGCTTAACTTAAAGCCCAGGTTAATTTGGACTTGGATTGAGGGTTTTTGACCCTAGATGAACCTCCTAAGTCCTAACCCACCCAAATTAACTTAGCTGGCCCAGCCCAATTTGCTGCTCCACACAGAAAAAACACACCTGATGTCCATAGATGATGGTTGATAGTGTCACCCATGAATGAAGGCATACCGTTGCAAAGAATGCAAATGTGAAGCAAATGAAGTTCAAGTGATCCCTATGAAATATGACAGGGTATATACAGACTTGATTTGATTTGATTTGATTTGTTGGGCTAATGTGTATCAAAAACATCACTGTCCAAAGGAGAAGAAAGAGAGTTACTACCTAAGCGACTACGCCAACACCGGGTAAACCTTATGCATCAACTAGCAAGCTTAATGATTGATTCAAGTCTTCACGATGTGATAGGCAGGTTTCATTTTGTCTTCACAAGTCAGCCATAAAAATTTAACGACGACACCCCCATCTTACCTGATCGTCTCTTTCACAAGGAACGATACCCACACGGTTCACTATATATGATTGGAATCCATCCGTAATGTGGCAAACGATCAAGTAATCGAGGTGGTCCGTGTAGTATTTTTCTTGTAATCAAAGTATTAACCTTAAAACCTGGATTAAATCTATCTAAGGTCAACCATCCAAGATTTCAAGTTCAACACGGCATGAGTCTTAATTCCACACTTGATCACCATAAAATAAAACGTACTCATCTTCCGGATTTGGCAACCAATGGCAGAGTGGTTCAGACTTTATAAAGTCACAATACTTGTTTGGGGCTTTACCCTTTTACCTTCCATATCCCAAAATGGACAATATAGGTGGGAGGCGGATGACCAATACAACCATTTACCGGAATTTTCAATTTTCTCTCCCAAATCTTAACCACTTATAGTCTTAGAGGTATCCCCTTTTTTCTAGCACTGAAACATTAAATATTGGCACTGTAAGTCCTCGATCCATTTCCAATATTTTGTTTTATCCATACCAAAAAAAAAAAAAAAAAAAACTGCCCTCAACACCATGCAAACAACACCACTAAAATCTCTCTACATTTGCGTGTAAGCTAACGATGGAGAAACTCCCCATTTTCTCCCCCACCCATTAGAGTGGTTGACCTGCAAATCCCATCTCCCTCCTCTTCAAAATCCTTTTGTCACCACACACATTTTTAACGCCCATCTTCCCTTTCTTTTGTACTTGAAAATGGCTCTTCTTTTTTTCTAAATAAGTAGTTATACCTACTGATATTTGAAAATTTTCCATCTCTGACAACAAAGCAAACATGTCCTAGAAGCTACACCGCCCCTTCTCTTTCCACGCTTAAATTTTGTTGGTTTTATATTTTTACGTATAAACGTATGATTGTTTAGCAATGACATCCATGGCAGCAACTAGTAATGCTAGATTATACTGCCTGGAGCATTTGCACAAGGCAAAGAAAAAGAATGTGGCCATGGCCAGGGAAGTTTTGAGGACAGATTTATTTGTTCTGAGGATTGGAAGCATAAGGAAACGAAGTTTGTCTTTGAAAGCAAGTAGTAGTAGTAGTAGTAGTAGTTTTCAGAAGGTGGACGTGATCAATGGAAGAAAATTGAATGGGGTTTATGTGGGTGAGGCTAAAAATGTGGGGAAAAAGTGCAGTGAGTTGGTGAAAGAAGATGCGCCGGTTCATGCATCGTTGCTTGGAAGATTTGTTGAGGATCGGATTGTTTATCGACAGACGTTTATTATAAGGTCTTATGAGATTGGACCGGACAAAACTGCCACCATGGAAACACTGATGAATCTCCTACAGGTTGGTTGCAAAGGTCGAATGGGCATAATCTAAGAGAAAAATTTTTTTTTCCTCGTAAATTAATTGAAATTTTGGTTTCTTAAATCGATCTAATTTTGTTTGTAATGACTACAGGAGACGGCTTTGAATCATGTGACGAGCTCTGGCCTAGCTGGGAATGGATTCGGTGCAACCCGTGAGATGAGCATTAGGAAACTAATATGGGTTGTCACTCGGGTTCACATTCAAGTAGAGAAATATAGCTCCTGGTATGTCTTTCCAATTGTATGTATAAATGCATTATATTCTCAGTAATGATATCTTGAGCAAAATCCCCTTTTAAATTAGAGAACAAGAAGTCGACCAAATTGCCATACCCAATATTAAAACATTACAAGGGAAAATATGTTCTGATAAGACAAAGAAACACTAACAAAAATACATTAGGGGAGGAGAAAACCATCTCAAAAAGGAACACATGCTAGAAACAAATGGGGAAAAAACTACCAGGAGAAAGGGGAGATGAAAACCATAGAAGGATATGCTCACCCTTTATATATAGCCTTTACCAAGAATTCAGACTCCAAGATCAAGAGAAAAATCATGATAATCCCCCTAATATAATGGCTCCTAGAAGCTCCAATCCATTTAGTGCATCAATTGATAAACACTACTGAATAACTGTACATGCAAAGCCAAGTAATCCTAATTTATCTTCTGTAGGATTTCAGAGTAGGCCTAAATTTTTGCTGTAAAACTCCTAGTTGATCTGGAATAGACAAGAGCAACAGATTTGTTGTGGTCTATGCGCTAATCAACCAATACCCCAACTAGCCCAGGGTTCCATGTAATCATACCCCTGCATTCAACTTAAATTATCTGGTTGGGAGGGGATAAATTTGTATTCAGGGGAGGCCAATCACAGGAAATTTATATGAATGCAAAATGGATTTTAAAAAGGATTTGTTCACACAGATATATGATATTAGAGAATAAAATATAAAAATGAAAAATAAAAGAAGGCACCATTTGGTTGCACTTATTTTAAGATCTTTTTTTGCTTTTGAAAGCAAAAAGTTTTAAAAGCAAAAAACATTGTTTGGTTAGAGGAACTAAAAAGGACTTTTAGAAAGTAAAAAGCAAAATATTAGATTTTAAGCAAAAACAATAAAGATTTGTTTTTAAAAGTCATTTTTATCTTTTGGACGAATTTGACTTTAACTCGAAAAATTCGCAATTGAGAGAGGTTGAGCTTGTCTTAAACTTCCGTTTGGACAACAATAATTCGGTAGAATTTCCCATTATATTCAAAAAATTACCGGCAAAATCAATTTCACCAAACGCATTTTTGCTTTGGTTGTTTTTACTTAAAAACAAAAAGTAAGAAAGTAAAAAAATGACTTTTTTTATTTTAGAAAAAATCTTTTAAAAAATACAATCAAATGGTGCCGAAGAAAGTAATTAACATGCCACCAATGGTCATTCAAGTTGAATATTTGATACATGTATGGTAGATGCTACCATTTACAACACGCATGACAACGTACAAGAGATACAAACCAAAATTGAGTTTTTTTTTTTTTTTTTTTTTTTTTTCCACGAAAGAACGCGATAGATAAACCAGAAGGAGAAGAAAAATGCAGTGGGATCTGACACACAAACTACAATATGACAAAGTACCAAAATTTTCTTATGAAACCCTTGACCCATTAACCCTTTTACATTTCAAAAGAATTTCATTATCTCCATTTATTGTACATGCCCTTTCGAGCACATTATTGGAAGAACTCAGAATTGTAGCTCTCTCACAAACTGATGTAGACAAATGGAATGTAACAGGGGAGATGTAGTTGAGATTGATACCTGGGTTAATGCAGCAGGGAAAAATGGAATGCGCAGGGATTGGATAATCCGAGACTACAATACCCAAAAGATCATAACTAGAGCAACAAGGTGAAGCATCTCCATTCAATAAGAAAGAAGTAACTACAAATGCTTCCTTACTCTTAATAACTTGACCTCCTATCCTCTCGATGCAGCACATGGGTCATCATGAATAGAGAAACAAGAAGGTTGTCTAAAATCCCTGAACAGGTGAAACAAGAGGTGGTACCCTTCTACCTGGACAGAGATTCGATTGCTGCAGAAGACATTGACAACGAGAAAATCAACAAGCTCACTGATGAAACTGCGGAGAGAATCCGATCAGGTTTAGCCGTAAGTATATATGATAACATAAGTTAAACCAATCTTCAACTATGCTTGTCCTACACTATTAATTTGCTGAAAACCATATTCAGCTTGCTTTATTAACTTTTTCTCTTTATGGATCCAGCCAAGATGGAGTGACATGGATGCCAACCAGCACGTAAACAACGTGAAATACATTGGATGGATTTTGGAGGTACCTCTCAAACCCCAGAAAGCACGAATTGGATATGTTAATTAGAATAACTTTGATTTTTTTTTTTTTTTTGGGGGGGGGGGGGGGGGGGGGGTTGTGGGGTAGATTGTTGGGGATGATAGCAAAAGTGAAAACAACTGGTCTTTAAATCTGGAAATGATTGTTCTTCCTTACAAGGGAAAATAAGTATATCAGAAGACTTATCTCATATAGGAAATACCCTATATTTGTAATTTGAAGCTTATCTCCCAACATTTTTGCTATGTTTTCTGCAGAGTGTGCCAATAGATGTCTTGGAAGATTACAACCTAACAAGCATGACCTTGGAGTATCGACGTGAATGTCGGCAGTCAAATTTGCTAGAGTCCTTGACAAGTATAAAAGAAAAAGAAGCTGAAGACTCAAACAATGGTACACATAACTGCAGAACGGAATTGGAAAGCACACATCTACTTCGCATGGAAGACGATAAGGCAGAGATTGTTCGAGCAAGATCAGAATGGCAATCCAAATCAAAAAAATAAGTGAAGATGAAACCATATCACCTATATGCATTTTCTTCATGCTTTCTGTTTTGTATTTATTTTTTTTGTTTTCATTTTCTTGTCATTGTGAGTTGGAATTCCTCAGGCTTTGCACATTTTGCAATTGCACTTCTTGTCCGACTGTGCCCTATTTACAAGTTGTGAGTTCCTAGGCATTGTTGAATCCTAGCTACTCCTTCAATCATTCCAGGTTTTCCTTTTTTCTTTTTTTCAAAAGAATTGTCCTGTTTTATGTTTTAGCATATATGTGAGTTCACTTTTGAAATAAATGCAATTTAAATTTGATGCAGAAAATACCGCAAATTATAGTGATTGACCATATGGGTATAAAGAAATGAATCAAGAAACTCAACTACAAAAGATTACAGAAACTGTTGCAAACAGGCTACTTCAAAAGGGTGTCAAGGGTAGCCACATAAGACCAGCAGGCCAAAAAAAACTGTGGATAAAATCTAAGGGTCTGTTTGTTCATCCTAAGAAAATTGAATGGAACCCATTATAACTTAGGTAGCATTTTATTTTCATTAGAAGTTTGTGTGCAAAGCCATCATCATGAACAGTGACAATTCAAGAAAACGGCAACCATCGTCTCATGGTCGAATATAGAAACATCAACATCTCACCGAACTTTAATCGAAAAATTGATCGTATTCTGTCTATTTGATGGCGATGGCTTTCATTTTCTCCAATGTCACCATTTTGAATGACAGATTTGTAGCTTTCAATGTTAGGCAATGCGACACATCACACATGACTCAATTATGCTTCCATTCAGTTCACTGAAAGAATGAGGGAAAGAAAAGGAAATGGTTGAAAAAAGGTCTTTGCTTTTATTACACCTTTTCAGGCGTTTTATTTTCTCCAATTCTATTTGAAAGCCCAATTGAGTTCTGAGAAGCTAATGAAACCTTTTGTAGCAATTTCCAAGGAAGATTTATGAACAGTGGAACCATCATTGACAAGTTCTAGCAGTTTGACAAAATCTATGATTGGGCAAATAAGCCCCTGTAAAGCAGAATTCCCTCTGTGCCCATTAAATTTCAACCTTTAAGATCCATGAGCTTCAAGATTGTCTTTCTTTGCCTGTGACTTCATCCACCCAATTCTGCAGGAGCAGCTCTCATCAGTCACAAGTCTCCCCAACCCAACATGTACAATACACAGTTGCTTATATAAGTCAGGTGGCTTATTTGATGGGCCTGGGGCTAACAATTGGATAATGGGCCTATTCTAAGTCTGACCAACCTCTTGGGGTGGATGAGTGGTTACTTTGAAACTTACACATTAAGAAGACAAATCTTTAGTTCGACTTCCTATTCCCTCCTGGTACCAATCACTAGTCTAGTTTATTTGGGAGGTTAATTGATGGGCGATTGCCTCACCGTGTCTGGTAGATTTGTGCTGTCCATGAGTGATAAAAACTGAAAAATGGATGTGAGTGATTGGGGCTGCACATTGGACCCCAAAGAGCTCAACCCCTGAGAAAATTCAGAACAAACCCGTGACTGGACAATCGGAAATCAGGCCCGTATTAGCCCAATTGGGGCCTAAAGTGCAACCTCCCTTTTATATAATCCCATTACAACTATTTGAACAGAAAGAAAATACATACATACATTATACGATGTTGTTCAAGTGCTTGAGATCGTGCATATGTGATACAAATCACAATCATTTGTCTTGATCACGCACCCACGTGAGCATATATATATATAAATGATAATCAGGTTAGCACATGTTGATATAATTTATATCAACACTCGTATTAAAAATTATACCTTGTGTATAATGGATTATGAAGTACATTGAACCAATATAAAGAGTATAATTCCCAATACATGATACTGATATAACTTACATCTGATCAGATATATATATATATACAGAGGTGATCCCATCAGCACATGCTGATGTAAGTTATATCAGCACTATGCATTGGGGGTTGTACCCCTTGCATTGATTCAATGCACCTCATATCTCACTAATGCGCAAGGTACAACTCCCAATGCAGGTTTTGATATAAGTTATATCAGCACGTGCTTATCTGATCATCATCCTATATATATATATATATATATATATATATATATATGAAAAACATGGGAGGCTTGAAACCATTGTTTTATATTTTATGTGTCTTACTCTTACTTAATTGATGTTACGTAATTGATGTGCCCACCAACCGCAGTGTACCTGTCGATGACACTTTCCATTTGATGTGCCCACCAACCGCTGTGTACCTGCCGATGACACTTTCCATTTGCACTCCTACCTTCCATTAGCCTTTTGGTTCGAAGATCATCAACAGAAATTGAAAAGGATTTTGACGAGAATATCAACAAGTCAGAGTGTAATCAATGGGCATCTTGAAAAATTCCAAGGGAAGGCAGCAGTTGAAGCAAGAGAATCGCACTGTTATTATAAAATTATTACAACCCAAAAATTCTCTCTCTCTCTCTATCTATAATAATTTAATTGAAAACCCTACATCCATTCTTTTGGTGAATTCAAACATTATTATACCTGCTCATACTCTTCAGTTTAGGTAGGACTATCGTGGAAAGCACAAAACAAGTAGTGACAACGTATGGACATCCTTATATAGTATATTGCTCCCATCCCTTTTTTTCTTTTTCTTTTTATTTGCACTTTTTTCGAAGGATCCCCACTCAAAGAGGCAGTAATTTATAGTGAGAGGTTCAATTAGACAGACTCCATGGCACACATTTTGATTTACAATTTCTATATTGTATTGCTCCCAAATTTTTGAGAGAGAAATTCATTTGTTTTGATGGAAACTTTTGATGGAAACTATTTAAAGAAAAAAATTTCCAAGAAAGAAATTGATTTTGCGATGTAGTTTCTGGTGGGTGAAGTTGAAAAATGGCTTATCGAAGCTACTCCTGTGGTGCTGTCACATTTCAACTGGTGAAGGGGTGATGCCTTATTGAGGTTACTTTGATCCAGGCCCAGCCCTGAGGAAGGGCACTCAGACAGTTGCCTAGCTGGGGTTCTAAAATTTTGACAAAAAAATAAGGGCTCCAACTTAGTTGGTACCTTTGTAGTAGGTCCCAAAATAAAATAAAATAAAATACATTTTTTTTAATAACTAGATGAGCAAAGACCCCAATCCAAGTTTAAAGGTTTCAAATAATTCCTAAGTTCCTAACATAAGTCAATGTACGGTAGTTTAAATGGCCAAAAAATCTACTCAACTCAAGTCCAAAATAAATAAAAAAATCAAAACAAACCTTTTACCTTAAATCAAATTATATCAAATCTAATGCCTCTGTCAGTCTGCCTCCAACCTCCTTTTTTCTCCCTCTCTTAGTGCTCTCAACCTCTCACAACCTCCACGCTAATCAAATCAAATCAAATCAGAATTCTATTTAGAATATTAGAAGTATTTGATTACCTCTCAAACAAATAAGTCAGGTACACCATACACCAAACATCCAAACCATTCTCTCTTTAATTTCTTTACTTTTCTTTCCTATATATATATTAATATATACACATATATACCTGATTACCTGTGATCTTCTTTTTTCATTTTCTTAGTAAAAAAAATGGTGTTTCCTGTTTTTAAGTGAGATTAAATCATAGATATAAATTATTATTTTTATTAGGGGATTTACTTATAGAATATTGTTGACCATACTAGTTATAGTTGCATCTACAGAAATAAGTTTTTTAAAGTTGAAGTTGATCAAATTTTACTTTCGTTCTACTATGTCACAAGAAAAATTGACTGAATTAGTTATATTATCAATTGAACATGATATGGTAAAAAAAAGCTTAATTATGATAACTTAATTAATAATTTTGCAGCTAAAAATACGAGAAGAGTAATATTTAAGTGATATTTTGCTATAATTGGTTCATTTCTTTTTGGTATTATAGCTTTACATTTCGTTTGTTTGTTTTTTTTTTTTTTCCTTCTTCTTGTGTATGTGAATTTTTTCTAAATTATAAAAGAAGAAGATCATATTTTTTATATTTATAGTTTTTGTAAAGATTTAGTTTTTATCTTAATCTATATAAGCAAATTTTAGTAATTATATATGTAGGAAAATTTTGTGTGTACTAGGAAAAAAAAAATTGTTGGGTATAAATTTTGTTTTACGTGTGAATATATATACAGTGCCTCATTTTAGGAATTCACTTAAAATCCCAAAAAACTCAGGACCAACCTTGCTCCAATTCCACTCCTATGGACTATGGTGCTCTATCATATTTCAGCTGGTAATGACTCGCTAAAGTTACAACACTTTTTCGATCCCATCCCTCTATTGAAACATTAGAATATAGTCTTCTTTTTTAAACAATAATTTGGGTCCTTGAGAGCTAAGGACCTAGAAGACCTTAGGCTAATCATCATAACTACACAATGGGTGTGACTCTCCTATATCCTTGACTCATCCATCCAAGGATCCGAAAATTTGAACATGAAATCTTTTGCTTATAAGAACATCTCTAAGAGGCTAACATAGACTATGTTAGTCTTTTAGTTAAAGAACAAGAACATTTCCAAAAGAAGAATACTTAAAAAATATAAACCAAGTGTGACAACTCATTGTTTAAAAAAATTAAAATATATATATATGGTTAAAAACACATTAATAAACAACCATATTTACATGAAAAATATGAAAATATGGATATGGACACGTAAGGACGTGTTTATAATTATTTAAATGTAAGGATGAATGCACACAATTGATTTTTCTTAATTATTTAGGTAAGTGGGTAACATTTTCATAATTTATAAATATCACAATACATATATACAATCATTTCTTTTTACTCCATCCATTCCTAATGGACTATCCTTTCCAAAAAAAAAAAACACATTTTTTTAGGAAATCCTGTTAAATACTTTCACATCAATATATATATTTTGACATTCCAATTTTGCCCACAAATGTATAAAACATTGAAAAAAGAGAAAATACCCTTTTAAGGATAACTTAAAAGCATCTTCAGCAGTAAGCTAGAACTTGTGCTAAAAATAACAATAGCTCTCATTCCATTTCTCAATAATCAAATACACTAACAACTGTGAAAAATATAATATTTCTCTTTTAAACTTTTCTCAGTAACTAAATAGCCCGTAAATAATGCAATATTTTCAAAATTAACATTGAAATCTTATACAATAATAACTAATAAAAAAGTCGCACATGAACAAATCTAGTTAACATCAAAATTTTGTGATTAAGACAATAGAGATTAGAAGATGATAGTTGATAGTTTATAAAAAACTAAAAGAAATAAAGGTTATGACAAAAACATTAACACATTATACCACTTATACCATTAAAGTCTCTCGCATCAAATTATAACATTTAGTTCACATCACCGGAAATGTCCTTCCATGTGTTGTATAACACATGTTAAGAAAACCCATAAAAATGCGAAGCGGAGATAAAGAGGAGGTAGTCCCTTTAATTACAAAATTTGCACTGACTTTAATAATAATAATAATAATAACAGGTACACTGTGGTAGAGTAGATAACTAGGCAGGACAACGTACCAATTAGTGTCACCACGTGATGACCCACAACCTTACTGGCCACTTGCGGAAAGGGTACTTGACTCGACTGAACCGGCCTTTAATGTCTGCTCGAGAAATATTGTACAATAATTCAAGTACTCCTCCTTTTGTTACAACTCTTGGATTCTCTCTTGAGTTGCATTTTTAAAGAGGAGGGTTTCGTGTAATTTAATTTATAAATAAAATATAAAAAATCAAAAGGAAAAATACACTTTGTCTTTATAAGTGTGAACCATTTTTAATAAATTCCATCAGATTCATAAATTATATTTTGTCCTCTCACACATGATACGTGGTCATCTATTTATCTGACACGTCATTGTAAAATAATATCTTTTGCAAAATATATAAAGTCATTTGTTTGATTTTGAATTATAAAAAGATTTGCTAAAAACAACTCAAACTTGAAAGAAAAAAAGTGTTATTTACCCAAAAAAGCAAATGCAATTGATCCATCAAAATACAAAGAAGTGAAATGTACATAATGAATGTTAAAAATTGAAAGAAAAACACAAAAAGAAGCTCCTAAACTCATCCTACAACCATAGGATGAATCTCCAAAGGAAAGATTATCTAACCATTTAGCTCTAGGGATCCTATAAAGGGTTTAATTCCTAGGCAGACAACATCACTTTGCTTATGATAAAATCAAAATTTATATTATTATTATAGCCCATGAAGCCCGAGGTGTCCTACGTGTATAAAATGTATGTACATGAATTCTAGTCTCTAAGATCCATAAGTAAAAATAATATACGATAAAAATAATAATAATAATAAAAAGAGCCGAATAAAATAAATATTTCTTAATTGAGAAAGGGTACAAAGCTTTTGGGTATTTGGACCTGGCGTAGCATTATAAAAGGTGGGGTGAATGGTGATTATACTTTAGTGGAACCTAATGAAGGCAAGACAAAAGCCGAAAAGTACGAAAAAGAAAAATTTATTCATACATGGACTAAAGTTAACGGGGTCACGTGGGTTAGACCCGTTAATATTCTGGACCCCATGACGTGGGACCCTCTACCAACCTCATCATGAACCCAACCACGACCTCCTATTCCACGCGCTCTGAGCGCGTGCAAAGACCGGAGTCATATCGGAGGAGAGGACGGGATATTCCAGTGGGACGTCACAGTAGGTGTGATGAGTGTGACAGTGGGATTGAGCCTTTTTCACTCTTCTGGGGTCCACGAAACCTTCACAATTTTCTACCATATTGAATGGGACCCACCGCCGGTATAGGCCTCCATAAGATGACGTAATTGAGAACTGTCTACGAAACCGGACAAAAACAGACCCACAATCTCCTCTTGGATTTGAAGATGGGATGGGTGTCACAATGTGGTCCTGCTTCTTTATCTATGACAGTCATGGCTCATGCCCACACCCAACCACCATATTTAAGGGGGGGCTGGATTAAGCGATAAAAGAGTTTTGGGTTCAATTATCCTTATAAACTTTATTTTATAATTATTCTGTGCATGTAGAGCAAGAAATTACATGTAGAGCATGAGAGTACATGTATTTAAAGGATTAATCAAATATAAAATATTTGAAACTTTCTAATATCAAAAAATAGAAATAGAACTTCTTTTTTTTCTTATTCGACTGTCGCCTTAGAAAATATGGACCGTTTATTATTTCTTGGTCTTTAAAAAAGCTACCGCTCACTTAAATGCATAATTAACTTGAAAATCTTGAATTTTTTACCGCTTAAAAGTACAAGGGGACGACCCACATGGACCTATTGTTAAGTTTTCAAGCATGGCATCTATTCTTTGATCTTTTTTATTTTTGTTTGTTTGTTTCAAATGTAATTGATTTTTGGGTAAAATACATCCACGCCCTCTCTATTTACTAACTATTACATTGACTCCCTATACTTTCTGAAATTACATTGACCTCCCCTTGTCAGAACAGCTTA
Organism: Liquidambar formosana; assembly: GCA_039720395.1. Taxonomy (NCBI): domain Eukaryota; kingdom Viridiplantae; phylum Streptophyta; class Magnoliopsida; order Saxifragales; family Altingiaceae; genus Liquidambar; species Liquidambar formosana. Next base: position 30,534,980 of record CM077828.1, read on the forward strand.
GTTAACGAAATAAACGGAACTGCGAAATAACTAATATACCCTTCTTTTAAAACACAGCTGTTTTAGTGTTTTAATAGATTAAAACACAAAAGGCATTTATTTGGAACCCATTTGTGCTTCAATAAGACAGAGACAAGAAGAGAGGAGGCCGGTAGCCATGGGATGGGGGAATGGAAAAAGATGGATGTGGGATCTCCGACGGGTTGACGCCGGCAACCATGGGGACATCGTGGTTTCTCTGACGGGAGGGTGAAGGAGACAGAGAGGAGTAGAGGCGAGAGGAGAGAGAGTGGAGAAACTCCATTTTTTCCAGCCAATGGTTTTTTTTTTTTAGTCAAACACTGTAACTCTGTAAGAAAAAACAAAATAAAAAATAAAAAATAAAAAAAACAAAACAAAAAATTGAAAAAGGGGAGGTGTGCACATGAATTACCCCATTCCGACCAACTCTATTTTTTCCAGCCTAACTATTTGATTTTTTTTTTTTTTACTACAAAAATATTGAAGAAAGAGGCGTGTGCACGTTAATTCCCTCTCTCCTCTTTCACTCTCTCTCTCTCATCTCAGCCTCTGTTGTCGATTTCACTCCTTTCTTCAAATTCCTAATGAGATTCGACTTCATAGTTGCATCAATTAGCCCTTGAAACCTCTGCAACGATAAAAGCTCATCACTTTCCCCTTGTTTCGCTCCATAACCCCTTCGTTTCCCTCTGATCCAATGCCATTTTTGCTATTTCCGCTTCCATCGACCCGTCTCCATGCCTTTTCATTTACTCGTCTCCATCGAGAAGAAGAAGATTAAAAAAATGGTACTAAAAATTTTGTGAGATGAAAGGTGAAGAAGGAGAGGGTGTGACTAAACGCAGCATTTGGCTTTAAGAAGGTTAAAATGGGTATTTTCAACCCTTTTTGGCTGACATCAATAACAAACGTTAAAGGCTCTAACGGCTGTTTGACGGATGGGGGAGAAATGTATGTTATTTTCTAAAGTAAAAGAGTGCAGTGTAATTTCAAAAAATATAAAGAGTGTCAGTGTAATAGTCAATAAATAAAAGGGGGTATAGATGTATTTTATCCTTGATTTTTTCTCAAGATGATCGGTTTAATTGGTCAGTGGGTTACACAACGAGGCAGTCTATTCTCCTTTTTCATTGTACTTCCAATAAGGTACATCAATATGGATACAGTACTTTCATATACTCGAGTTCAATAGGAGTACGTTGCACTTTAATGGTTCGAATTAGGATATAGTTGATATGGTTTGAATTTGACTCGTTGACGGGCTGCTTTGAGTGGTATTCATCAATCGTGTGAGGTTATGACTTTATTCATATTCAAGAGATTAATTGGACTAAGGAAAAAGATTAATTCAACCAAAAGCTAAAAATTTCGGTTGACAGAAGAGGAACAAAAATGTTCATTCTAAGTATGTACGTTTGGTCTAAAATATGGATGGGATAATTAAACGCATTTTTCTTCCATGCCGTTTCTGTAGGATTCCCCACCCTTTCATGCGGACAAAAGAAACGTACGATTTGGGGGGCAAAACCTAAAAAATAATACACATAGAACTGCATCATATCAAACTTTAAAGAAAAAAACAGAAAAGTGAACTATATAACTGCATGTGACTCGTCCTCTCATGAAATCTAAAGAGATTATTATTTATTTTTAAAAAAATAAGAAGTCTTTCATGCACATCTTGAGTTCATATAAGACCCATAATTTATATATATCACGTAAATCCAAAATCCATAACAACCATAAGACCTTATATAAGGGATCTTAAAGGGTATAACAAGAATCAAACTTAGAACTCCCCTTTTTGAGATATAAGGGCATCTCCAACCATGAGACAAATGTGAAGCAAAGTTATTTTTTGCATCATATGTGAAAACTAAAAAGTAAATGCTCCAATGGATGAGGCAAATATAGCTTGAGGCAAATCTTGAACTATATTTGACTCAATAAATAACTCAAATGCAAATTTATCACATCATCTTTCAAGAAATTGTTAGAGGTAGAGGGATAGGTAAGTGAGTAAAAAAAAAGTGGCTCACATGCATTAGAATGGTCATTTTTTTTTCGTGTGATGCATTTTTACTACAGCGATACATTTTTAAACTATAGCGATACAAAAAATACATATAATTCATCTAAATCTCTTACATGGTTGAACATGCTCTAAGACCCACAACTTATATGAATCAAATAAATTCAAAATTTTTAAAAATCATAAAACCTTATATAAATGATCTCAAAAGATATAACAAGAATCAAACTTAAAACTCTTCTTATTTTGACCAATGAGCTTTCCCTTGAGGTAATCCAAGCATCTTCTCATTTCATTTCAAATTATTTTTCCCCAGGCTGAAAAAAAATCCAACCATGGTGAAAAGGAGTAAACAAGGTTGCGTGCTGCATTCCGCCTCTGATGCGTACAGTAGTGCAAACGATTATGCTTCTGACACGCGCCTTGAGATGCATGCACAATTGCACAGAGAGGTAAATAGATAGCAGGCGCAGTGGCGTTTCTGACTTTGCGGCGTTTTGGTGGAAAGGCATAGTTTTTTTTTTTGCAGTTACGTGGAAATGCGAGGAAACCATTAGCAGTCACCACCACCTTCGAGTCCCATGGCCATCACTTTGCTCCACAATCAGCCAAAGTGGTGTCAGGCGAATTTGGTAAAGAGTCAGATTCAAATTTACAAGTGTATATGGCTACTGTAGTTTGGTTTGTTTTTATTTTCCAGGAGGTAGGGCCACGCACGAGGCCACCACTGTTGTCCGGCAATTGGTGAAATTGTGAAAACGCCCACCGTGGATTTTTTTACCAAGTAGGGAATGTGTGATATGCTCCAGTATGTATTTTTGTAAAAAAATTTAGGTAGGGTCAAGGTGGTTTTTAGAGACCGTTTTCAACGATTTCGAGACTCCTCAGCTGGTAGGTTTTACCTGACCTTAGTTTACAACGTCGGATACAGCGTATGTTGGAAAGAGCGAAATTTTTAATCGTCCAAGACAAACAAGGTCAAGTCCAAGTCCAAGTCCAAGTCCAAAACGCTAACGCTTAGGTCGTTTTATCAAGTAGGCTTGATTTGGCCGTTCGATGAAATATTGCGTCACGTGTCAAAATCTGAGGTAGTTTGGCACAGTATTGAGAAAACACTATCTCAACATTGAATCCAAACGCAAGTCGAAGTCCACGCACTCTTGGCTTCATTAAATATATTGATCTATATGATGGGCATAGTAGAGAAAGGGAGAGGGAGAGAGGGATTAGGATTGAGACTTCTTTTTTTTTTTTTTTCTTTTTGTTTGTTTGGGGGGGGGGGGGGGGGGGGGGATTGCTAATGGTATCTCTCAAAATGGATTAACTTTTATACAGGTGCAAAAAGTTTGAGAAATAAAAGAGAAAGAAAGCAGCCTTTTCTATTTCTTTTCTTTTTGTTCTCTTTTTGGAGGTTATATATGGAAATACAACAAGGATGAGAAAATAATGTACGTGATTGTTGATATGTCAGCGCGTGAGTATATATATGGAGTGCGAGTTTTTTTTTGGAATGCAAGTTCTCTCTCTCAAAAATCAAACTATAATCCTCGATAAATAAAAATAACGGAATAGGATTTATGTACCCAAATCCAGATATTTTGAATGAACTCATGGTTGAGTTAATCTTAAGAGGTAGACCAATGGTACAAAGGTCTCTTGTCAAGCAAAAGATCTTAGGATCTATTCTTACCACTTCTCTTCAAGGCTATCTTTATAGATTTTGGTCCTGTAATTGTTTGGTATATGTGGAACAGGAGGATTACATGTACCCAGAATGATTAATCAAGTATAAAACATCTGAAACCTCCTAATAAATAAATAACTCATGGTTAAGTTCAATTGAGTATAAGGTAGGGTGTAAAAAGAGTATAAACTCTTAAATATGTATATGTATATCCTAAGATATATGCAAGATGACCCTGTGTTCTGAGAATTCATTTTTTCTCTGTCTTAAATAACTTTATAACACGGGATTAAGTTTCGAATTTCAAATCATGGACTTTGATCCTGTAATTGTCTGATATGTGTGGGATGGGAAGACTACATGTGTTTAGGAAGATCAGTTAAGTGTAAAGCATTTTAGAACCTCCTAATTTTAAAATTAAAAATAAATAAAGAAAAAAAAAACCTAAAACTAAAACTCATGGATGAGTTCAATTGAGTATATGGTAGTTGCAAAAAGAGTATAAACTCTTAAATATGTATATCCTAAGATGTCCGTTAAGATGACCCTATGCTCTGAGAATTCATTTTTTCTCTTTTTCTTAAATGATTTTGTAACAAGGGATCAAGTTTCGATTTCCAAATCCAGTGAGTCTCAAGAATTAATTATCGAACAAAAGTTGTTTCTAAAATCTTAGATTCTTTTATCCTAGGACTCGAATGATTAAAGATGGGACTCCATAGTCAAAAAGCTTTATGTTCCCATATTTGACCCAATAAAACAAACAAAAACATAAGCTGGAATTTAAAGGAATTAGCATGTGGTGGGTCGAATCTCAGGCAGAAGCAGCCATGAAACCTTTTAAAAAGGTTGAATAAACTAGGTAACACACTGTTTGCACAACCATCGACATATACTACGAAAGCAATGCATGTGCGTATGGCCTTGACATCATTAAATATTACTTGATGCCATAAGCTCACTATTTTTTTAAATAAGCAAATTACTTGGACTCAATAAAAGATTAAATACTACTCGATTTGATAAGCTCATTATTATTTTAAATAAGCAAATTACTTGAACTCAATGAACGATTCATTTTCGCTCGCTCACAAGTTAATGACCCAATTTCAGGCCTCATTCTTGTTCGCTCATAAGTCTAATAAACCCAATTTTCAACCTCACAAAGCTACCTTTATCCCAAAACCCTAAGAGCGTGTTTGTTTGGTAAGAATTGAATAGATGGAATGAAATCTCATTCTAATTCATTTCAAACAATATGTTTAGATGAGTTATTTAAATAGGAATAGACTTAAACAATAATAATGAATTATAAATATACTCATTCTGTAATATTTATTTCAGTCTCTTTTTTATTCCAGGCTATTTTGAATATGGAATCAGATTTCATTCTAATCAAACAAATATGATCCGAGTGTCAATACTTTTCTATAAATTTGAACTTGAAATCACTTATTCAACAAATGAAAGAAAATGCTACTCACAAATTTATTAAGCCAAACCTAAGCTCAAACTCCTTAATTTATTGAGCCAAGCAGCCTCGACTCCACTCCCTACCAATTTACTATTTTACCATGGCACCACATAAATCAGCAAACCAAAGCGAATGATGGCCTATAAAGCAAAGTGAATGGACGATGATATCCACAACTTCAGCATTTTGTAAGAAAAAATAAATAAAATAAAATAAAAAGGATGGACAAGTACAAGATTTTAAAATGATATGTTATAACATTATTTATTATTTATATATAACAAGTTAACAACGATTAAAAAACAAAAAAAAACAGGTACAAGCGTCAGAAAATTCTACACCTCTATGTAGAAGATACCCAAGAAAGCAACTACTACACAGGGAACATGCAGAGAGAGAGAAACGGCTTGGACTGGGGCCAACGAAATTACTCATCCACCCCCACTATTTTCCAAATTTTACCCCCAACACCACTCAATTTCATTCTTTTTACATTACACTACACGCATTAGGGTTCTCATCACTGAACATCTGTGGCTCAGCATACTGTGGCGGAGCATACTGTGGCGGATACGGTTGTGGATACGGATACGGATACGGATCCGGATACGCCATGGGCTGATGATACATGTGAGGATTATACGAGGCAGGAAAATAGGCAAACTCGTTCCTTTTCATTTCCACCACTTTCGTCTCTTCTTCGCCCCCTGCTTCTCCTCCTGCTGCTGCCGGCGCCGCCTTGGGTGCTGCTTCTTCTCCTCCTCCTTTCTTCTCTTTCTTCTCATCCCCATCGCCTTTCTTCTCTTTGTCCCCTTCTTCCCCTTTCTTCTCTTCTTTGCCTTTCTCCTCTTCCTTCTTCTCCGGCTCTTGCTTCACAATCACTGCGTGCTTTCCGGTCCTCTTGTACAAATACTCAACGAGCTTCGGAGGATCGAAAACGCCTTTCACAGTTACCTGCGAGCTCTTGAGATCTGGTTCTGCGTTCTCCACTCCTGAAAAATGTTTACAACATCAAATGTTGCCAATTTCATTACGTATTTAGAGTTTCGAGTTTTGGAGATTCGACATGAAAGAGGCCCAATTGGAAGCAAGGGGAAATTGCCCGGAGATTTAAAGTCTAAATATTATATCGAAGAAAGGAATTTGTAGATTTTGGAGGATTGGGGGATGGAATCATAAATTCCTATTTTATTTTCTTTTGATATTCAAAGGGAAAAGGAGAATATATATATATTTTCTTTGTAAATTTACATCTAAAAAAGGGTAAAACAGTTATTCGCAACAGAATCGCACTGCAAGGGAAAAGAAATGGGAAAACCAGAAATGCATGAACCGGAAATGCAGGAAAGGAACCTAAAAGAACCCAAAAAAATTTATGAGTTAAAAAACAGGTACCTTTCATTCTCTGTATGCGTTTTTTGATCTCCTGGGCACAACCTTCGCAATGCATGTGGACTTTGAGCACCACTATAATCACCTGAGGCTGTTGAACCCCAAATGCCCCACCAAATGAAATCATCAATGAAGAAGATTACAAAAAAGAAATCATCAATATTGATAGTTTATATGCTATTTAACAGACCTCTTCTTTCTTCTCTTCTGGTTTAGGCTTCTCTTCCTCTTTGCTTTTCTTCTCTTCTTCGGTCGGTGGTTTTGGGATCGGAGAGATAAGCTCTACCTGTCTGTGACGCTTCCTCTGAACCCTTGCTAGAACCTTCAAAGGATCCGCCTTTTCCCCCTTCACCACCACCTTAGAAGTCTTACAATCAGTCTCAACATCTTCAACCCCTGGAAAAACCAAACACCCACAGCCACATTCACTTCCTCAAATCAAAATAAAAAACAAAAAACACTGAATAGATCGTTCACAAAAAAAACTGACCTTCAAAACCTTTCAGGCACCTTCGAACCTTCCTTGCACATGCTTCGCAATGCATGAAGACCCGCAAGACAATCTCTTGAGGTGGTGGGGGTGGTGGTGGTGCTCCTTTTGAGTCCTCTGCTTTCTTCTCTTCTTTCTTTTCCTCGGGTTTCGCTTCTTCCTTTTTTTCTTTCTTCTCATCCACTGGTTTCTTCGCTTCTTCCTGCTTTTTCTCTTCCATTTTCTTCTCCTCCGGTTTCTTTTCCTCCTAAACAAACACCACCCAGAAATCAATATCCAAACAAAAACAAGAGAAAACACGAAAAGTTAGATCATTTTATGTATAGAGAAGGGGCTCTAGACCTCCCCCATTTGCGTGCTCTGGTTCAGAAGTACAAGACTTGGGAAGTTGGGGTGAGATAAGCTTTGCTGGGCTTCTCTATTTCTCCCTCTGCAGTCTCTCTCACCTCAATTTCTACCACTATCTCCTCTCTCTCTCTCTGGACCCTCAGATCTGTAGCCACTCATCATCATCATCATCATGACGTGGCAGTATTTAAGGGGCACGTGCACAGTAACCGGGAGGTGGGGGAGACAGATGGTGCCCGGAGGTTATAAGCTCTTTTGCATTCCTTTTGGGCATTTCGGAAATTTCTAGAATTGCTTACGCGTTGCTATCATATACGAAGCATCATGTGTACTATCTCGATCGGATGGACAGGATTCAATCATCTCTCCTCGGTTGCAACGTTTCTATCATCGGACGGCTAACGTTGAAGATGGTACATATACTTTTCGTAAACAATCGGTTTTATTTTCCCAAAAAAGGTGTTTTCGAGTGGGTTGCTGGTGGGCTATGATTGGTTAACTGGTGGTGACACAGTGGAGTCACCCGTGTAAGCTGATTTGGGCAGCACTGTGCCATCATAGGAAATGGCAGGTTGGCAGATATACATCTTAAATGTGCAATTGCATTCCTGTTTATTACATTAGATCTAAGATAAGATTTCTGAGTTAGGAAAATTATAAATGTAAAAAATTTAATGCAGAATATATTTGCAAGTAAAGTGTAATAAATACATTAACTGGCCAGAGATTTGGCACATCCAATTTTTTAATAAACAGGGGTGCATTAGATTAGAAGGTCATAAATGCAGACCCACACATTGTTACATGGCCTTGTCAAAACTTAAATGTGTACCATGGCCCTTACAACCCAAGTGGTGCTCGGGTTCTCACATAATTGTGAAGAGGTAAAAGATTGTGGGTTCAATATTCACTTAAAACGTTTTGGATGACCTTGTTTTAGTCAATAATGTTACTATTTACATTTGGCATGTGACATTCCGTTAGTAGGTTTTTTTTAAAGAAAATGTCAATTTATTGGATGCGCCACTAGTTTGTCACCTTTTTTTTTTTTTGGGTGTTAGGACTTTTGGACTTTGGGGAGTCAATGCTATATCCTATTGGATCTTATTGAATGTCTTCCATCAGTTTAAAAATAAAAAGTATAAGAGCGAAAAAAAAAATTTAAAAATTGAGCACCACAAAAGGTGGGTACACGAGTTCCAAATTTATTGACATTTTTAGGAGGCAAAGTGGTTTTAAATTTTTATTTTTCTATATAAAAAAAAATAGCCATTTCGGTTTAGAATGTTAAGTTGCTGGGAGAATGAAGTTTCTACTTGGTAATAATTACAATAAATAAATAAAAGAATACTACTCAGCACTCTTTTGTATCAAAAATCAACTTCTATAGACATATCCTAAAAGGGACTAAGGTCTCTTCCACTATTCACTTTGGTTCGGACAGTGAACTGTTCATTAAACACAAGGTCCTAAAAGGCGAAACGACGGCAGGTTCTTCTGGGCGGGTCACTAGCTCGTGAAAACGACGTCGTTTTCATGCCAATGGTTGGGAGAACGGTGTTGTTTTCGACTGGGCTTGTATCTGGGTCATGTGATTCATCGGGTGGAGTGTTTTTGCGTCAATGAAACAGTGTCATTTTAGGGGCAATCCGTATATGGGCAATGTGGTTTGTGTATGTGATGTTTGAACATTATGAGGCATTTGAGGGTATCCTAAACCTAATGGAGAGGGAAAAAAACACTCATGCTCTGTTTCCCAGTGTAATTTTTTATGTGGATATATTTTCTATGGAATTAAACGGATTTACGCTTGAATTTTATACTTTTCCCTCATAGAAAATTTCGATTGAACTGATTTCGATTGGAAGAAGCAAATGTGATGGAAAAAGTTTGTTTTTTTGTGCTTTATAACATATTTGTAGATATATTTTCTTCCCATTTTTTGGGGGATTTTTTTTTTTTTTGATAGTTTAGTTTTTTCTTTTTTCCTTTTTCTTGTGTTGTATTTTTGTTTTTTGTTTTTTTTTTGTTTATGTGTTTTCTAAAGTTTTTATATTCAAATTTGAGTGGCTATAGGAAAATATAAAAGGTAGGCTTATTTTGGGAAGTTTTAATAAACAGGGGTGCATGAGATTAGAAGATCATAAAGGCAGACCCACACATTATTACATGGCCTTGTCAAAATTTTAAATGTGCACCATTGCCCTTGTAACCCAAGTGGTGTTCGGGTTCTCATGTAATTGTGAAGAGGTGAAAGGTTGTGGGTTCAATATTCACTTAAAACGTTTCAGATGACCAATGTTAATGTTATATGTGACGTGCGATATGCAGATAATGGGTTTTTTTTTATAAAAAAAATGTCACTAGTTTGTCATCAATTTTTTCTTTTTTCTTTTTTTGCTAGGACTTTTAGATGTTGGAGAGTCAATGCTATAACCCATTGGGTCTCGTTGAATGTCTTTCATTAGTTTAAAAATAAATAAATAAATAAGGAAAAAAAAATTAAGCATAACAAAATGTGGGTGGACAAGTTCCAAATTTATTGACATTTTTACTAGGCAAAGTGTTTTTAACTCTTTATTTTTTTATTTAACCAAACAAAAAAAAAAGGGTAGCCGTTTGGATTGTTGAGTTCCTGGGAGAATGAAGCTTCTACTTGGTATCAAAACTAATAATTACAATAAAAGAATACTAACTTTCAGCACTCTTTTGTATCACAAATCAACTTATTCAAAGTGGGTGAATAAGTAGTTTTTTTTTATTTTTTTTCTTTTTTTCTTTTTTTTTTTTTGAGGTGGTGAGGAGGAATAGACTTGTAAATTCAGTAAAATTTTACTCTAATTAATCATGGCTTCACCAGGCCACTCATTGCAAAGTCTTGTTTCCCTTTGGTGTGCACGTGAACCTGCATATAAGCCTATATGATTTCTAAATATATGATCTGTCACAGAGCTCTAAGGTATAAGTACTCACTAAGAATCTCTCTCGAAAACTGTTGGATTATTTTAATAAAAGTTATATATTTTAGTTATTTGATATATTTTTGCTTTATATCCGCATTCCATCCGTTGGCACATGTTGGATATCATTAACACTTATTTTATGACATGAGTTACAATTTATATGAGTTATGTATGTATTTATGTGGGGTATATATGAGTTAGTCGTTGGAATACTAAAGGCTAATTATTTATTTATTTATTTATTTTTTTCGGTAAGGGTATCTGGGTTAGTTTATGCACACCTCAACCAAATCTCTTTCTGGACGATTTTAAGGATACACTCCTCTACATCGACCTGGTGCATTCAAAAATTAATTCATAAATTATTCCCCAGAAGAAACTAAAGACCAATTATATAATAAGTTTATTATACTTTTATAAGGTTTACACATGCACTAGCCGTTTGAGGTGGAGTTACTAGTCAAGGCTTTAAATCTAGCACTATTGATTGAGCCGTATGTAATAGGTCGGCTGAGACTCTATATCTTTTACTATTAGCTATACATGTGTGTAGAAAATATACATTGCTTTGAGATGAGAATATCAAGAGATATAATACACATGTTTTCTTTGAGAAATATATTTTTATATATTGGGCAAAGTAGGGTGTTTAGAGAAGTTTCTTCTTCTCTAATTATGCAAATTAGAGGAGTTAAGCAAAAGATTGAACTGTTATATCCTGGAAGCGACATGCTAGTAAAACTTACTACACTGGAATATACTTGTAGTGACACGAATCGTTTTAAAGAAAACGACCTAATCCGCGTCTCAACTCGGCTTGATTTTGTGTACTTCACTATTTTTTAGGTAAAATCTATATTTGGTTCCATCATAAACAATAAGGGACAAAGAGTAGTATGCAAGAGTAGCAAAATGAGAGAAAATTCTAAAAAAAACCAAATATAAAAAATTATTAAGGGTTTTTGTATTTTAAAATCAAATCACTTTATTGCCAAAAAATTAAAATTAAAGGGGACAAAAAAAGGTACAATTAAACGTGAGAATCGAGATGTATCAGTTTTGATACCTTTCGAGTCATAAACAAACACCTAAGACATGTAAGTAATAACCCTACAGAAATTTTTAAATGCAGCAGACCAAAACAACTGTGCCTAGCGGTTTTAAAACCAAAATACATAGGAAAGAACAAATCAAACTAAAATTTTGCAAACAATCACACAGCCTCTGCAAGTAGTTGTGACCAAAATCATGAGACCTTAGAAACTTGAAACCTTGATGTCACTGACAGAACATCCTTTTAGTAAAGAAGAAAGATGAGCTTGATTTTCTCCACATGCCGGTTATGTGATGAAGCTATCAATCATTAGACACATAAATAAAGTGAAAAATTATGAGCAAAGGCCCATAATAAGGCATGAGAGAAGTAGCCAAGGGTTTCTACATGAATAATAGAGTTAGCATACATAGGAAAGGGGATTCATTACACTGTCAAACAAAAATCATACACTACTATAGTACTACCCCAACATCCGCATTTAAAAAAAAAAAAAATAATAATAATAATCAACTGTCATCAATAAAAATGGGACTCGACAAAGTAGCAAGATCACCCCAATTAAACTTATTAGATGAGAAGCTAGTTTAGGGGCAATCTCTTCAATTGTATAGCAAATCAACCGGACCGGATTCGAGACCATAGAAGAGCATTGATAGCTATAAATTATTGATATTTGAGGTACGGGGGTTGGGGGTAGAGGTATGGATAGATTCTATTGATTATTTGATTAAGAAGAACAAAAAAAAAAGAAGGGGATCATAACTTGTAAAAGAATCAGGGAACACAACACCTTACTTCAAATTTGATATATGCATACAAATTTATTTATTTTTTAGAATATAAATGTATGTTTAAAAGGAATACAAGAAATTAAGAAAAACACAATGAGGCAAAGTAGGAGTCCATTCCCCTAAAGTCTAGCCTTTGACGTATCATTTTCCCCGCGTATATATATGTGGGGAATGGGGCTAAAATTACACTTTTTTTTCAAACATTCTATAGTCATAATCACTACTCTACAATCCACCCTATTGTTTTACGGGGGAATTATAGATTGGTTTGACTATGGGCAGATAATTATAATTTGTAGTCATTCTTAATTAAGTTAATAGTCATTTACTATGAAGTTAATAGTATTTACCCGTATAGGGCTAATCTCTAATTCCCCCTTGTTTTACTATCCTCCCTATAAAATTTATAAATTAAAAGTCCAACCAATGTTGAAAATTTGGTCAGGAATTTAATAAGCACCTTGGCATGTTTGGGCCGTACGTGGGAGAATGAATGCACAACGACAACAACAAACAAACAATAAAAACAATAATGTTAGGTGATAACCTGCCATAGGTGAGGCTTAAGCAATCAGCATCATTATTACCAGCCAGAACGAGGATTTCAGTTTTGGCCACACATTTATTTTTTTTTAGTTCAACTCTTTAATTGCCTCTGCACCCACCTTTTTGTGCATTTGGCAATGCCTCTGCCCTCGTGCACTAGAGATTTCATAGCTGACATCATGCAAAGCCAGAGGAGTTCCAAACCCATTTTAACCTGTCAGGCATTTTGAGCATGAATTAACCACTCACCTAAAAAATGCTGTAAGTAGGTGAGAAGAGTAAATTCCTTTTGCCATACGTACAGGGAAGTCAACAACCATGCAGATAACGTAGATAACAAATTATCATAGTGTAGGAACCAGAGTTTCTATTTTTGAATTTTCGCATAGGAACCAGAGTTTTTGCTTTTGAATTTTCGTATTCTTACAAATAAAATATGCAGTGCGTGAGACTAGTCTGGTTCAAACCTCTCGAAAGTAAGCATGAGATACCCACAATTGGCTAAAAAAAGGATAATGCAGATTGGCTAGCCAATAAGAGCCTACAAAATTTCTTAGAAATGATTGTACACATGACATGTGTCCACTCACATCATAGTTATTTTATTATAATGTAAGGCAAAATCATGAGTTAGTGAATTTGAGTTCAAAGTAATACAACATTTCTAATTAACATCATTTCATCTTATTTTAATTTTTTTTTACTTACAAAGTATTTATAGGGCTATTGTGGGACTTATAAAGGAAAAGAAAGTATTAATAGACCATAGACCAAAGGCCTTCCAACCACTTGCTCATGTTATAGGTAAGGCAGATGGATAAATAGATGTAACTATTTCTTTTCAGCTCCTCAATCTGTTTCTCTTATGCTAGATATAATAATTTCTTGAACTTAATGACATGTCCTATTTCGTCCCAATAAGTGTGTGAGATTTGTAAAAGTATTAGTTTCGACTCCCCAATAAATGCATGAGGTTTATGAAAGTGTTAGTTTCGGATTTGAGAGAATATGTGTATACTCTTATTATTTGGCCCCAAAAAAAGCTCTTTTTTTTTTTTTTTTTTTTTTTTTTTTTTTTATAAATAATCTTTTGGATCATTTGAATAGGGATATTATTTTCCAATTTCCAATATATGATAAGAGAAATCGAAAATTTCGAGAGGTGGACAATAATGTGGACTACGTGGGTATGAATTATGAAATCGTGCCTAGTGGGACCAAGGAATTTCTGTGGAAGAGACATTGTTGGCTCTGATTCACAAGATAAATAAGAAGGTGTTTTGGATGTGACATATACCTCATCTTATCTACCTAAAATGCCGACAATTACATGACCCGTGTCATGATAATTCTAGTTTATTAACCTCTATTAATCCCTAACATTGGAGGACAATTGTTGAAAAATCAGTACCCTTTCTGCCCATAGTCCTCATTTTAGTAAGTGGTTTTGTTGAATTATAAGAAAACTGCCGAAAGGGATAAGGTTTCTTCCCCATTTCAAATCATACCTCAATCATGAAAAAATAATAACTATTGATGGTTGATGTGCTAGAGAGTAACTAGGGCTGTTATAAGTCGTTGGAGAGACGCAAAATCTACTGGGGTTTTGCTTATTCTTATATCAAGCTTGTACCGAACTATTTCGCTCAACCAACGGATCAAACTGACGTTTGTATTTCAAGTAAGTCTTCCATGGAACTGTGACACGGACAGTGCTGTCATAAGTTAATAAGGGTCAAGCAAAGTAGAATCGTGAGATCAAAAAGTATACTGACAATTCCACTTTGTTTGATTCCCATTAATTACATAGAAGTTTTTCTCTTATATTTCTTCCATCCAGAGAAGTAGAGAACCAAAACATCCAAACTTATGGTTTTATTTTATCTGGTCCAGGACGTCTCACATTGTCCCAAACCATCATGGCTGACCTTGTTAGAAATTTTTTTTTTTGCCTTCATTTTTCAATCTTCTTAAATATAATTCTGAGTTGCTTCCAACGTGGGCGCATCAAGTCTTGGAGTGACTTAGTGCAGTACAAGTGGATTACATTAGCCTCTGATTCTCACATCCCATAATTGATAATTCTTCCATTATGTGCATTCCATCATTTTATAAGAAATCACATCTATCATTGATTTCAATTGGGAGAATTTTAGATTGGTCAGGTTATAAAAAAATAATTACAGTTCAATAATATTTCCTACTGACTTCCCAATAAATGACTACTAACTTTACTAAAAATTACCACTAACTATAATTATTTTCCTGTAGCCCGACCAATCTAAAATTCCCCCATTTCAATTTCATCATTCATGCAATCATGAATTGAAAGGGTATTTTTACAGAGCAATCATATTGCATTCCATTGGAAAAATTAGATGCATGTGTTTTGGCCGGTGGTACATATCACTAATAATAACGGGGAACGGGGAGAGACAACCATGGTGGCCAGAAAAAAGGATGGCCTCTCTTTCTCCCATTAGGGCCAATAGACCCACACACATTTTGACCCATATCAAACTCATGGCCTTCTCCATGTGAATTTGTCTAATCCCACCTCATAATTATTGGAAAAAGCTAGGAACATATATGAGACATCTTTCTTTTTACTTAAAATTGAAACTCTCTAGAAAACGGATCACCCTTCTCGATGATTTACACGTGAGTGAGCACATCAACATGTAAAACTTGACCAAACTTTTTGAAAGATATGCATGTTATCATGAAATTTCATGCACTACCTATGGCAAGAGAAGAGAATTCTCTTATCTTTTAGAGAGTTATTTAATCACCCAACTCCCTTATCAAGTTCGTAGAGTGGTTAAATCAACCCCACCCCACAACCCTCTCCTACCAAATTCATGCACATGGCTCACATGATATGGTTCAACGCCCACCACATCTGTTACCATTGCTTAAGCCACTCGAAGAAAATCACCAAATTTCTTCCCTCCCCCCACGCCCACCCCCCATAAAAATAAATAAATAAATAAAAAGTTTAGTGAAAGAGACTTACCGACCAAATAATGTAAAATCAAAACTGGACAGACTTATTTTCAACTAGTCAAGTCTTCGATTTGACAAACAACCCCTAAAGGCTTTTTGGGAACTTCAAAAATTAGATCACAAACTAGGTGCAGTCCATGATTGTTATTTGGTTTTTAAATAAACCAACTCACAATTGGTTTGAAAAAAATTGTGTTTATGAAAACAAAGCTGAATTGTTTAGTAGGATAAAAAAAAACTTACCAAACAGTGTGAAATTAAAATTGATCAGATTTATTTTCAATTGATTAGATTTTCAGGTTTACCAAACAACCAAGTAGAGGTAGAAAATAAAGCAAGATGATTTCATAGTTGTAATGGACAGACAGGGCCTCATTATGGGCCCAGAGGCCTAGTCGATGGCCAAAGACTCTGTGGCCATTCAAATTGCCGGGGAACGTACAACAACTCGTAGCCTGGTGTGGCTTATCAAAACAGGAATTGCCAAAAGAAATTGGTCGGTGGTGGTGAAGTCCCATCGCCTACACCGCACATTAAACATGACAAGAGAACATTATGTTGTGGCCACTCGGCACTGCCCTTAGATTTTGGACTTCCCAATTTAACAGGTTCGGCCTTGCTCATAATTGACTTGGGCTTCTTTGTATGGCAATGGAACTCCGATCAGACCTAGTGAGTGTGTGCGTTTTTTTATTTTTATTTTTTCAAAAAAATTCGGAAAACAGAGTTGCTATGTGTAAGATCTTAGAAGCAAATGCACTGAAATAGTTTTTAGGCACCAAAGCCATCATATCATGTCAATTATTTGCAAGGAAAAGAATGGTAAGGTAGGGCAGAAGGTTCAATTCTGCTTCCCCAAACACCTTCCCCCCCTCCCCCTCCTCTCCTTTCCCTTAAGAAGATAAGGAAAAGTATTTTTTCTTTAAAAATATAAGAAGTAGATCTCACCCTTTCGTGAGAGAGTTGGTGTAAAAATTGAGACATGAAATTAGGATATCACACGCATAGACACGTGAAATACATTCACGTATTTGAACAAAATTTGAAAACACATAGTACAAGGCATGCCCTATTTCGATCATCAAGTTTATCCTGTAGAGGCTATCCCAATAGTATAAAATTCAGCCAAAAATATTTTTAAATTAGCTTACATGTGCTAGTCAAAGATCACATAAAATTTAGATAAAATATTGTTGATTAAGAGAGGACATCAAATGCTCAAAACTTCGACCAACAACTGTATGAGCAATTTATGCTCAAACTTGAAGGATCATTTTTATCTAATTGTAAAGGGCATCTACCTAATTGTAGAGTGTTTGCCCATCTAATCTTTTCTAGCCTTCTTTTAATTTTATAAAGGTGGACAGTAATGGAGCTCAAATTGACAATGCACCACTAAAAAAATGAGTGATGTATAAAATTCGACAGAGCTCGTTGTGAACGAGTCACTAGGGCTCCATGACCTAGGCCTGCCCCACCGCGAAGGGTCAATAGAAATGTGGGTACTGTTGCATAGTCAACCTTGTATTGTTTAGTGTAGCCATCTCGGTCAACATACGTTGACACTGTACAAATGCTGCAGGCCTTGTGGTCAACTTTTGTCTATTAATCAACATCTAATACTTTCTAACAAAGAGAGATGCTAATTAAAGTCGCATTGGGGCCTACCGTATTATACACGGATCAATCGCAATGTGATGGTTGAACCGCCGTGAATATAATTGACATTCTTCGTTTAACAAATATGCTTTGAGGCAACCAGCCAAAAAGAAAAAACAAAATGCTTCAGGGCCATGCGACCTTGTACTTTCATTTTTTCTTTCAAATCAAGAGTTAAGAGTGTCCTGGCTAAAGCCACGACACATGCTTGTACCTTGAATATTGTCTAGTAAATTATTTGACCAGAGCTATGGGCGTAGCCCTAGCCTTATAATTTGGTATCACACATGATGTCAGGATGTCCGCTAGCTTTTGTGGTATCATGGTAAAGTTGAGGTGTGGATAGTTACACAGTGTTTTGTTTTGGGGGAGGGAAGGGAAGGATTCAAAATCCCTTATTTGGTTGGGAGGGGAAGGAAAACAGGAAGGGCCCCTTTCCGTCCTTGTCCACCAATTTCAATCCGTTCAAAAACGAAATGAAAAGACAGCTAGGAAACGAAAGTATCCAAAATACCCTTGAGTTGCTATAGGGGTGCTTCAGCGGTTATTTGCCAGAAAAAATGGAGGATTGCTTAATCTCACCAGTTGTCGTGGGTGTAGAGGGAGGGTGGGATGGGGGGTTTGGTCAAACCCATGGCAATCGTGGTGTCGACGGTTGCTACTGCTACTGCTTCAAATGACAAATGTGATAGGTTTTTTTTTTTTTTTCATTGTCGGAAAAAATGGTGTGGCCTTTGAGAGCCATCATCGGCAATTCAGATCCAAACACTTTTTATCACCATCTCCATGAAACCCAACTCCACCGCCATCGAGTCCATCACCGTGCGAGCCAAGTGCCATCATTGGTAACTCAGATCCAAACACCCTTTAATGTGGTTGCTTTTTCTTTCTTTCTTTCATTTATTTTATTTATTTATTTTTTTCGCGTCATCGTCGGAAAAAATGGTGTGGCCGATGGCCTTTGATGTGAGAGTTAAATAAATTTTTTTTTAAAAGAAGAAAAAAAAACAAACTGGCCAATATAAAAAAATATTTTTGAGGGTAATATGGTAAAATATTTCTTTTAACTATTATCCCATCCTCTTCATCGCCCTTCTTATCAAACAAAGAGAGAGGAAAGAAAGCCCATTTCCATCCTCTTTACCAAACAATAGGAATGAAAGAAGATTTCTTTTCCTTAGGGGTGGGTTTTCCATCCCTTTCCTCTTTCTTTTCCTTCCCCTTTTCCATCCTCCCAACCTAACTCAGCATTAGAGATCAAGTCTCCCCACATATAACCCAAAAAAAGAAAGAAAAAAAAAAAAGGGACACTCGCCTCCACAACCCAATCACCGATAATTGAAAGTTCCTACTGAACAGACTCCAAGGCATGCAGATCAACCATGTCTATTGAGAGGCAAATCTATACTAAATCCTTTGCTAATTAAGGAGGGTTGTGTACTTGTGCATCCCATGTTCATCTTGTTGCATTTCAATAATTCTCTTAGATACTCGTTAGTTTGATGCCGATGTTTTAACTAGGAAGGCCTTTGCTTCCACAATATGATGGTTTTGTTTCTGTTCAATATTCCTCCCAGATGAATTAATCATCAAAGCTTGATGTGTGCCGATACTTTAGCCAAGGAGGCCTGTGCCTCTGATGTTGATTTTGTTACATTAATTCAATAATACTCCCAATGTGTCACTAATCAGTTTGATGCTAATGTTCACTGTGTTTGTTTTCCTAGATTGTTTATCAAAATCAAATCCAATCTTATATCCGATGCTTTAGCTGAGACAGCCTATACGCGCCCCCGATGTTGATTTTTTTTACCTTCAATAATCATCCCAAATGTGTGACTAATCAGTTTGATGCTGATGTTCATGGTGTTTGTTTTCCTAGATTGTTTATCAAAATCAAATCCAATCTTATGTCCGTTGTCCTTACGGATTAAGGGTTGCCACCCACCTTTCCTAATCCATTGTTTAGCACAAGAAAAAACGAAAATAGAGGCAGTCTCACACAACCACCAAAGGATATAATTAAAAATTAGAATCCTAAGGTCGCTCAACTTTCACTATTTTTAACTTTTTTCCCCGGGAATTTCTCACCTGCCAATCATGTCTAAAAAGGCCCAACATATCATGGTAAGATTATCTGATTGACCGTCCATGTGATTATGTTTTGTGGAGCCCATTTTGGGCCACTAAATTGGCAACAACTCAGCCACTAAGGAACATATAGGAAAGTGCCGTGAAGGCTTGTGAGGCTCATATGGCCGTGTACACATGCACCCTATCGTTTCTCTATGTCTCATGTACTCGATTACAAGAAAGACTAAACAGACATGACAGATGCATGCATTCCAACCAATGGCTGGGAATCCTATAACAGGTAGGGTACAATGTGGCATTGTACCACAGGATAGGGGACCCAGCAATTCTAAGGGTTTTATTTATTTATTTATTTATTTTTATTTTTTTTATTTAAATCATTAAACCAACTAGGTATTTTGTTCTTGTGACATTCAGCTAATTTTGAACTTGATTGGAAAATCCTATTCCAATGGAAACTTGATGAGGTAGTCTACTAAAGGTCTTTTCAAGATATGGGTCTTGACTTAACGAGGATACATCCAAGCATTATGGCCTGGAAGTTTTATGAGGACAACAATAATATGATGAATTTGTCAGTATCATTGATTTTATCTTGATAATTATGTTTGATTCATAAGGTGAGGAGCCAAAGGACAAACATGAAAGGCGAATAGTAGTTTTTTCTCCCATATCATTTTTCACGTCATATAGAAAATCACCCTAGTATGGTGGGACGTTAATTTGGCATCACCCTCTGCCTGTCTATTCGATTAACAATAAAAAAGTAACTAAAAAGACAAAGGGATATAAGAAGCTATAACTAGAGGAAAAATGAATACATAAATAAGGCAATCGAGTGGCTAACAAAACCTAACCACCTGAGAACGAGTCAAGCTGGTTTTGATTTCACCACCGATTCATTTAAGACTAGATAGCGTGCATTAAGCTATGAGTGATCTTGTTTTCAAAATTTCCAAATAGGACTGAAAGGTCTCGAAGAGATCACATTAATCTTTTGAGTGGAATTCAAGGAAAGGCCTTTGCTCAAGCAAAGATAGGGCTCAAACCATGCTTTATACTAGATTTGGGCTGGAAAATACTGGACTACTACTGGAATGGGCACACTGACTCAATCTTGGCGCAGGTGCATGAAGGGGTTTCCAGCTTCGCCCAATAATGATGCACGACATTGCTGTCCCACGTAATAATCTACTGTCACTAAAAAAATGCTTATACACTACAGCAGCATGCAATTCGAATTCTTATGCGATTAAATTTTGGCCTATAAAAAGATCATTCATGTATATACACATACACATGCGCATGCGCAAGCGCACAGAGTGGCATCCTAGAAAGGATCATTATGCAACCGGACATGGTATGAATCATGACTAATCCTAATTTGCAGTTAATTTAGCCTAGGGTTGGGCAAGAAAGGATCAATTGGCCCCAACCAAACCTGTACTCCTGCTTGGCCAATTATCCGACACTGGGTGGCATACCCTAAACAATCGGTTTTTTGGGTGGAAGTTTACATGGTGTCAAGGGTCGGGTCTCCAACCCAAAAGGTTAGTCTATTAGGTAGAGTTGCCCTCCCCACTTATATGCCCAAGATTTTCCCAATGCCTATCCAATGTGAGATAAAGATCCATGACATTCTCCCCCACCCAACCCGCATGACGCCCTCATTGTGGTTGGGCCCACCCTAGCTACCTATCCGCACCCCTTACCCCTCGTGAGTCATATACGCCCTCAGTACCCCGTGGGCCTAGGCGCTTGGCGTGACATTGGATAAGGGACCAGGTTGGCTCTGATACCACTTGTCACAGGTCGGGTCTCCAACCCAAAAGGCTAGCCCATTAGGTGGGGTTGCCTTCCCCACTTATATATCCAAGATTTTTCCAATGCCTATCCGATGTGAGATAAAGATCTATGCATTCTCCCCCACCCAACTCACATGACGCCCTCGTTGTGGTTGGGCCCATCCTACCTACCTGTCCGCATCTCGTACCCTTTGCGAGTCATATACGCCCTCGGTACCCCGTGGGCCCAAGCGCTTGGCGTGACATCGGATAAGGGACCGGGTTTGCTCTAATACCACTTGTCATGGGTCGGGTCTCCTACCCAAAAGGTTAGCTCATTAGGTGGAGTTTCCCTTCCCATTTATATGTCCAAGATTTTCCTAGTACCTAACTGATATGGGATAGAGATCCATGACAATGGATAAGCTTACAACAATTTAGTTTTCAGAACACATACTATGAGCAGGCCTTGCGTTACGGGCCATAGCACCATGGCAAAATCAAAGTAAGGGGGGATTTGGATAAGAATCCTTCCTACTGAAGTCCAAGTCACATATGTAGGCCTTCATGGCCTCCGAGTCGAAGCTTGTCAAGGCAGCAAAAGCAATGTAAAGCTCGTGGGCTGGCCACAACATAGCTGAGGAGATATGAGGCCAAGAAGGTCATTGGGTTTCAATATGGGGTTTCAGCTACATCTTTGAGAGTTGCTATGAAGCCTGTCTCTGCATGCAACCATGCCAACCGAAAGGATCTAAATATTGCAACCCCTTCAAGTGATCTCTCCACTCCATTAATTTAAATTTTTTAAAGGTTTAAGAAAAATATAAAAGGTTTTTATGAAAAGTGACCATGCTGTCTACTATAAAACATCATTTTGAACAATTTTGCGGATCCAAAATTTATCATTTAAGTAAACTTTTTAGCCACTTATAATCCCTACTTCATTTTTAGTCAAAAATTCCACTTAAACTATAGATTTTGGAAAAACTTTATTCTGTAAAGTTATTCAAAATGATGTTTTCTAGTGGACTACGCATGCGACCACTTTTCATAAAAACCTTTTATATTTTCCAAAAATTTTAAAAATTAAAATTAGTGAGGTGGGGAGATCACTTGAAAGAGTTGCAATATCTGGACCCCAACCAAAATATTATATTTCAATTTGGGAGGTCCGTCTACCTTCCTAGCCCACCACCATACTCCAGCGACTTCTCGTGGCAGATTCTTGTAGAAATACAACCGTTTCTGGTCGTTGAAGCCCATTTCCATCTTTTTGGTCCGAAGCCTTTGAAATTGGAGTGCCCAAAATGAGGACTTTGGATCTGTCTTGCAACTGTTGCGAATGGGCTTGTCATTGGCCCAATTCCAGAACGAAATTAGCTTGTGCCTTCAACAAGTCCTCCTCGTGTTGATGAAAGAAGTTGAATAAGTCACTAGTATTTGCAAAATGTGGGTTGCATGAGTGAAAATTTTGAAAATTGTTGTCATCCGAATCCAATTTGGTGCAAAACAAAATAAAACTTATGCACCATTTTTTTTTTCCCAAGTATTAAGACAGTTAGCTTGACTAATTCTTAGACATGGGTCAATATCAGTCAATGATTAAAAAAAAAATTTTTAAAAAAAGAACCGTGTCGGTGGTTAGCTTTGTTGGCTCAAGTCAAAAACTTTGAGACATTTCGATTCTTAAGGCATAAATACTAAGACCAATTATTCCAATATATGGGATTCAAAATCTAGTTACATTACGTGAATGAAAATGAGTTAGTCCACCACTATAAATCTACATTGCGATAGCCCGAACACCCTGACTGTCAAATCACAAAAAAAAAAATCTACATTGCAATAACAAAAAGCAATCAAAATCATTAAAAAATTGAGCAAAATTTCGATACATTGCATTTGTTAATAGGCATCGCTTATCTTTTAGCTGTAAAAGGAGGAGTTTGGGTTTTCGAATCTTGATCCTCTTTTGATTTTTCTTTGAGACAAAAAATTTGTTGGCACTTGAGAGTTGAGAGTCCAATCCTGAGGGATAAAAAGCCAAAAAAAAGAAGAAAGAAAGGGAGTGTCGGGGAGGGGGATTCTATAAATAGGGACTCATATTTTAGTACTCCGTAGTCCGTTTTATATAATG
The DNA here is from genome assembly GCA_039720395.1 of Liquidambar formosana. Classification (NCBI taxonomy): domain Eukaryota; kingdom Viridiplantae; phylum Streptophyta; class Magnoliopsida; order Saxifragales; family Altingiaceae; genus Liquidambar; species Liquidambar formosana. Next base: position 30,558,458 of record CM077828.1, read on the forward strand.
GAATCCAACCCATAGCCCATAGGGCCATAGGTAAAAGGCCAGTTATACGTTGGCCGCTCACTCATCAACCAAGCAAACCCTAAAATGTAGTTTAAAAAAAAAAAAACAAAAACAATTTATTTTTTATTGGATCGTAGAAACGTGGGTCGGTTCCGTAATTTTGATGCATAAACCTCTGAAACCCTGAATTCTGAAAAGGACTGTTTTTTATACAAACAGGGTAGCAAAAGTACTACAGAGGAACCTGCATAGCCGCTCGGCATGGTTCGAACCCCTACGCCCTCTCCATAAAGAAAAGTAAAAGCATTTTGGTACGCGAAACCTGCCAAAAAATGTTCTAAGCCCCTCTCGATCACTCACCTCAGTGCCACTGTCCCCTCTCTCTCTCTCTCTCTCTCTCTCTCTCTCTCTCTCTATATATATATATATATATATATATATATATATATCTCACTCTAAACCTGCAACCACTAGGGCTCTTGGGAGTCGAGATACTAAAGAACCCCGTAATAATAAAAGTTAAAAAACAGAGGGGGAGAGAGAGAGGGATTTTTAGGATTAAACCAGGCATGAAGATAAAGGGAAAAGGCAAAGTTTACCCATCTCCGTCATCATCATCATCATCGTCTTCATATAAAGACGCTATCTCTGTAATGAAACTCCTCCCAGCTGCCATTCTAGCTCTAGCACTACCTCTCCCACCCCAAGACCGTGAAGTCCTTGCTTACATGATTACCAGGTCATTATCTACTACCACCACAAACCCACCTTCAACCCTCCAACACCACAAGAAGAAAAGCAATGGACCCACCACCACTGCGGCCGCCGTCACCGCCAACGTTCCAAAACACCCTCTTTTTGAATGTGGGTGCTTCGACTGTTACACCAGCTTCTGGTTCAGGTGGGACTCTTCGCCCAACAGAGAGATCATTCACCAAGCCATTGAAGCCTTCGAAGACCATTTGACGAACGGCGAGTCTTCCAAGAGAAATGGCAGAGGAAGAAAGCGAGACAAGGTGGTGGGTCGTCGCCGTCACACCGAAATACCGGCGGGAAAAGAAACCGAGACGGCCGACATATCGGTGGCGGAAAGTGAGGTGGTGGAAACCGAAGATGTTGAAGAAAATGTGGGTGGATGTGAAGATGAGGTGGTAGTGGCTGAGGTGACCGGAAACTTGGAAATGGAGGAAGAGGAGGAGGACGTGTTGGTGGCGGCGGCGGCCGTGCAAGCTCCGGCGAGCAACCACAAGGGTTTGGCCAGGAAAGTGTTGCCGGACGTGGTGGGTTTATTAAATTCGCGTTTGTGGAGCCTCTGGAGTCCGAACATTTAGTGGCATTTCCGAGAAAAAAGGGGAAAAAAAATACTTTATATTTTCTTGCTATTTTCCTTTACATTTTCATGGGAAAATCTTATGTTTTTTTTTTTTTTTTTTGAGTATCTAAACTCTGAAGTCTATCTTTTTGGTTGGAAAGTAAATTTACCTGGGTTTTAATTCTCGGGGAAATAGTTTTTGATGGATTTTGTAATTTACTCCTATTAGTTTAGGTAGGATAATATGGGCTAAACAATTTTGATTAGAAGGTCAAAGTATTAGCTTACGTGGACTAATCATTTCACATCATGACGGGCTGTGACTTTATATCATAATTTGTGTGATTTCCCAAGCTTTTTTGTTTTGGTGACTTCTGAGAAATTTGTGCTACTTTATGGGTGCAATCATGCTCTGCTTAGTGGCCATTTTAGACTCTCACAGGCTTTAAGCAGATCCAAGGGACTCTGCAACTGTCCCCTAAGGCAATCAAACGCTTTCATTAATGAGAATTTTACATTTTTATTTATTTATTTATAATAAGGTTGTTTGAGATTTTGGCCTTAATTAATTGAATATTCTCATATACATTAGACAATTACGAGACACTTATCAAAAGTTGATTTGCCATTAAAATTTTACGTGGCTTAAAGGTACGTATCTGATACGGATATGAATTGAATTATTTAGAAACAACAAATTTTAGAAACAAAAAAATCTTATAATCACTTCTCACTCCTAGAGGGTAGTTACCAATCAAATTTATCATTGATTAGAGTAATCATGTGAGAGATTAGTCAAGTTCGGCTTGGATATTCTTATTGGCTAGTAAAATGGGAAATTTAAATTATTAACGATTCGAGACCACTAACATCATCGCCATAATGTACTCACAATATTTTTAAATTGTATAGTCGACAACGAAAAGTTTTTTTTTCAATTTATATGCAATTTCAATGAACATTCAAAACGGTGTTTTCTGCAATTTTTCCTTATTCATAAATGAAAACGAAAATTTTGGATATCAAAAGGGCCAGTTATAAATAATAAAGTTTTGAATGAATCAAGTGGGATTCATATAAAAATCAAATGGTCCATTAGTCACCTCATAATCTTTGATTTTCTGTAGAGTACCCATTCAAAGCAGGGTAGGCACAAGGTTGTTGATTAAACCAATTTTGCTCTTGCCACTTGTCGGATTATCGCTAATCGCTAAGAATCATGGGATTTGACTGTGAGGGCCTTCATGCATCGTATTATTATATTGTATTATTAGATGTTTGACACTATTGTACCCTGATTTTCCGGCATTGACTAGGGTTGGCAACTCTTCTTTTTATTGGCGGACGTTGCGGTGGCAAACATTATTAAGGGTTTGCTAGATGCTCTATGTGAAAAGCATGGCAACCATCAACACAAATGGCAATGAAAATTCGAAAAACAAGGATACATCATGAATTTTGAAGATTGATTTTATATCATTAACTATATACTTATGTTACAGTTCAAGAGGGATGTTATCTATAGTCGCGATGGTCAAATCATTAATGTGTGTAGTGCATGATTCACGATTTGACAATCAGCACTTCTAGATAGCATGTGAATGCGATGCATGGATGGTCTATTCATAATGTGGCGGTTCAATTGTCGTGATTGTGATTAACATCTTCTTAATTTTTAAATGATCTCATTCAAGATTATGTATTTGTAGTTTCAATTTATAATCTGTATTGAACAGGTAAAGTCTCAATATATAAGTTCCTTTTATCAGGAGAAAGGTATTTCACATAAAATACAAGGTTTGTATCGAGTTTTTTTTTCAATTTTTTTTTTTAAAATTCCAATTTTATACCCTTACTTATTGGAGGGCTTTTTTTTTTTTTTTTAAAAAACGAAAAATATAGAAAAGAGGCGACCAATCATGATAACTCTTTTGAGCGTGATTAAAGTAGCACCCTACTCGTTCAAGAACAAATGACAAAGAAAGCCTAAACGGACCCACTATAAGGGAAATTGTAAACACTTTCTTAAGTCGATTGAGCTATTACTTAACCGTAACTCCTACAAAAATTAGTAACTCTATTGTATAAATAGAACCATCAAAACACAAATACATGCCACCGCATTCGAGACTCAAACCTTTAACTACTTGGCCTATGATACCTTAACTCATCCAATCTTTGTAACATTAAACCTTGTAGAGTTTCAACCTAGGACTCCCCCCTCTTACAAGGGGAGAAGTATTCCACTTAAACTAGCTTGTGTCAAAACCTTTTCTTCAATTTTCTTCTTAATTCCAATTTTACATCCCAACCCCTAGAAGATTGGTGAACCTTTTTAAGCCATGGTAATTGGAGGCATCTTTTGGCCATTGATGCATATTTCTTTAGGACCCATCTTTTGGCAATGGATGCACATTTGTCAGTCACCGTACAAAAACAACAAACTGGCACGATGAGGGCTTATCTAAGAAATCATTTTGGTCTTTTAGCAACAGAAAAATCCAATCAATGGATGCAGATGATGGGATTGCTATTTGTTTCTTTGCTTGAATAGTTGCTTTTGCTTGCCGACTGATCTTTGGACAGTAGTTCCTAATTCAAATGGAGGACCACACACCAACAATTAATGTATCGCATTGAAATGATTTATCGGCCCTTTGGAGTCTTTAGATGTCCCATGATCCCGGGGCCCAGACCCAAACAAAGGCCACCATCATATAGTAACTCCACAAAGTAGAAATTAAATGCTTCTTTATTGCCCATTCAGAGGAAGGTCAGATATTCATGGCATGACTATTTAGTGGTATTTTTTTTAATTACTTGTTGAGTAAGTGATTTAGAATTCAAGTTTATAGAAGGGCATTAATGTTATTGTATTTTATTTTTAAAACTTTGTGTAAAATGAAGAGGGTAAAATGTTATAAGACCACCTATCAACATTATTAAATAGAAATAATGAAGAAACATTGGTAAATTATCTGTTGCAGAATTAGGAGAATTAGGCAAATATCAGCATGACTAAATAAATGTGTTGAAAGAGCAATGATACTTATTTGTTAATATTGAGGTTAGCAGTTGACTGGAATGTCTAAAATAAAAAATAAAATAAAAGGAGAGAGAGAGGATTCTTCTTTGTAACTTGTGAAGTTTGACTAATTTTCTCTAATAATTTGGTGGCACATGCATCTGCAGAAGTTATAGCACAGGTTTATGGTGAATTCCATATTTTGGCAAACAGCAAAACAACCCCCCCTTTTTCTGGAGGCCAACTCCCTCCTAAGCGGCTCAAATAGTACCGAAACTTGCTTTGCCTTTGTCCTACCAGTGTCTTGTCCGGTCTAGCTTATGCCATTATACGCAAGTGGGAGCTCAATGCGATCGAGGTCATGACATTGAACAATTTGATCACTATTTCTCAACTCACGTCCCTAATTCTTGTGTAATAAGGCCATAGATATAGCACTAAGAACATCTCCAAGGGTATTAGCTAATTTTTTGCTACTTTAACTAGTAAAATGAGATTTTTTAAAATAGCTAGTTAGTTATCCAAGTGAGTACTCAAAGGGTACTAGTTATTTTTGAGCTATTTCAAAATATTTATTAATAATCTTTCTTTTTTTAATCATGTGGTGGAGATATAAAGATAGAATGATGCATAGAGAGAGGACAAGCATCACTATTTTAACTAAAAATAATTTAGCTAGAGAACATTCGCTAGCTAAAATGACGATAGCTAATATAGCTAACCCCTTGGAAAAAGAAAAAAGTGATTTGACTAGCTAAAATAATAAAAAAAAGTTAGATAGCTAACTCCTTGGAGATGCTCAAACGGTTAAAAAAAAAGGTAATAGAGCTACAATTTGGATGGGTTGAGCCCATCCAATTAGAATTTGATTTGGTTAATGGACAGGTTTGGGTAATAATTTATTATACATTGGGTTGGGTTGAGATTAGTCACAACCCAATCTCAATTCAAATTAGGCTTGGACAACCTAAACCAGACCTATATTGTATATTTACTTATATAATCAGTTATATATATGTTTGTGTTTTGAATTCCTAAATGGTGTTTAATTATTTTGATACTTTCGTCTTTTGTTTCTTTGGGAGGGTGGAATGAAAAAACTATTTTTTGAATTGACATAAATTTTAATTTAATTAATAGAATTTGGATGATTGAGATTTGTGGGCTTTCATTGAGGAAGTTTCTAAAACTTCCAAACAAACAAAACTAAAAAAATAAAAAAAAGGTTTTCCAAAAATAATAGAAAAAAAACATGCCAACCCACTTAACCTGTTCAACTCGAGCACCGATTGAGCACAAGCTAGGGAAGCTCAACCTGAAGCACGTACGGGTTGGGTTAGGTTTAGGCTGAGATCGAGTTTCATACTTAAGTTGTGATATTGTAATAACGTCAAAACCTGCCGCTTGATTCTTGATGTATTATTGGATGTTTTTTTTAATAAGCATTTTTTTTTTTTTTTGTTTGATAGGCGATGTATTATTGGATATATATGAGGTCCTGATTTATGGTTTGATGGAATTTGAATGGCTTCATTTATATATTGTACAGAATATAAGGTACAAATCCATCATTTTTAATAGGGCTATTAAAATATTCTGTAGTCATTACCATAATTGACAGTATATAATTAAATTTTAGAATTCATGAAATGCCTTTGCTTCAAATTATTCACAGCGACTCATGGTGTGGGTGCCACTTAAATTACTTCATTCACGATGAAAAAATTGTTCCAAAAGTATAGGCAAAATAAAAAATGAAAAAAAAAACAATTCCATGGGACATTGTTTATATGTGTACTTTAAGTACTCAAGAATTCTTTTGCAAATGGTTTGAATTCATTGCTGTATTTATAAAGAAGTAAAAAGTGTATCACAATCAATAGTACTTCCAGGCCAAACCATTCAAGTATTCAACGGTTTAAAGAAGTGTAAGGCATTAAAATGGGACAGCCAGCCAGCCAGTGGTCTTTAAGGCCATGTTTGGAACCTGGGAAAAGATGAGGGAAAAGATAAAAGAAGAGTGCAAAAATTATTTGAAAATGAATCTGTTTTTAAAACAATCTTCACAATTTTCCTCCCCTTTCCCTTTCATCTTTTTGAGATCCAAACAGTCAAACAGACAATAAAAGATTCCCTGATCTCTCATTAAAAGGTGGTACGATGGAGAGTAACTCAAGCTTCTTCGTCATAAATAAAATTAGGGACCACTGTATAAACTTAGGCTCTAATTTAACCAAAGTAGTCATAAAGTGGCTATAGAAAGTAAAATCGAAGTTAGCCTTAGTAGGCTAGCCTTGTAGTGAGTAGTCATAAAGTGGCTATAGAAAGTAAAGTCGAAGTTATTAGGCTAAGCCTTGTAGTGGGGGATGGTGGACTACAGTTAAGGGTAGGAGTAAAGATACGTTCGGATTCAAACCCTTCCTATTTTACCCCCAAAAAAGGAAAATTTCCAACCTTGATGACTGAGAAAGTTAGGCTATGTATGGATTGAGATAAATGGAGAGAAGAGAAGAGAAAAGAAAATGATTTTCTCTCCATTTCTCTCGTTTTAATTGTTAATTTAGAAGAGAAAAGAAATGAAATAGAGAGAAAATAGACCAATTTACCTTTCTCTCCAAATTGGAGAGATTTGGAGAGAAATGGAGAGAAAAGTAATAAGTTAGTGATGAAATGACAAATATATCCTTACATAACTTCTATTTAATATATAAAAAATAGTGATAATGTAATTGTAACTACTTTCTCTCATTTTCTCTTTATTAATGAAGTCTAACTAACCAAACAGGATAGAGAGAAAGTTATTTTCTCTTCTCTTCTCTTCCCTTCTGTTTTTTTTCTCTCCTCCTTTTCTTTCCATTTCTCTCAATCCATGCATAGCCTTAATGTCAAAGTTAGTACGCTAACCTTATTGTGAGAGATGGTGAGGTACCATTAAGGGTAGGGGTATGTAGGATAGGTTAGGGTTCAAACCCCTCCTATTGTACCCACCCCCCCCCCCACCAAAAATAAAAAAAAACCGAACTTTGATGATTGAGAAAGTCAATGTGATTGGATGATTTGAACCACCCGATTCAAACCTTGTCAATCTGACGGTCAAAAATAGCTAGCTTGATCTTGGGTCGATCATGAGTCATGAGTAATCAGACCCAATGCGCTCCCCTTCTGATTTTGCGAATTAAACGGTCTTGGGTTTAATGAAACATTTCCCTAATTTAAAGCTAAACTCACGTTATGCTCATTACCTTAATGAAGGAGGCTCACATCCTTTTGTGAACTAACCCAAATAATACAGCAATATCGTGACAGTTACGAATTCCTCCAATTAAATTTCTACACCCCAAAAGAAATATAAATAAAAAATAAAAAACGTAATGCATGGTGAAAGGGCCAATGGCTTGCTGTTCGAACGACACCTTACTTACCCTCGAGGTAATCGTTTTGAGTAGCAGCAAAGTACATGCAGCCACATATATGGAGCATCAAATGGGTAGACCTGCATCAATGGATGTGCTGAGTGGGATTGAAAACGGGGAAACACAATTAAACCCATACCAAAACCCGCCTTTTTGAGTTGGTCGTTTCAATTTTGAATGGTATGCTCGGCACACATGCGCGTATGCTTTGCGCTGGGCAGCATTCTGAAAACGCCTACTGCATCCTCTTTTTGAGGAAGGAGGACCCATTTCAAGAATCCACCATTGCTAGGTGTGTTCTGCTCCTCTAGAACTGTCCAAATCGCACTAGTGTACAACCTGCCCATTGTCACTTTTGAAAGCATGCCACATCATGGATACGTCAACTACTCAACTCAGTGTACTAGGATTCAAAAACAAGACAAGTTATTCAGATTTGGTTCAACTAAAGGCCCGTTCAATTTTAGGCCGATTGGGTTCACTTTTCTAAATACATGAACATGTGTTCATTACAGAACATCTCATTGAGCTGATTTGTAAGCTGCCAAATTTATACCCAAAAAACCAATTTTGAATGATATTGAGCTATATGTTATTCGGCTTATTTATTTATGTGTTTGCCCAATTGACAGAAAACATTTTCAGTGGTTTATGAAATTTTTTCAATGATCTTTTATTTTACCACTTGCTATAATACTAAATGTTATAATTTGACATAATGTGCTCTGATGCTACAAATGATACAATATACAATTTTTAACGTGATTAGCATCTCCCTTTTAAGGGTGGCAACGGAGCGGGTTTGAAACAAGACACCCTTATCCTAACTCTGCCCACGAAACTAAAACCTTGTCTCAACCCTAACCCAACCCTACATCGGGGTGGGGTAGGACATGACTGCAACAAGAGGCAGGGCGAGGCAGATATCCCATGGAGAAAAATATTTAAATGTTTGATTGTAAAACAAAACACATGGCTAAACATATTTACTATGCGTGTTGTGCAAACAATTTTTTCACCCATTTGTAGTGGTAGATAACGTTTTACTAAATGCAATTATTTATCTTTAGTCTGACATTGATAATGAACTATGGAAAGCTTACACATAAAATGCACATTATATATAGAATTTTGACACATTTAATGGTATTCGGGGCGGATATAGCAATTCTCAATCTCATCCCAAACCCGATTTGGGTTGAAAATGTAAATCTCATTCTCGTCCCACTCTTGCTTATACAATTACATATACTATCCCGTCCCATTAGGGTTGGGACGGGCTAACCCGTCCCATTGCCACCCCTACTCCCTTCAATTCCAATTCTCCCCCGTCCCGTGAAACTTATAAAACACAAAGCGTGTATCGAGATTCGTGTCATTTGGTGCCAGTTGGCAGGTTGTAACAAGAGCAACGGCTACTGATTCCAGGCTAATTCAACCACAAATGCCACCCCATGTGAGTCTCTCTCTCTCTCTACATTCACTCCTTCCTCGTTACTCAAAGGCGAAACCCACGCTCCTTTTTCCCAACTCAACTATAAATACCCACCCAAACCCCAAACCCGTTCTTCAAACCCATCCTTCATCCTTCGTAAACGCAACACCTCTAAGCCATGGCCCAACCAGCAACCCCCGTATCTCCGCCGTTGAAAGACGAGCTCGACATAGTGATTCCCACTATCAGGAACCTCGATTTCTTAGAGATGTGGAGGCCTTTCTTTCAGCCTTACCACTTGATCATCGTCCAAGACGGTGACCCGACTAAGACTATCCGAGTACCCGACGGGTTCGACTACGAGCTTTATAACCGAAACGATGTGAATCGGATCCTTGGACCCAAGGCCAGTTGCATCTCTTTCAAGGACTCGGCTTGTCGCTGCTTCGGCTTCCTTGTTTCCAAGAAGAAGTATATTTTCACCATTGATGACGATTGCTTTGTAAGTTCAATGCTTTTGTTTTTGCTTTTTACTACTATGTTTCGGTTACTGAGTTTCTGATTCGTGAATGGCGTGACTCGGTTGAGTTGATTCGGCGAGTTTGGGTAGGCATTTGTTTGGATTTTAATCTAGGACTCTTGGAGAGATTTTCGGTGCGTGCTAAAGTAAAACAGTCCCTTTGAGAATATTCCTTGGAAAAATCTCTGTTGGTGAGAACCTGGGATATTTTTTCAAAAAATTTTACGGAGGGGTTCACCATTTTGTCCAATTTGCATTAGTTGCCCCTAACCAAAGTCCCATGGGTCTATGCTGCCGAGTTCGGATTCTCCGCTTCACTTTATGTGCTTTGATTATATTCTTGACCTCACATTATAAATAAAAGGAAATGCTTAGCATCCTATATCCCGATCTTATGATGAATCTCATTTAGACACATGGGTAGGTTTTATATGGATCCCACATTCACATGAGCCCCATCTCATGTGTTTAGATGAGATTTATTACGAGACTTAAAGATAAGATCCATAAAATTACTCTGTACAAAACATATTTTTACCCATGTTGTTGGGTGGGTCAAGCTGAATGACCCGCCTCCTAATAGAGCAGTGGATCTTACACTTGTGATGATCATTGATATGGGGTTCACTTCCTATATAAGGTAATGGGTCATACTGCCAGACTCACACACCAAATAGTATGACCTATCTCCTACTAGGTGTGGATCGTATACTTGTGATTATTGACATGAGGTCCATTTCTTAGCAGGGTATGGGTCGTACTACTCAGATAGCACACCAAGTAGTATGACTCGTCTCCTAATAAGATGGATCCTATACTTGTGATGAGGTCCACTTCCCCTTAGGGTACAGGCCATATTGTTTGATCATAAAAATAAGTTGAAAATCCATACTAAGAAACGATGAAAAAGTGTTACAACCTCTATTGAGAGTAAATTTAGACGTGAGCATAACATGCAAAGTCAAGCGGAGGTTTCAAATCCGATACGAGCCTAGATCTATGAATTTGGACTGTTCAATGTAATGATTTAAGGCATGCGCAACAAAAATATTGCTATGACGTTGCCCTGTAATTAAAAATTGACAGGAGAGTACGGTGGTCCGTGGTCCACCTGATGTTGTTGATATGTGAATCAAGCATCTATCACACAATCAGGTCCGTTAATGGGAGACACGTAATGGAGCATCCCAATCGGTGAGGGACCCTATTTCGATGAACTTATTGGAAAAGACTGGGAGGTCCTACGGTTTGATTAAGTTGGTCCAACTGGATAGATTTTTGTGGGGGGCGAAAAATATCTCTTTGGATCCACTTAAATTCTTGTGGACCTAGCAATAGCTAGATTCCCTATTATTATATATAGATATCAATAATGATCAAGTGAGAATGTTTAATATCGTTGGGACGGATCGGACGGTGTGGAGCCGTGCGTGATATTCATGCGCATGCGCATGATTATCACACATGATTCTGCACTGCACCGTTCGATCCCTCCTAGACATGTGGGATGTACCTCACCTGATCATTTTCATATATAATATATAATATAATATAATATATATACACATAAAAATGAGCACCTGTGCCACTTGGGGTATGAAATTGCAGTCAGTTGATTATGTGTGTGTAATAAGGTATGCAATGGTACATGTAATCAACGATGAAGATTTGCATTACAAATTAAGCTTGTTTTGAGACATGCAGGTGAACATCCTTGTGTATGTTAGAAAACCAAAGAATCGTGTAATTGGGTATCTATAACTTGGGCCAATGGATAAAAAATAAAATGTTCAAATTAAAACTTTGTTTTAGGTAAAAAAAAAAAAAAAGATTATGATTAAAAGTCTGCACATAATATATATCAAGATTTCTTTTTCACAAATGTTGAGTAGTAGCCCGTATACGAGTTGTCGTTGTCTGTGCAGGCACAAATGGTGGGCCTTACACTCTTGAAATAGGGTGGAGTCTATCCTCGTGTCTGCTCAAAAAGCCCGTATACAGGCTACCTAGGATGGCTTTTCCTAATGGAGAATTGGGGATGGTTGGGGGTCCATTGCAACTCACCCAGTCAACTCAACTTTTAAAGACTCAGTTCTATGTCCGAGTTCTGCAAGTGTTTTTCTATTGGGTGTGGATTTAGCAGGCTTCTATCAACTTATCTAAAGTCTTCTCTGTGTAATTTATATGTATATGTGTGTGCGTATATATATATATATATATGTAATAGGTGGCAAAGGACCCGAGTGGGAAGGAGATAAACGCGTTGGCACAGCACATACATAACCTGCTGAAGCCATCGACGCCATTGTTCTTCAACACGCTCTATGACCCGTTCAGGGAAGGAGCTGATTTTGTCCGGGGATACCCATTTAGCTTCAGAGAAGGAGTGCCCACCGCCATATCGCATGGGCTGTGGCTTAACATCCCTGACTATGATGCCCCCACTCAGCTTGTCAAGCCTCTTGAGCGCAACACCAGGTTCTTTCTTTACTTCTTTTTAAGTTGATTTCAACTTTGATTTTGTAGTGAAAGCCGGCCACCAAAGAAACAAACACGTAAATTGTGCAGAAGCGGAGGATTTGATTCAAGGATAAAGCAGTAAAATATGAAGATTACATATAAAACAAACTAAATTCACAATACAATCAGTTTAGGTGGTTTTGTAGACAATGGGGTTCCACTCAGGAGTCGCAGCCCTCTTTAACAATACAAAATCTACCAACGTTGCTACTTTGAGAACTTTTGCCACTCTAATCACCTTAATTCACTATTGGATGACCCGAATGTAGAATACTGTAGGTATAAGAATAGCCATTCCATGGTGTACCACCTAAATTGATTATATTTGTGGAGTATGATTTTCCACCTAAATTGATTATATTTGTGGAGACCTCTGTGAGGAGTTGGTTTCCCTTGTCTTTGCTTCAAAGTAATGGACTGAATGCGCTCTGCTTTCTTCTTGGGAATTAACTCATTGTATACATTCCAGAAGATATCATTGGTTCTTCTTTCTATTGGAGTTCTCACAACATAAAAGCCTCGAAAAATGGTTTTGTTTACAATCCTTGGGAAGCTGCTTTCTGATAATGTGTCCGTTGTCTTATGTCTGATAATTTGTCCGTTGAAACTTCTAATTTTGCTTCATTTCTGCTAATTATAAGGTCATTCTGAGTTCCTTGTCTAAAAAAAATTATCAACTTTTACATAAAACATTGACATGGAACGAAAGCTTTCTTTCAGTTTAATATTCACCTAAATGTGCATTAATTTTAGCTCAACCAGGTACGTGGATGCTGTTATGACAATCCCGAAAGGCACCCTCTTTCCAATGTGTGGGATGAACCTTGGTTTTAACAGGGAACTGATAGGCCCTGCCATGTATTTTGGCCTCATGGGTGATGGCCAACCTATTGGCAGATATGATGACATGTGGGCTGGCTGGTGTGCTAAGGTATCTTCTTTTCTTGACCCATCTTTTCATACATATAGTATTTTCGTTGTTTTCTTTTTGATGCTTGAAATTTGGCTAAATCTAATTGCATGTGCCATTAGATGGCTAAAAGTTAGAAATTTGACTACTTTATGATAATGGCATTCCATCGTTGATTAACCAATGCCTTCAAGCTGAAACTTTTAGTTCTTTCCTATATTTTAATGAGCACGTCCAAGTCGATGCTTAGGGGCTAGGGCTGGTCCTTCAAATTTGTTCTTAGAATTGGTGTCCTGTATGCCCCAGGTTTGATTTTTTTTTCTTTTTTCTCCCTTGGATTTGGTTTTCAGGTGATCTGTGACCATTTGAATCTTGGGGTTAAGACCGGGCTGCCATACATTTGGCACAGCAAGGCAAGCAACCCATTTGTCAATTTGAAGAAGGAATACAAGGGCATATACTGGCAAGAAGATATCATTCCATTCTTCCAATCTGTTGTCCTCTCGAAAGAATGCACAACCGTGCAGAAATGCTACATTGAGCTTTCCAAGATGGTTAAGGAAAAGCTCGGCCCAGTTGATCCTTACTTTCAGAAGCTAGGGGATGCCATGGTTACTTGGATTGAAGCCTGGGAGGAGCTTAACCCATCGCCACAAGCAGCAGCTGCAGCTGAGCCTAGTGGTGTCAAGAAAAATGAACCCTCTCCCAAACCCAAATAGACATCCTTTAATTCCATTTCATTGTTGTAATTGGCTTTCATTTTCCTTTCTTCAATCTCTTACGTTCTTTGGTGCTCTGCTAGTTTATGTTTCACCGCTTATCTCTCAAATTGCTTTCGTATCCCCTTTATAAATCTAAGCGTGTATTAGAGAATGTTGATTCCATTCTTGGTTGGAATGGAAATCTCAGGTCCTTCTAATAATATGCTTTTTGGATAGACCCTTGGTGTTTATTAATTTTAAGCAATACCAATTTTATTCTATAGTTGTTTAAATCTTTTGGGTAAACGAATGGGTTGCGAACTGAGAACGTACGGTAGTAGAGTTCAATGGCTTGCTGTTGAATAGGGAGGGGATTTCATTACCACAAAAAATAAAAAAAGAAAAAAAGAAATGGGGGAATTGAGGCTGCAAGTTTAATTGAAGAGAGCGGCCATTGCAATCCCCTATTTTTATCACCCCACTCATTTCCTTTGGGTTTTTAGGATTTTATGAAAAAATATAAAAGGTTTTTACAAAAACCGGTCGCTTGGTCCATTAGAAGACATCATTTTGAACAACTTTGTAAGAGAAAGTTTTTCCAAAATTTATCGTTTAAGTAGACTTTTTGGTAAAAAATGAAATAAATGCTATAAATGGCTAAAAAGTATATTTAAACTATAGATTTAGGAAAAACTTTCTCTTATAAAGTTATTTAAAATGATGTTTACTAGTGAACATGACAGATGATTTTTATAAAAACCTTTTATATTTTGCATAAAACCTTAAAAATCTAAAGAACGGGGGTAGTGTGATAAGAATGGGGGTGCAATAACCATTCCCTTAATTGAAATGGGCCTTGCTATATGGGCCATGCCTTTTGGGGACCATAGTCCACTGGACCAGAATGAAGAGGTCGGCACATGGAGACATGGAGTACATTTGCTGGTTGTCTGGGGTTTTTTCCGTAATTCTCTCGCATGGGTAGAATTTATACGAGTTCCACTCCATGCAAGTGGGTTGAGAAAAATAGGAAAAGTTTATGGTGACTGCTGAGTAACATATAAAAAAACAAAATTATTTCTTATTTTTGTTAATTAGAGTTTTTAGTCCTTCGGTTCCACTACATCTCTAATATAGGTAAGATAATTGTCTACTCCACATCATTTAAATCTAGAATAAACTTAATTTGTGATTAACTATATAAAAGAAAATGCACCTTTGAACACAAAACCTTTTGCGTCTTGAAATGTAATTTTCAGGCACCATTGATTTACGCTATAGAGTTCATACGAAATAAATTATAAAAAAATATAGTTGAAAAGAAAAATGCTTACATGAAAAACAATGATGATTAACTAAACACACAAACAAAGTATTCGGGAACTACACGGGATCCACATATTAGGTGTATTGAAGTGTATATATATATATATTTTTTTTTATTTATTTTTTTTAATTTATTATAAAGACACATGTTTTCATTTTTGGGTATAATTGGAAGATTCGAACTCTCAACTAAATCCTAATCCAATCTTTTACCACACCCTCCCTCATCACCAAGTTAACCCAATTGCTTCCATGTCGAAATATTTGCAATACATCAACAACAACAACAACCCAAAAAAAAAAAAAAAAAAAAAAAAATTGCAATAACAATTGTTATGTTAACTGAATTCTTTTTGAAATTAACCATAATGAGGTGCACTGTACATTGGGAGGAATGATAAAAGACGATGTAATGTGAATTTGTACAAGGGTATTTTGTCCAAAATAAAAAAATAAAATTGCAAGCACTTCTCTTTTAACCCAGAGTGTGGCTGCTGTGCTGCCTAATCTGCACTGCTGGCTGCCGCCGCTAAACTACATGGTTCCCCACTTTTCAAATTTGTAGTGTACCCCAACCCCGTGACACCCATATTATGAACTGCTTTACACCTTTATTACTCTTTCATGGACTTATTGGTCGCTATGCCATCACTTTACTTTTATTACCTTTTTAAAAATTGTTAAAAACTATAGGACCAAATTCTGAGACCATTACTTTTGGTAGATTGGAATGGGGTGAAAATAAAATGGTTATTTCCTTCTTAACATATTTTGAAATATTTGATTGAGTAGGAGAGAAAAAAGAACAAACATTTCTCTTATGTGGTTATTTCCTCTTAGAGTATCTCCAATGATGTAAGTTAAATTATTTATATTATTACTATTTTAGCACAAGTTATAGTGCCAAATGCTATAATTTAGCACAATGTGCTCCAATAATGCAAATGACATAATGTGCTATTTTTTGTTATAACCTTTATTCCCTTCATTTTTTATAAACTATCAACTACCATCTTCCAACCTCTATTTTTCCAATCACAAAATTATGATGCTAACTAGATTTACCCATCTTTCCTCTCTTCCGAATCAGTCCTTCTGAAAGGAAGTTCCCATGCCACCGCTTCAAGCTTACTGTACTTATTACCATCCAAAGAGTTCGACCCCTGTACTGCACCTAGAAAGTTTTCCTGAGGTTTAGACATATTAGAGCTACCACTAGTGCCTCCCCTCACTTTGAAAGCAAGGAAGAAAGGAGCTTTTCACTCGCGAAAGAAGTAGCCACTCGGGCAAGAGCACGGCCGGCTCTCGTGTGCGACTTTTTTTTAAAAAATATAATATTTCAATATTATTTTTGAAAATATTGTATTTAGTTACGGGTTATGTGGCGATTGAGAAAATTTTGGAAGAGAAACATTATATTTTTTGCAATTGCTGGTGTATTTGGTTGTTGAGAAATAGAATGAGATTTGACATGGCAAATATAACAATAGCTCACTCTTGTGCTATATTTATCACAAGGGTGAGTTATTAGTATTTTTAGCATAAGTCTTTACCGCACCATTAAAGTGGCCCAACTTAAGCTCACCGTTGGAGATGCTCTTATGAGATCAGGAATAACGATTCATCTTCAAACCATGGGTCCAAAAAGAATGATGAGATCACAAAAAATAGGTCCCACTTAGTCTCTCTTTCATTCTATTTTCATATCTTATCAGACATCGGGATAGAAGGAACGAATTCTCATCTACATTCCGATTGATTCATTCAGGAACTTAAATCCTATGTCAGCGTATTCCACTCATGTCCGTGATTTGGATGATAAATTGATGATACCCACTTGAAGCTCCCACTATAATTCTGAGAGTATCCCTCCAATCTCGGCATCTTACTTCAACCCTAAGAAACGCAATTGATGGCATTGAAAAGGGAGGGATGTGACTAGGTTTAATCCATGCAATTGGAAGTGTATAAAGACCCTAGTAGCGACTTTGTGGAACCAGAGAGTGGGCGTCCATGTGAGCATAAACGTCATTACATTCTCATTCCAAACTTGGAAATTTCTGTGGGCGGCACAATATTCTTACCTTGTACATGACGACCAATTTTGTCAACAAACTAAAAACACAAGTCAATAATACATTCATTCAGTGATGGAATCAGGAATTTAACCTAATGAGGGTCAGTTTTGATTGTGAGATTTTTATCTTTATTCTATGAATTCAAATAAATTAATTTATAAATAACTAGTTACAACTTTTTAGGGAGTACGGATTTTCTTTAATAATAGGGTAATTTAGTTGATATTAATAAGTGAAATATAGAAAGAAAAAGAAACGAGTGTTTTAGATTTGGTCAAAATATAAATGTTTATTAAATTTTGGTAGGAGTAAAATAAGGTTTTCAAATTCATAAAAAATACAAAGTAGAGATAATATAAAAAATTCTGACAATAGGTCCCAGATTATAACTCAACTAATAATTCGGGTACTGATCGAATTTACACAATTTAAATTTTGGACCCTAAAGTGAAACTTGATCCAAACTTTAGACTCAACTGGGCTTGATAAAGCTTTACCATTGGATTCACCAATACAATTTACCAAAATTTTCTCTTCTCTATAGTTGAGTCGTGAAGAAAGGGTTAAAGCTCGGGCAGAAATCTCAAGCCAAGTCTAATTGCCTATAATTCAACCTTAACATCCGCTTCAAAATTCATTGCATTTTGAAAATGCAATTATTACATTACTTTACCAGCATGCTAGTCATCATATCGGAGAAAAATTTCCATGTAACTGTGACATGGCTAATATGATGTTACAAGCCAATAGGAGAGGAAGAAAATAGGATTGTAAGACCAAAAAGTATTCTGATAATCCCACTTTTCTTCTCTCCTATTGGTCGTGACACGTAATGTCACAATTACATGGAAGACTCACTCCATCATAGACTCCGGCGATAGGACGGGCACTGCCGGCTGTTGCTAAACACCATCCTTGCTGAAGAAAATGGAGATTGGGTTCTTTAACCTCAGCAAACACACTCACAAGTTATGAGTGTATTTCCATGAATTGGGGCAAAATTAGGCAACTGGATCGGAAGTGGGTTCGATTTATTTTGCTATTTTTCCCAACAGTTGTGCTTTCTTTCCTGTTGTTGTTAGTATTCTTATCTAGTGCTGAAGGAGATGAAGTTTCCATTAAAAATTTAGGTTGGCTTAACCCATCAAACCCATGACTAGCTGGGACGAGGTATTCATGGAAGGAGAATGGATGGGCCTGTGGTTGATGATGGGTCGATGGTAAGGGTTGTGGGTACGTTTAAGGATTGAGTTGATGGTGGTTTTGTACATTGCCGAAGAAGGAGAACTAGTGACGTGGTTGGCCTTTATTTTTATTTTTTTTGGCGGGGGGTGTTTAAAATAGGTGTTTTAAAGGAGAAGAATTATTGTAAGGTTGAGGATTGAGTTTACAATTACGGTGGTTTTATGTTTTGAGGGGGAAGAATTGTTGTTGAGGTGAGGATTGATTTGATGGTGGTTTAGTGCATCGCCGAACATTGCTGGAGAGGGAGAACCAACAAAGCTGTCGGCCCTTTTTTTTTTTTTTTTTTTTAATTTTATTTTTTGTCTCACATGCATATAAGGGCAAAATAGTCATATTCTGTGTAAATATATGTTACTTGCCTCTCCTTCGTTTGGTCAACACACGGTTTGCTACGATAGGCCCCATTGCAAACAAATGAAAAACTTGGGTACTTAATTGGCTAAATTTAAATTTGAGGTAGTAAATTGATACCTAACTTAAATTTTATGGCAGTTTTCTGTAATTTATCTTCTTTTTTTTTTCTTTTTTTTTGGTTTTTTAACTACAATTGATAGAACCCATGCTTACCTTGAAATCCCTTTAATATGGGTATCAATGTTTCTCAAAGAGTTTGAATCTAAGATCACTTTCTTAATCAATAAATACGATATCAAAATGCTACTAATTTATCATGCCATATCAATATCAATCCTTCACATATCCATTCCATTTTTTGTCCTGTATCCACCAACTTTTTCTCATCTTAATCCATACATTAAACATGAATAAAATTCTAAATTTATCAATTGACGTGCCGTTTACGACACTTTTCTCCTTACATGAAGAGGGGTGCAGCCTCTGTGAATGAATATTCTCTGTAGACAGTGATACATCGCATGCTGGCCACTTGGGCCGCCCCCAACTTTTTCTACAAATCCCACCTTTTGAACTTGAATAGACTTCCTCCTCCTACTACTTATTCTTCCCTCTAAGAAAAATAGCACCACCAATATCAATCCTCATTTTTCTCCAAAATAATGGAGAACTACCAAATATTTTTCCCTACCTCATCGACATCATCGGCTTCTCCTTTCTCATCTAAAATTACCAATTCTCATGATTTTACTCATATGAGTGGTAGCAAAGCGGAAATCGGAATTCCTCGTTCATATGATAAAGGAGTCATGGAGAGTGGGACATCTGAGGATTCTGAAAGTAACATGAAATCAGGCAAGAAAAAGGGTGATAAGAAGATTAGAAAGCATAGATATGCATTTCAAACGAGGAGCCAGGTTGATGTGCTAGACGATGGGTATAGATGGAGGAAATACGGGCAAAAGGCAGTTAAGAACAATAAATTCCCCAGGTTAGTATCTCATATATCATCGATCATCTTTGGTTTCACTTTGGTTTTGTGATTTTTGGTCAGATTTATATATGTTGAAATTATCTTAATTATATATCACTACTCCTACCATTATCAGTACATTTCTAGCTTGCATGGCTATGGTGGAATGCGAAATCCCACGTGCACCCAGTTGCAAAAGATTTTGGATTCTTTTTGGCATTTTCCTAGTGCAACGAAATTGTTTGTCTTGCTTCTCAATAGTACTTTGTTAAATATAAGTAGGAGGTTCCTAACTATCAAATGAATTGATTGATTTTCTTATGATGAATTCCTTACTATGAAAGACAATACTGAATGATTTTTTTTTTTTTATAAAAAAATCGATAGAATTTACTCATACCCTTAACCCCCAAATATCAACAAACGGATATCAATGCTTCTTAATAAGTTTGAATCCGAAATCGCTCACTCAACAAATCAGGAGATTACCACTAACCTATCATATCATATAGCAATAATATTAAATGAATTGATCAATCTCATTTCTCCATTTCTTGTTTGTAGAAGCTACTACCGGTGCACGCAGCCAGGGTGCAATGTCAAGAAGCAAGTCCAGCGCCTTTCCAAAGATGAACAGATTGTTGTAACGACTTATGAAGGGATGCATACACATGCAGTTGAGAAGTCTACTGATAACTTCGAACATCTCTTTAGACAGATACAAACATATAGCAATCCTTTTTAAGCATGCCATGGCAATGCAGTGCATGTCTTTGATAACTCTCCCAAATGTGTTCTGATAATGTTTGAATAAGTAAAATGGATGCCTGCTTGGTGAATGATACAGCAAGTTTTCTAAAATGATTTATTGTATACTTTTCTCTAATAGTGACATTGGCCCGATGAGAAGAAATGGTACAAAAACAGACTATGGAATTGCCAAAAGAAATTTGTTAAGCCAAATAGTTGGGGTAAGGCTCCATTGAATTTCATTGACAATTGAAAATCAAATTCAGGGTTGGATTTTTGGAGAAGGGATTTGGTCGAACACTCCTAATCAAAAGTATTACGAAGAAATTGCCTTTTAAGTATTAATATTCCAAAGTTCATATATAGCTTCATCACCAACAAACACATATATGTTAGCACCCTGTTGTCATCTAGTTAGTGTTTTTTCTTGTAAATTTTTTGATAATCTAAAACCAAGTAGTACTTGTGAAAGAAAAGGAACAAATACAACCCCAAAAAAACAAACAAACAAAAAAATAAAAGCAGAAAATTTAAGGCGTTTTAGAAATAGTTAAAAGTTACCTTTACAAAGAAAAGGGTTCAAAATAGGGTCAGGTAGGACAGTAGGGTAGAACTAAAGCTCCCTTTAATGTTTGAAGTTGCTCAAAATTACAGCACAATTGAACTAATTCCTAGAAATTTCAAATTTCAAGAAGATAGGGAAGATAAACATGCACTCTTTTTTTCTTTTTCTTTTTTCCTTAACCATCATCATTTTTTAAAATCAAATTTCGACTTCCTTAACCATCATGATTGTATCATAAATCTTCTGATTTATCTTTCGGATTCCATATATTAATCATATCAACAACCCATATAAACACAATAACCATCACTGCTTAAGAAAAAGGTATAATCTTTTAAAGTTTTCTGAGAGCAGTCCATCATCTCTTTGTTGTCCTGTTAAAATAAAAAACATGACTTCTATTCTTGAATTAACTCAAACATCTAATTAACAAACAAATGCACCCATGAACATCTGGAAAACATGCAGTTCATCAATGTGAAAAGTTCATAAAACTCTACAATACGAGAGAGAGAGAGAGAGAGAGAGAAAGATCATGTTGGGACTAGAATCACCTCATTTTCATCCCCATATCCATCGAAGCTCCTCACAGAGATAATGCCAATTGCAAATACAACCAAAACAATAGCAAGCCAAGCCATTAAAAGCATCCCTCTTTTGCCATTACCACCAACACCTCTCTTCTCTTCCCCACATGCCACCACCTTCTCTGCTTCCACCACCACTTTTTCTCTCTCCACATTCTCACCAAACACGAGAGAAGAAGATGAACAAGAACAACAGTGACAACAAACTGTAGAATACGCCTCCTCCTTGTTTCCACCGTTGCCACTTTCGTCATCAGAAGCATAAGAAAACACTGACCTCACTTCACTTTCTTGACCCAATTCAGACCAACCAATGCACATCTCTTCTCTGCCTCCAAAACCCACCGCTGTTTCACCCTCCAACGACACCTCGAAAAGCCGCCGGCCCTTCACCTTACCACTTTCAATGGCTGCCCTTCTCTCCCTTCTTGTCTCCTCCCCTGCCAAATCATTGTTCCACACTTGCCATTCTCCATCTGAAGGAGACCTTCTGTGTTGAAGTGAAGACATGAGGTTTCTTGGAGAGTTTTCAAGCAGATTGAGTTTATTTACAATGGAGTATGTATCTGTTGAACATCTACGTAGGGTTCTTCGAGGGTTAGATTGTTTGATGGAGTCCCAGTCTTGTAGCAGATGCTTGAATTTTTTCTGTAGTTTTTCTGTTTCTTTTTCTTTTGCCTTTAATCTTTCCATGGTGGGGTCTGTCTTTCTTTTTTCCCTTCCATATCATGACTTGGTATAGTGTTTGTTGGAATGAAGGATCGGAATGGGTGGAATTGATTTGAATGCGGGTGTAATGGGTGAGATATTAGCGGGATAAGCACTACCCACGATCTGTTTATCAGTTTTTGAAATTTGATTTTGGAGGTATTTTGAGATTAAAACGGCTTTCTCCGGTGATGGTTTGTAAACCTATTTGATTTTTATTTGGGGATTATTCCACCAAATCAGGAATGTTAGAATTAGAGTCCAATTAGCATGATGGTTTACCGCACAGACACTTGCCTCGGACACATAGGACATATCATGTAATAGTTTTCTTAAAATGTTTTCTTAGAAAGAGAAGTGCTAGTGTCAGTCGCGATTGACAAGTCTTCTTCTTGTTGACAGTCAAATATTTTTATTGAACACACAAATACAAAACACTTTTTTTTTTTTTTTTGGTAGATGACAATCAATTCCCCCTCAAACTAGATCTACCTATCAAATCTTCCCAGATAATAACTAATATTTCTGAAGGAAAAGTAGATTATCATAAACGATTACATTTTACAGTATATCCCAACTTTATAAGAGCATCAGCAGCTTTATTTGCTTCTCTATACACATGATTAATCTTAATATCCATATTATTTTCTATAATAATTTGTCTACAATAACTCATTATACTATAAATCATCCAAAGACAATTATCCAAATTATGCAAACTATTAATAACTAATTTAAAATCACTTTCAATAATCACCTTGTTACAATTTTTTTTGCTTTGCTAATAACAAACCATTTCTTAATGCAATAGTTTCCATTTTAGAAACAGAAATATTCTCCTCAAAATAATTGCAATGCGTAATTATTGGCTTACCAAACTGATCACGAATTATTGATCCGTAATCCCATGCTTATTTTTAAATACAAAACACATTATATAAGAGTTTTCCTCCTAAGAGAAATCTTATTGTTAGTCGCAATTGATGGGACCTCTCCCTGTGGGCTAGGGTTTTTTTTTCCTTTTTCTTTTTTCTTTTCCTTTTTCTTTTTCCTTTTTGTGTGCGCGCGGGGACACCCCACAAACATATAAAGGGATACATGATCAGAAAGGACACATGCCGTGTCTCAGTGCGGAGAAGGCTCGAGCAAGTGGTGTTAGCCGAGCACTTTAGCACTCTTCTTCCTCATCCTTAAATCACTTGATGAAATCATGAGGACTTATCTAAGCCATATGATTTGTCGACTTTTTGGGAAAGGTTGTACCACACTGTCATCAACTTTCTGGGCCTTCGCTTTCCCATGTGGTTCCACTTCCTAGGACTCTTGATTGAGATCCTTTTGCTTTTAATTCCTTCTTACTGGTGAATCATTATGTTTCTTCTTGTATCAGTTTCCACCAAGTTTCACATATGGCCCCTCTCTCTCGCCTGAAGCAGTTTATTTTTCAATCAGCCCGCCCTTTTCCATAAGCTCCACTCTAGATGGTGGATTTTCACCATCAAATACTATAGAAAACAAAATGAAATGACCTGAACAACCTAAAAATGTTCATATATCACGTGGCTTAATACTCTGAAAAATAGGCACTAGCTCATGGTCATAGAGATCACTGATCACTGAACAATGTCATACAAATATACAAAAATACAAATACTGGCGGCTAGAGTACATAAACACAATTATCAATTTTCCAAACACAATATCGTAATTAAAGTCATCAACAATAGTCATGTCTGAGAACCTCAGGATGATTGGTGACATTGTCCCAGACTAATAAACTAGCTCAGGCTTTGTAGGTCGAGCAGTAACAAAATTCATAAGGGGTCAGTCTCCTTGGAACCTATTACCAACAGTTTTTTAATTTCCCATATGGCAATTCCAATTGAAGAAGCCCTAGTCGACTTGAGTCCATCCAGTCGAAATAAGTATACAATAGTTGAATTCTCTCAGTCAATCTGCTACTCAACTTGGCAAAGTTTCCTCAGTGTTATGGAGGTTCTCCTTTTCTGATTTATCTCCTGCCCTTCCCACATCTGAAATCCTGACTTGCGGTTTATTTCATGCTTCCAGTGGTAGCGAGCTTCTCCTGACATCAGAACTAGTGAACCCGAAGTCAAATAAACAGGAATCTTTGTTGTGGACAGATTATTTTTTCCCTCCTTTCCATTGTCTCCTGCCTCTGCTTCAACTCGGGAGAAATGCATCACACATGAAGACTCCAGTGAGACAATGGCAATTCCATCTTCAAATCGCATGAGGTCAACATGCGCACAGATCCCCTGAAAATATGCAGGAAACTTAGCATTAAACAACCATATATGCGTGTCGGTGAGTTTGGGATGGGAAGGATCATCTCAATTTTGTCTTCACACATTAAAAATCAGATACAAACAATTGACATAAACAAGTACTTGAAACTTTTGCAGAAGAAATTCAAATGGAGATATGCTAATTGCCAAGATAGCAAACCTACAGAGAAATATAAAGTAATCACAAAGAGAAAAAATGGCATAAATAAAACACTGAAATCATAACGCACCTCACCTGGTTGGTATACGTTTACAATTATTTGATCAAAGAAAGGTTCTCTCCATAGTAGATCTGATGGCAACAAGCAGGCTTCCTTGTCCCCATTAGAGGTCGCTAGGTCCATGGGTTCAGAAACACAATCACCAAAAATCACAGCCTCACGGATAGAACTAGAAAGTTCGGTCGCCCACGTTGGAAGATCTCCAAACCTCATAGCCTTAAGCAAAAGGAAAACATTAAATTGTTAAGGCTTTCCCATACAAGCTTCTGCCACTATCATAACCAAAAGGTTCTAAGAGGCAAACTTTTTGTACTCTGATAAATTAACATCTTCAACATAAACAAAATCCAAAACAAAATACAGCAAATCATTGAAGAAAGTATATGAAGATAAGACAATAACAAAATCGGTTCACCGGTACGGAATTACTGAAGCATTTCAACCAATGGTGCAACTTGACGAGTGTTTGTCTATTATGCTATCCCACCTGGGAGGAATAACGGGCATGAGAAATGCCTGTTTCATCGTATGTATGCCACACTATTAAACAGCAAAGTGGAGCTCTCTAAGGAGGCAATGCTCATAGTCTGATACAATTGATAAGAAGTAGCATGCCTAGAAAAGAATTGAGCTTTGCTATATTACATGTCAAGTATTAGGCTGCATCACACCTGATTGTGCGAAGCTTCAGTGAACCATCCTTCTGCAACCACAGGTTATATAACAAAATATGTGAGAGTTGAAACCAGAACCCTACAGCTTTGCACCCAAACTCACCCGGCAAAACTACATACATGCACAAATCAAATTTCACGCATTATTACTTTTTGAAGAATAAACAACCACAATACTGAAACCAAAAAAAGATTTTGTAACGTTTTCCTCGATTTTCAGGGCAACCAAACGGAGGGTCAAGCATTTTCCTTTTTTCGCCTAATCTTTTCCGAGAACCAAACGGGAAAATGGGGAAAGAAAAATTTACCCTTTTCGATGGCAGACAGCAAGGAAGATTGTTGTTGGGAAGAGAGGAAGTCTGTGCACGACCAGAGTCCGTCGATTTCGATGATTCGTTCCCAGCTAGGGTTTGTTTGGTGCAATGATTCGGATGGGACTTCATGGATTGTAGAATCAACGAATTGAGGGTGCTGTTCGTCGTCTTCGCTGTCTGATGATTCGCCAAACACTTCCCTAAGAAGGGTCTTCTCCTCCATTTTCTTCTTCGAATACTACTGAAATTGGGGCTAACAAGTGACGAGCGTTTCTCCTCTACTCTCGTTGGTTTGTCTGACAAGCGTTTATTTGCCAGTGTATGTAACAATTGAAAGCGTTATTATAACACTGCTTTCAAGATTTTTTTTAAAAAAAGTAAAAAGGTCGATTTTTTTTTTTTTCCCTACTGTTAGCGCTGTTAGAAAAAGCGCCTTCAACATCCAGAAAGCGACTTAAAAACCACGCTTTAATCATAAGGAAATGCGCCACTAGCAAACAACGCTTTTGAAAGCGCAATTATAAAAAACGCGTTTGAGTACAGTTAAAACAGTGCCCCTAGAAAGCGCTATTATAAACCACGCTTTCAAGACAATGGAAAGAGATGCTAGAAACAGCGCTTTTGAAAGCGAGTTTTTAAATTACGCTTTCGGACAGGGACATCTTTGAACACAATTAAAGCAGCCTCCACTTCATGTTAGTTAACACAAGATAAATCAGAATTAATAGCTGACCTCAAAGGAAAGGGAGAAATCAAACAGCTGCCTTCTGCTTTTGTACACTACATTTATGTGTGCTTGTGTGTGTCTCGGGTGGGGCTCAATATTGGGTTACCCTGACCATGTTATACATCCAGCAATTTTTATTTTTTTTCCCATTTTCATGAAGTACATCTAGTAATTCATAAAACAATTAGCACCATCCAAACGGGCATATTATTGCTTAATTCATAAGCCAGCCACTGTGAGGTCCTAAACTTGCATTTGCAGATATATATTGGTCACCTTGTAGTTCGTTCTTCTCCATTTGAAATGGCTGCACCATATCTTTGGTTGCAGGCAGTTCAATGACCCTTTTTTAACCATGTCAACGACCTCAAGTCTCCACAATATTTTAATAAGAGCATTTTCATGTGCAGTTTATTTTTCAATCATTTTGTCATTTCAATTTTCCTTTTTTTTTTTTTCCCCCTTTTTTGTAGCCCGCCCTTTTTTCCATAAGCTCCACTCCAGGGGGTGGATTTTCACCATCAAATACTATAGAAAACAAAATGAAATGATTCCATATCCAATTAGGGCAAACACAACCTGAACAATTTTCAAGTATCCCATTGCTTAATACTCTGAAAAATAGGCACTACCTAATGGTGAGAGAGATCACTGAACAAGGCCATACAATAACATGCGGAACATAGCCGGATAGTGTACATGAACACAATTATCAATTTTCCAAACACAGTATCGTAATTAAAGAGTAATCAATAACAGTCATGTCTGAGAACCACAGGATGATTAGTGGCAATAGTCCCAGTAATAAACTAGCTAGCTTTGTAAGTCGAGAAGTAATA
Organism: Liquidambar formosana; assembly: GCA_039720395.1. Classification (NCBI taxonomy): domain Eukaryota; kingdom Viridiplantae; phylum Streptophyta; class Magnoliopsida; order Saxifragales; family Altingiaceae; genus Liquidambar; species Liquidambar formosana. Next base: position 30,585,964 of record CM077828.1, read on the forward strand.
AATTCATCAAGGGGTCAGTCTCCTTAGAACCTATCACCAAAAAAATTTGAAAATCCCATAAGGCAATTCTAAATTATGGATGCCCATAAGTTGTGAATTCCTATTTCCAATCTCAAAGCGATATGACGCCTCTCTCGCCAAAGCTGCTTGGTTTCAAGTGGACAGGTTTTGTAATGTCTTCTATTATGCCCTTCCCGTCCATAGCATCAAAAAAGAAGAAATTCTTGAGCGGTTCCCCTTTGCATGATATTGCTTTTATGACTTCCTAAGAAATTGAATTATTAAACGAGTCAGTATTAAGTAATCCGAAATTTTCTGAAATCAATGTAAAAAGTGAAGACAGACAATAGCTTAATAGTGACCTGTCCAAGAATCCCCCCAATGACAGCACAAACTGGAGGGAATTCTCTTGTAGCTGTTACCAGTCTTTCTAGAAGAGCATCAGGAATCTGAGATTCATTCAGTGACTGCAAATAAATAAGACAGCACAGGTTAGACAGTGCACGACATATTTATACAAAATGCAATCAGCAAATTCCACTTAACATACATGTGCCTCACAAAGCTCTTTTCTCAACTTCAGAACACCAGGTAGGTCTGCAATTGAAGTTTCTCCAGGATTACGCCCCTCAACCTGTTCAAACCTTTCTATCACTGCAAAAAGAAAGAGCACGTTGATTGATCTAGGTCATTCTTCTATGAATATATATATATATATATACACACAATCTGGAATCAATGCTTCCGATTTCTCAAGAGCACAATCTCATTAGCAATGAAGTCAACAAATAAAAAAATGAAACAAATTTTTTTATTAGAAACTGCCAAAATTGCTTTCCACTTTTCCATCCTTGATTAAGAAACCGTAAGAACACACAAGAAATAATTCTTAGGCCTGCTGGCATGAGTAGAAAAAAGCAACCTAAATGCACACTGTAATGGATATGTATCTATCAGGTGGTGATTAGAAAACTATGCCGCTTCATGCAAACACAAAAACTAAACAATTAACCATAATCCCACCTGCACAAAATCCCTCTTACTGAGTGCATCTAAGCTGTTCCTTTATACCTCAAGTAGGACGAACATCTCTCTGCTTAATTTCCATTAGTTAATTTCCCTTTTTGAAATTTTTTTTTTTTTTTGAATTTTGTTTTATAAGAAAAAATGGTCTAAAAGATCACACCTCTCATAGCAAAGTATAGCTTTGACACTTTCCTGGGAAGTGCTCTCCAAGGTACTGCAATTGCTTCCTGCCACGACAGAATTACATAAACAGATAAGTGAAAAACTAAAGCTCCAAAGTATAGACAGAATGACAGAGCAGTGAACAACTAAGCTCCAAAGTACAAATCTTCTTTGGTCAGTCAAAAGTTGGTGGTATACAATAAAAACTCACCCAGCCTATTCCAAAAAATAATACTATTAACTCTATGACAGAAGGATATCTTGAATGCAAGTTGTATGAAAAATGGGGTGCACCATTTACAGGTTCATCTTGGAAGTAACTATTTCCAATTATAGTTGATAAAGTTGGCGGTATACAATAAAAACTCACCTAGTCTTCCAAAAACTAATACTATTAACTCTATGATAGAAGGATATCCTGAATGCAAGTTATATGTAAAATGGGGCGCACCATTTACAGGTTCATCTTGGGGTGGTGAGAAAAAGACATGATTGCCAAGAGTAGAACAGTAAATAGGCTTTAGATAGTGTTGGATGGCAAAGAGGGATTCATGTAGCCAACCCAATATACTTGGAATTGAGGCTTTGTTGAATTGAATGTAGGGAAAAACGAAAGGGGAGAGGACAACACTTAACGGGTCATAATGGTAAAATCTAATGATATTAAGCACAATGTAAGTAAACATAATTTGAATGAACGTGATTAACCAAGCCATACCTCAAAACTTGGATACTGTAATCGGCATTCTACTGTTTCATCAAGTTTTTTCTGCCAGGAAAGAAAAACAACAGAGAAGAACATTACTGCTTTTGTCATCAATACATAATATAAAACTCCAGGTGTGAGGACATTTTGAATTTTTCATTAAAAGCGTGGGTTACAAACACCTATGAGAAAGTTAGCATGTTCACATGAAGATAAACATTCTAGTGTAGTTAATAATATACAATCACCACTGCTGTCAAATGATTGTGGTGACTGGCAAATAACATAACAAGGTACTAGGTAAGGTCATCACACATAATACTAGTACTAACACCATATAACACAAAATTCAAGGTAGATATAATTGATATGAAGACATATAAGTTAACCCATTAAAGAACATCAACACTTCACTACCCACTCTAAAAAGAATTCAGTAACACTAAGTCTTTCTATTTGCCATCTACGATTTGATGTCTAGTATTAATGGAACATTATGCATAATAATTAATACAACTATAAAATGAAACAAATTACAGACAGTCACAAATAATAGAAAATTATAAAAACTTGGTAAGTAACATGATCACCTTCGAGTATGCATAGTTCTGCAAATCAACAAATATTTCACCACAAGAGTCTCTACAATCAACTGTATAAAATGCAACACGCTTTGATAACTTCCGGCATTTCTCATTGATCAATTTCTGCAATAAATTGATATAGTAAATACTTCTCAAAACATAAGGGCTCTAAAGAAAGGAGACTCCACCAGAAACACAAGCTAAGAGCTGTTGAACTTTTATACACATGGATATTATTTACAAGTTAAAAACATCAGTGATGAAGAAGAGTTCGTAATGTACTTTTGCCGCAAGGGAGCAACAACTGACAACTACAACATCAAACTTGTTGTAAAAATCTCCACCAAAGCTCGTCAAATCACCTGTGAGAACGGAAATTTAGATCTGACCAAATCTTCTCATTTAGTAGCAGTAAATAATATAATCTAGGTCAACCCAACTAAATACATGACATTGGTGCAGAACATATACTGTGGGACCTCTCCCCAAATATGACTAACAAATTGATCAATATCCTACATAAAACATAGAGGCTCAATGGAAACCCTAGATGTAAGCTTACTATGATTGGAAATCCAATTCTCTCTACCAGCAGTCCTTGAGCTATTTAAAGCTCACTTGTACAACAGTACAAGTTCTTGACCACATCTTAATGTACAATACACCTCAAACAATTCATGAGAAAGGAGACATTTAGAGCATAAGCATTCAAGTGGAACTGACATGTATATTCTAAAATGACCTAGAACATTAATGAAGTAGGATGATACCACTACTATGACAGCTCTGTCCTAATTAGAATGATAATAGATTGTGCATGCACATGCATAGAGTACACTTACAAATATGTGCGCATGCATGCATGTGCATAAAGTAATAAAAAAATTTATTGTTTCATAAATGTAAGCCGTTGACAAATCAAATGATCATGATAGGAGTCATGCACAATTGAAAAGCTTAAAAAATTCTCCTTGACAAGAATATTAAAAAGTCATTAGCCAATGCCACCATGTACTATTGCATACTCAAAATTTAAAATATTGACAAGCCTAACCAGGTTTCAAATATCCTAACACACAAAAATTATTAGGTGGTGGTTCATTTCTAACTACAGCAACACAAGGGGCTCAGAATTCTTTATAAAGTTTACAAAACATGACCAGGATCGCTACATATAATTTGTATACCCAGTATTTAATAAATAAAAATAAAATAAAATAAATAAAACATTCTTTGGCGACATATTTCTAACTAAAGCAATGCACAGAACCCCTACATTGGGCAACAAACTTAATTTTTAAGCTATAGCTGAAAAATTAGCAACCAAAAAACAAGCAAATGACAACTTCCACTTTTCAATCCTATATTCCAAAAGATAAACAAATTTGCTCCTTAGTAATTATAAAATTGTTAATACTGTTTATAAGCTAAAATACTGAAGTACCAAATGTTTAAAAGAAATAAACCTCTTTCGACTGAAACACGGACCATCGGATTGAAATCTTTCAATGAATCACAACAAAGCTCAGCAATAGATTTTCCATCATACACACTCTCATCAGCAGGAATTAAGAAATTTGCAGACAGTGCTTCCTCAGTCACTAACCGATCATCCACTAACGTCAAACTACCAACTCCTGCTAGAACAATGTTCTTGCAAAACTACCAACAAAAACTAGTTGGATAGGTATGGATATTTTAAAAGTAATAATTATGATAAAGAGTAAATTTTGAACACATACAAAGCCACTACATTGAAACTAGTTGGTTTTATTTACAAAATTGGAAATCAAATTAAAATATATTGCTATATATGTCTTTTTTTTTTTTTTTTGGAAATCCGAAAAATCACCTCAACAACCGTGCCTTTCATTCCACTGACTAATATATGGGCTTTGCTCAGTCTACAACAAGCAATCAGAAGTCAAAGTTAGAATAAAACAATAGTAACTCAAACCAGTGCCCCATACCCCCATTTGTTTGCTGAGAAAACAATGGAAAAGAAAAACAACAAAAGTTGGATTGATATGCATCACCTTTTCTTTTTTTTGATAAAGAAATACAAGTATTAATTAGGAAAGAAAAAAAAGGTGATATGCACAGTTGGGCGTAGCTTATGCTTTCTCGAATCCTAAATATTGCAAAAAACTAAGGGCCTATTTGGCCGCGTACTCTGTAAAAAAAAATTCCAGAAATGCGTTTTCAGAAAATAGTTGGAAATTTTGGGAATATGCCGTATTCATGCTTTATTTTAAGCAAATAAAACATGAAAACAGAAATCAAGAACATCATTTTTATATTCTCTGAAAATCAGCTGTTTCAATTTTTTTTTTTTCTTAAATTCAGAAAACATTTTTTGGGAAAATGTTTTCTTCATTGTTTACGATTTTTGCGAGCCATAGAACACAAAACTGTTCTCGGAATAAACCAAACAGGCCCAAGGAATCAAAATTTTAAATTTCTTTTCTTTCCCAACTTTTCTCTAAGCCACCAAACAGAGTAAAAATACTATGAATTTAAACCCCCCCCCCCCCCCCCCCCCCAAAAAAAAAAAAAAAAGGTGCTGTAATTTGAGCAGTAGTAAAATGTGATAGAACTCAAAACAAACGATGTAGAAGGAACCATAAACCCAAAAGGAAAAAATACCTGCGTTGGGCATCAACGCCCCAAACCCTAATCTGTCGATCATACAATGCAGTTTCCTGCTCTGTCAACTCCTCTCCGTCCATTCCCAACTTCAACCTAATCCACAAAAAATGGCACAATCATGTCACAACACTCATACACCAAATCCAATAAATCAACATCCACACATATACATATACATATTATTTACAAGCATACTTGCGTGCCTACATATATAGAATGTGTGTAGAGCCAAAACCCTAGAAGAGAGCCATGTTTGGTAAAGCGCTAGTGGAACAAAGATAGAGTGAATGAGACTGTGAGGAGAAGCCCTAAGAGAGCTTGAAGTAAACTCTACCTTCAGCTATTGCAGGTTTCAGAGTTTCGAATGGAGACGATGCAAGCTCGCTTTACTCTGCGTAGACACTAGACAGGGACTGAGTTTTCGATTCACTGTGATGTATAATCATGGAGGGCTGAGTGGCAATTTCGATATTTCGTATCCAATGCGGGCCGGGTCAATGTTTGGGTTGTATAGCTCTTTATGAGCCCTCTGCTTATTTCTTAAGGCCCATTGAGCATATGGCATGTGCTAACAAAAGTTTCTAATTAGTTTTTTTAATATTCCAAACTGTTTTTGGACTTTTCAATCAAATAAATAAAACCTAAATTTATTTTGTATATTTCATTTATTTTTTAAGTATCCTAGACATTAAACTTCTTGTGGAAATTGTTGCTTGCGTGGATATAGGACATCTCACATGAATCGTTAGAGGAATAGTTTAACCCGAAATCTCGGCAGAAGTAAAGCTTAAAATACTCTTAATAGTTAATTAAAAAAAAAAAGGGTATTATGGATATTACAAAATTATTCTCAATTATTCTAAATTATTTCAAGTAATTACGAATTGTCAACACCTTTTAATTAACTTGTAATCTTGTAATGCTTTTCTTACTCACAAATTTCTTATAGGAGGAGCATTTTTTTCAAATTATTTTTTAATATTTTCCTAAACAGCTCCCAAATTTCTCTCTCTCTCTCTCTCTTAAGATAATAGTTATTGTCTTTCGTTCTCTATCATCTTCTTTCAACACTTCACTTCATGTCTCTTTATTTCTCTCTCTTAACAAAAGTTTATCTATTTCTCCCTAATCAGTTCGAAGAATAACAACATTTCTCTCTCTTCCTCTTCGCATCTCTCTTAATAGCATTATTAATTGAACGAAGACAAGAAAAAAAGTAACAATGGCATCAAGCATAATAAACAAGCATAAATTTAGCCTCGTTAAGGTATGTAACAATCAATTGTGTTTACTCATCATTCATTAATTAATAAATATTTTGTAATATGTCACACACGCATCGTCTGTGTCCCAACTTCTAATGTCATTTCAATTAATTTTCACTGTCTACTTCGTTTTTTAAAAAAAAAACTAGTTAGGTCACTTAGCCTCTATTTGGATCTCAAAAAGTAGGAAGAAAATGAAAGGCAAATAGTTTAAATTGCTCAAGATAGGAAATCGTTCATAAACAATTTCACCTACTTTATCTTCCTTTAATTTCCTTCCAACTCTCCAAGATCCAAACAGAGCCTTACCCTATTAACTAATCTCCCTGAACTATCCATTGTGTCTTGCGTCCGACTAAGCCTAAAGTGAATGATGTTTGAGGGGGCAAATCTCAAACAACGATGTTTCGTCTTGACCCCTTCTTTTATTTTTCTTCGGATGCATAATGTCCATTGAAAAGACCAAAACAACATAAATCCTCACATGACTTTCTGTTTTGTTCATGAAGTTAGACATGCACGTACTTTTTTTTGTTTTTCTTTCCAAGAGAAAGAAGACATTTTCACTCTCTCTTTTGAATCAAAAGTCAAAAAAGGAGGGCGAGAAACATGCCTATGAAACATTGGAATAAGTAGGTCATTCCTAGAAACAACATGTTGTGTTTTTGCTGCTCCTACAATGAAGGTTATTGCCTTCAGTCCTGCAAACATCTCAGAATAAGAAGCAACAATAATGGTCCATGAGATTACTTGAAACCAAAATCATATACAATCTATAAATGCTTAAAAACATAAACGAATCAATCATATTTGGTTGGTCGATCGATTCCAATTTCACCTTTCTTGGTAATATGGGTAAGAAATTCATTACAACAATTCTTAAGACTCGAACCTATAACTTCCTTCACGTAAAAGGCCACAAAGGCACAAAACCATTGGCAATTCCAATTTCGCTAGTCATAACTTTGTCAATTTGGCCTTCTGGCATTGGCAGAAAGCAAAGGAAAATTCTTTCATAGTTTAGGATATTGTGTGGATAATGAAATCATGGCCAAAAATATCAGGCAACCAATTGAAAATTCATAGAAAATTTGGACAAGCTAGACAAACTTGATTAATGGTTACACATTGTTCGCCAAAATTTGGCCCAAGGATAAGGCTACCATAACTTAAACGTGGTCGGGAAATTTAAAATAATAAATCATTGGTCAAATTACCCACAAATATTCACATGTCCAGCCGCCATTTGTGACTTTGCCAGCTTGGGGTTGGCGGCGGAGAAAATGAATTCCCCTGGATAGGGACTAGAGGTTCCCAAGTGATTAAAATAAGGCTTGGTTGAGTTGAGAGCATATGCCGATAGTGGCACAATAGTCTTCGGAGAGGTACTCTTTAAAATACCAATAATATGATAGTTTTGTAATATTCTCTTCATTTATTGGGTGAATGATATTGGATTCAATCTTATAGAAAAACATTAATATCTATTTATTTTTTTATTTTTTTATTTTTTTTTCAGTTCTTAGAAACTCACACATCCAGAGAGTCGAACCCTCAACCTCTCCCAAACCCCCCCCACCCAAATGGATGGAAAATACCACCTGAGTTATACATGCTCGACCATTTGTTGATATTAGGGGAAAGTAAAAATATGAGTAAATTCTATTGATTGTAAAAATAAACGGCGAAACTAACCTGGATTTTGATAATAATCCCGCTTTAAACTTCTAATCATGGTGACATGGTCACTAGATTGACATGGGACTGTCCATCTTTGAAATTTTAAGATAAAATCTTTTCTTCCAGGGTTCTCTTTTTGGGTTTTTGGCTCTTGATATCTTTCTTTCAGGTTCACACGTATGGGTCTGCCCTCTTTGCTTCTCTTTGATAGGGGATGATTTGCTTTGCTTTGTGATAAGAACCATTTAAAAATGGAAATTTGAAGGGTTCATCTCATAAATATTAACTGTATTGGAAAAGTGTAAAGGCTCATTGGGAAATGAGAGGTCCAATGGACAGATGCCATCAACCAATATTCAACGGACCTAATCACGGAGTTCTAATATGATTATTAATGACTTTTCGTTTTTTACTTTTCAAGAGGACCTCCCTATTTAATATTTATACACAACACTGTATTTATTTATTTTTTTGTCATGCACAACATGCTTACCATGGTTATTTGGATTTGCAATTATAACCTTTAGCTATAGACATTTTGGAAAAAATTGTAAAAGGATATTGCTTAATATATCATATTAATGAAAGAGTGGCCATTAAGAATATTGAAAGTCTCCTACTTTTTTAAATACAAAAAAATAATAAAAAAATGGTATTTTTCGCTCTAACCAAATTCAATTATTTATTTTTTTTTTTTATAACAAGGGTATTCGAAGTTTTAGTCTCGAATAATCTCTTAGGCATATGCAATCTTTCTTTCCCACACATACTAGGTAGTTAGGCTCTTCAAGCCTGGAAAATAATATCAAATGGATCAACGTTTTTTGTAAAGTTTTTAACATTCAACTATATATGCTTTATGAGATGTTTATCAAAATTCAGTTTGCTATTAGGTAAACCCAAGAGTTTTGATAAAATTACTTAATATTCTTAACGGATTGAGACCTAAGGTACAAAAGTTTATAACAAACAAAGTTAAGAGAAAAAAAAAAAGGGTAAGTTGTAGATAACCCTCATAAAGTATGGGGGGTTAGCAGATAACCCCTTTTATATTTTAATTTTGTTAATGTGTCCTCTTATGTTTTAATTTCTTGTTAATGTGCCTCACTGTCACTTGCTGTTGATGAAATTTGACAAAAATTAATCATGTAGCCACTCACGTGATACCGTTAACAGACCTGTGTTATTTAAAATTGCTAGAACCCTTACCGACGTCATGGTCAATTGGGTGATATCGACGATTGATTTTGTTTTCCAATTGAACTAAGAAGCACATTGATAAAATTAAAACATAAAAGGTTATCTGTTAACTCTCCATACTTCAAGGGGATTTTCTAAAATTTACCAAAAAAAAAGTGTATAAGAGAATAATTTGGTAGGTTTATAACTCCGAAATGACTTTTTGACAATTTTAATTAATTATACCTAGTATATTTTATCTTATACCTAGTATATTTTAATTTATGGGAAGCTATCTCCAAGAATTTTAGGATAAATTGCATTAAAAAAAATATCTTTAATTAATTTTATGTCTGATTTGAGTTTGGTATACTAACTTCCAATACATTAATTGAGTAAAATTAAAGCTTCTGTCACTCAAAAAAATCAAAATCAAATCAAATCAAAAAACAAAAAATAAAAATCGAGGGTAGGAAAATCGAGTCTCTAACTACGACGTGCCGACAACAACAATTTGGGCCACGTTTGCAGCGCAGTTCTATCTCTTAAAAGCAGGCAGTGAATGGCCGGGAAGAAGACACGTGGGAGCTGCCACTCCCTGACTTTAGGTAGTTACCAATTTAATAGCTTTGTCTCTCACTCCACTCACTATGACCAATTTACCCCTCATCATCCCTCATATGACTAAGGTAAGTTCTATTAATTGTCAATAACATTAAGGGTGATAGCTTAGTGCTGTTTGGCTTATTCTCATATGATTTGGTTTTAAATGGTTGTGGGTTTGAAATATGGTGACGGTTCCTTAAAAACATTTTTTATGATGACTAGTTATGTACCCATTGGACTTTTGGTGGGATTAGGTTGACGGATTTATCTTTTGAGCAATAATTATGAATCAAACTAATATTTTTCAATGGGTAGAAACTTCTATGATAACACATAAAGATAATGATATTTTCTAGTGGTGCATGGCTTATTCTCATATGATTTGGTTTTAAATGGTTGTGGGTTTGAAATGTAGCGACGCTTCCTTAAAAACATTTTTTATTATGACTAGTTCTGTGCCCATTGGACTTTTGGTGGGGTTAGGGTGACGGATTTATCTTTTGAGCAATACTTATGAGTCAAACTAACATTTTCCAATAAGTAAAAACTTATATGATAACGTGTAAAGACAATGATATTTTCTTGTTCGAAACGCCGGTTGAAATATTTAAAGTCATTTCAAGGCTTTAAAATCCAACCAAATATTAGGCCATACCACTCGATTAATTCAAAAACAACCTTTAATAAATAGATTTTTAAAAAAAAGGGTTTATTCCACTTAATCATTTTATTCCTGCCTTTTCGTGACTTGGCACTCCTAGTTTGTCCTCAATGAGGAAAAATGCTTGGAGTACAATCCACGCACTATGCCTCCCCACGCTCCAAAGTTTAAACAGTAGCCTAGTTTCACATAGGGTTTAGCCTAGCTCTCAAGATTGAGTCACGACAAAAAAGTGAATAAAGATATGAGAATGGGTATAAATTAGGACTTGTCGCATTGAAGAAACTGCCATGCTGCCTTGGCGTCAGATTGAAGGAGACGACTCCTCGCATGAAGACAGTGAGTTTCTGGCTTTGTATGGTATTTTGGTAAAATCATTCTTTAGTGAGTTCCGCAGTGCCCTAGAAATTATAATCATCCTTAAGTGTATATCTATGTTGGTTAGAGATATTTAAGAATTTGTTTAAAAGTTTGAAACTAATAATTTTTGGCATGTTTTTAGGTACACAAGTAGGAGTACTGATTATGTTACTAGTTTAGGTCATTTCTGATATGATCCTTGTATTTAAGTAGATAGATTTTTTAGTTAATATTATTTTGAAGATTGGTATGGAATGCAGGTTTATCATAGTCTTTCTATGGTCAAAATGAAAATTTATTTATTTATTTTTATGGCCAAATAAATATAATTTTGTTTAGTACTATACTTTTTAATTCTAAATTAATACTATATGATTAGTTATGGGGCCACATTAGATAAAGTACGAGTCAAATTCAAGTGCACTAGAGAGGGTTTTAAGGAAGAAAATAGGACTATCACGTCGTGTCGCACAAAAACCTAGGAAAAAAATAAAATCGAAAACCACACCCACCTCATAGTGTCAAGCTTTGGATTAAACAACTAATTAATGCCATTCTCATATATGAAGTTATAAATTGAGTATTGAACTATTGAAGAAGTGGACGATATAATATCTCTCTTATTATTAGTTTTCTCCTGCCAAAATATATTTTAAAATAATATATATATATTTTTTTGGAGTTCCCATATAAATATATAATGTAATTGAAAAAACTCTATCATTTTCCATACAAGTAATGCTAGCTATGGACACTAACACTTCTCTGTATGTAAGATCTTATAAAGTAATGACATACAATATATTTATATTCAAAAGTTGCAAATGAGAGTTAGTGGCATATTTTCTACTCACTCAGGTCCTTTGAGATTGTTTATTTTAAATAAATAGTTTTATTTCAAAGAAATTGCATTTAATGTCTAATTTATTTGTGGTATTCTAATTTTATGGATAATGCTAATAGTATTGGAATCTAATGATATGTCTCATTTCAATAAGAATATGAAATTTGCAGAGACCTTGATTTTGATTTAAATTCTGTATAAGTATATGTGTGGGTATATATGTTTTCTTATTGTTGGCCAGGAAAAAAAAAAAAAAAAAAAAAAAAAAAAAAAAACCTACGTTGATAATGGTAAAGGGCATTATTATATTTCTTGTACGTGGCATGATATCATGGGTTAGTTAGAAAATTTTACGATGCTGACGTGAGCCAAAGCAATGGTGCCAACGTCATTACTGATTACATATGTGATATTCACTTCATTTTCCTACATTCAATAATAGGTGGTGGGGTTACTTTTGAGTTTTTAATAAAGCATCACGTGGCGGCCGGATGCAAAGCCAGAGGAGGGGTCTTCCCTTCCCATTCACCAAGTCTTCCTAAAGGAAAATTCTCCTTTATGCCTTGTAGGAAGACTGAGGGACCAGATGGAAAAAGACAAAAGGTTCTGGGTTTAATTAATTTAAATAAATTAACTTAAATAAATTTGTGCAATATTTTTTCATTTTCTTAAGTATTAAGTAAAAGGTTCAATTCTGTCTAATCCCCTCGCGGGTAAGATATCCCAATTGCTAATTTTTTTATTAAAAAAAAAAAAAAAAGGTTTTGGGTTTAATTTACCATTTCTTTAATCTTGAAAAGAAGAACAGACGGTTCTAGGATCTCTTACTAGGTAAAGGATCATGAATTTAACTCTTATTACTCCTCGTCAAGGCCTCTCCCATAAACTGTCTTATAATTGTTAGGTGTATATGGGACGAGAAGATTGCCTAAACTTTCTAATATCTATAAATAAAAAAATACTAGTTTCTCTTTAACGTCAATTATTAGTTGGATCGGTATGAATATTTTGTTGATAAAAAATAAAAAGCAAATAGTGATAATAATAATAATGATTAAAAAAGCATATAGAAAGATATGATTTGGTTGGTTTTCCTCAATTTTATAAACTTAACAAAGCCACTGATTAAAGTCTCACTGATTAACGTCAATTATTAGTTGGATCGGTATAAAAATAAGTGCATGTGGGATGGGAAGATTGCCTGAACCTTCTAATATCTAGAAATAAAAAAAATACCAGGTTCTCTTTAACGTCAATTATTAGTTGGATCGGTATGAATATTTTTTTGTTAAAAAATAAAAAGCAAATAGTGGTAATAATAATAATGATTAAAAAAGCATATAAAAATATATTGGTTGGTTTTCCTCAATTTTATAAACTCAACAAAGCCACTGATTAAAGTCCCACAATAATTTTTGTGATTCCTAGGATGAGCTGTAATTGTTCATTTGTTGCTGTTTGGGAAAATGACTTATCCATACATTTTTTTTCCCAATATACATTTTCTCATGCTTCATTTTCAAAGTGTGGGACTTTGGTACACAGCAATGGAGATCGGATAGCCCACCACCTGCCTGCTCCTTCATGAACGAATCAGAGGTCAGCTGGTTGAATCTTTTTGGCTTAGGATGGTGTTGGTAGCAGTAAAGGCCCAATCACACGTTTTCTCTCGTGCTTTCAAAAGACGAAACAGAACCTTATGGGTCACGAAACTTATTACTTATAATTATTTGGGGGAGGCATTGTATGAAACTAACAAAGTTGAGTATTAACCTACCTACAGGGCTGTGCTAGAAACAGGAAACAGCCTTAAGACACTAGAGACTAGAATAAAAGGAAAATTATGTGATAGTGGAAGGAATTGGGTATTGAACAAACACACATCATTTTTTTTTTCATTTTTTTTTTCACTTTGTGAAAGTAGAGATGGCAATAGGACGGATTAATCCGGAGCCTATTTTTATTGGAATAGAGTTAAGTAAAGGCAAGTTTGAAATTTTCTTAAAAAACCCATTCAAGTTTGGGGCGGAATAAGATACCAAACTTACCTTGTCTATATAATGATGTCATTTTTATACCCTTAGGCCATGTTTGTTTGGTTGGAATGGAATGGATGGAATGGAATCACATTCCAATTCATTCCGAACAATGTGTTTGAATGAGGTAATTAAATAGGAATGGAATCAAATAATAGTAGTGAATTATAATGATTTTCATTCCATAATGTTTATTTCAATCTCATTCCATTCCAGACTATTTTGAGTATGGAATCAGATTCCATTTCAACCCATTCCATTCCAACCAAACAAACATGACCTTACTATTTAGTCATTGAAATTCTTACTAATGATTTTTACAAAGTTTCTACTTCATAGTACATTTGGTTCTTCCTTTAAATTTTTTTTATATTTTTTCTCATCAATTGATAGACCAAATGGACAAAAATGAAGAATTTTAAAATTGAACATAATGGGACAAGGCAGGACTTTCAATCTGAACTTAAAAAGATAATGAGAAATTGATGTCAAACCGAGCTGGAAGGCAAGTGACCCCCATCCCAAACCTATCTTGTTGCCATTCCTAGATAAAGGAAATCCTGGTCCAACCTTGAACAGTTGAACCTCATCCACCCTTCTTTGCTGAATGAAAGGAATAAGAAAAGTTCCTTACAGTGCCTCATAACCCCCCCCCCCCCCCCCCCCCCCCCCCCCTTTTCTTTCTCTTTCTACTTCTTTAGGTCTTAATACCAGAAATATCAGCAAATAAAAGGCAGATGCTTTTCACGCTAGAAGAGGAAGGAATCACCACCCAGAAAATTAGAGAAGCCGACCCATAAAGCCCAATAGCCCATCAAACCGTGGAATTTGCTGTCACCGATGGCATGTCTCCATCTCTCCACAAATATTTCCCAAAAACCAGCAAGGAAATTGATAGAACTCCATTATAGCTGAGCTTCATCTTTTATACTAATAGCCAAACGTTAAGCTTCAACTTTAGGCTCCAGTTTATTATTATTATTTTTTTTTCCAAGTGCTGTTTCCCACTCTCTTTCAAAGGAGAGTGGGGCTAACATTTCCACATAAAAAGAAACCCAAAAAGAAAAACATGCTAGCAAATGTGAAACATATTGTCACATATGGATCAAAAGAATTAAAAAAGAAAAAGAAAAAGGAAGAAACAAATTGCCACATGGTTTGTCTTAAGCATCACCAAGCCTTGTACTTCTTTTTTCCTTAGCTTATAAAACTTGAAAGGAACAAACAGCCTGTCCCTATTATATCCTTTCTTTCTCAACTCACTGATTTCAAACAAACCCTAAAAAAGGAAAAGGGAAAAGAAAAATAAATTAAATCAAAGTGATCACATAGGAAACAAAATCTACCTCCATATGGCCCTGGACCCTTCACTGGTCATTCTTAATTCCTCTCTCTCTCGCTCTCTCTCTCTCTACACTTCATTTCAGTATCAATCTCTGTCCCCATACATAAACCCACAATGGTGTTTATGCTAAAGGGAACAGGGAGTGATTCTTCTTAACGTACACCACCAGCTTTTATATCCTTTTTATTCACTGATTTTATTATTTTTTTTTAACCTTGGTTACCCTCTTTATTGCTTGTTAACTAATGGATTCCATGTCAGGGAATGAATGGCTGGAAAGCCCAAGCCATTTCTCTTCCTCTGCTGCACCTGTCTGTAAGTACTCTCTCACCTCTCTCATTTAATATTTGCCAATAATCCATTTTTTGTAAGTACCCTTCTCACTTTAGCTTTCCAATTCTCTTGGGAGTTATATCTCTGCAACTTTTGTTCTTTGTAGCTATTAAACAAATAAAATAAATTTCTCACTTGGGTTCTTCTTAGAATTTTTTTATTTTTTTTCTAAGATGCCCATTGTTAATTTTTTTTAGCTTTTTGACACTCTCTATATTTATTTAATTAGTTATTTTTTGTCTATTTGAAATTAGACAGTAGCATCCTATCAGGTTTTGTCAATACAAATTTTTGTGAACTGGGTTGTCGTTTTCATTTGTGTTATTGCTTGTTTTGGGAGTCTACAACAAAAGCCAATTTCTCCTGTACCATGCTCTGCTATTGATTGGATGGTTTTTCTTGTTTGTTTTGATGCAATGGTGAAGCATTTCTCCTCTTGAAAAGGTGATATAAAGGTAGTGAAAAGGGATGCTTAACCGACTGTAAGATTGATAAGGTGTGGGAGAAGTAGAAGAAGAAATAAACAAGTGATAGGTCTGTGTTCTATGGATTGGAACTTGAAGACAACTTCTTGGGACTTGGCTGAATTTGACCAAGAAGCCATTCCCAACATGGATGCGGCTGATATGCAGAGTAGCTTTCCAGCTCAGAGGACTAAAGGCAATTTTTCAGTGGATTTGAAGCTGGGTCAGATTAGTAATTCCGGTGATGAGCCGGTGGATAAGTGGAAGGAGACGGGGGTTTCAAAAATGGCGTCGTCGCCGTCGAGTTCATCTAAGAGGCCAAGGGCGGCTAGCAATGGGACTCAGACAGTGGCTTGCCTTGTTGATGGGTGCAATTCAGATCTTAGTAGCTGCAAGGACTACCATAGGCGCCATAAGGTCTGTGAGCTCCACTCTAAGACCCCTGAAGTTACAATCTGTGGCCAGAAGCAACGGTTTTGCCAGCAGTGTAGCAGGTATGAACAATGGCAGTGGTGTTTCTGGTCAGCTAGAATTGTTATAATTTTTGTTTTCTCTGTGTTGCTACTCTTCTGATTTGTTACAATTTCATAGGTGGGTTTCTTGATCACTCGAATTCGCTTCAGAATAGCACATTGTTTCAATTATTGTGATTATAGTTTGTTCTCGAATGCGTTTTCAATTGTTTTGTTTTCTCTGAATGGTCTTCTGTTTTTGACTTTTCATTATTTTCTGTTATATTGATAAACTTGAATAAACCAAATTTGTGAGTGAATTCAATATCTCTATCATTTCTTTGGTCATTTATACATTTTAAGAGTTTATTTATTTATTTTTAAGAGAAGGGGGCCGCCGGGGGGGGGGGGGGGGGTGGGGGGGGGGGGTGTTAGTTATTACAGAATTGTTTTGTGATTTGTATTCACTGGTTTGATAAGGTTTAAGAATATGATGTAGACAATATAAAGTTTTGAGGAAAATTTATATCATTGTAGCCTATCTTCACTCTGTTATGATGAAAGTTCATTAATCTAACATTCGAGGGGGGCGAAAAATGAACTCGGCATATTATTTACATAAAGGTGTCACATTATGGTGTTTCCTTTCATCTTGGCTTGGTAACTGCATCAATTGATTAATGGGTTAAACTTGTTGTTTAGGGGAAAGTTTGGTAATGAGGGTCGCTATTGTGAGCTGAAAGTTTTCTCTAAACACTTTGGCTGAAAAATTATCAGCCCTTGTTTATTATATGTAGAACTGTGGTCCTCTTCATAACAAAAAGTGCCCTTTAGGAGCTCCAGCATATTTTCTCTAATACTTGCTTTGTATGGTTTGAAATCTACTTTGTTTCCTATTTAGAATATTGCTTATCCACCTTGTAAAACTTAAAAAAATGAACTCAAAATGGAAGTACATTTGGATTGCTGTTTGATTTTTTCCCTGACAAATGGTTTAAAGAGTAACAAGAGACTAGAGAAGTTATAATAATGATAATAATAGTAATCATAATAGTAGTAGTAGTACTTAGTTGATAATCTTCTCATATTTTGGTGTGCTAGCTTTTTGATGGGAAGGGCTAAGGAATGAAAATGATGGCTGAGTTTAGGACATGTATGACAGTAAAGCCTTTCCCTCTGAAATGTTATTTTTCAGTTTAATGGCCTTTTTTACTTGAGCAGCCTGTAATATAAGCAAGGGCTGCTTGCTTACCCATAAGGGCCAGAACATGGGTTGATTCCTATTTAAGAGATCTTTTGTGTCAGAAAAGTCTGATGCAACTTTTTTGCCATTTTCTCTTGGGTCTCTGTTCTGTGTCCAAAAGCATAAATTAAAAAGTAGTTGTTACACCAACCTTCAGTTGGGATAATTCTCAGCCAGCAAATCATGTGAATGGGCTTTATCTGACAACTTTAATTTTGATGAAATATTGAGACCTTGCTTTACTTATGAGTTACTAGTCACAGTTCATCATCATCATCAATTTCATCCTCTACCTATAATGCCACTTCATGAATTTTGAATTTTGAAATATTGTTTTGATTTCTGCAAGGACTAAAATTAATGCTAAAGCCAATTGGAAAAACTAAGTTTATATCATATGGACCCAACGTAGCTTTAGATGGTGCACCCAAATACATTTATTTTCAACTTTAAAGCTATCACAGTGAAAGCTGTAAGAAAAGAGAAGGTGGAACTTTCTTCTTGTATTCCATGCCAATGACTACACATTGAAGCATTGACCCTTCCTTACATTGTTCCTCTTCTCAGGCAGATATTGTCTGTTATCTGTAATAATCAATTCATATTTTCTCCCGTATTGGCTTCTTTATCTTCTTCAAAAGCATGACTCTAGAAAAGCCTAAAAGTTCCTTAATAGTTTAAGTCTTCCTTTCTATAGGTTCCACTCACTGGAGGAATTTGACGAGGGGAAGCGAAGCTGCAGGAAACGTCTTGATGGACATAACCGAAGGCGAAGAAAGCCTCAGCCAGAACCCCTGTTGCGTACTGGAAGCTTTCTGTCCAATTACCAAGGTTTGGATCCCCATATAGACAATATCTACATTTAGGCAGTTTTATCGTTTTCAATTACCATTCAAAGTTATGGTCGGTTAGCTGCAACAAGATCTGAGTGGACTTGGTTTCAGCTTTAAAGAAGCAGGCACACACACACACAACTTCAGGATTAATAATTCCCTCTGGAACTCTGTAATTTAATCGTCAACTTGGCTGATTGCTTCATCCAGATGCCTGGCTTATGGTCATAGTTAGTAATGCAAATATTGCCTAGCATTCTATGTGAATGTTCCATCATTTATTTTTCCTCCTCCCCCCAACCAACACACACACACACCCACCCGCCCACCCACACATACCCCTTTTTATTTTATCTATGATGTTAGCAAAAAAGTGGGATGAGTCAAATTTTGTGTGCGCTGAGGAGGAACTCAATGAAGGATGACTCCAGTTGCTACTAATATGCTTTCTAATACCCTATTTTCCATGCCTTTATCTCAAGGGAAAACTGTGATGATTATTAGATATGTGCTCAGTTTTGCAACTTGAACAGAATACTTTCTCTCAATCTCCGAGATGACTGTTTTGAACTACTCCTGTATGTCAAATGTTGCCTATTTTTAGAAAATACTTTACAGTGGTACTTTTTAAAGTTATTGAACTGAATATGATTCAGAAACTTATTTGAAGGTTTAGCTTGAAAGAAGTTGTTCTTTAAAGTTGCTTCCAGACGCACACATGATCTCAATCGGTTTTCAAATTGATTCTGATTCATTCAACATCCCATAAATAGGACCTTTTAATTCAGGTGAAATTATTCTAATAAATAGATGAGAAGAGAGTAATACTGCATTAGAATCTTCTATTTCACTGACCAATTAAAAATTATGTTGATTTTTTGAATAAATATCTTCACATCTTTCAGGTACCAGATTGTTTCCATTCTCTACTTCGCAGATATATTCCACCACTTCTGCGGTGAGTCCTACCTGGGTTGGAGCTGGAGCTTTCAAAGCCGTGGAGGATGCTGGCCTTTATAACCAACACTCACAGTTACACTTACTTGACAAGCAAAACCCATTTTCTGGATCCTCGTCTAGCACTAGCAGCTACAGAGGAGGGAAGCAATTCGCTTTCTTGCAAGGTGACAATTACGCTACACTCGGCAACCATACGGCTCCCCAAGCTTCTGTCTGCCAGCCGCTTCTCAAGAGCATTGCTTCATCACAAAGTGGTGGCGGTAGCGGCAAAATGATCTGTGACAGGTTAGCAACTCAACTCCCCGACTCAGACTGTGCTCTCTCTCTTCTGTCATCACCGCCAATGCATACATCGGGGATCAGTTTGGGCCATATGATGCAGCCTAACTCCATCCCCCTGGCGCAGCCCTTAGGCCAGAGCCTACATTATAACAGCCTAGAGCCCATGGATTCAGTTCTCGTTTCCAATGCCAGCAATACTAGTGTCCATTGCCAGGGAATGTTTGACATGGGTTCTGAAGAATCCTGTGGGAACGAGGCCCCTCAAACACTTCCTTTCTATTGGGACTCGTAAGGATAAGCCCCAGTGTTTCTCCTTGTTGCAAAATGACTCCGGGTTTTCTTAAGGAGATCGTGAAGGAATTCTTTTCTTTGTAATAGTAAAAAGGTTGTTTGTTTAGTCTTTTCTTTGTGAACATTATTAAGTAATCCTCGTGTTACTGAGGGCTTCTTCATTGTAATATTTTGCTGTGAAGGAAGACTAGAATCAGGTTTCCTTAATCTTTTCGGCTCTATGCTTTTACTTCTTCTTCAGTATATTGGAAATTTCAGTTTTATGGGTCTACAGCTTACAGCCGGAGAAAGACCGTTGAGACTATAAAGGAAACCATGGTACAATTTCTGTTTTATGAAATGCACTCGCGTTATGTTTGAATAATGAATTTTTAGGTAGAATTTGCAAAATTTTTATAAAGAATGAGATGGACAAAATTCCTATAAAAATTTTACAAATTCCATCTCAAAAGCAAATTTCACCTAGAAATTCCTTATCCAAATATAGCGTAAAGGTTGCTTTTTTGCCCATCTTTTTAAAAGCCTGTTGTTCTATCAATCGCATAGACGGATTCTTTGAGATTACAAAATTTCAACTAAATGTAGAGAATTGGTATTTTTATAATTTTATAATTTTGGCTTGATTTCTTTTGACAGAAACAAGTTAAGGGAAAGAAATGAGTTTAGTTGTTAAAAAAAGGTCGCATATCAGAACAATTGTGATGGCAAGCTATTTCTTCAAAAACCTTGCATTGCATTAGAAGGATGATGCTTCCATAAGAACGTAATAACATTACAAGCCCTTGATTATCTCATTCTATGTCAAAAACAAAATAATAGCCATTAATCCCTCCCACTTTTTCATTTCTAAGCCATGTGTACAAAAAATAAAAATAAAAATAAAAAAATAAAATCAAGGGTGCACACTGCTCAAAATGATGATCTCTGCCTTTTGTTAAGTGTCGTAAGGCCATCAGATCATTAGGAAAAAAATAAAAATAAATAATAAATAAAAAATAAAAAAATAAAAATTGAAAACTAACCAAAGAACACAACACTTCTTTTGGTCCTTTACAGATATCTCCCTTGCTTCACTAAAAGGTCGTAAAAGGATTGCACTATTAACTCATCGTTCAATGAAGCATGATTAGCCATCAAATTCAGAAACTGAATGCACATCGCTTTCACTAGTTTCCCCACTTTTTTTTAAGAACGAAATTCTATCTCATAGCCTCATAGGTCAAGTCTTCGATATCAACTTCACCCTATCCCATGGGTTACGTACCTCTCACCCCATGCTTTACCATTTTCTTCACTAGAGTGGTTGCTAAGGGGGCCGCTCATTCCTTTCGTCATGAACTCTCATTTTTTAGCTAATTGGGCATGAAATCACAGGTACACTTCACATCATTAAATTTATCATATTGAGTTTGTTCATATAAAAAATAATAGAGATTTTACATCAAAAAAAAAAAAAAAAAAAAAAAAAGAGAATACCGATCAATCATCAAGCTTTGATTCGTACTTTAATAAGACTACATGATATTTTAAGATAAGACTTTGTTTATGAAATCTTTAAAAAGTCTTAAAATGGTATGAAATGTGTGCATTGTTTTGGGGAATTTTAGATTGGCCGAGTTATAGGAAATAATTACAGTTCAACTGAAGTACCTTTTTTTTGGTCTTTGACCTAATGTATCTCCAAAGCTAACAACTAAGGGACTAATCACTGTTGCGACAGGTGAGCAATGGTAAATCGCTAGTCCAGAGATTTTTTCCAAAGTATTGGGACTCGAACTTGAGATCTTTCACCTCCACTTAAAACAACCACTTTGGGACCAAGTACCCAACCACTAGATCAACCCACTCCACTGAAGTACTTAACTACTAAAGACTATTAACTGGAATTATTTTCCTACTAATCTAAAACTCCCCCTTTCTACAATGAGATCAGAGTAAATACACGAGTGAGAGGACAATGATAGTCTTTGATCATTTTCCACTCCCCAAATAGGACGGCTAGTATTCCTACGCGTATCCTTTCATAGCACGACTAGTATAAGACCAGACCTCGAGGGTTGTAGGCTTTGGAATAGACCACCTCGAGGTTTGTTGGCTTTGAAAGTGAATTCCAGAGCCCAAGTGGTTGATTATAAGGACCCATTTACACCCAAGTCACCAACCACTTTGAAAAACCTTCATTTTCCAATCCCCCATCTGCCAAAAGCGAACCCAACCCCATCCTCACTTCCCCCCCTAAGCTCATGGAACAAGACTCAGTAGCTACTAGCTAGAAAAGGTTAATAGACAAATTCCAATTTCCAGCGATTGTCTATTGCTGGCATATCAAAATTGCAACGGTACCGATTACACCGTGCCCAAAAACGTTCAGTGGGCTATTATATATGGAGGAGCAATCAAAGGAGATGGTCGAAGAATCCGAAATGCGTAGAGGAGGATTTGCTCTTGTCAATGAAGACCTCCTTCACAACGTACTCTCCAGGCTGCCTGCCTTGTCCTTCGCATCGGCCGCCTGCGTCAGCCGCTCTTGGAACCACGTCTGCGGTCGCATCCTCTCTCGCCCTAAACTCGCCTCTGCTCTCTCTATCAATCCATCTCCACAGGTGTGTATATATATATATATATATAACTCGCCTCTGCTCTCTCTATCAATCCATCTCCACAGGTGTGTATATATATATATATATATATATATAATCGATCTCATCAGAACCCTAACCCTAGATTGATTTTTTTTTTCTTTTTTACGGATGTGTGTAAATGCACACATATATGCTTTTTTCTCTTGCTGAATTTTGGAATTGTATTGCGATGTTACAGGGTGCGCTGAAAGAGGTTCTGGATAAGGTTCTATCGGAGCCCATTCGACCTCATTTCGCCATCGCTCTCATTGGCCTCGAATTTGGCTTGGATGCTACTCATGAACTCGTATGAACTCTCTTAACCTTCACACTCGTATAAGGCTATGAGCTTATTATAGATAAATATCATACTCATAAAAGGTTCTTAGTATTTATGTTTATCGATAAATAAGCTGAATTGCAGATTACAAAAAGATTGGGTTCAAAAACTCCAGTTGTTACGTCTGTAGCTCGTGGAATCATGGGTAGTGATGCTCTTACAAATAATTTCAGAGAGGTATATATATCTACAACTTTTAAGTAAAATTTATATGGGGAAAATAAAACTTTAACTTTTATTTCGAAAAATTGATATAGGTCCAGTGGGAACTACTCGATAGTGATTTGAATGCCGAGGCACATAATTTACCTGAAAACATAAATCGAGGAATTGTTTTGATTGTTGGATTTGTTCCAGGATTGAAAGTTGATGCAATCCCTCTATTACGACCAGATGAGGTGAGAATGAATGATGTATTTAGATTTGTCCTATATGCTGTTTGTGCAGTTTATTTGTATTTTAAGCAAATTGACTTAAGATTTCTTTCTAACTATCAGGAACCTTGTGCGCTCATTGACAAATTTGTGATAGATATTAGAGATTACACTGCCTCTATATCAGGTAGCACATCTCCCGCTGCGATTCTAATGATTGGAGTAAGTTCGTGATCTTCTACTAGCTTTTAGTTGTTTGCCAGTCCTTTTATTTCCGTAAGCAGTCTTCTTCTTTTGAGGGCATTTGTAACATTTTTCGTGTATGATGTGCTAGGATCAACACATTGACATCAAACCCGTTCTTGATAAGATGGGTAAGCATTGTTTTGCATGCACTCTTTTTTGATCTTTTGTTTTTCTATATTATGCTCCAGTCAATGGTCTGAATTAGGCAATGAGCGAAGCCGAGCCAATTGTTAGACTAGTCAATCTTGGATTTATTGAACTTGGATTGAGCTCTGTTTGATTTTATCAGAGCTCTAAGTTATTCACAAGCCTTGTTAATCCATCATTCATTTTAAACACTCCTACTATTACCAATGCAAATTATGGTAATCCTACTTGCACACCTCCTAGCTAGAAACACAAGAGCACTTAGTGGAAAGAGTACTTGTATTAACTTGAAGAATGCTTATCAGACTTGAGTTGCTTGGATGGTTTGGCCAAATGAGGCCCTTCCCCTTTTATAGGCACAGGGGGTTACAGTGAATAGCTAGGATCTTTACATACGGCAACTATCTAACAATTGGGAGAGTTATAGGACACTCCTTTTATTCGACTAGCTTGCAAGTCCACTCAATTACTCCCTCTGTCCCAATTTCTTTGTCCCACTTTGACTCAACACACATTAAGATGATGCATTTAATGCAT
The DNA here is from genome assembly GCA_039720395.1 of Liquidambar formosana. NCBI lineage: Eukaryota > Viridiplantae > Streptophyta > Magnoliopsida > Saxifragales > Altingiaceae > Liquidambar > Liquidambar formosana. Next base: position 30,610,190 of record CM077828.1, read on the forward strand.
TGTCATGTCACTCAATTAAGTCTGACTTTCCAATCTTACCCTCATATAATATAATGTTAGTTTATGTGACATACATTTGGTGTATAGTAACTATAATTTTGAATATAGTAAAGGGTATTATGGGAAAGTAAAATAACTATTTTCTTTGACTTTTGACAATGGACGAACATTTGGGACATCCCAAAATGGAAAATGTGGACAAACAATTATTATGCCCATATATTTAGTGTTTTTTGTGATAATTTATCACACATTGTTGATAAGCTCTTGTGTGTTGCAGATTATGCCATGTCAATGGAAACTGTTATCGTGGGTGATGAGAGTGGAAGCTTCCTATACCGAAGTGAGGATAATTCCAGATTTCTTAGTGGGAGTCGAAAATACTTTTGTGATGCTGTTGCTCTTATATTTGCAAGGGACAGGAACAAGTCTCAAGGTGCTCAATACGTTTAATTATGTGTTGAAAAGTAGTGTTGAGTGCATATCAACATATGCCTTTTTTTTTCCTACTTAAACATCATTATTTTACAAAGTGAGTGGCATTATCATTTTTCTTAGAGAGCTTGCAATATCTTTCTATTATAATACATCATGCAATTGTAGAATGTATTGAGAATTATAGTTATAGAAATTGCCCATGGAGGGTTGAAAGCACACTTCTATTATAGGAAACTACTTTTTTTATGTTTTAGGGATTGATTCTTTAAAATTTTAAATCTTCCTTTGGGTTTCCTTCCAAATTTTAGAACCTTGCTTTGGATTTCAAAGGAAGATTACTCCTTAAATAAGTATTGGTTTTCAAAGTAAAGGGCAAAAAGGTAAATAAAACCTGATTTCCTAATGATTTACCTTCTTAAGAATACTAATAGCGATGATCATAATAATGATTTACCTGTTAAAATCGAGGTCCTTCCTAGTTCCTACTTTCCTCATGAAGTAGAATGTGTCGATTCCTTACACATTCCATGAATTTTTTTGTTCTTGTTTTGTTTTTTGAATAGGACTTCTAGAATGCATATCTTATGCATCCTTAACAGCTTTCTATATGTTTTTTCAAGTGTTTCCTTCTGGCTAGTTATATCAAGTTCTTGCTTTGTGCCTCCCCCTACTTTTGGATGTGCTGGTTCCCTTTTCTTGTACTTGCTCTATTAACTATTCTTATAATATTTTACCTTGAAGAAAAAAAATAACCATTCTTATAATATTTTATAATTGGTCAAATATTATTAAACTATACTACCCTTTGTGCTATCAGTGCTCTATTGTTCATACAAACTACTATTTTATCTTAAGTCATAAATTCATTATCATTTTTCATTTTTGCTCTGGTTTTAATGAGCAGAAATAGGGGAAATTCAATTTCATGTTACATTATCAACCGGTGTATCCCCAGTGGGTCCTGTGCACAAGGCGGTTTCCGTTAGACCAAAACGCAGTGAATCTGAATACTCTACGTGGCTCACTGCTAGAAGGGAGGGACTCGGTGAGATTCTTGATGGTCAAAGAATGCTAAGTGATATCAATGATGAGGTACACTTATATTTGCCAAGGATGATAGAACTTTTAGTTGGTTTGTTACTGAAAGAGCTTTTGCATTTACTTTGTACATACATGGCAACAAAGAATTAATAATTTTAAGCTTAGTTCTTGTTTTTTTTTTTTTTTTTTATAATTAAAAGGGACCGAATGGATGGCTTATTAACGCTTCAAATGTGGCAGAACTATTGGAAAAGAAGATTAGCTTTTTTCTTTTTACTAAGTAAAAGGAAAATTTTTAAAAATAAAAATAAAGGTTATAAGTTATAATTTTTTTTTGGATAACAGTGGAACAATCCCACAGCAAGGCCCTTTGGACCCACCCATGAAACCTAAATGCCTGGGGAGACTAGCGCAGCAACCCATTGCCATGGCCCCCCCCTTAAATCTTGGGTTGTCCTAGCGAGGAATCAAACCCGAGACCGTGCGCCTATGCGCACAATCACAAGTTTGCCCTTACCAACTGGGCTACCCAAGGATGGGTAGTTATAATTGATGCTTCGACACTTATTTCTTGTTTTCCATATGAACTTTTAGTTGGGAGGTAGCCACATAGATGAAGGATTTTGCTCTCCTTGAAACAGCTAATAATGATTTCAGTCTTATTAACGTTTGAAAAATGGGCAAGAAACTAGAATTTAACTCTATCTGTTGGTAGTTTGTAACTTTGTATAAAACTTATCTATTTGGTTTTTGTTGGATTTATTGATTATAATTTCTGTTTCGGGAACATCCTTATTTTCGGTTGCCACTGAGGTATATGAATTGTTCCACAACGTTAAAAGAAAAATAATTAAAAAAAGAAAGCTTATGTTTGTGAAGCATTGCGTGTCTTATCATTAGCTTTAAAGAAAGAGGATCTTGCTCTCCCTAATCTGAAAGATGTTCAATGGCAGCTGGAAAATCGTATTGCGTGTCATGACTTATATATTGGGGTAACGAAGCGAAGAAAATGCTCTATTGGGTCAGAGAAGGTGAGGCTGGTAACATCCTTGGCGTTCCATGAAGTATTAGGGTAAGACATGAAACTTCTTTATTATCTGTAAGCATTATACGATCTTAACCCATGCTGTTGCGTTGGAGGAAAAAGAAAAAATAAATGAAGAATAGCTAATTTTATAAAGGAGATTCTGACAATCCATAAAAATAACATTATTGTACTTTTTATGGCATTTTTGTGCATCTTAACATTGATACCTTTTGGATTTCTAGTCAACCGAGTCTTTTAGGTTTCCATTTTTTTTGTTCAAAAGAAAGACTGAAGTACTTTTGTTTTCCACAGAGGTGATGAAGAGTGCCTTTTTGTTCATGGTGCTGGTATCAAAACTGGTGATTCCTTTCGCTTCTACCATTCGGATCCCGATGCTGCTTCATCTTCTTGTGCCTCTGTCTCTGAAAAACTAAGAAATTTGAAGCAAGATTGGAACTACGAAAATTGCCGTCATGCGAGGGGTTCTGCTGATAATGGTGATAAGACTGAAGTGTGTGGAGGTATCATCTTCTCTTGTAATGGCCGTGGTGAGTCATTTTTCGGACGCCCTGATGTTGATAGCTCCATGTTCTTGGAGAACTTTCCTGGGGTTCCATTGGCAGGAATTTTTTGCGCTGGGGAAATTGGACGTGGTTGTTCAAACTCGATTGGGCAAGAAGGTCAAGAACAAAGCTCTGTGCACTGCTATCTACGTTACTATAGCACTGTTTATCTAGTGATGTCATACACCCCGGCAACTCCAGACCGATAAATAAATCACAGTGAAAATTAAGCCAAGAAAACAACAAAATTACCCTAATGCAATTGGGACATAGGTGACTATGTTCCATTTATCTTGAAGAAAAACCATGGGGAATGAGGGAGAAGAAAGGGTCGTAGAGCCAGGTATACTTGGACCTTGCACTCTGTACAACCCCCAACTATTTTCATTTGCTTTGTATTATAAATTTTGTATGGACATTATCACTTTTTGTGCATAATTGATCTTATGCTCATTACATAATAATTAGTCAAATTTAGGGTTGATTTGGATAAATTTCCTGTCATTATGGTTGATGGAAATTGGCTCTTGCTGCTTTTCCAATGCCTATTTTTCCCTTTTATAGTCTTACACCAGGTTTGGAAAAGGAAAAAATCCTGCTGTGACTAAAGCATTGGAATTTTTGTTTGGCTGGTGAACAATCTTCTTTTGCAAGTGTGGTTCTAGGAGATGTCATTATTTGGCCCACTGAATAAACTTTGCAGGTTTGGCAACATTTGTAAAGCAATGAATTTGTCACTGCAGTGATGCAGCAATTTAAGTCAGCAACCTCAGCATGTTGCTGCCTTTCCCGAAACAAATCCACGCCAACATTACTTCATCCTTTTGATCATGCTGACAGAAAGCTCAGTATGTATGCCTATGCCACAATGCTTTTTGTTCATCATTCTTGCTTCTAGTAAATGGTAATAACATTATCAGTGTAGAAAGCATCAGTTGGGAATTGAGAGTTTGAGACAGTTATGATCACCATTGAGAGGACACACTTCATTTTCTCAGACTATACCTGAGCAAAGGACTATTTGGGCCACCACCTACACACACCAACATTTCTTCTCCATGGGCTTCATGGGCAGGGATGACCGATCAATCATCAAGCTTTGATTCGTACTTTAATCAGACTACATGATATTTTAAGATAAGACTTTGTTTATGAAACCTTTAAAAAGTCTTCGAATGGTAAGAAATGTGTACACAAATGTGTGCATTGTTTTGGAGAATTTTAGATTGGTCGAGTTATAGGAAATAATTACAGTTCAGTGCTCTTTTCTACTAATTTAAGTACTTAACTAATAAAGACTATTAACTGTAATTATTTTCCTATAATCTAAAATTCCCCCTTTCTAAAATGAGATCAGAGTCAATACACGAGTGAGCGCACAATGATAGTCTTTGATCATTTTCCACTCCCCAAATAGCACGGCTAGTATATTCCCACGCGTATCCTTTCATGGCACGACTAGTAAGACCAGACCTCGAGGTTTGTTGGCTTTCAAAGTGAATTCCAAAGCCCAAGTGGTTGATTATAAAGACCCGTTTGCACCTAAGCCACCAACCACTCTGAAAAATCTTCATTTTCCAATCCCCCATTTGCCAAAAGCTAACCCAACCCCCTCCTCACTTTCCCCACTAAGCTCATGGAGCAAGGCTCAGTAGCTAGTAGCTAGAAAAGGTTAATAGACAAAATCCAATTTCCAGCAATTGTCTGTTGCCGGCATATCAAAATTGCAACAGTACCGATTACATCGTGCCCAAAAACGTTCAAGTGGGCTATTATATATGGAGGAGCAATCAAAGGAGATGGTCGAAGAATCCGAAAAGCATAGAGGAGGATTTGCTCTCGTCAATGAAGACCTCCTTCGCAACGTACTCTCCAGGCTGCCTGCCTTGTCCTTCGCATCGGCCGCCTGCGTCAGCCGCTCGTGGAACCACGTCTGCGGCCGCATCCTCTCTCGCCCCAAACTCGCCTCTGCTCTCTCTATCAATCCATCTCCACAGGTCTACTGTATATATAAATATAATCGATCTCATCAGAACCCTGACCCTAGATTAGTTTTTTTACAGATGTGTGTAATGCGCACATATATGCTTTTCTCTCTTGCTGAATTTTGGAATTGTATTGCGATGATTATAGGGTGCGCTGAAAGAGGTTCTGGATAAGGTTCTATCGCAGCCCATTCGACCTCATTTCGCCATCGCTCTCATTGGCCTCGAATTTAGCTTGGATGATACTCATGAACTCGTATGAACTCTCTTACCCTTCACCCTCGTATAAGGCTATAAGCTTATTATAGATCAATATCATACTCATAAAAGGTTCTTAGTATTTATGTATAAATATGTTTATCGATATATAAGCTAAATTGCAGATTACAAAGAGATTGGGTTCAAAAACTCCAGTTGTTACGTCTGTAGCTCGTGGAATCATGGGTAGTGATGCTCTTACAAATAATTTCAGAGAGGTATATATATCTACAACTTTTAAGTAAAATTTATATGGGGAAAATAAAACGTTTAACTTTTATTTCGAAAAATTGATATAGGTCCAGTGGGAACTACCCGATAGTGATTTGAATGCCGAGACACATAATTTACCTGAAAACATAAATCGAGGAATTGTTTTGATTGTTGGATTTGTTCCAGGATTGAAAGTTGATGCGATCCCTCTATTACGACCAATTGAGGTAAGAATGAATGATATATTTAGATTCGTCCTATATGCTGTTTGTGCAGTTTCTTTGTATTTTAGGAAAATTGACTTGAGATTTCTTTCTAACTATCAGGAACCTTATGCATATGCACTCGTTGACAAATTTGTGATAGATATTAGAGATTACACTGCCTCTATATCAGGTAGCACATCTCCCGCTGCGATTCTAATGATTGGAGTAAGTTCGTGATCTTCTACTAGCTTTTAGTTGTTTGCCCGCCCTTTTATTTCCGTAAGCGGTCTTCTTCTTTTGAGGGCATTTGTAACATTTTACGTGTATGATGTGCTAGGATCAACACGTTGACCTCAAACCTGTTCTTGATAAGATGGGTAAGCATTGTTTTCCATGCACTCTTTTTTGATCTTTTGTTTTTCTATATTATGCTCCATTCAATGGTTTGAATTAGGCAATGAGCAAAGCTAAGCCAATTGTTAGACTAGTCAATCTTGGATTTATTGAACTTGGATTGAGCTCTGTTTGATTTTAGCAGAGCTCTAAGTTATTCACAAGCCTTGTTAATCCATCATTCATTTTCATTCATTTTAAACACTCCTACTATTACCAATGCAAATTATGGTAATCCTACTTGCACACCTCCTAGCTAGAAACACAAGAGCACTTAGTGGAAAGAGTACTTGTATTAACTTGAAGAATGCTTATCAGACTTGAGTTGCTTGGATGGTTTGGCCAAATGAGGCCCTTCCCCTTTTATAGGCACAGGGGGTTACAATGAATAGCTAGGATCTTTACATACGGCAACTATCTAACAATTGGGAGAGTTATAGGACACTCCTTTTATTGGACTAGCTTGCAAGTCCACTCAATTACTCCCTCTGTCCTAATTTCTTTGTCCCACTTTGACTCAACACACATTAAGATGATGCATTTAATGCATTGTCATGTCACTCAATTAAGTCTAACTTTCCAATCTTACCCTCATATAATATAATGTTAGTTTATGTGACATACATTTGGTGTATAGTAACTATAATTTTGAATATAGTAAAGTGTATTATGGGAATGTAAAATAACTATTTTCTTTGACTTTTGACAATGGACAAACATTTGGGACATCCCAAAATGGAAAATGTGGACAAACAATTATTATGCCCATATATTTAGTGTTTTTTGTGATAATTTATCACACATTGTTGATAAGCTCTTGTGTGTTGCAGATTATGCCATGTCAATGGAAACTGTTATTGTGGGTGATGAGAGTGGAAGCTTCCTATACAGAAGTGAGGATAATTCTAAATTTCTCAGTGGGAGTCGAAAATACTTTTGTGATGCTGTTGCTCTTATATTTGCAAGGGACAGGAACAAGTCTCAAGGTGCTCAATATGTTTAATTATGTATTGAAAAGTAGTGTTGAGTGCGTATCAACATATGCCTTTTTTTGCCTACTGAAACATCATTATTTTACAAAGTGAATGGCATTATCATTGTTCTTAGATAGATTGCAACATCTTTCTATTATAATACATCATGCAATTGTAGAATGTATTGAGAATTATAGTTATAGAAATTTCTCATGGAGGGTTGAAAGCACACTTCTATTATAGGAAACTACTTTTTTTATGTTTTAGGTATTGATTCTTCAAAATTTTAAATCTTCCTTTGGGTTTCCTTCCAAATTTTAAAACCTTGCTTTGGGTTTCAAAGGAAGATTACTCCTTAAATAAGTATTGGTTTTCAAAGTAAAGGGCAAAAAGGTAAATAAAACCTGATTTCCTAATGATTTACCTTCTTAAGAATACTAATAGTGATGATCATAATAATGATTTACCTGTTAAAATCGAGGTCCTTCCTAGTTCCTACTTTCCTCATGAAGTAGAATGTGTGGATTCCTTACACATTCCATGAATTTTTTTGTTCTTGTTTTGTTTTTTGAATAGGACTTCTAGAATGCATATCTTATGCATCCATAACAGCTTTCTGTATGTTTTTACAAGTGTTTCCTTCTAGCTAGTTATATCAAGTTCTTGCTTTGTGCCTCCCCCTACTTTTGGATGTGCTGGTTCCCTTTTCTTGTACTAGCTCTAGTAACTATTCTTATAATATTTTACCTTGAAGAAAAAAAAAAACCATTCTTATAATATTTTATAATTGGTCAAATATTATTGAACTATACTACCCTTTGTGCTATCAGTGCTCTATTGTTCATACGAACTAGCATTGCTATGATGGTTTCACTCATTAGTTGGTGCAGATTTACTTATCTCTTTTTTGTTTGAATGCATTTTCTATTTTATCTTAAGTCATAAATTTGTTATCATTTTTCATTTTTGCTCTGGTTTTAATGAGCAGAAATAGGGGAAATTCAATTTCATGTTTCATTATCAACTGGTGTATCCCCAGTGGGTCCTGTGCACAAGGCAGTTTCTGTTAGACCAAAATGCAGTGAATCTGAATACTCTACGTGGCTCACTGCTAGAAGGGAGGGACTCGGTGAGACTCTTAATGGTCAAAGAATGCTAAGTGATATCAATGATGAGGTACACTTATATTTGCCAAGGATGATAGAACTTTTAGTTGGTTTGTTACTGAAAGAGCTTTTGCATTTACTTCGTACATACATAGCACCAAAGAATTAATAATTTTAAGCTTAGTTCTTGTTTTTTTTTTTTTTTTAATATTAAAAGGGACTGAATGGATGGCTTATTAACACTTCAAATGTGCCAGAACTATTGGAAAAGAAGATTTGCTTTTTTCATTTTACTAAGTAAAGGGAAAATTTTTAAAAAATAAAAATAAAGGTTATAAGTTATAATTGATGCTTCAACACTTATTTCTTGTTTTCCGTATGAACTTTTAGTTGGGAGGTAGTCACATAGATGAAGGATTTTGCTCTCCTTGAAACAGCTAATAATGATTGCAGTCTTATTAACGTTCGAAAAATGGGAAAGAAACTAGAATTTAAGTCTTTCTGTTGGTAGTTTGTAACTTTGTATAAAACTTATCTATTTGGTTTTTGTTGGATTTATTGATTATAATTTCTGTTTGGGAACATCCTTATTTTCGGTTGCCACTGAGGTATATGAATTGTTCCACAATGTTAAAAGAAAAATAATTAAACAAAGAAAGCTTATGTTTGTGAAGCATTGCGTGTCTTATCGTTAGCCTCAAAGAAAAAGGATCTTGCTCTCCCTAATCTGAAAGATGTTCAATGGCAGCTGGAAAATCGTATTGTGCGTCACTTATATATTGGGGTAACGAAGCGAAGAAAATGCTCTATTGGGTCAGAGAAGGTGAGGCTGGTAACATCCTTGGCGTTCCATGAAGTATTAGGGTAAGACATGAAACTTCTTTATTATCTGTAGTTAGCGTTATACAATCTTAACCCATGCTGTTGCGTTGGAGGAAAAAGAAAAAATAAATGAAGAATGGCTAATTTTATAGAGGAGATTCTGACAATCCGTATAAATAACATTATTGTACTTTTTATGGCGTTTTTGTGCATCTTAACATAGATACCTTTTGGATTTCTAGTCAACCGAATGTTTATATTTCCATTTTTTATGTTCAAAAGAAAGACTGAAGTAATTTAGTTTTCCACAGAGGTGATGAAGAGTGCCTTTTTGTTCATGGTGCTGGTATCAAAACTGGTGATTCCTTTCGCTTCTACCATTCGGATCCCGACGCTGCTTCATCTTCTTGTGCCTCTGTCTCTGAAAAACTAAGAAATTTGAAGCAAGATTGGAATTACGAAAATTGCCGTCATGCGAGGGGTTCTGCTGATAATGGTGATAAGACTGAAGTGTGTGGAGGTATCATCTTCTCTTGTCATGGCCGTGGTGAGTCATTTTTCGGACGCCCTGATGTTGATAGCTCCATATTCTTGGAGAACTTTCCTGGGGTTCCGTTGGCAGGAGTATTTTGTGGTGGGGAAATTGGACGTGGTTGTTCAATCTCGATCGAGCAAGAAGGTCAAGAACAAAGCTCTGTGCACTGCTGTCTACGTAACTATAGCACTGTTTATCTAGTGATATCATACACTCCGGCAACTCCAGACCAATAAATAAATCACAATGAAAATTAAGCCAAGAAAATGACAAAATTACCTTAATGCAATTGGGACATAGGTGACTATGTTCCATTTATCTTGAAGAAAAACCATGGGGAACGAGGGAGAAGAAAGGGTTGTAGAGCCAGGTATACTTGGACCTTGCACTCTGTACAACCCCCAACTATTTTCATTTGCTTTGTATTATACATTTTGTATCAACATTATCACTTTTTGTGCGTAATTGATCTTATGCTCATTACATAATAATTAGTCAAATTTAGGGTTGATTTGGATAAATTTCCTGTCATTATGGTTGATGGAAATGAGCTCTTGCTGCTTTTCCAATTCCTATTTTTCCCTTTTATAGTCTTACCCCAGGTTTGGAAAAGCAAAAAATCCTGCTATGACTAAAGCATTGGAATTTTTGGTTGGCTGCTGAACATCTTCTTTTGCAAGTGTGGTTCTAGGAGATGCCATTATTTGGCCCCCCTGAAAAAACTTTGCAGGCTTGGCAACATTTGTAAAACAATGAATTTGTCAATGCAGTGATGCAGCAGTTTAAGTCAGCAACCTCAGCATGTTGCTGCCTTCATGAAACAAATCCAGGCGAACATTACTTCATCCTTTTGTTCATGCTGACATAAACCACCCTTTTGAACCGGTGTATGCCCATGCCACAATGCTTTTTGTTCATCATTCTTGCATCTAGTAAATGGTAATAACATTATCAGTGTAGAAGGCATCAGTTGGGAATTGAGAGTTTGAGACAGTTATGATCACCATTGAGAGGACACACTTCATTTTCTCAGCCTATACCTGAGCAAAGGACTATTTGGCCCACCTTCAACACCCATCAACATTTCTTCTCCATGAGCTTCATGGGCAGGGATGACTTTGGACACTCCTTCTGGGCTTGATTGGCAGTTTGATGCTATGGCCGAACAGTATAAGCCCTATGGTTTTGGAGGAATGTAGTGGCCTATTGGGCTTTGAACAAGCCTTCTCTCTCTTCTAACGTGGCCTGTTAGTACAGGAAACTATAACCTCCATGGCTCCATGACCCATAGGTGTATATTTTTTAAAGAGCCCCAAACTCAAATTCCAATCAATTTGGACCTGTCCAGTCAGCCGGTGGGGCCAAAAACAATCTGGGATTTACTAGTGTGAGGCACCCTTTTTATAGATGATTTGGGCTTGAGGCTTTTTGGAATATTCCTGCAACACTTAAATTGGGCCGACTACTGCCACCCCTCAATTTTATTTGTACCCTCACTTATTTTAATAGTTTTTTTAAAAAAAAATGTTTTATGAAAAAAAAAATATTTTTTTAATGAAAAATGGTTGTATTATCTATTAGAAAACATCATATTGAACAAATTTGTAAAAGAAAGTTTTTTAAAAAATTGTCATTTAAATAGGTTTTTTTCACAAAAAATGAAACAGAAATTATAAATAACCAAAAAATCTACTTAAACAATAGATTTTAGAAGAAATTTCTTCTGTGAAATTGTTCAAAATGATATTTTATGATGAACTACATGACTAGTTTTCATAATTTTTTTTAATATATCTTTCATAAAACTTTAAAAACCTAAAATAAGTGGGGGTGCAAATAAAATTGAGGGGTGGCAATAGCTAGACCCTACTTGAATAGTGAATATGCATAGTAATGTGGGCCACATACCTTGGACTTGTGCTAGGGTTGGTCCATAACCAAAGGGTAGTTCATAGGCCAACCTTAGCCCCTCCCTAGGCCCTTCCCCTCGGCCTTACTTTATACAGAGTGCTGATAGATGATCTGAAAATATTGCTAAGAAATTATGTAATTTGGGTGACTGCACCTCTTAGGACCCAGCTTGTTATTTTCAAACTCCACCAAAAAAAAAAGGAGAGAGAAAGAAAGAAAGAATAATAATAAGCAATCAGCAATGTAGAAGTGAGACAATTTTAGCACCTCTAGTCCTTGTGATAAAATTTTCTCTAGTCTCAATTCCTACCCCCAAATTCCAATTGCCCTCAAGGAGATCGAGGACAAGTAAGCAAAGTGTTTATGTTTTCCTTGGGCTTTTCTTGTTTAGTCAGCGAGTGAGGATAGAAAAGCAGGTAAATAGGGAGAAAAGTCTCCACAAAATTTTTCCTCCAAAGCTCAATAAAATTTTCCTCCTGAGATTGGATTTTGAGGGAAATTTTTTAAAACAAGTTGGAGTGCAAAATTCCCCACACCCCCAAGAAATAAGAAATTTACGAAGACAGCTCACAAATGTAATACTAAAATCATTAATTCTGGCTCCTCTCCATTCATTTCTAACAATTTTTCTTAATTTAGTTATTCCCAATTTAGTTATGGTGCTCAAATTTGCTGAATCAAAAGGAGTAAATAATTGCACTATTCCAATGAGTCCAATAAAAATCATTAAAGTCAATGATTTTTTTTTTCATTTTTTGGAGGGGGGGGGGGGGGGGGGGAACTTGCAACCTCCAAAAGGAAAAAAAAAAGAAGTGCCATCAATAATACAAAGCAGTAGGGAGGGTTTGATGTAGCAAAGTGAAAATGATATTGGCACGGCTCAATCAGACTAAAGGACCCAACCCTTTGGGAGATTTGATTTGATTGAGCCATTCCAACATCACCATTTTCTCCACAAGAAGATGATTGATAGAGGAGGAAGTAATCAACACAATTACCTCTACTATATATATCTTCTAGAGAATTTAGAGCTCACCGATGTCCGAAATTTGTTCCCATCACCGTCGACGACTATCACTTGAAGGAAAGGAATAACGTATTAGCGATAGAGAAGAGGTGGTGGTGGTGGTGACGGCGGATATGTATGGAAGAAAATCGAAGAGGAACAGAGGGATTGGCAAGAAAAATGGAAATGGTTGAGACGTCCAAATCTTTGCTACATTTAGAAGAGTGACAATTTATATAGAAATTTCCAAGTAAGGCCTTCCACGATCCACCTAGTGGTTGGCCACATTGGACATTGGCACAATTGCCCCTAGAAGTTTCCTTTTTCTCACTAGTGCTTCCATTTCATGTCAAGTGATGCTTCTAATAATACCGCTAATTTATTTATTTAATTTTGATGTGTAACTGTCATCCACTTATCATCATCATTATTGCCGTATTGGCTTAAAACCCAAATAATTATACTAATCACAATCTTTATAGTTTTGCTAATATCTCTCCCCCTCTTGTAAAAAGAGGCTTAGGGTGTCCATAAAATTAAAAAAAAAAAAAAAAAAAAAAAATAGAAAAGAGAAGAGCTCAGGTTCAATACCATTATTTGAAAATTTGGGTTAGGAGGTAGGACCACCAGTATAGTGTTATGGCCAAAACATTATCAGATTGTATAGGTTTTTTTTATTTATTTATTTATTTTTTTAAAAAAAAAATTTAAAATTAGCTTTTCCTTGGTTTATCTAAATTTTAATAGAGTAATATATATATATATATATATATATATATATATATTTAATTGAACTGGGCCTATTGGACCGACCCATAATTCCCGTTCATCACCAATCCAACCTTGGATTTGCGAGTGGAGCAACGCCTTGCTTCCAATCACAGGGGAGTGGTGGCCTAGTGGTGATTTTAAATGACATAACTATCCTTCTCATCATGAGGTGGCACTCTGGAGGAGAGGATATGCGACTCTCTTCAATGGGCCGGTGGTGGTTGTGCCACCATATTATAATTCCTCAAGAGTTGTTCAAAAGCATTTGCAATTATTACCATAAAATAATTTTGATATTTTTCACTCTCTTGACAAAACACTAATCACGTCATTAGAATAGTGTTTTGACAAGAGAGTGAAAAATATTAAAATAATTTATCTATAATAATTTATTATTATTATTATTATTATTTTGGATGGGTGAAGCTTCTCTTAATGGGTCGTGTGTTCTCCACTAAAGACACAGAGAAACCATAGATTCTATAACCTATATTATTACTTATATAATATACCTAATTCCTTGTCTTATTTTCCAACGGTTAATTGCCCACTTTATTAAAGTAAATGTGTATATTAAACATTAATTTAATTTGGATTAGGCGGTCCACGTGAGAAGCCGCAGCTCGACGATTCGGCCCTTGAGATTTGCAAGTGGTAAACAATGCCTTAATGTCTTTAGACATCTGATAAAATTGGAACAATACGGAGAAGAAAAATAATGCTCTCTAATTCTTATTTCAAATTCTACCGTTACAAGGCAATCTTGTCTCCTGTTTCAAACTACATTCTCATATTAAGTCTCATATTAGGAGAGGTTATTTTATGTAACGCTTTCAAAGCACTACTCACCCGTCACATTCCAAACAATATTTCTCATGTTAGGAGAGTTAGTCCATTTGAGGGGGCGTATGTGCCCTCCAAGCACGACTTACCTATCACATGATAGTTTCGAATGATGTTTTTTGTGTGAGGAGAGATTGATCTGTTTGACGTGCTTATGCCCCTCCAAGCATAGCTCAATCTTCATATGATAACACGTGAAAGTTGATTCGGGTCTTGATACACATACAAACCCATCTACATCAGTTCACCTCTTCCTATTTATTTATTTTTCTTCCTTTCCCACTTCTCTGTCCTCAGAGGAGATTCAACTGGCCCTTCCCAAGACTTTGGTAAGCCACCACACAGCTCGTGCATGACAATGCACTGTAGAGGGCAGTTGTGTGAGCCCACACGATTTAAAATGTTTTAGTTGAGCTGCTAAAGCATGGTTGGTGCTCCAGATTCGCACCCAAAAGAGATGGATGGAAAATTATACTGCATTTGATCAACCATTCAAAGCCAGGCCACAGATATAGTAAACAAAAAAAGAAATAGAAAACAAGGTCAAGAAAGTGAAATTTACCTGTCTTGGGATTTTTTATTTATTTATTTTTTTTCAAAACCCACTTTATCAGTATCATCAGTGACGTATTTTCTATTTTTGAACAAATGAAAAAAATAAATAAAATTTGCTGATGGTCTATTGACAAAGCCAAAGGATGAATTTTTAGAGTTGTTCAGGTCAGCAACATGAATTTTGATATGCCATTTTCATCCATTAAATAAAACCACATCAATCAATCATATCATATGAGGAAGATGCCAATTGTTTCTTGATACTTCATACACGCTACCAAAAAAGTCTCGGGCAAGAAAAAATTAGACATCAATGATAAATAACGATCTCACCCCCACTTGTGTTTTCTCTTGCTCTTCACAGTTCAAACAGAAGGGGAAAAAAATAATTGAATGTGCAGAGCATGGACAGAGATCACTGGGCATGTGTCTTTAGACAGAAGTACAATCCTTTTGAGTTTTGATAAAACCTGCAAATGGTTCTTTCACTGGCCATTGAAATCAAATACAAAGTCAAGAAACTCAAAAAAGCTTTGCTTCAAAAGTCTTGGAGCTGCTTATTTCCTTTCAAGGAAAACTTCAACTAATCAATACATGTAAACATGGCAACAAAAAAGATTATCAGATGGAAATCCCCAAGGACTTCTTGAACTTCTCAACCTCCAAATATACAGTGGAGTAAGGGAGGAACTCCGAAAAATGGCTTTTGCTCAGATCATTGATTGCAACAGCGAGTTTAGGGATTTCTAATGTCTCTTCATGGGTCAGAGTCCTGACAAACCTAGCAGGATTCCCAGCCCAAAGTTCACCTGTTGGAATCCTCCTCCCTGGGGGAAGCACAGATCCAGCTTCAAGGATAGCGTGGGTCTCCACCAAAGAACCTTCCATAAGGATGGAATGCTGCCCAATAATACACTCTGGCTCAATTGTGCAAGATCGCAAGAGACTGTATGCACCAATGGTCACGAATCTTTCAATGGTTGTCTCAGCAGGAAGTCCTGACATGTGGAAAGAAGTTGCACATATCACAAACTGAAAGTCCTAGGAACTTCATAAATAGTAACAAGAAATTGCATATTTGTGTCTGCTCACAATATTAAAGTAAATCTCTACTACTATACTAGCCAACCCTTGTTCTAGTCATCTAGTGTGACGCTGTATACTTCCAAAAATAATTTTCAATAATTCAAACTTCTGCTGCTGAACCACTCTGCTAATTCATCCACCACTCCCACTCTAAATCTACCATGACCATCTCCCTTTCTCTATGAAAATAGAGTTGGTTAAAAGGCCACCTCTCCATTTCAACTGTGCATGCCCATCTCTCTGGTTTGAAGACTTGTAACACATGCAAAAATTAAAGAATATGTAACATGAGAAAGAAGAAACATAAAAAGATTTCTTACGACCTGCCAAACTGCATTTAAAACTTCATAGCTTAGAGGGTTCAGTAAATCTTCCCATAACACATGAGGAGATGAAAATTTTGAGTTTTTCCTTATTTATTAAAGGTTAAAATAATTTATTTTGGCATTTTGACATTTTGATCCCATATAGTAGGGAGGGTCTTGAAAGATATGAAAGGTATCCCTCTATCCTCATATTCATTATATGAACCCCCAAGAATGTCAAAGATCAAATTGGCCATGGTCATCCTATTCCTACAAAATGGGGGGAATATTTGGGTTGAACTTGGAGATGAATATCACAAATTTCTCGCTAGCAACAAAGGTTATAGCTGTCAGGGTTTAACAAAAAATAAAGGTTAAAGTTGTCAGCCACATAAGCATCCATTTTTTATTTGTGCATGAAAAAGAGAGTAAAGGGGATCCCCAATATGATAGATTAGCCAATTCGCATTCAAAGTATTTCAATAAGTTTGAAAGCAAAACAAGGAAGAGCGAAATACAAATAGCAGATCCCAAAATTGTAACCATATCTAGCAAACCACTTATTTATCAAATCAACACAAGCTAATTAAATAACTATTTTTTTTTTTGAATGACTATATTAAGATATTGACAATATCTACATAGAGAAAAGCATGTCTCAAAGCTAACAACAACAAACCCTAATTTATTATTTATTTATGAACAAGCAAAAAATAACTAAAAAAAGCCTTATTATATCACAACTACTTGGAATCAGCTACATGAAAACTTTTGCCATTGAGCTTTATCTATGCCCATATCATCTGTTAAAAAACCAAACAGGCTTGGTTTGCAGTGTTGTCACAAAAGAACCATGAGTTTGGTTCAAGTATTAATCTTGGAATCTCTATTCTAAATCAGGAGTGCCACGCAGCCTATTGCATATCCTGCAACTAAGACTTTAAACTTTGACACTCAAGGAACCAATAGATTTAAGAGTTCTGGAGAGAAAAGGCACAATCTGAAAAGTGGGGACTAGAATCTCTCACCAGAATTGCAAATCAAATGTGCTCTTCTTCCAAATTTTGACCACAAACCGAGACCAGGCAAACCACTTGAGTAAAGCACAATTCTGAAAATGCAAGGTCCAAATTCAAGGATCTAATTCCTGCATTCCACTTGGATACCTACTGAAATCACATCAGTTTCTTAATCAGGTTCAGCTAGAGAATCTAGACTAACCCTAGTTATCTGGTGAGGAACCTTTAGGATCCATGTGCCTGGTATATCTCTCTGTTCTTCTTCTTTTTTTCCTTTTTTTTTATAAGAGGTATATTTAATTTTTTTGGAGGCAGATAATATGGTACTGCTACCCTGACACCACTTTTCAGATTAAGCCCCACCATCAAGTATGGGCTATATTTGTATCTATCAACAATCTTTGATATTTCATACAGGGGCCAGCTATAACTCTAAGAAAGCTATTATGTTTACTTATCTGTCCTTTATCATATTTGACAAACCTGAACAAAAATGTCAATCACAACCATGAACAACACCCCCCCCCCCCCCCCCCCCCCCCCCCGCCGAAAAGGAAAAAAAAAAAGACAAAAAAAAGAAGAAGAAGCTGGTTTTGATCTCACTTATCTTTGTTCTTATTATGTTTATGGCTATTAGTAAAATCTTACCTCATACATATTCAAAATCAATGTAATGTAATGGTAAAATATCTCAGCATGCAAGAATGCTGAAGTATGAGTGATAGCAGAAATGTGTGACCATGTATACAATTATTAACAAATGTTATCCGCCGAAAAAATGATTACATAAGTCTGACATGACCTGCTTGTTGATCCACGCCTACTTTTCTATAAAACTCGAATCTAATATATGGTTACAAGGCAGATTCCTTTGCTTTAATTGCTCTCCCACTACTGCAAGCAAATCACACAATGTAAGTCTTCCTCTTGCATTATCTCTACCATTGGCATGGCTTCTATCAATGGTCTCAAACCCAATGGCAGCTGCCCATCCTCACCCTTCATGAAGAGAAATTTCAAAACCTCCGCTATCCGTAGTCACCATACATTGAACAAAAAGGATAATGAGGACGATTCGGCGCCATATGCTGTTTTCTTATCTCCCCTTTTCTTAATCTGGTTTATTCTATTCTCTTATAAAGCATGCAAAAGGGACATAATAATCATTCCCAAACCTCTACTATCTTCCATTATGATGCACATATTCTCTACTAGAGTTGAATGCTGTAGCTTGAATTGTCCACTGATGTTTCACTCATGACTCATCTTTTATTTTTCTTTCCAATATGAATGGAGAAAATAAAAAGCTTAGACAATTGAGAAAGGATGCAATGTGGTGTTTTAACTTGAATGAGGGATGAAATGTGCATCATGTCACATGAAAAAATGCATGATGATGGCACCAATCAAGTCCTATAGCTAAACTCTGGTCGTTAATATATGTCCTGCACCTTCAGTGAACAATGAATGGGCCCATAAATAATCTAGAAAACTGTCTTTTTTAAGAGTGCTTGATTGGCCTAATATCATATAGGACTTGTACTTTGGATCTCAAACCTGGCAATAGATGATCCCTATCTATCCTCACCAAGCCCTTCTTCATTCACAGCTGCATTAAGATAATAAAAGCTTCTGAGGCCGACTGACCAATTAAAAAATGAACCTTCTCAACACATATATGTGACTATATGAGGCCACGCGAGTTGTTCTTTGATTTCAGCACCTCCCTATGCCAACTAACTACAATTTACTCAATTTGAGCTTATTTGAAGAAACTAACTACTTTTTCAGATTTTGCAGCTTCTAGTCTTAACATATTCAAATTTCAGCCCATACCACTCTCGCTTTTGCATTTTCAATATACAATTATACAACCCATTAACAAGAAATTCCTAATCCTGTTCCAATGTGGGCAAAAAGAAATCAGGTCGGAAACCATATTCATCGATGTCTCAGTTTAATCACTGGACTTAAAAAACAATTTATAACAAAGAAAAAAAAAAACCTACAAAATGTCCTACAATAGAAATCTTCTAAAACCATTGCTAATCAAACAGTTCAAAACCTCTCAATCTCCACAAGCAGAAATCTACCACTGGTTGCTAAGAAAATGTAAATGAAACTAAAATTTTGCGTCTCATATTTTTCACTATATGGCATTTGCAGCCCAAGTAAACTAAACCTGAAGTCAACTTTCTATTTTTCTTCCATTTTGCTCAATTTTCTCATCAACCAAACAGAGAATTTAGAACACTAATAAATTTTTAAAAATAAAAAAGCAAAATATTCAAATTTCTATTTTTCTTCCATTTTCCTCAATTCTCTCAGCAACCAAACAGCCAAATATAAGAAACACAAAAACCCTAAAAATCAGAAACAACATTAAATTACGTACAAACCAAACACTAACCCGTAGGAGAGGACCAAGCGGCGTGGATAACACACCTCTCCTGAACATTGGAGCAGAACCCGACGGTGATCTTGTTGAGATCGCCGCGAAGAACTGAGCCGGACCAAACAGAGGAACCGTCGTAGACGGTGACCTGTCCGGCGAGGACGACGTTGGGAGCAACATAGGCGTCGACGGCGATCTTCGGTAGCCACTGCCCTAACGGAATGATCCGTCGCTGTCCTCGGTAGTCCCACTTCACCCGATCTGGCGATTCAGTTATCTTTGTGGATGGTGCGGCGGCGGCGGCGAGAGTACGGTGGAGGAGGTGCTGCGATGGGAGTGTGGAGCTTAGGGCTTTCCTCGATAGTCGAGCTAGCGTCGCCATTGATGTTTCTGATGAGTGTTGAGCTCAACGGACAGTAGAAATGGAGGAGAAGCTGAGAAAAAGGGGAAAGACGCATACATACATGATACGTGTGTAATTGTGTGAGTGTGTGGATTGCTGTAAATTGGGCTGAAGTGGCTTAAAGCTTGGGGTGACAAAGCCCAACATGGCTTGAATCCACCAAGACATTAAGCTGGGCTGGGTTTGATTTTTTTATTTTTTTATTTAATTTTTTTTTGGGTGTTACCAAACGAGGGGTATGGCTGGACTAATCTTTGTTATGCACAAATCACCTACAAACCCTTGCATTCATAGTAGTGAGGCTCTTGAGAAAGCATCATCATTCCTCTTATTAGCTCTCTCATTTTAAAGTTGTATTTAACGCATGAATTTAAAGGTACACACCATACAGAGTATATCATATTTATCACATTGTGTCCATCACTCCGGTATGAATTTTGTTGAAAATATGTTAAATTGATTGATATACACAAATCAAAACAAACAAAAGATTTTATTTATGAAGTACTATTAGATGAGAAAGAATATCAAATTTTGATCGGCACGTGTGATTGAATGACGGGGCACAACATTTGAATAATTTTGTATACAAAACCTTAGAGGGTCCTCTATTCGAAGAGATGGTGCATGTCTTGAAATTCATATAATACTTTCTCAAATAAGAAGAGAGCTCGTCAATACACCCATGAGGATGCTAGACCTCATGGTAACTTTTTTCAATTAGTGTTTGTTAAGAGTTAATTTCCCAGACTCAAGCCTCAAGCCTCAAGCCTCAAGCCTCAAAGAAAATGAGGAGGCCATGTAATAATGTGGACTCCGCATTGATGCCATGATCCCCCCAATGTCCTAAAACTTTCAACATATATTCTTGTACAGTTTAAATGTACGTAAGAATTTTCAGTGCACTGGAGAGAATCCTCGCTCTTTGGTACAAGAGTCCAATTATTCGGGTGCCATCTTTGATTATACACCAAATAGAATCTCTTTTACTTCAACATGAAAAACTTTAATTTGTTGGAGTAAAGCTACACCAATCAACTCGCATGACTTGGACTTCAATTCTAGTATCCTTGACTGTAGCTCCCTCGTTCAAGAAGATTGGAGCATCCTCTTATAATTATCTTATCCATCTATTTGTTGGAATAAAGTGGATTATTTTCACTGTTGTTTGGAGCTTGAGTGGAAACAAATTTTTTAGAGCCCAAATTATCCCACAAAAAAAAAAAAAAAAAAAAAAAAAAAAAAAATCGAAAACGAACTTACGTGGATGGAATTTTAGCCAAAAATCCAGTTAGAATAATAAAAGCAAATAGTAATTAAGCATTTTCTCAAATCAATTGGGTGGAATATTTCTTGTCCAGGAACCTACTCAATGGAAATTTAGAACAAACTATATTTACAGAATTATTGGTGCACAAAAATGTCTATCAATCAGGAACCTTAAGATCATCCTTCTTGTCTAGAGTTTTAGATCATGCCCAATATGAAGTGACTGTTTGGGTACAAGACAGATATGGGATCAATGATTTTTTTTTATTTTTATTTTTTTAACTTGGTGTTGATGGGATGGTTCATTATTGGTGGATAACTCATAACGTACCATGGAATATTAATTAACCATAAACAACTGTTTAAGCAAGGATCAAATCATTTGGCTAGCCAGCAACCCATTATTTAAATGGAAAAATTCACATCTATTGGATAAGGAAGCAACATATATACCTTTCAAATCCTTTAAAGCTCGATACCAAAAAGAGAAAATCCTTTAAAAGTTCCTACTAAGTGGGATATGAACGAATATTTTACATCCATGCAAAGCCCCATGCACATTCAAAGCGCGTCGCGAGCACAATCAAGCTATTGTGGGGGTTTAATGGACAACAGTGCAACACCAGATAGATGATCAGTTGCAACTTGCGATTAAAGAGATGGGTCAAAAATATCTTGCCACCACAGAGCCTAGCTACAAGATATTTTGTTAATTACTCTCTCTATATATAGCACCTTCCTTGCATAGAGGAACTCAAAATTAAGTCTGATACAACAAATGGAGTACTCTAGCAATAACCGCAGATTGTCCATCACAGGCAAGAAGGATGCTGCCAAGACATCATCAACATCTCTGCAATATAGCAAGGTCATGAAGACCACCCAATCTTCAACTTCTTCTATGGGGTTCCTTGGTAATGGGATTGGAAATAATTTGCCAAAGCGGCAGAATGTTTCGGTTTTTGAGCCTGATAGCAGTAATGGTACATCTGGCCATGTCGACTACTTGTATGAGGATGATGAAAATGCCGATGCCAAAGCTACCATTTACATCTTGTATGTTCAAGATCGTCTTAGGCGCGAAAGACTAGTCGATTGAACTACTATGTTTGATCACTTACGTAATAGAGTTTGATGCAGTACTTGCTTGTATATCTTTACGTATGTACAAGCTGTTCTATATGTATTGTCATGGATATATATAACAAGTTTTATTTTTGTTTTTTCTGTTTTTAATTTGTTGTCAGTTGATTTTTTTTTCCTTTTCCCACAAGGGCCAATGTCCGGAAGTTCCTCCAATTAAAAGTTTGTTTTATTTCATTGCATATGAACTCTACCCAAGAGTTCAAGGGGAGTTCTACCTAAGAGTTCGTATAAATAAATAAGATGAATTCCACCTTATATATAATTGCTAGATAGTTTCGTCAATCATAAGTGAAAGAGGTTTAACATTTTTATTAACTAGCAAAAGCACACATGTGTTGCATGTGGATTCTTCTGTTAGAAAAATTTTCTTCGAAAAATCAACATAAAAATAGTTTATTTATGAAAAGTCATTAATTACCAAAAAATTTTGTTATCTTTTGATCGATCTTTAAATCATTAGCATCAACGTTTGAAAAATGAATAAAAATGCATAAAAATGTATCATGATCACCCATCAAATAACCAAACATAAAAAGTATATATGTATACATATATGAGTGTGGTGCATGAAGAAAAATTGTAGAAAAATGGCTCTACTACATACCTAGAAAAGATTAAGGACCAAGGGAAAGTTTTTATTTGGTGTCTAATACGTATGGATCGATCAAGAATATGAAAAGGAATTACATGACTAGGGGGCAATCTCGTATATGTGTTGTACGGGTAAAAGTCCGGACAGTCGGCGGAGCGCTTTTAAAGAGTGGTCCGGAGATTCGGAGTTCCGCGCAGCTATTGCCCGATTGGGTTGTATGGACTGAGATGGCTCGTGGTCGTGCGAGGATACAGATCCTTCTTGATGAACAGGAGGGTAAGGCGTCGCCTAGAACGGGGACCTGAAATCAAAGAGGATCGTCAGGGGAGACCGGGGGTTTCCCGGTCTAAAACCCTCCGACGGTCAAGTCAGTCTCTGAGGGGGAAAGAGAGAGAGGGGAATTTCTAGGGTTTTGTGCTAGAGGAACTCACCTTTCATGGCATGAATAGTGCTCCTTTTATAGGCAAGTGCTAGGCTTCGGATTGGTCCGACGCTCTAACCCGACCGTGGTCAAGTTAGGGTCCTGAGCTAACCGTGGTTAGGTAAGAGTTTCAGACCGGATCGCGGATCTTTCGGGGTTACAGGCCTGATCGTTGACAGTCGTTCCCCTGAATTGGTTTCCAGGAGCGTGCTCTGCTCCTGGTCTGATTTCTTCTGTCGGATATGAGATATAAGACAAGTTCGACGCACGTGAGGGGCACATGCTCATGCGCCCCGAAGGGGGTCCATTAGACCGAGGGGGTAACTGCCCGAGGTTGACACGAGCAGAGGGCATCAAGGCCCGAGAGCCCGCTTGCCCGAAAGCAGGCAGGACCGAGGGCTTGGATGCTCCGAGGACGGGCTTACCCGATAGAAGAGGGTAACCCGAGCTCATTACCGAGATCCTACACGTGTCCTGGTTTCCATTCGTTCTTCTTAAATATCCCACACATGTGTATATATATTTCAAGCATAGTGTATTGAACAAATCACTATATATAAACAAAAATCAAAATATATATAAAATATAAAATGCAGAATATAGAAAATTGACACGAAATATGTTTAAAATAAAATAGTAATTAAGCATTTTGTCAAAAAAAGTAGGTGGGATATTTCTTGTCCAAGAACATACTCAATTGTAATTTAGAACAAACTATATCTACCATATTATTGGTGCACAAAAATGTCTATCAATCAGGAACCTTAAGACCATCCTCCTTGTTTAGAATTTTAGATCATGCCCAACATGAAGTGAATGTTTGGGTACAAGATAGACATGGGATCGATTATTTTTTATTTTTTATTTTTTGGGTACTGTTGATGGGATTGTTCATTATTGGTGGATAACTTAAAAACCATGGAATATTAATTAACCATAAGCAACTAATTAAGCAAGGATCAAATCATTTGGCTAGCCAAGCCAATCGTTATCCAAATCGAAATGTTTACATCTATTGGATATTGAATCAACGTATATACCTTTCAAATCCTTTAAAGCTCGATACCCCAAAAAAAAAAAAAGAAAAAAAATTCCTTTAAAAGCTCCTAGCTAGCTAGTAAAAGGGATAGGAACGAATATTTTACATACATGCATGCTAAGCCCCATGCACATTCAAAGCGCGTCGCGAGCACAACCAAGTCATTTGGGCGTTGGGGGGGGGGGGGGGGGGGGGGGGCGGCTGTTTAAGGGATGAATATTGAGGCGAGGCAACAGTGCAACACCAGGCCAGATAGATGAGTTGCAACTTGCAATTAAAGAGATGGGTCAAGAATATCTTGCCACTACAGAGCCTAGCTGCAAGATATTTTGTTAATTACTCCCTATATATAGCACCTTCCTTGCATAGATGAACTCAAAAGTCTAATACAACAAATGGAGCACTCTAACAACAAGCGCAGAGGGTCCATCATAGGCAAGAAGGATGTTGCCAAGACATCACCAACATCTCTGCAATACACCAAGGCCATGAAGACCACCCCATCTTCAACTTCTTCCATGGGGTTCCTTGGTAATGGGACTGGAAATAATTTGCCAAAGCAGCAGAATGTTTCGGTTTTCGAGCCTGACGTTGGCAGTGACACATTTGGTCCCGTGGACTACTTGTACGCCGATGATGAACTTGCCGACGTCAAAGCTGCAAGTTACATCTTGTATGTTCAAGAGCGTCTTAGGCGTGAAATAGTAGATTGAACTAAGATGTTCCATCATTTAGGTAATAGAGTTCGATGTACTTGCTTCTATATCTTTACATATGCATGTATAAGTTCACTATGATTTTTTTTTTTATATATATATATATTTTTTATCAACAGAAAAGGGGATATTATTAAAGCAAGGAAACTAAGAACAGCGACACCCAATAAAAAACACTACCCCCCACACATAGAGGAAACCCCACCAAAACAGCCCAAACAACTATCATCAAGCAAAAGTTTTCCTTTTCTTGATCGAGGAGTTATATTGGAGGGGAATTATATAATCCCAAAATCTAAGACTATTCAACCCCAACCCACGCGAGTGACATCGTTAGGCCACAAATGCCAGTGTATGGAATTTTAATT
This sequence comes from Liquidambar formosana, assembly GCA_039720395.1. NCBI lineage: Eukaryota > Viridiplantae > Streptophyta > Magnoliopsida > Saxifragales > Altingiaceae > Liquidambar > Liquidambar formosana. The sequence continues at coordinate 30,635,596 of CM077828.1, forward strand.
CTCCAATTAATACACCTAATCAGAAGTTTGCTTCTTTTCATTGCATTTGAATTCCACCTGATATGATTTGCAAAGCCCAAGATCAAGGGTTTGAGGCCTGGTTATATAAGAAAGAATTCCACCCGATATAATTGCAAGTTTTCATCCACCATAAATAAAAGAGGTTTAACATTTTTATTTAATTAGTGACTTGCTATTGCCATATCGGCCGGTAAAGGGAGTGGATAGATTAAATGGTTTTTTTTTAGCGTGGTTCTTTTTCTTTTTAAGGTATAGCTATAAGACTGCAAAAGTATGACATGCGGTAGCGATTTGGGTGGAGACAGGCGTAGGGTCAAGAAGGATTGGAAAAGGGTTTAGGCTTTCATTTTTCCCTATGAAGACATACTAGATTAAAATTCTGATTTTGGGGGCCGTTTGGCATACCCCATAACCAGTTTTTCCAAGTACAACATGGGCCCAATCGTTAAGCCTCAGTGTTTGGTAAATGTGCTGAGGAGAGATAAATGGTTTTTACTTGTTCTAATTTGGGCCCAAAATCAGGTTACTATCAACCCAAGTGATACCTAGTTTTCATAAAAACTAGATAACATAAACAACCCTTCTCCTCCTCCTTATTCTACACCCTTACCTGCTTATCTTACACACCCTCCCTCTCATCCATTTCCTCCGTATGTTACAAATTAAATTTTTAACAATGGACAAGGGTTGTTCTCTTGGATGCCATTCAATCATCTACTCAAAGCACACAATAGACGTGGGGGTTTGAAAAAGGCTTCAAGAGATACCCATTTCCATCTCTACAAATTGAAGCTTTGAAAGCTTTCAGGAGATACCCATCTCCATCTCTATGGATTAAAGGTTTGAAAAATGCCTTCAAAAAAAGAAGGGGGGGAGGGGGGAAGAACTAGATCTAGGGTTTGTTTTCTTTTCATTTGATTTTCACTTTCATCCTTCATAAAAAAAAAAAATTCTGTACATTTTCAAACCCCATCTTCATCGCTTTAATTAAAGGTTTGAAAGAATGTTCCTAGAAAAGAAAAAGGAGAAATAAATTTTCTTTCTTTAACCCTCTATTTAGTTTGAGGAATCTACCAAGGAAAAAAAAGAGAAGGGAAAAAAAATAAGGAAGAAAGAAAATGAAAGGAATAGATGAAATCATATCAAGCCAAAATTATTCCAATTCTTCTTATTCTTCTAATTTTTCATTGCAACCAAATAAGGGAAAGTACAGTTCCTCATATTTTATTTTTTTTTTCCTTGATAAAATCCTTAAACCAAATAGAGGCTAAAGAAAAAAAGAAAAAGAAGAAAGAAAGAAGGAAGTAGATCTAGGATTCGTAATTGAACTTCATCTTTCCATCTTTTTTTTTTTTCCAAAAATTGCTCTAGATTTTTTTGTTCTGTGTGTGCGTATATATATATATATATATATATAGTGAAGCACTGAGAGAGAAACTACAGATGAGGTGAGCCAAACAATATCACAATAAAAACTGGGTAGAACTCAATTTTAACCAAACAGTCATGAATTAAGAACAGTTCAAACATAAATTTGCTTCCGTTTGAATTGGACCGGTGAAATTGGTTCTGAACCAGATTTCACGGTTGCCAAACAGGCCCTTGGTTTCTCATGTGGATGTTGATTCAGAAATTTGAGCTTAATGAAATAGCCCTAGGCCATTGGTCCAGATGGGTGCAACTAATTAGTCTCGGTCAACAAAGAACCGAACCAACCTGGCCTCAATGCATGGATGGGTTGGGTTGGTTAGATTAATTCATGATTTGGTCCACTCCTACTTTCAAAATTTACAGAAATCAACTAGCTAAGGTTGGCTTTGCTTGGGATATGATAGAGGTTCAATTTATCCAACTTGACAACTAGACTGAACCAACACTCCTTAGACCAGATTAATTTGGTTCGACATCTTAATTACAAGCTTGATTCGGTTCTAATCTAGTTTTTGGAAACCAGCTGACGTTGGTTCGATTCGTCTCCACTTTCCAAATTGGTGACGACGGTTGCCTTTTTGGCCCTTTAAGCATAGATCCTCCCAAATTATTCTGCAACTGTAATGTTTCCTCTTTTTGCTTTTGTTGGAATATTTGAAAGGATAATGAAAATGATCCGAGTGGAATATTTTTCTTCATATGCTTGTATATATTATAAAACCTGACAGTCTACTAGCTGCTTATATACTTTTATATTCTCTATGCATCAAATACCCAAAATATTTATCAAAACACAACATATAATATACCAAATAAAGCCATTGCAAAGCAAATTGTCACCACCAACTTCTGTAAAATCTAAAGCACCCATAGCAACTTCATATCAACTGGATGGAGACCATTTGGTACCTGTTTAGAGGTAAGCTCCATCCTGAACAAACCTGCATTGAAATTTTCACTTGTCCTCAATATGGTTAAATAACCTAAGAAAAACACCCAATGAGAAAATAGATAAATTCTTGGTTTTTGTGTTTTAGTAGACTTGTGCTTCCAAAATTTCTAGGAACGAGATTGTTATGCATTTTTGCAATTGGAGTGACCCCCCCCCCCCAAAAAAAAGCCCGGATTTGGTGCAATTAATCACTTTAAATGTATCATAAAAGTAACCATGCGATGAACGACACGTGGAGAGAGTTGAGATTGGAGGGCTGAGATTGGTTGGTTGGGCATGAAATAGTTGTCTCCAATCTTAGCCCTCCAATCTCATTTCTTGTCTAATCAATCTCAGCCCTCCAATCTCAATTTTCCCCACGTGTTGCTCATCGCACTGTAAGTTCATGGTACCACCCAAAAAAAAAAAAAAAAAAATGATTGAATAGAGATTTAATGAGAAATTTGTACATGGGCTGGTATGTAAGTTATACTTTCTCCTTCGACTATAGGGGTGGAATAATTTGTTATCCTAAACTTCATTAATTTAAAAGGACAGTCAGATGATACTGCTGCGACGGTGTCACTCTTTTTTTATTAGCTCATGGAAAATGCTGAAGATATCAGAAAAATCTACCAACTTTAATTTTTACCGGCTCATTGATGTGGCAAGGGATATATAGCTACTTATACGTACAAATGCATCAAGGCCCCTCACTTACCTTTGAAATGCATCGCATGCATCTGCTCCACTAATTCTTGAGCTGACATCGATTTCATGCAGCTCATGCAGCTAAACATCAAAAGTACAGGCGAAAACGCAATTCAAAATCAAATCTAGCTCCAAGCTAAATATCTATTTTGATTGAGAAATTGCAAAGCAATATGCACGTATACGAAATGATATATTGTTTGGAAATCTCACTATTTTTTGGAGACGAGTGTTCTCCTCTTGCAGGGCTCTATGCTGCATCAAAAAAAACAAAACAAAAATCTGAGCCTATTAAGACCAAGTTTAGTAATTAATTTGTAGTTTAGATTAGAATCATATCTCACCCTTTTTTTCAGCAAGTTGACGTGCTCCGAGACGAAGCGCCTCTGTCCAATAGAATTACAGTTTTTTTAGATAATTATTATCAAATACGTACATAGTATAAGGTGATGGCAGTGAGGATGTTTTCCATAGCTCAAGCTGTATACAAATCATTGGGGTTATACCGAATTGTGAAAATCATGGTATGAATAGGAAGTAACGTTTGTTCAGCCTAATTAGGTCAGGATGTCCTTATGAAAAAAATGACCAGGGTACAAACTCTCCAATATGTGTCTTACGGCAAGACATGAATTGTGAAAAAATGACTACACCTCTGTCCCATTCCATGCATGGGGTACAACCCCCTCCAATACATGTCTTATGCAACTTAGGTCAGGATGTCCTTATGAAAAAAAGAAAAAGAAAAAAGAAGAAGACTATATCTATTCTATATTATCTATAAAAGGGTGAATTTTAAAAAAACTTTTGATTCTGTAAAATTCCCTTTTTTTTAAATATAATGACATCAATACCCTTAAATAATCCAAAAGATTAAAAAAAAAGAAAAAAAAAGATACATAATTAATGAAATCATAGAGAAACCTACTTTAATTAGAGTTCTATAATCTTATTCCATTAATCCATATGTTTCCTTTCCCCATACCCTACTTTAATTAGAATTTTACAATCTTATTCCATTAGCTCATACGTTTCCTTCCTCATTAACTCATTCATTTTTTTGCAGCAAAAAATAATAAGAAAAACTCATGCATCTCTCTCACTTTGTCCCCCATTATGTATCCCTTTAGTATCCCTATGCCAATCCGATGAATTTTACATTCATTTTCTCTTATTCTTAGTTGGAGATTGAAAATCCCACATCAAAGGTATAGTTTTCATTATTTTTTATATGATATATATATATATATATATATATATATATATATATATATATATATATTTTTTTTTTTTTCTTTTTTGGGTATATGCTTAATATCTCTTTGATATTCTCTTAGATATTCAACGCACCGTAAGAGGTTTTTTTTTTTTTTTTTTTTTTTTTCCTCTATATTTTATATTTTACCTTATATTTATAGTGATTTGTTGACTACATTATTTCATTAAGACAGTATGTTGTAATTAGAGGTTATTGTTCTTATAGATTTTATTATTCTTATGTCGATCATTCCTATCTTTTTTACTTGGTAACTTTGTGGATTGGAACTGGTTATAGAATACCAGTTATGCAAAGATTTTTATTTTCTGAATCCATTAAATGCAAATGCATATTAATTTTGTTTTAGGTTTTTGGGTGATAACTTCTAAGTTGTCTTGTTTAAATCTAGGATTATCAATAATTTACTTTTAGAAATTAAGCAAGATTTTCTGAAGAGATTAAGCAAGATTTTACTTTCAGATTCACAGCCAAGTAAACTATCACTTTCTTACACTGTTTTCTTCTTATATCTATATATATATATATGTATATACATATATGTATATCTATATGTAAAGAGAAAAGGAAAGTGCTATTAAACATCATAAAGAAACTAAAGATCTCAACTAAGTTAGCACTTTGAGTTCTTCTAATCATATTCTATTTAATTCCTTGGATATACAGACAACAAACATATTACTTAAAATGGTTCACGTGCAAGCACGTATGCACAAACTAGTACTTATATATAGATATATGTATATATGGGTTTTTTTCATGTCACTTAGACAAATAATTCAGTTACCTTTTTGGAGCGGATGCGTTCAACCCCCGTCTTTAACTGTCGCTCTAACTTTTTCAATTCTTTAACGCTCAACATTGACAGATCTTCACCAACTAAATGCCTAAAAAACAAGCATGATGATTATGACGACGACAAGAATGATGATTTTGATCATCAGTGGCTATAATACGTACTTATTTCTTGCTTCCAAGGTGTCTACTGTTCTCTTCAATTCCTCAATTTCAGATCTCCAAAACTGCAATCAGCAGGCAAATTAAAGCAGTTAAGGCATTAGCACAATTCAGAAGTAAAATGGCCAAAATAAAAATAAAGAACCTAAAAAAAGGTAAAAAAATGAAGGGTTGACGTTGCCCTTGTGATCCAATGATATAGACGTTGAAGTTTCTTTCGCAGAAATGCATAATGATCATTTTAACTTACTGCAAAAGCAAGTGCACTTTTTTCTTTTTCCTTTTAATACCCTTCTCTTTTTATTCTAAGTAAGAATGATTCAGATGCTGTTCAGAATTATACTGCCTAATGTTACTACAGTGAAACAAGACGTGCATTTACAGGATTTACATTAATGTTCAAATATAGCTGGCCCCAATTGACAAAATGCTTCTGCAGAGAATAGTTACAAAAAAAAAAAGAAAAAAAAAATGCTAACATGATAATCTGTCATTTTTAAAATAATAGACATTCGACTTAGACGTGTAGACATGTATCCATTGAAAAACATGGGCTCACATGATCGGTCATCCATCCTTACAAAACATGCATGCCAGCTAGTCGAGCCATAAGGGAATAATTATTTGAATTACAAAAACAAGCAAAAAAATATTCAAGTTGCATGATCGAATAGCAATACCTCCATGGTTCTACAGCGTGGGTTATTTGATTCTGGAAGCCCTACTTCATTCCGATACCTCGAAATGGTCCTATCCATGCTGCAGTACCCATTTACATGAACACAAATTACTTAAAATTTTCTATATATATATAATCAAAGAAATAATTTACAAATTGGTTTTCATTAACAAAGTATGAAAAGGAGAAAGAGGATGCACGTGAAAAGAAAAGAAAAGTAGGAGGAAATTAAGCTAGAACTCACTCGTGACTGGCAAACTGGTAGACCTTGCCAGAGTGAGAGAAGATAAGGAGGGCAACCTCAGCATCACAAAGGATGGACAGCTCAAAAGCTTTCTTCAGAAGCCCATTTCGCCTCTTTGAGAAGGTCACCTGCCTGCTTGCTGGGTTCTCTATTCTCTTCAGCTCTACTTTCCCTCTCCCCATTTCTGAAAAATATAAATTATGACTGTACAAAGATTAATTGGGAAGAAAAGAGGAGAAAAGATCGGGTTTGTACAAAGATTGCAAAGAGAAAGATATAAATATACAAATCAATGCCACCATGGTGACCTTACCTTTATTCCTTTTAGCATATAATAAGACAAAAAATCTATGACATACGTCAAAAGAAACGCACTTATTTGACAAACACGGGATATGTGGACACGTATAAAATTGTAAGAATTCACGAGCTTCACATTTCAAACACGTCTATTTATCAAAGTTTCTGTCATTGCAAAAGCTATGATGATCGGTCATATAGAAAAGATAAGATCATATACGTACGAGATTTTAGAAAATGCGTTTACAATCTTGCGTAGATGACTAAGGTGACACGACGGCACTAGTCTTTTGCTTTTTGAATGATCCTTCTCATCGGTTAATATTTTCTAAAATCCCATTTGGTGGTTTATGTTACGTGCTTCTCCGGTCCTTCTCAAATGGTTCTTTTCAAAACTACTAACAACGATTATGATTCAATAGCATTGTCCACCTCTAATCATGTTGCGTGTTTTTAAGTTCTCAAAAAAATGTTCCCTAGTGGATGCAAACTAATCTCTCAGGTTAATTAACTTTTGAGTGTGTTTACTAAATTTGGGTTTATAAGTTAAAATAAATTTAAATTGGGTATGTTTAAAGAAACCCCTAGGCACCACCATAGTCAATTCCTAGAAAACTTCCATCAAGTTCAAAATAGAATAAATTTAATTTTTTTTTTTTTTTTGGGGGTGGGGGGGGAGGGGAGGGGGGGTGTTGGGGAATTTCTATTACTTCTCATTCTCCAACCAAAATTTAGGAGTGAACTTACATTACATGTATTATATCAAATTTTGGTTCTGACGTAGTGTTTACTTCACAGAATTTGAGTTGTGACAATATAAAAATATAACTTTTTTAGAAAAAAATCCACTAGCAATGAATTGTGGCATTAAAAGATTAAACCAAAAGTCTGCATGCACTCAAGTCTAAATTTTTATTTTTATTTATTTATTTTGGTAGATATTTTTATTAATTTATTCTTATAAGTGTATGGGTACTGCTCGGATTTTTTGTTGGCTCAGCAAATATATGAAGAGTCGACACGTGTCCCAGAGTGCAACTTAAGCGATTCTATTCACCCTAAGAGAGATCGACACGTATCATATACGATGACTTTGGGAGGGTCCAATCAGATTGGACGTAATTTATCAATCCATCATACCCTTTGGAAAAATGATGGTTTTGTTGAGCCTTTAGGAAAACGGGGTGAAAGGTGTCAACAACTCATTGAAGTTCGGTTATTTATTATGACACCCAAAAAAAGAAGTCAAGATGGAGAAAATTGTGCCTCCCTAGTGCCCCACCAACATTGATGGCCACAAACGTTGGACGTCGAACTTGGAAGGAGATCCCATTCCACACTTCTCATGCTTCATTGGATTTCTCATTTAATAATGCCTATGGCACATGAAGATAGGCTATGTTTACTAAAACATAAAAAAAGATTAAAAAAATTATTATTATATTAATTTGTCGTTTATTAGGATCCAATTTTTTAAAGGGTAAATTACAATAAGACCTCTTCTAAAGTCTGATTATTACAGATACACTTCCTCACGTTTTAAAAATTACACTAACACTTTTTAATTTACAAAATAAACTACAAAGAGATCCTTCCTTCTAACTTTCGTCCATTAATCCGTTAAATTATATGCAAATTTTTTCAAAATACCCTAACTACCCTTAGTGGATGATAACTTCCATGTTAAATGCATATAACTCACCAGTCCAATAGTTCATCCAATATTTTTGAATTTTTTAATTATTATTGATAAACAACTAAAAGATAATATATATATATATATAAGAAAAATGCTAAAAAAAATTTAAATTTTCTGTCCAACTGATGTGGCAGCTGTCAAATTTGCTCTTTAGAAACAATTGTTTATTTAATTAAATTTTTAATTGATTTGCAAAATAAAAAATAAAAAAATTGATTTGCTAAGTTGCCACCTCATTTGACTAAGTAGATTTGAGTAAAAAAAAAAAAAAGGGCTATGTAGCATTACTCATATGTAGAAATAAATAAAAAGAATTATTACAATAGAGATACACATATAGAGGTGGCAAATGAGGTGGCAACTTGGCAAATCAATTTTTTTTTATTTTAATTTTTACACATCAATTAAATAGATAATTGTTTCTAATGAGCAAATCTGATGGCTACCACATCAGTTGGACAAAAATTTAAGCCTTTTGGCATTTTTCTTTTATATATATATAATCTTTTAGTTGTTTATCAATAAATAAATAAATCAATCAAATGTACTGGATGAATGTGTTGGACTGATGAGTTATATGCATTTAATGTAATTAGGGTATTTTGAAAAAAATTGAAAATGATTTAACGGATTAATGGACGAAAGTTAGAGGGAGGGGGTCTTAATGTAATTTCAGAAACGTGAGGGGGTTTATTTGTAATTGTCAAATTTTAGAGGGGGTCTTAATGTAATTTACCCTTTTTAAAAAAATGCTCTCACTTTTTGTATTGGGTTTTGTGTTAAAAGTAAATATTAAAATAACAAAGAGTAGTATAGGAAATTTAAAAAATTTGTGATTTGACTTTTCAAAATGAATAAACATTTTGGGTTAAAAAAAGTAGCAAAAATGGCCTATCTAAATAGGATGGAAGGAGTATGATTTTTGTTTTTCCCTCTTAGTAGCAAAATGTTTTGGGAGTTTTTATCTTATTAATTTTTGGAACATGAATAATTACACGAATAATTAATGTTATTGTTCATTATGTATCAATTAATTTTTAAGATATTTCTATTTAGTATCTCTGGTCATTGGATTAGACTAATTCTCCCGTGATGTACAAGTCACCCATAAACTCATACATTCAATAGTAAAAAAATAGAGACTTGAACTCGGGATCTTTGTTTCTTGAATTGGAATCCTTTGCCATCTACACTACTCTTACAGGTTTATCTAGTAATTGACTCAAAGAAATAAGAAAAAATTTGTTACATAAGTTTGAAGAATTATTGGTTCGCTACATAAGATTGCCCATTGAAAATATTATGCCCATTTTAAAATTTTGATGGCGTAATTTTAGTTATTTAATTATAATTAGATTTTTTGAATGATGACAAGACTTATGATAATGTTTCAAGTTTAAAGGTTGTCCGTTGGTTTTTTTTTTTCTTTTTTTTTTGCCAAGCAACGAGGTGTCCGTTGGTTGGGAAGCCGAGAAAAATGAATAAAATAAGCACCAACATTTTCTAAAAAACTATAGTGATATTGGGCAATGGAGATCCTGTACCTCCATATTCACACGTCCCCTATTTTTTTTCTCTTTTTTAATCAAGCCCCCTGTTGCACCTCCTCTGTAAAGACTGTAATATAACAAAGTCACATTAGCATACCTAAAGTAATGGGATCCATCAAACGGGAGCCGTGTCCCATCATTTGAGACCAACTCCACCCGGTTGTATAGCATTAGCCTTTTGCTTGATTGATTGATTGATTTTTATTTTTATTTTTCTTAAGGTCGAATTCATCGAATGACAAAAATAATTTAATTAGGCTAATTTTTAAAAGATGCCATGAATTTATTAAAGGGGGCAGACCATTGGTCTTCATTTGTTGACTTGACTGATCATGTAACCAAGGGGAAATTGATACATTTGCTTACTTTTATTGTAAGGTGGGATGCAACGTTCTCTTCTGTCGAGCACTCATGGACATTAAATTTTCGCCTCACTCACTCATTGCCTAGCCACATTTGCCTTTCTTCTTCCTCTTTCTCCCAAAAGTAAATTAAGCGCAAAAAGGGGACTCTCCCAGTTAATTCTATCTGCAATCCCCCTCTCCGACTGTGCCTTTGCCAATGTACATATAAATGGGCTCAATTGACCCAACAAGCATGAGCACACAATGTCAATTGGATTACTTGTATTACTAGAAGAGTGAGATACTTTCCATTTCTAACCAAGACAGGCTTGATACATATGCCCTCAAGCTCGCGCTGTGCTTCAGTTGGCCGGATCACATGTCTTCTTGGAGAGGCCAATTTGATGTTTTGATGTCATGTAACCATGAGATCGGCCCTTGTGGCCTAGTGATGTCCGGGTGAAGTTGGGATGTGGGTAGAGTTTACGGTGTAGGACTCGAATTCCCTTTAATGTAACCAGAAGAAAAAAAAAAAAAAAAAACAAAACAAAACTATATATTTAGACCTACCAAGTAGCTAGTAGGTCCTACTCAATACATTATACAATAAAAAAAATCAATTTTGATAAATAATTTTAACCATTTGATTGATTCAGTTCTAATTGAGTTATTTGAAAATTGTTGGTGATCAATTTATATATGTAATGTCCAAAGGAAGGAAAAGATTTTCAATCAAATGGTCAAGAACTACTTAAATGAGTTGATCTTCCAATCAAAAAATGCACTAATGGGAACCCATTGTTTGGCAAGATGCTAACATGGTCCCCCGATCATTTAAAGAAGGCATGGAAGCGGGGACAAAGATGGTGGCAGAGGATCACCCTTCCATACCAGCCACGTTTGTTTTTTGTTCTAAACATGGGCCAAGAGTGGTGCCACAAATATTCTTAACCACTAGATCCATCTTTTGCGGCACCCATCTTCTCTCTTCAATTCAAAGCAACCCATCTTCTCTCTTCAATTCAAAGCAAAAGAACCCCATCTTTTCTACTTACGATGAAGTTGTTGTTACTCTCATGACCTTGTACTAACCTGATTCATGTAGGTTGTACAATTTTATATACACGTGGAGTTTGTCCGAAGGGTTTTCTCATCATAAATAAAATTTTAAATAAAAAAAGTTTGCCATTATCATATCAGCTAAAAAAAAAAGGAAAAAAGTGCTTAAGAATATCTGGTACGTGTGATTTAATAAGTAATCTCCAGTAATTTTGATGCCTAAATCGCATAGGCCGGCCATAGACATACGCAACCTTTTGGCTCCGAGAGAGAAAAGCTGTCTAAAGTAAACTTTCGCTTGATTTGGCTTCGGACAGAACTTACTTCCAATGGGATGCCCAGCTGGTCATCTCAGCCTTTAAAGGGGATCAGCCTATGGTGCCTTTGGGCTTTTGGATCTAGCGTTGATGACTCGAAATATTTTCTTAAGCGCTTTGAAGCTATTTTTCCTTTTCCTTTTCCTTCTTTTTCCTTTTTAATGCAAACGAGTTATCCCTAACTCTTTTAATATTAATAAATGAGTATCAATGATTTTCTATAAACTTAAACTTAAGATCATTCACTTAACAAATCAAATCAAGTCAAATAAGACAAATGCTGCACTTTAGGCTACCATTGCACCATGCCACTGTCAAAAGTTAGTGAAGCACCACCATCTTTTCCTCCATTCCTCAAATAATACAACTTATATCTTAACCTTATAGATGGGTTTGGATTCAGTGCTAAGTTGATAAAATTCAGCACTATGTTAAAGTAATCCACACCCTTGAATGAGAGATTGGATAAATTGGATTGAAAGTTGAAAATGTGCTACTGAAATGACCAAGATGACCTCATTGGATAACTTTTTTAACTTTCAATCTAAACCATCCAATCTCTCATTCAAGGGTGTGGATTACCTTAACATGGTGCTGGGTTTAATCAACTCAACACTAAATCCAATTCCCCTATAGATATGGGGAGAGCCAATTTTGAAACATTTTGAGAGAGAGATAGAGGGGAAAAAAAAGGAAAGAAAAAAAAAATGATCTGAAGCAATTTTTATTTCTATAATGGATAACTAATCATTCACCTATCATTTTGATGGAACACACACATATTAGTGGTTTAAAGTGATACAATATTTTTTTTGGGTAAAGCACAAAAAATTACCCTAATCTCTAAGTCATTACCCTCAATTTTAAAACCAATCAAAATGGTCCTACACTGTTAATTTTTGACAATTTACTACTCCATGATCCACAAACCAGAGGGGTTAAAGTGTTTGAAAGTAAATAGGGGTGCATACTGTTACCGGGTGAAAGTAAGGAAGTGAAATTATAATTTCCCCTAAATAAGAACCGATGAGGTAATCATAAAACAAGAAGAGGGAAAAAGGATTTTCCAAATGAAGTTGTGGTTTCTCAAGATGGGTGGAGTTAGACCTCCTTGGGAAAATGCTATTGATTGCTAAATTTTTTTCTCTAATGATATGTCTATTAATTAATATACTTCGTATCATACATTTTTTTTTATAACCGATGGACCAACCCTTAGTAAATACCTCTAAAATATCATCTCATCAATGATATATCATGCATTAAAAAATAATAATAATAGAGATGAGTAGCCGGCTTGATCCATTGGGTGGCAAGATGAATATGAAGTGATTATGGAGAGCCACCGGAGGAAAAACTACTGTAGCGTATCCGAACCGGCGTGCAGCATGATTGCCTGAAAACCGAGTCAGATGGACACAAGACATTCCTCACTTGATCTGTCGACACGTAGCACTGGTCTAACCTTCCATTTAATGCATCATCACCATCATCGTCAGCGTTTAGGTTTCAGAGTGACTTGCTCCATGTGCCAAAACCTAAAGAGAAATTCTAGAGAGAGAGAGAGAGAGAAAGATTAGGGCACAAAAGAGAGAGAGCTAAGGAGCTTTTGAGCCTGTGAAATGAAGAGAGGAAGGGTTGAGCTGAAGAGAATAGAGAACAAGATCACAAGGCAAGTCACCTTCTCGAAGCGAAGAAATGGCGTTCTGAAGAAAGCTTACGAGCTCTCCGTTCTCTGCGATGCCGAGGTTGCTCTCATCATCTTCTCCACCAAAGGCAAGCTCTTTGAGTTCTGCAGCACCTCAAGGTACTCAGCCTATAAATATATTGGTTAGGGTTTAGAGAGAGATAGAGTGAGAGATTGGTTAGGGTTTAGAGCTTTGTTTCAGGTTGGATTTTGCTTTCAGATCTAAAATGATGAATGAAAACTGTATTTACTCTTTTTTTGTTTTGTTTAATTTATTTTTTATTTTTATTTTTTTTGGTGCTATAAAGCAAAATCACAGTAATCAAACACACGAGAAATACCAGATTTATGTGATTTGTCAATATGCCTATCTCCATAACTGAGGAGAAGATTAATTTCATTATTAACAATAATGATTTAAGTTACTCCGTATAAGTTTCAACCTTTTTCCTTTGTTTTTTTCTAACTCACACACAAACACATAATAGAGTTCAGAAAAAGAATGCAGGATAACACAAAATATGTGTGTGTGTTTAAAACTGGATCGAAAGCATATTTTCATGAGCTGTTGTGTTTTTCCCACTTCAAATGAATTTCTCAAGGTGTTTTTGTACCATTTTTTGTTTTTTTTCCATTGATCTTGTTGTGGATCTGCAGCTGGAAATGTTGTAGAATTTCTGTAGGTGATTGATCAACTATATATATATATATATATATATATATGCATTTTTTACATCTTTTATTAAAGATTTCAAGAGAGAGAGCGTATAACTTTTATTCCAACTGAAGAGATGGATGAGGTTTTGCGTCACTATCTTATTCATAAGCTCGAACTCAAAGCAATTTGCTCAGAAAAAAAAAATGCATCTAGTACAAAGGTATAATTTAGGGTTCATTGGATTAGTTTATTAGGGAAATCACTTGAATAAAGAGTATTGAAAAATGAAAATAAATGCAATCATAATAGTGGTATCAGTCATGAACCAACTCAACTGTTGTTTTATATATACATTCAATTTGATGATTTTAAGCGGAAAATTAGCTTCACTTTCAGTTATATAATACATAACTGAAAATGCATTTGCACAAAAAAAAAATTTATATGTATTTTCATTTTTTTTTTAATGCAATTTGCATAATTTTTCATATATTTTCACATGTTTTATGCTATTGGCATCATTTTTATTTTATTTTATTTGTGCATTTCACATTTTTCCATGTAACTATTGGTTCATTAAATATATCTTAATTTGTGTCCTTATGGCACACATTAAATAATCCCATTCTACCTTTTTAAGAAAACGTTTATTCATTATGCTCCTGCTAATATTTTTCTTCAATTTTAGCATGTTGAAAACACTTGAAAGGTATCAGAAATGCAGTTACGGGCCACCAGAAACAAATACATCTTCAGATAAGGCACTGGTAATTTCTCTCTCTGAGTGCATGCACATCTGTTCGAGTTTAGGGTTTTTTCCCTTCTTGATAAATTTCAAGCTTAGACTTGATAAAACAATAATCTTCAAGAAGTAAAGGTTTTGTTTAATGTAGATGATGTATGGCTTTGAAGGTAAGGAAGAAGCCAATGAGATGTTAGGGCTTTGTTGCCTACTTATTATCATCTCTTCTTCTATAGCCGTATTTTATGGCACTATTGAAGGATCCTTGCAATATACATTACACAGGCAGATGTTATAACCTTTCAAATTGCTGATTGGCCTATGAAACTACCCTTTGTTATTCCCAAATCAAGCCAATGCTGTATTTGGCAAGCCAGACTTGCAGTGTGGCGATCACTAAAGGCTTTAATTTTTATGTTCTCCATTACTAGCTAATCTTCCTTTTTCCCATTTGGTCTTGAGTGTGGATGTTCTATTTATTAAAGAAAAGATAGCAAACCATTAAAAACGTAACACAATGTACAGGAAAAAATTCCTTAGCCATGGATCAAATGTCTAGCTCAAAATTGCTTTCTGGTAGGAATAGCATTATTTATTTCAAATTTTCTATAGGAACACAGCAGCTACCAGGAGTATTTGAAGGTCAAAACACATTATGAAAACCTGCAGCGAATCGAAAGGCAAGTTCCCTCCTGTGAATCACATCGTTCTTCTCTTCCAACTGTGTGGACATGACACACAGCTGCATTACGACCATCATGATCCGTCACTAAAAATCATCATTTTGTAGTGATTCGTTACAATAAAACACGAATCAAAGAGGTATTTATTTGACTGTTTGGTTGCAGGAATTTCATGGGCGAGGATCTTGGTTTCCTAAGTAGCATGGAGCTTGAGTCACTGGAAAGGCAGATCGATGGGACATTGAAGAAGATCAGATCGACTCGGGTATCTTATCGTTTTATAACAAGCTAGAACAGTTTTAGTTGAAGTAAGTTGACCCCAAAAAACCAGTGAGTTAACTCAAACCATGGAACATCAGCAAAGTTTATTGTGAATGGTTGTATGGACGTTTGAGGTAATCAACATTAGTGGTTTCCATTGTAAACATGTCAACGAACTTCTGGACTCAGATTTAATGGCTGGTGACCGTCATGCATACTGCTTTTATCTCTGTTCTTAGAAATAGATTAACCATTACCAGGATCTAATGCAGACATTATGCACGACTAGAAGCAAATCAAAAGAAACCAATTTTCAGTGTGTTAATGAACTTTTAAACATTACACAAAGCATAACTTGAAAATATTTATTTACACTTGAGTAACATGAAATCTCTAAATGAGTGTCTCACCTTTTGTTTATGGTCTTTTGCAGACCCAGTACATGATTGATCAGCTGTCTGATCTTCAGCAAAGGGTATGTGTACTGTTGAAGCTTTTTTTTTTTTTTTTAATAATCAAATGTGAATATATTAAGGGAAAGAACCAGGGTCATTCTCAATCTCAACTTCCTCAAACAAAACAGAGGGAGGTAAGTCAGAGATTGATATTGAACCAAATCTATTGCATTGAGCTGCCCATTAGGAAAGATCATGAGCCGCAACATTTACCCGACGAAGAACATATCTAACTACTAACATATTGAAGCTTCTTATTTTTTGATGCTCTTTCCCCATAATCATCTACGATATGTATTTTTGCTTACAGGAAAAATCACTTTGTCAATCTAACAACGACTTGCAAGGAAGGGTATGTAAATTTCTTATTTTCTTTTTGTGTTAGGTTCTGTCATTGAAACAGCAAGGACGAACACATGGAAATGTGACACATGTGCGTATACGGCCATGGGGCTAACATGAGGCCCTAATATCGCGATAGGTGTGCAATTTAATGATGGACTACTGTCATGCTAGTCTTACCCTTAAGTTTACACATATTGTCAGTCTGACTAATTATCAAAATATTAAATGAAAAATTATATGTCATCAAATCACTGTTCCTGAATTGTCAGACTCAATCAAACATAACTGAATTTTAGCTGTATGGTATAATTAACTGACCGGGGTGGTGGAAATTAGCTCTTGAGTTGCAGCCACACCCAGATTACAATGAATTGAGGCAACTTAATTCCCGGATGATCAATTGTGATGAGATTGAAGGAATCTGGTCTTCTTTTGTTCCCCTACACGGCTACACCTTTATGCTAATCTCAATGGGCATGCGACCTCTTTAATATAGACAGAAATCTAATTGATCCTAATTGATTTACCCTTTGTCTGAAGTATTATGTTAAATCGTGTTCTTTCATCAAATTTAATATCTGGAAATCTAGGAGGATCATGACGCATTTTGATTTAACTGCACCCACTCATGTTTAATGCCATTTGATCACGCAGCCGGGCATCAAATCAGTCTGCTCGATCAGGAGCAGGTACTCTAAAGATGTAATTGGTATTATTTATTTTTTATGATACTTGCAGTTAGATGAAGGAAGCCAAGTAAATTCTCTACAATGGGATCCAAGTGGACATGGAGCAAGGTATAGCCAACAGCCAACTCAACAACTGGGCAATGTGTTCTTTCATCCATTAAACTGTGAACCCACACTGCAAATGGGGTAATACCCTCTTCACTTCCAAATTTGAGTTCCATTTAAAATGCCTTTTTTCTATAAGAGAGTAATGCTACATATACCGAACATTCTAGAAAAAGAGGCTGAGTATTCTTCTAATGTAGGTTCCCAACTGAGCACATAGCCGGAGCCCATGCCGGGCCAAGTGGGATTAGTACTTATGTGCAAGGATGGCCAGTATGACAAACAGGAAAGGGCAGCCATTCTATGCATTAATTTATCCGTAGTAGAGTTGTGGAATGGATCATTGATGTGTTGTTTGTTTGTGTGTGCGCGTGCGCGCATGACTTCTTGTGTTTGTCTTTATTGTTTGTGTGTGCATTAAGCACTGTACTAGCTTCGATCTTATGCAAATAGCATTGATGCCACTCTTCAGATGGAGCACCCGTATTTCGTTGCCCAACCCCAACCCAGCGTTTGACCTCCCAACCAGCCCAGTCCGACCCACATAGCACCCCTAGGAAAGTAGGAAGGACTGCGTCACCACGGGTTTTGAAAAGCCCACTAGCCATTTGCTGTCCCATTACGTATAGACGGACGGATCAGGCCACTAAGTCCTGCAAGTCCCCAAAATACCGTCCACGTTCAGCTTGACCCGACCCACTTCCGGGTACCCAAGCTATAACCTTTTTAGCAACCAACAGCAAAGGCTGAGACCCATGAGGGTCCCATTCGTCAAATGTGTAATCGTCAGAAGGCAATCTATTGTTGGATTTAAGCACCCTTTCAAATTCTTTAATTGGATTCATTTTTGGATTTTTTTCTTTTCTAGTAACTTGTGCCCTGAGTGTGGTTTAGGGTTCGTATCAGGTTTGTAAAAGGTTTTAAGACCGGTTGTGGCCCGTCTCAAACTTACCCCCCACCCATTGCCATCCCCTCTTTTTAAAATTTTTAATCTTTTTAATGGAAAACGATCAAAAGGATTTCATTACAGAACATTGCCATCCCCAGTTATAAAAACAGAGTTTTCATCTTTGGCAGTCACCGCATACCAAGTAAAAACGTAGGTTAATTGCCACATTATCTTCTTATATAAAAACGTCAATCAACCATTTGTCAAAAAGGAAAGAAAAACCGTCAATCAACCAAGCACGTGATTCCGCATAAAGTTGACTATAAAGACGTGCGAGTCACACGCCTTCTCCCAATCCCAAGATGTTGCTTAATCCATTTGGCTAGCTCTATATTATTGAATGCAAAAGTAACATAGAGCCACTTTCCTTGGCAACCAAACGCAGCCTAAGGCATCCCCTTCCCTTTCACATATAGCTCATAGGGTATAGGATATGGATGTTTTTCTTTCTTTTAAAATTACCCAAAAATAAAAAATAAAAAATAAAAAAAAAGAAGGAGAAATATGAGCCTCATCTCATTGAGTATGAAAATGAAATATTACAAACAAAAGAACAACCAGAAATCTACAAAAACAGAGGCTGGAGAAACTACCATTCATGTCAAAACCAAGAAAAGCCCTTTTTCCTTCAACCATCCAACCATATCACTATCTAATCATCCCAAAAGTGGAAATTTAAAATAAAATAAAGTAAAAAATAAAAAAACCCACCAGAAGGAGGAGGATCGAGGAGAGGGGTGTGGAAGAGAGATTTAGCCAGCGTAGATATGAACTCCTATGGCGATGAGGAAGATGGTAATGAGACCAAAGTAAATGATGGTGTGGACCAGAATAGATGCACCACTGGTCTGCATATTGGCGAACTCAACCACTCTGCTTCGTCCAGGGATCTGAAACAACAGCCCCGGCGTCAGCAACACGAACAGCAACACCGCTATCAGCACCGGTCCCCAATCCGCCATGAAGGACAGCTCAATATATATATATATATATGAAGTTGTAGTGTAGAGAAACCTTAGATGCTCTGGAGGGGGTTTAAGAGATCTGAGAAAGAGATGTGAAATGGAGAAAGATTTGAAGGGATGGGCCAATATTAGACGGGCAGGCAAACGCATGGGGAATCGATCCTTTTTCAGACAGACGATAATGGAGAAACGTGTCAGCATCTTATGTTGTCTTCTGGACAGCTGTTTGCTTCTCGTGATAAAACCTTTTACACCTTAAAATAAGGAGAATGGCGACTGCGAGGACTTCTTCACGAAGGTATTGACAACTTCTACATTTGTTTTGAAAAATATTATGTAAACTTGGACCACAAGATGTTGGATTTAGTATTTGGATTTTATCAAGAAAATTAAATTTGTATTATTAAATTAAATTTTTTTTATTTAGTTACAATGAAAAATTAAAAACAAAAAAAAGGTTATAATAATTATCACCTGATATAATTTTATGCTTTCTTTTTTATTTTTCGCTTTCATATGAAATCTGAGAATCAAATAGAGCGTTAAAATTCCATAACAAAATTTCTTTTTTAAAAAAAAAAAAGTCATGCTATTTGCTTACACGTGTTGGTAAAATTTTCATATATTCTCTCATATATTAATGTTTAATGAAAAAATTTTATCAATTTCAATTAGCAAATATATACAAGCCTACTTGAGCAATTTTTTTTTTATATTGAATTTTAACTATCAAGATAATCTCAACCTTATAAATTTTGTCTACATATTAGAAATAATTCAAAATCAAATAAAAGAACTCATGAAAAGGGAGATGATCACCCGAAGTGTCATGAATTTTTCTTTTTGAAGAAATTAAAAATATAAAAACACAAACAGACAAATAAAATTTGTTGGTATTCTAGATCAATAAATTAATATTTCGATCCACTCACCCTGTAATCGAGAAGATTAAAAAATAATAATATAGTAAATCTAAGTTTCCAAATCACGTGAGATTCGGCGCTTGGGCTTGTCTGCTTCCCACTGGGTAAGCGTGCCGTTATGAATGGCACCTATGCTTTAACATTAAAAAAAAAAAAAAAAAAAAAAATTATTTGAAAAAAAAAAAAAAAAAACCAAAAACAAAAAGCGAAAATTTGTTACTTGGGACGCATTCAAGCATCCACTATAGTGAAAGAACTTTGCAAAGGCTGACCTCAAAAGCACTCAGGACATATAGACATATAGTAGTGAATCTAGTGATAGTGAATCATATTCCTCATATAAATAAGATATTAAACAGTTCTACAGATATTATTTTTTTATAGTGAATCATATTCTTCATATAAATAAGATATTAAATAATTTCCATTTCTCTCATTTTCACTATAAAAAATAATATCTATAGGAAACATCGAGTGTCCAGCTAAACATTCTAGTTTTTCAAGACATTTGGAAACTAAACCACTTTTTTTTTTCTTTTCAAATTTTAATTTTATCCTCGGTTTCTTTATACTAGATATTGCACACATGTGTTGCACATGATTTTAATCATTTGATTTTTTTAGAAAAATTTACTTAACAACGAAATATCAAAAGAGAGCATAATAGAAATCAGAAAACCTAACATACATATTAGTAGTTCGAATTTGAACCCATCTTTTCAAAAAAAAAAAAAAAAAAGGCACAAAACATAATGTGAATCAATACAATCCAAGAATTATAATGCATCAAAACTTATCATAAAGAGAGATCCATGAAAGCTATATATATCTAGTAGGATTTTTAACAAACAATTGCGTTTATACTTAATATATTGTATAAAATCAAATTATTCAACACACAATTCATATTAAAAAAATCATATCATGAATCACGATGACCAAAATCAAAGAAAAAGAAAATTTTCAATCTAAACCATCCTACTATGACAAATTTTCACATTTTATTAAGGAAAGATAGCATATTTTTTTTGTCCCCCCCCACAACAACGAAAAAGAAGAAGAAGAAAAATTAAAAAAAAGAAAGAAAAAAGAAAGAAGAGATAGTATTAAGTGTAAGTGTTACCTTTTTTCAGTCAGTGAGTTAGATGAATAGGTTTTATCCCACAATATATATATATATACTATATATATATATATATATAGATATATATATATATATACTACCTATAAAAAGATGAATGTGAGAAAAACTTTTGATTGACTAATATACCCTTATTTTAATTTTTAAATACACAACTATCCTTCTACATATATTGGAAATATAGTAATATAAAACATATACCTTAATAAGAATTTTAAGGAAACTATAATTCTTATAGGAAGTCTTTCTTTATAACACTGATTCTTTAATTAACACGTAACCCTAACAAAAACCCATATAATTTGAAACTTGCTACATCCTAGGACTAATGGCAGCCGCATGTATAGCCTCCAAGATACAAATTGTTTAAGCTATCATGAAATCATTGGATTGGTGTATACAAAGTATGGAATTATGGCGTTTATAAAATATGTAGACTTGGCATCTTATACTATTTGGTATGTATTTTTCATATGTATTATAAATTATTATATTATATATATATATATATTTTTTTTTTTTCTTTTTCTTTTTTGTCTTCAAGATGGTGTGTAAACTGTATGGTTTTTCTTTTATCTTCTATTCTTAACAAGTGCATACACAGACACACAGTCTCTTTGGTTCTATCATTGGTGGAAGTCTCATTCTAATAAATTTCCTTTTAATAGGGTTTCTTATTTTTACTAATTTTGCGTTTTAAATCATGCATAATATGAACTATATTCGTTTATTTCTTCTTCTTCTTCTTCTTCTTCTTCTTCCTTTTAACTCTATTGGTTCGTGGTTCGTTTTCCACACTCTTCCATCAAAGACAACCAGGGAAAGTGAAGGTGCGTAGAAGCACGTTCCAATTTTGTTCAATGAGAGTCTTAGCCGTAAGCATGCTCGGTGAGATTTTAATTAGTATTACTTTGTATTATTTTTATGATTATAGGTTCGTTTTGATAACATTTTAGCAATAGGTTGTGCAGTTTGAATTTTTTATTAGGTTCTATATGGGCATCAAATTCGATATTAGACAATGCAAGAAATTTTAGATAATATTTTAGTAATGATCATCATTACATATAAGAATAGAAATTCAAAATAGTGGCAATTCATGAATTTCCAAGAATTGATCCTATAACATCAAATACAATGATGGCTCTCAATTTTATTTTTTTTAAATGATAGATTTGTGTCTAAAATACCTTTTTTTTTTCAATTGTTTAAATTCTAATTAGACATCCAAATAGACCCTTAATTATATGATTTTGCAGGAAAAATAAGATAGCAGGAAAGATTTTTTGATTTTCTACTTCAATAGAACTATACCTATTTATTTTTGTGTTTTATTTTGAAAAAAAAAAAAAATTTCTCATAAGTTATTGATAGTTTACCTACCGAAACTATATAGTCTACATTGATTTTTATCTAATACATTTATCATATTCTTATGATTTTAATGCATGAATTCATAAGATAAAACATGAGTGAAGTAGTATTTTCCTAAGATAAAACATTTGGCACGCATCTAACATTTAAATTTGTTAAATCAACGTATATTTTCCTTTGAAAGAAAAACAAATTTATCAATTAAATATTTTCACGTGCAACGCATATGGGTACCAACTAGTATATAGAAATTGATTGTTGGAGGATACTATTATTGCAAAAGGGAAAAACAAAAATTTGGAGAAAAGTTGTCCACTAACACACGTGCTGTGATGGGGGCCATGAAAAACATTTGAGATGAGCTTGGGGCCATGAAGAACAATGAGATGAACTTGTCCATAGATAACCAAGGAAACATAAAGACTATAGTCTATAGGATAACAAGAGTTTGTAGGTTTCTTTCTTCTGTTTGTTTTTATTTTTATATTTTTGCTAGCTAAACTATGAGAGTTTGTAGTTGGGACTAATTATAATCCCTTGAAAGTTGAAACTTAGAGTAGCACGTGTATCCACAATTAGATGGAGTAGTGGTGCTATCCACGGCTATAGGTTTAATCACTTTAGGCTTTTTCTTTTGGGTTTATTTATTTATTTATTTATTAAATTTTAAAAACACATTTAAGGATAAAAATGTATTTATAATTTAAGATAGGGTAATATTGTCGATGAAAAGTTTTTTTGAGATACAAACTTTTGTAAGTAAAAAATAAAAATAAAAATAAAAAAATAAAAAAAAAGAAACCCTACATAAAATAGCATCTAGGTAACAAAGTGATCTTCATCAAATAAATAATACAAAATCAACGGCACAGCAAGTGCCACACCATCAAGAAAAATCAACAACCATTAATCCAAAAAAAAAAAAGTTCAAAAATTACATGCAGGAAAATGAAAAGAGAACAAAACAAAGCAAACCCCGATGAATACTAGTGAAGATTGCATATATTGTGACAGTATTGAATCAGCCCATATAGAGGTGGACATGCACGCCCAACATGAGAATGGTAAAGACGCCAAAGAAAATGAGAGTGTGGATAAAGATGGCCTTCCCATTGGTCATGAAGCTGCCAAATTCAACGCGGCTGATGTTCCCAGGTAGCTGGAATATGAGCCCAGGTGAGAGCAATATGAATAGCAACACTCCAAGTATAATGGGTGCCCAATCCGCCATTGTTGAGTCTAATGCTTTGGGATCGAGTTTTGGAATTGGAAGATCAGGAAATTTTATATATATGGAAGAACCTTATAAGAAGTATGAAGAAGAAAAGCTGTTATGCTACAAGAAGTATGAATTGCGTCGTAGGATGATGACAAAACTAGGTGGGGTGCATAGGGGTTGCCTTTACGTTTTCATTATTCAATTTCTTTTTCAACAATTCCATCAGAGTGAGAGATCTAAAGCCTCAAAAGAGTAGGACTAGGGTGAGCATCTTTAGCTCTATTCATGTTTGTTGTACAGAATCCGTACAGAGGTGCTACTTATTTGAGATCTTGAGATTTGAGAACCTTGCATATTAGAACAAAAGTATTACGCAAGGCATTGTTCCAAAAGAAAGAAGGGGGGAGTGGGCAGGGGCTGTTTATTTTTGTTCCATCTCATCTTCACTCATTGTACCTGATTTTTTTCTCTCGATGAAATCCCGGATCTATATAAGATCTTATAGCCCATATGGATCAAATAAGTTTAAAACTTATGAGAATCATGAAACCTTGTATAGGTGGTTCTAAGGAGTTTAGCAAGACTCAAACTCAAGACTTCCTTTTCCTAAGGCACAATCTTTTGCTAACTGAGTTACACTTTAAGGTTGACTTGACTCTAAATTTTTCGTTTTTCATCTACTCTTATACGAAGGAAAATCGCTATTTTTGGTGCTCACAATTTTATTTTGAAAATTCTAGCTAATTAGGATCTATTTGGGCGTCCAATTCAAAATTAAATAATTTAAAGAAATTTATATATTATTGAAAGCACAATCTATCATTTTTAAATTGAAAAATTCAATATATAATAGTCATGGTACAAATAAGGGTGAAATACATGTCAATTTAAGGACATGTATCAATTTCGATCTTATAGTTTACGACATTTTGTGGTTACATCAAGTTGTGAAGAATGACATTCACCATTTAAAAGGAAAGAGATACCACTAAGGCATATTGAGTCAGCAAAGTCCAAATTTATTTAATTGAAACATTGAATGCCTGTTCCCCATTTTTTTTTTTTTTTGGGTACAAAGGATATCCATTGCTTTAACCCTGCAAATTAGAAGTAGACTTAGTCTAACCACAGCAAATCGGAAGCAAGGCCAACATTCTTCAAAGGGTTTCACCGAGCTTGAAGGCAAATCGGAGCTGCTCGCTTCGAGCATCGCGTGAAATTTTCTGCTACAAAAATTATTCAAAAGCACTATGAGAGAGAGAGAGAGAGAGGGCAAGAAGGGCAAGATGGAGAGATGACCCCAAGTTAAGAGGGAATGAGGGAAAGGAGGTTGTCTTTTGTCGTCGGGGAGAGGAGACAAATACGGAATACCCTTGACCAATTTTTTAAAATTACAAAAAAAAAAAACTAAAAGCGGTGTTAGTAACACCACTTTTAGGTTTTCCCTTTTTCTTTTTACAACAATTTTTACCCAGTGCTTTCAAATGGACTCATGGACCGTAAAAATAGAAAATAATAATAATCTCCTTATATCACCCTTTTAGATGAAATTACACTTGGTGAGTGATTCCCAAACTAAAATCGTCGAATTCGCTACAAAAAAATTAGTAATTTGCTACAAATTGACTTTGAGTTTTATTATACAAGCCGAGCCTAGTAAGACGAATCTATCAGGCGATTAACATGTACTGTCTTTCTTAGAAAGGCTCTATCAAAATTAACAGAATTGAAATACTAATTTGATGAAATTACCCATTTTTGTTTCAAAGCAAAAATGTCTTTCCTAAAATGTTTTTCTTAGAAAGGCGATTAACATGTACTGTCTTTCTTAGATCACCATACGCCAACGAGCTCTCAGGCAAAGCAAAAACACAACGTTTCTGAGTTTTGATTTCAAGCTTCTTTTATTTTTGCCAATTGAACTACCCTTTAGGGTTGACTTAACTTGAAATTTTTTGTTTTTCATATACTCTTATATGAAGGAAAATCACCATTTTTTTTTTTTTTTTTGGGTGAACAAATCACCATTTTTGGTGTTCACAATTTTATTTTCAAAAGCCTAATTAAGGTCTGTTTGAGCGTCCAATTTGAAATTGAACAATTTTTAAAAAAATTACATATTAAGGGTGAAATAGGTGTCAAATTGAGGACATGTATCAACACATTTGTGAGCATTTATAAAAACAATGGTTCCAGATAACAATTTCATCATCAACAAGAGTCAAAACAAATAATACAAAACCAAGGGCAGAGTTAGTGCTCCACCAAGAAAGAAACCTTTCAAAAATTACACGGAGGATAAGGAAACAAAAAATGACAAAAAACCAAAAAACAAAACCAACCCCAAACACAAAAGAAGATTATAATTATTGTAATGATATGGAATCAGCCCATGTAGATTTTGATGTGAACAGCCAATATGAGAATGGTGAAGATGGCGAAGAAAAGGATGGTGTGCATGAGGACGGCCTTGCCATTGGTCTTGAAGCCGCCGAAGTCTATGTGTCGGGTGTGGCCAGGGATCTGGAATATGAGCCCCGGCGAGAGTAATATGAATAGCAGTACCCCTATTAAAATGGGTGCCCAATCCGCCATTGCTCAATTCTAATGCTTTGATGAATTGGAAGAATGAGTTACTGGAACAGTCTTTATAGGGAATGATAAGGAAAAAGTGCATACTTCAATCGATCTGTTTTTCTTCTTTCTTTTTTTCACTTTATTATGTTTCTTGTACGTAAAGTTGCTAAAGCGTGCAACAATGGGACCAACATGCGGCCCACTTCAAACAGAGGCTTGTTCACAGAATTCAGGCCCATGACTCCTTGGAGAGAGAGAGAGAGGGAGAGAGAGAGAGAGAGAGGGAATAATTTGATACACGACGACGTGTTACAGACTAGATCTACCAATAACATTTTTTTAAAGAAAATTTAAAATTACCTAATAAAAAAAATCAAATTCCCAAATCTAATCTTATTTTTCTAAGGTTTAGTCAGATCGAAAGTTTGGATATCTCTGTTGATAAAATAAAATAATAAGAAATAGTCAATGAACCTTCCTTGGGATAATATTAGTTCTTTTTTTTGAGTTTAGGGTTTTACAACATGGGCCATAATTGGTATGGATATGCCTCGATTTTAGGCCCATGAGATAATTTTTTGGGGTGTGGGGTGATTAAGATTCCCATCTTTTGTTTCAAGAAATGGATCGCGATTTGGCATCCAAAGCTTATGAATTAGGCTGAGCATCTCTTCCTTTATTCATGTCATGCTTGTTTCACAGAATCCATGCAAACGACTACAGTACTTTTTGAGAGCTTCAAATCCTTGCATATTAGGACAAGAGCGTCACGCAAAGGTCATTTGTTTATCTTTTCTATAATGAAGTAATGCATCTACAGTAACACTTTCCCAAAAAATATGCATATGTAGAATGGCATGAGAACCCTTCAATTGGGTTAAGCATCTCGCCCTTTTTTTCTTTTCTTTTTTGTTTATTTATTTATTTTTTAAAAGGGTATCCAAGCCTTCAAAGATTAATCTTCTAAAACCCGTAAAGCCATCACCTACTCCACATCAATTAACATCCAAGATAAACATGATTGGTGGCCAATCCTAAAGGGAAAGAAAAAATTGAATTCAATACCTTTCACTCTTAAAAGCCACTGGGTCAACCTCATGAGCACCTTTGCATTTAATCTTGTTTGGTTTCATCACCTTCAAAGATTAATCTTCTAAACCCCGTAAAGCCATCACCTACTTTACATCAATTAACATCCAAGATAAACATGATTGGTGGCCTACCCTAAAGGGAAAGAAAAAGTTGAATTCAATACCTTTCACTCGTAAAAGCCATTGGGTCAACCTCATGAGTACCTTTGCATTTAATCTCGTTTGGTTTCATCACCTTCAAAGATTAATCTTCCAAAACCCGTAAAGCCATCACCTACTCTACATCAATTAACATTCAAGATAAACATGATTAGTGGCCTACCCTAAAGGGAAAGAAAAAGTTGAATTCAATACCTTTCACTCGTAAAAGCCATTGGGTCAACCTCATGAGCACCTTCGCATTTAATCTTGTTTGGTTTCATCACTTGATAGAATCCCTAAACAAGTACTTTTTTTTGCGGGTGTTGGGGTGGGGGTTGGTTTGAAATAAACAAGCACTTTGCAGTACCTTTCTTTGTTGGTAGTTCTTAAAATCTATCACACTGAAACAAAAACTCTCCCATTGGCCTTTATGGGGCTACAAGCTATACAAAGAATAGAACTTTACAAGCATGGTACTTATCAAAAGAAAAAAATTTCAAATCTTGCCTCCCCAAGTAGAAGTTTTTGCTAATTCTGGCTTCAATGCTTCATTTAAAATTTGTGATAGCTTTCACTCTTGCATACTCTGATAATTACTCGTAAAAATTCAGCCAGAAAAATAAGTTAAATAACAATGAGGAATTGAGGGCACCTCAAAAAAGGTTTTTTCTTTCTGAGAAAATCTAAATCAAATTTTTCGGAAAGCAGAGACCGCAGACTCATTCTGCGGTGTTCTGATGTTGACTCGCGTGTGGGACCATAGTGGGCCTTACACTTGTGTCAACCTAACACGTGTACGACTATATTTGTCAGCTAAGAGGCTGCAACTGTAATTTTCAACCAATGTCCAAAACTTAACGCTCAGCAGTTAGCACTGAGAACCCAAAAGGAACTTATCCTTTTACTTGGCAATATTATTAATAAATAAATATATAACTAAATGGTAAAAGAGGGTACAAAGCTCAAATAAAAGCATTGACCATGTGTAGAATATTCCGTGCGATAAGAGTTGTAATCCGTGCATGTTATTCATAAACGATTATGATCGTACAGAATAATCTTAGATATTATGGACAAGAATAATCATGAAAACGCTCAAAACGAGCCCTATTTTTTTTATTTATATTTTTTTTATTTGTCTAAATTGGAGGAAAGTAGAACTTCTAACCTATCTTAACTCTATCCAATTAGGATGCCCTCTAAGCAACGATTCCTTAGTAAGGAACTTTATTCATCAACAATATAATGAAGAGAGACACTGTGACGAGAGTCTATTCATGAGTGCATTAATAAAGCATATTTATATTTTATGAGATATTACACAAATTTTGAGACACTCAACACACTTGGACAATTATATTTCCTAAAAAACCCAACATATAAAGAATTTAGGATTCCTAATTGCTCAGAACTTAATTGAATCATATGTAGTCATTAATTTCATAAAAAAAACTATTTGATTTTTTCATACACGTGGATTCAGAACTTAATTGAATCATATATAGTGATCAATTTAATTTAATCTTTTTATTATAGGCAAATGAAATTTTTCATAAACTTTATTGGTGCATCTGGCCATGTGGTTTCATTTTAAGATATTTTTTAATGAATTTTTACCAATAAGATAGTTTCATCATAATAAATTTGAAAATGTGGCTAGTGTCTTGAGTTATCGTATCTAAAATAGATAAAAAATTAAACCAACCAAAAAAAAAAAGTGTTCATAAACAAGGAGATAAGGACAACTTTTAAGCAGCCTTACTGAAAGTTGAAGAGAGCACACTAACTTTCATGCTGGCGTAAAGAAACTCTTTTTAATCCTTCATTCATTTCTTGTCATATGTCATAATTAATTAAAATATATGAATGTGCACACGTATACAAAATTATGTGATAATGTATTTATAATTAGTGTCAATATGAATCTTATATAATTAATTTTTTTAATTATTTAAGTAAGTGATGAAATACGAATGAAGTATCGTGGTCCATGTGGAGTTGAGTGTTGCCAAATTTAAATGGAAGAAATGCTACATTTTGACCTCACCCTAAAAAGGAAAAAAACTAAAGTGTTGTGCCTTTCAGACACTACATTTTTACCTTTTGTTACAGTCGCCAAAATGCGACCATAAGATACACATGTCGTCAAAGCATCACCCCTGCCCTCCACCCTTTTGGAAGGGTTTCAAAGGGCAGAGCTGTAATAATAATTATTTATATATATTTAAATTCAAACATCGAAAATTTTGGAAGCCTCACAATTTCCCCTCCTTTGAAATTGGAGCATTCTCAGTTAAAATTCGTTGACGTGCAAGAACCTCATTGGCCCCCCTTCCATATCACCCCCCCATTTCTTAGGGTTTCCCTCTCCTTTCTCTCTCTCGCCGGTCGGGACATTTCCCCGGAAAATCCAAAAGATTTTCCGACCGAATCCCGACCGCGACTCTTCCATTTTCTCGGGAAAACCAAATCCCCCCACCCAAATCGAGTCCCTTTCCCACGCTTCTCGAGGCAAACAAGAAATTCCAATTTATTTGAGCATGATTCAGCTGCAATTCATTAGGTTGTGTTCTAACTGATCGAAGCAATCTTCGTTGCGTTGAATAAAAAAGGGAATCGGTGAGCTTTTCAATTTCATGGAGATTTTGAGCTTTATTTGGAAATTTTCGGATTGATTTTATGGTATATTTTTTTGTTTTGTTTGTTTGTTTGCAGGGATTTGAAGGAGAAAGGAATCGGAAATTGTTATTGATTCATTGGCGAAGATGGCTGGTCAAGGGGGTTCGTCGAGGAAAAGTATATCGCTGACGAACTCGAACTCATCGTCCTCGTTGTACGGAAATAAGAAAGCTGCTGAGAATGGAAGCTCCGATGCCACACGGAAATCTCTTTCGACTTCTCGTTCGAGGTACCGTTTGAATTACGCTTCATATTGTACACCGTTTGCTATATAGAAGGAATACATGGATTGTTGTTGTTTTTATTAGTTTCCTATGAACTCCTTGAAACGAAGCTGTTTTAGGTTATAGGCTTCAAATAATCATACGTCCTTGTTGATGCTTCAGCTTCTTTCTATATGATTTTCGGAAACTGTTGGATTGAATTCCGAATTTGCTATCTGCTTTACTCCAGCTTCAATTCTCCCATCTTAAATATGAAAACGGGAGAATTGAAATTATGCTCCATTTTCAATGCTGGTTTTGTTGGATGATTAGCAAAATAATAACCCATTTCTTTCTTTTGTGTTTTTCTCAATTTTCAATACAAAGTCAATTATGCTCCATTGGAATATTGAGAAATTGGGAGAGATATAAAGAAAAGAAAACCTGGATTCGTACACTAGCCCCTGCAATTAATTTCAAGTTTTCGTTCTTTTAGTTATTATTTTGATGTTTTTTCAGAGCACTCTCTGAGTTTATGAGGATAAGATATATTGATTGGTGGTGAATGGGTTCTAATTCTAGTCATCACAGCTGGTACGTTTGTACCTTATCTATACCATGTTGGGGAAAAGTTCCTTTTGATAAGATTTGCCTTTTGTTAATGCAGCGGGCTGAAGCCATAGTTGAGATTTTAATGGTTCTATTTCAATTTGGATTTCCATCTTTTATGCTTTTGTCTTTACATGAATATTGGATTTCTCAATGGGATCAGGACATGCCCTACATTGAAGATCTTAAATGGCTGTCAGCTGCTCCTTCGGAGATGCCGCCTGATTTAAGTAAATTGGATACATGTTTCAAGATGTTGCAGTCTACATATTAACCTCTGTTGGGATCCTGACGTGGAATTATTCCTTGGATCTTCTTTTTTGGTGTATATGTTATTGATGGAGTTCAGGATGGAAGAAAATTTTTCATGAATGTTGTATATCTACTCTGCTGCTCAATTATATTGCTTTTAACATCACTGATTGCACGGGCTTCAATAACAAGATAGGAACTTTTGCAAGTTGTATACCTAGGCAATCTTCATGATTTGGAAATCAGAGATTAGAAACTTTTCACAAACAGCATGATCCAAGACACAAAACCATACAAACCCTTCTTTTGGACTATATATTTAATATAATTTTCAAAACATTAGCATAACGGCAGAGAGATACACGTGTGCATAACACACACAGAGCAACACCAGTACCACACCAACGGCATCATATACTGAAATTTAAGTAAAGAATAAAGTTTATATTTTTTTCACTTGTGTTTGGAACAACAGGGGACTAACTGGAGAGCGTACAGTAAAGCGATTGCGGCTGTCAAAGGCTCTGACAGTACCTGAAAGTACAAGCGTTTATGAGGCTTGCCGTAGGATGGCTGCTCGTAGAGTTGATGCTTTATTGCTCACTGACTCAAATGCATTACTTTGTGGAATCCTTACAGATAAGGTTTGACTTGAATTACTTTTTTGATACTTTGCTCATTGAAGAGTCACATGTGCTACATATATCTGGAATTTGATGATGAGGTTTTTTATTTAACTATATGGTTGAAGGATGTAGCCACCAGAGTTGTTGCTCGTGAGGTCAATCTTGAGGACACACCTGTTTCCAAGGTTATGACAAGAAACCCTATTTTTGTTCTTTCTGATACCCTTGCTGTGGAAGCCCTGCAAAAGATGGTGCAAGGTTGGTTATATTTTCAGAACCACAGCACTTTTTTTTCCCTCCTTATCTGACATACTGTTCTATATCTTGCCCATTGAGTATGGTCATGGTGTTTTTTCTACAGGAAAATTTAGACACTTGCCTGTTGTGGAAAATGGAGAGGTTATTGCTTTACTCGATATAGCAAAGTGTTTATATGATGCTATTGCCCGTATGGAAAGGGCAGCTGAAAAGGGGAAGGCTATCGCAGCAGCTGTTGAAGGTGTTGAAAAACATTGGGGGACTTCTATTTCTGGTTGGTGAAGAGTTTACCTTTGATGAATTCTCCAGTTCTTTTTGAATTTCTTTGGATTATTTCTCATTTTGTACTGTTGTATGATATCAATTTGGTTGGTTTTCTCAAGATACATAAGTTTCATTTCATGCTATTTGTTGTTGATATCAAGGTCCCAATACGTTCATTGAGACACTTCGAGAGCGGATGTTTAGGCCTGCTTTGTCTACAATCATTCCCGAGAATTCAAAGTAGGTAATATCTTCTTTATATCTTTTATGTGGTATTTTATCTGGCTATTTGTTAATAATAATTTCATGATAATAATATACTTCAAGTTAGTTTGTTTAATAGATTGTGGTACCTTCCAGGATCGTGACAGTTTCACCAACCGACACTGTTTTGGTGGCGACACAGAAGATGCTTGAGTTTCATTTAAGCTCTGTGGTGGTGACAGTTGAAAACAAACCACGGGGAATTCTAACGTGAGTCTCTTCACATTCAAATTGCACATTGTGGTTCTGTTTTTTACTTTCGAATGAAGAATCTTATAAATTTGCTTTTTCGCAATACCCCTTTATAATCTTATTATTAGTATGGATATGAACTTGTACCTTTTAACATTTTGTCAGTTCTAAGGATATCTTGATGCGAGTAGTAGCACAAAATCTTCCTCCAGAGTCTACTCTAGTGGAAAAGGTATTTTCTCCCTTAAAGATTGGGCCCTTCCATTAAATTGATCTCAAATTCATTATATCAGTAGTTTTAAGATGTTAATGCCAAAGAGCATGTCATATTACTCCTCTTAAGAATGCTTCAGAAAATAATCTTGATTACTGGACATCATATCATCATGCTCTCGATTTGATATCCAGGTCATGACTCCAAATCCAGAATGTGCGACAGTTGATACACCTATTGTTGATGCTCTGCATACCATGCATGATGGGAAATTTTTGCACCTTCCTGTTGTAGATAGGGGTAATGTACTGTCACTTTGTCACATTTAAGAGAAAATTCATACCTTTTTTTTTTTTTTTTTTTGGGTCTGTAATTTCTCTTCTTATTTTCTGATGAGAATAAATGGTTGGAAACAGATGGAAGTTTAATAGCTGTTGTTGACGTAATCCATATCACTCATGCCGCTGTGGCGACAGTAAGTCAAGTCTGTATCTTTCTGAGAAGCAACTGATACTGATTTTGTATGAGTTTTGTAGCATGACATGTTTAGTATTTGCATACATTCACATTGTCAGCACTATCAAAGAGAACCCTTTTTAGGATTACTGGATAATTTTATTTTTTTTTATTTTTTTTTCTTACAATCTATAGAACCAACCCTACCCCTATTACTAACCCCTCCCCCCCTTCTTTTTTTCTTCCTACTATCAACAAATGGGTATCGATGCTTTTCCATAAGATTCAACCTGAGATCACTCACTTAATAAGTGAGACACAAATGCCGCTAGGCTATCATGCCATTGGTGTACTGGATACTGATTATAAAGGTGCCAATTATTAATTTACATCTATGTACTAATAATAATCTTAATGTGAGTCCGATGCAGGAAATTTTAGTTCACATTTTACTGCCCTTAGTTGTCTTATAAAGGTGCCATTTTTCTGAGAAGCTTTTTATTATATTGCTGTTTAGTGGCCTTTTTTTTGGGGGGGGGGGGGGGGGGTGTTTGGTTTCGTGGTTAATTGTTACTTTGTTAGTAATGATTCAAAAAAATAAATAAATAAAAATTGAAGTATGAGAAATTTAAAGCCTTATAAAATAAAAATAAATAAATAAATAAATCTGATTTCAGGTTATTGATATTATGTTTTGATTGTTTTTCTTGTCCTCCTGTTCTGTTTGCTTCTTCCACAAATTGTAAGAAACTTTAAAAAAATAAAAACCTCATTCCAACTTCTTCGGGTTGACATATTCATGATATTTTAATGTCCTTTTTAGTTTATAAAATGTCTTTTTTTTTTACAGTTAGTTATTAATAGAGGGAAATATATCAGTGATCACTAGCACAAAGAACCTTTTAGAATTCTATATTAGAAGACTCTAATGGGATATGTTCATCTTAAGTAACACATGAATTTTCTTTTTCTCAAACGTTTTGTGCTAGTTTAGTTGTCGAGAATGATATGATCTTGTTGATTTTGTCATTAACTATAGGTTGGAAGTACTGCTGGAGTTAATAATGAGGCTGCAAGCACCATGATGCAAAAATTTTGGGATTCTGCCATGGCGCTAGGACCCACGGATGATGACGAGGATGCACGGAGGTTATCTGCTTTGATGTTAACATGATGATAGTCCTTTTTAAAATAAGAAATAAAAATTGTCATTCATCACTAACTTGCACATTTTTTGTGGCATCTCAGTGAGGGTTCCTTCAAATTGGTTTCTGAAGGAACAGAGACAGGAAGATCATTTCCGTATCCTTCGCCGGGCATGCCTAATACGTTTAGCTTCAAAATCGAAGATAGAAAGGGCCGAATGCACAGGTTCAATTGTGGTACGCTACCAGTTCTTCTTATAATATGGGGCACCCATTAACTATCTGGAGAGATGTTGTCTAGGTGACATACTCCAGAAACTGACTCCTTTGGATGATCCCAAGTCCTGAATCTACATTGCTATTTATTTTAATTTCATTTTGTTGTCATATCACTGGAGGTGTCTATTTGAAGATTTGATGGAAATTGTTATATTTTTTTTTTTTTTCACATTGGGCCAGGCTTTTGGTCTAGGAGATCTGGATGAGAGGATCTGAACTTTATAATGTCCTTACAATTGATAGGCATCTGAACTTTACGTTGTCCTTATAATTGATAATTGACTGGATCTTTCGGTTGCTGCTTCTGAGTTCAGATACTCGAAGTTTGACAGATCTCGTAACTTCAATACTTCAGAGGGTGGGGGATGACATCGACCGGAACAACCTACCTCAAATTCTGGTATATCTTAAAGTCATTGAATGTCTTATTTGGTAGTTTGAATTCTTGATTTCTTACATTATTGGTGGCCACATTTTGTAGTATGAAGATGAAGATCATGACAAAGTTGTACTCGCGACAGATAGTGATCTTGCAGCGGCTGTGGACCATGCAAGGTTAGCCGGTTGGAAGGTATGATTTGTCTGTCTCCTGGTCCTTATATCTTATTTTAGTATAAGAAACTTAGACTGCCCATTCAGTAGAATTAGAGGACACTTATCCTCCAGCATAAGAGATTGGTGGCATCTCGCAGTATTCAACCATGTTGGACAGACCATTTTTAGTTAGGTTTTCATTTGATAGTGATAGTACTTTTAAGGGGTTTGTTTAGCTGAACGAAGTCTGACATCTGAGTGATGATGTTCAACAGGGTTTAAGGCTGCATTTAGATTATTCAGGAACACATGGTCAAAGAAAGGGTTCCAGCTCTGGAAGTTTGGATTATGCTCAGGCAGATACATGGGCTGCAGCATACAGTACTGTTGCAGCAGGGGCCACACTAGTTGCTGGGTTAGGCGTATTAGCATACTTGAAGAGAAGCAGCAACTGATTGTTAAACTATTCCTACTTCATAGACGAATTGCCAAGGGCAGCGAAAAGGGTTTCTGTGAGACTAAAAGTTCAACTTGGAGTTGGTTGCATTGGTTGGGTTTCATGCTCCATATTTGTTTTTGTAGAACACTATATACAGGGAAAAGTCATTTTTTTAAGCGTTGGCCTTTACATAGCTTGTGCATGACTATTCTTTTCCACGAAGGCTTTGCAGCTTCTTGAACCTTTTGCAGATTTTGTCTATAGAATAAATGTTCTGGTGCAATCTGAAATGTACAAATTTGTTTCAGATTCTTGAAACTCTCAAATTCCAATATTATACTGGTTTACGAGTTATGGTGCTTTCAAATATTCATTATAGTTTCCGACTCACTTTGCCCTAAATTTGACAGCAAGATATTTGTGCTAGATTGAGATTAATTAGAATTGCAAGAGCCTTTGAATCCAATGTCTCTAGATCTTCTCCGGTTGAAGATCAAACCAGTTGGGTTTTATGATATCCTGGGCCCGTCCTTGTTTTCATTTTAAGAGGCAATGAAGGGACTTTCTAATTGGCCTGCCATGCTAAGGGAGTTGAGTACATCTTTACTTGGATGGAGGTGACCCCTAGAATTTACTAGAAATCTCATTTGATCGATCTTCCCTAGTAGTATTCATTGCCTTTGCAATAGCTTCCTTAAAAATAAATGAGTAAAAATAAAGTGAATTGGGTGGTTTATTAGAATTTGATAATGCCGGTATCTCTCTTCCAGACCCTATGCAATTCTTGGGGAATATTTTAAATGGGTGTGGGGATTATTCTTTGATTGCGTTCAAATGAAGAATGTATAATGATTTTTCAGAGTTAGCAAGATTGAATCCTTCACATTCTCATCTTATAATGATCGTGCTCAAGGTAACATGGTAGTGAAGGTTTTGGTTTTAGGTGGTTGTAGGTTCGAACAGGCTTGGTTATGAGCCTATGTGAGCAAAGCGGTCCGCCTGAGCCCCTTATTTTGGGCTAAAAAAAAGGGCCCCTTAATTTACTTATCCACTTTATTAGTTATCACAACCCAAAAATCAGCCCAAAGAAAAGGCTTCTCCTTATACATATTGTTTTAAACAAAAAGGGCCCCATTCTATTAAGCCCAATTCTAGCCCAAAAGGTCAAAAACCAAAAAAAAAAAAAGAAAAAAGGAAAAAAGAAAATTTACTTGGGAATCAAGGTTTAAGCTGTTTAGATCTCAGATCTGAGATCTGAGACTCATTCACAACCCCTTCCACAGCTCTTGAGTTCCACTCCACCACTTCACATCTCCACCCTTTGACCTCTTCTCTCTTAATCAATTAATTTCTTGAGTCTCTCACAGTCTCACTCTCTCTCGGTCTCTTCAACTCCTCAGTAGAAAAATTTGATTATACTAGCTTAATTAATAGTTTTGCATCTAAAAATGCGAGAAAAGTAATGTTTAAATGACACTTTGTTACAATTGATTCATTTCTTTTAGTATTATAGTTTTACATTTTATTTGGCATTTGTTTTTTTTTTCGTTTTTGTGTTCTAAAAGTGGATTTTGCTCAATTATCAAGCAAGAAATATATATTCTATCTTTATATGTTTTTGTAATTATCTTTTGTCATTTTAATCTATAGAAGCAAATTTTAGTAATTTTATATGCAAATAAATTTTATGTTGGTATTTGGTAGCAGGAAATTTTTTTTATTTCAATTTTATTTTATATATTTAGATTTTTTTTAAGGAATATGTATAGAAGGAAGAGGGTCCTATTTTAAGAGTTCGCTTAGGACCCAACTAACTCAAAACCGGCCAGGGTTTGAGGCGTAGCGTATCTTTTGAAATCCCTTCCATTCTAGCCAGTTATATACCTACTAGACCTTTGGTGGTACTAAGGTGACGAATTCATCCTTTAGACAATAACTATGGTTTAAAACAGGATATTTTTCTATATGTAAAGACTCTTACGGTGATGCTCAAAGGTGGCTTTCTATTGCTGGCTATCCCATAGCCTTTTCTGTTTTTTTTCCTTAGAAAAAAAAACAAAAAATAAAAAATGGCAGGAAATAGAAAGAGAGAAGGGGGAAACCAAAGTACAAAGAATAGTTTGACTTGAGTTGCCCAATGTGAAAGCAATCAATAGTTTGACTTGAGTTGCCCAATCAGAAGAAAAGGCTGGTCACGTAACTGAATGCTGAACCTTGAGCACAGGATGGGATTTGTCCCTTCCGTTTCGACTAATGGAGTTATGGCTTAATTTATTTGTTCTTTTGGATCATTAGATGAATAATTTGAATTAAAATCTCAGCAGATCTGAGATTCAACTTTATGTTATTTACTATTTAGATTAAGCATGTAAAGTTAGAGTACAAATTTTAGTTTTTCAACATTTTTCTTTACTCTTTTTTAATAATTCCATCAACCATTCTTTGTACTTTGGTTTCTTAGTTTAAAATTTTTAGTTTTTCAACCTTGCAACACAGGATGTGAAGTTGGGATTTGGGAACCTTATAGTGGAGGAGAAAAAGCCACCACAGCAATAGCAAGCCAAAATCCGAAAAAGCCACCACAGCAAGGGACTCATTATAGTTTGCCCACCAATCCACCATCCTTCCCAAACTCGCCCATAATTCTGTCAGTAATTTCTTCGAATAGTTTATGTGCATATCAAATTATATATCAAATATAGATAAATTTGGATCTTCAACTTCCATTACACTCGGAAATGAAAACACAAGCCAACAAAATCTTGAAGCCTAAGTTCTCCGACCAGTAGGATGCCGGCGTCAAGTCTTCATTGGAGACGGGTTGGGAGACGAGAGGACCGTTCTCTTCTGTCCTTGTTTTATTATAATGAGCACGTGAGGGGCATGTGTTATTGCACACGTGTCGTTTAAATAATATGCCACATCTGTTAGATCGGAAAGAGCTCTTCCACCATAGCACCATAGGGTGGACGGTGGAGGCAAGTATTCTCCTCATACTACTAACCGCAAGAATAGACAAATACAATTCGGCTGGGGTCTGATCCCTCTGGCCTTTCTGGGTAGGTTGGGATTGCAGCTTTTCCTGCCTCAAATTCTTCAAGGTGTCGGTGTGTGGAACCCACCTGACCCTATTTTAGCTTCTGGTCACTAGAAATCTTTTTGTTTCGATTTTTTGACTCCTTCTGGTGGAAATTTTTGACTTTCCTTTTCCATTTGTTCGTTTTTTAACCACTGATAGTGATACGTACTATTTGCCTCTCATTCATGGTGGGTTTTTTTTTTTTTTGAAAAAAAACTAAGCAACATGGTCACTGTGGTGATGAGTAGATCCCCACGTAGCGAGAAAAATATGAAGAGAAGGTAACACGCCAATCACTGTCTCACATCACATGTATCCCTTAACCACTTTTAAAAAAGAAAAGAAAAGAAAAGAAAAAGGCAATGTGATATCACATCTTAATCAAATCTGAAGCGTACCTAATCTTAGATTACATCCTTCACATGGGACTTGGATTACACTTGGGAATATTTAGTAGCGCTAGAGTATCACGGAGGTGAAATTTTATTATTTTCTATAGTACTATACTTCTGTGCGAACTAACATTTATTCCTTTTTTGGGGTCCCATTTTAGGTTCAATTACCTGCTTTATTGATAATAAACAAAAGTTTATGCAGCACTGTACATCTCTAACTCTTGGAAAAATAAAATTTAATTATTTTCTTTTTTGCTTAAGTGGAAAAGAAGTTGTAGCCTATCCTCCACCCTATCACAACAATTTCTCAAAGGATTACCAATAGCTATCTAGGAAATTTTTTTTTTTTTTTTTTTTGTCAGTTCAAATCTCATTCTCCCACTAATGATGGCCTAAAAATCCACTTTATTTCTTTTTCTAAAAACATGACTTTGGGGCAGTGGGGCACTGCACGTACTGGGCACATATCCGGGATATTGCACTAAACAGTATGGTGATAGGCAGAGCTACACGTTGGCTTTAGCTCAATAATCAAAATTACATTAACTAACCCACCAAGTGTAGGGTTCTAGGGTCCCATAAAGTACTCCTCTTCATCTTGCCGACTTTGTTAGTTGAAATAGCCTTTTACTGAAATACCCTTAGGTTATGTTTGTTTGATTGAAATGGAATGGGTGAAAATAGAATCTGATTTCATATTTAAAATAGTTTAGAATGAAATAAACATTGCAGAACAAATATTATTATAATTTACTAATATTGTTTGATTCTATTCTCTTTTAATTACTTCATCTAAATATGTTGTTTGAAATGAATTGGAATGAGATTTCAGTTTCATCTATTCTATTCAATCATTCCATTCCAACCAAACAAACATAGCATTACTTCTGCAAAGAAACACTGACACACTCGGAAAAAAGAAAAAATAAAGCTGCCACGCATTGAATGGGAGAAGCCTTTCATGATTTTGCCCTATCTCGTTCTTTCTCTACCCACTCTGTATTTTCGTTGAACACATCCTTGCCGGTTAGAAAAGGGACATATCTCAAGGTATTTTTACCTTTATTTTTCATGAACCAAGTGATTTATAAGTTGATTTTCTAGTATTTTTTTTTTTTTTTAACTAGACTTTCCATAAAGTCAAGGGATTTTTACCTTGAGATTTCACAAAATCAAAGGATTGGCTTAAGCAACCCTCTGCAACTCCATCACCTGTCCGTACATCTGTCGATGGCTATCACACCACCACGTTCACAAATTCAGCCACCCGCTTTTAACTCCTCCAATCAGCCCTTATACCTCCTTTGACCTTCATTTTTCCACAGCTACAACACTACAACCTCCATGGTCAGTTTCTTCGGAAGGGGTTAGTATTGTCTTACAAAATTAGATGATCCATTAACATTGACGGAGCGTTCTCAGACAAGGTACCATGTTTGATTCGGCTAACTGAGTCCGTCTGTTATAGTCGGCCTATATAGCACCCCTAAAAGGAAAGAAAAAAGGGCAAAAAGAAAAAAGTGTAAATTACATTAAGACCCCACTAGAATCTAACAATTATAGATACACCTCTCACGTTTATGAAATTACATTAAGACCACTACTTTACAAAATAAACTACAAAAAAAACCCCTCCTTCTAATCTCCGTCTATTAATCCGTTAAATTACTCTCAATTTTTTTCAAAATACCCTAACTACCCTTATTGTATGACAACTTTCCTATTAAATGCATATAACTCATCAGTCAAACACATTTATCCAACAAATTTCAATTTTTTTTATTTATTGATAAACGACT
Organism: Liquidambar formosana; assembly: GCA_039720395.1. Classification (NCBI taxonomy): domain Eukaryota; kingdom Viridiplantae; phylum Streptophyta; class Magnoliopsida; order Saxifragales; family Altingiaceae; genus Liquidambar; species Liquidambar formosana. Next base: position 30,676,807 of record CM077828.1, read on the forward strand.
AAAAGACAATATATATATATATATATATATATATATATATAAAAGAAAAATGCCAAAAATCTTAAATTTTTTGTTTAACTAATGTGGCAATCATCTGATTTATTCATTAGAAACAATTATTTATTTAAGTGATGTGCCAAAAAAAAAAAAATTGATTTGCCAAGTTGCCACCTCTATACATGCATCCCCATTGTAATAATTTTTTTCATTTATTTCTACATATGAATAATGCTACATAGCCTTTTTTATTTTTTTCCTTTTTGGTCCAAATCTATTAACTCAAATGAGGTGGCAACTTAGTAAATTATTTTTTTATTTTTTATTTTACAAACAATTAAAAATTTAATTAAATAAATAATTATTTATAAGGAGCAAATCTGACAACTGCCACATCAGTTAGATAGAAAATTTAAACTTTTTAGCCTTTTTCTTATATATATACATATATAATATTTTAATTGTTTATCAATAAGAATTTAAAATTCAAAAATACTGAATTGATGTATTGGGCTGGTGCAGTTATATGCATTTAACATGAAAGTTATCATCCATTAAAGGTAATTAGAGTATTTTGAAAAAAATTTAATATGATTTAACTGATTAATTGATGGAAGTTAGAAGGAAAGGTTTTTTTGTAGTTTATTTTATAAAGTAAGGATATTAATGTAATTTAAAAAACGTGAGAGGCTATATCTATAATAGTCATATTCTAAAGAGGGTTTTAATGTAATTTATCCCAAAAAATTGTACATTATATTTCCTAATCTATATTAAAAATTAAAAAAGAAAAGAAAAGATGCAGAAAAAGTAGCCACCCACTGTGGGGACATGGTAAAGTTTGAAAGAGACAAAAGTTGTTAAAGGAAACCACTTTACTTCGTCTGTCTCAAGACTTACCCCCTAAGTCCTCAGTAATGCACTCCATATTTTAAAAAACGTAAAAAGTCTCACGTATTGCATTTTTTTTTTTTTTTAAATTTTTTTTTGGGTGGTGTGTGTGTGGGTAGCGGGAAGGAAATCGACTGCCCAATCCAAGAGATTTACCAACCTTAATAGTTTATAGGACCATTTTGTTAGGGTTAAACCATAAATTTGCTTTTGTTGTTGGAACACTTTTGGTTATTGATTCATTCCTAAGGAAGTGAATCCTTTGTCCTTTTAAACAATGTTTAAAATTTAGACTAGCAAACTCAGACATGTCAATGGCTCGAATTTGGAAGGGGTCAAGGTATATTCTAATCCAACTCGTTAAGAAATAATTTCGATTTTATTTGACAAATAAGCAACACACAAGCTTATATTCAAACTCACTTGTCTGATCTGAAAATTGATTGAATCCCAAACTATAAAACTCACAAAAAAATGGTATGAAAGTTTGAGAGAAAACACAAATTGCAAGCAAATTTTAACACTTTTATTATAATACTAATAATAATCTATAATAAACTTCTAAAGAAATGCATTATATTGTTATAAAAAAAAATAATATACAGCTGGCCTTGCAACTCATCACTTTATGTAATGGCATGAATCAAATGCCAAAGCCAGGAACCAAAATGAAGTAGCACAAGTTGTCACATAATTGTTTGCCAATAATGACTGATAAAAACCATTGAGCCTTACAATTAAACCTTCCCAACACATCTGGCTCATCCTGCCTCTATCCTTTGACTGAAATTTTTTGGTCAGTTATAATATCATTAATTATATATTCCCAATATTCTTTTCAAGCACAAAAAATTAATGCAGGAGCAAAAAATGTCAAGGGCTATAACTAGCAATTACTAGAACTCATTTATTCATATTTATTTGCATTTGTTTTGTATGGAATTGATTTTTCTCACACCTCAGCTTAACTTGCAGGAAATTGGTCATTTTCTTATTGTGACTAATAGAGGCAAATTTCTTTTAATTTCTCACTCCTAAAAGTTCAACTACGTAACGCTCTTATTATTCCTATTATTATTACTATTTTGCTTTCTTACTTCTTTCTCATATATTTTTCAGGTTGTTTTATTTTATTTTTTTTAACTTGTTACTCCATATTTATTATGAGTATAAAAAGATAAATATTTGGATCATTATTTAGTTTCTTGGACACAATAGTCCTATCAGCCTATCATGCCAAAAACAAAAGAATAATTCTCTTGTGTTATATTTTATATATTCACATTTTTCTTAAGAAAAAAATTTATATTTTATTTCCTTCAAGTTTAACTTATTATCACATTGGCTTTTTAAAGTCTCTATTTTATTTTTACAAAAAATTTTATAAAAAATGTCAGAAGTCTACTTAAACAACATATTTTAAAATAACATTTTTTTACAAAATTATTCAAAATAATTTTTTAAATTAATAATATGATTAATTTTCATTAAAACCTTATATATCTTTTATAAAATCTTATTAAATATAAAATAAATAAAATACAGTGAAATTTTTGTAGTTACAATAGCGAACTCTTTTAGTTTCCATCCCTTAAGTAAAGTGTAACATGCAGAAGTGGGGACGATCACAAGACACAAATTCAAGGAAAGGGATTTGAAAAGTTTTCATAGATAAGGAAAGAAAATGAAAACTGAATTTTGCGAAATAGAGGGAACAATTTTGACCACGTTTAACCCAAAGTACCCACAATCCAACGAGGTTTAAATTCTTGAGTATGTGACAGGTGCCAATTACATCATCTTCCCTTTTTAGCTTCCTTTCTATAATGAACCACCATTAAAGGAAACAGCATAAAACCAGAACCTTCTTTTCTCTGTGGTCTCTGTACAAGACCTCTCTCTCTCTCTCTCTCTCACTCAAAATATCTTTGTGACTGTGAGAGATTCAACTATATTTATATATATAATTGTGTGAAATCTAGCCTCATTCTCAAACCACGAGCTCCATATCAGTTGCAGAATCCATAGAGTTAAAGGAAAAAAGCAAAACCCAGATAAGCCAAAGCTAGAAGCCTTGAGCAAACCCTCAGTTGCCAAAAGACCCATCTCTTCACCATCAAGCATGGGAAGAAGGTTCAAAACCAAACAACCTTCATTTTCCTCCATTTTCTTCCTCTTTCTCAGCCCTTTCATGTGTCTCTCAACCCACCTACTATGCATTTGCAACCCCTCAACAACAACCCATTAAGACCATTGTGGTCCTTGTTCTAGAAAATAGATCATTTGACCACATGATTGGTTGGATGAAGAAATCCATCAACCCATCAATCAATGGAGTCACAGGCGAAGAATGCAATCCAGTATCCACCAACAACACAAACCCACAATCGATTTGCTTCACGGATGATGCTGAGTATGTGGATCCTGATCCGGGTCACTCCTTTGAAGCTGTGGAACAACAGGTATTTGGCTCTAGCAACATTCCTACAATGAATGGCTTTGTAGAACAAGCAATTTCAATGCCAGAAAACCTCTCTGAAACAGTCATGAAGGGCTTCAAGCCCGAATCCGTTCCCATTTACGCCACTCTAGTACGCGAATTCGCCATTTTCGACAGGTGGTTCTCATCAATTCCTGGCCCAACACAACCCAATAGGCTATTTGTGTACTCTGCAACTTCTCATGGTTCAACCAGCCATGTCAAGAAGCAGTTAGCCAAAGGGTACCCACAAAAGACCATATTTGATTCTCTCCATGAGAATGGTTTGAACTTTGGTGTGTATTTTCAGAACATACCCACCACACTATTCTATAGGAATTTGAGGAAATTGAAGTATATTTTCAAGTTTCATCAGTTTGATTTGAAATTCAAGAAAGATGCTAGAAATGGGAAGCTACCAAGCTTGACTGTTATAGAGCCTAGGTACTTTGATTTGAAGGGATTGCCTGCCAATGATGATCACCCATCGCACGATGTTGCGAATGGGCAGAAGATAGTGAAGGAGGTGTATGAGGCATTGAGGTCTAGTCCTCAATGGAATGAGAGTCTTTTGGTGATTACTTATGATGAGCACGGTGGGTTCTATGATCATGTGGAGACTCCTTATGTTAATGTTCCTAACCCAGATGGGAACACGGGGCCTGCTCCTTATTTCTTCAAGTTCGATCGGCTTGGTGTTCGTGTACCGACAATTATGGTGTCTCCTTGGATCAAGAAAGGAACTGGTAAGGCTCATGTTCTTTTGTCTCTGCATTTGTTTGCTTTCTTTATTCAATGAATGCTGTTAGGCCTGTTTGGATTTCTTGGGGAAATTGAATTGCGTTTTTTTATTGTTTTTTTGCTTATAATTTTGTGAACAAATCCGTCATTGTAAATGGGGCAATCCGAAAGAATGGCTGCCATCATCACAAATGACAGTAGAAATTTGAAATGGTGGCATCTAATGAATTCCTAGATTTGATTCTATTTCGTTTGTCTTGATGATGGCTCCAACCTTTTTAAATTGTCCCATTCAAGATGATGCATTCATACCTGGAATATTATGTAAAATAGAATGGAGCTATTCAATTTTCATGGGACAACCAAACAGGCCCTTAGTGTAGTAGTAGAAATCTTCAGTAAATTTGACACTGATTTGCTAGGGTATGATGAGAAAAAATCTTCTTTGATAGTAGTATCCTGTCGGTGTGTGTGTGTGTGTATATATGTATTCTGTATTTTAGTTTTAATTTAAGTTCCTCATATGTCCAAAAAAGATGGTTAGTTTGACTTTAGTATGGTTGATTTTTGTGTATAATATTCTTTCTTTGACTCTGCTTATGGACAGAGGAGAGTGATTCTGGTTTTGAAGCAAATTTTTGTAGAAAGTTGGTGTTGATTTAAGAATGGCAAAACTAGAAGACATATGTGGTTTGGTCGTTACCTAAAAGTGGGGTGACTTTGCTGTAGTCACTTTCCGGATCAAACTCACAAAAATCAATTGTGGTCTCTTCCTCACAAAGTGACCACAGCAAAAGTTAGCCTAGACAAAACTCACACCATCCTTGTACTCAAATCAAAATATTGGTTTCCCACCATATTTTGTATTAATTCCATGAAAGAAATTTGTTGAACACATAGGCAGGTTCATATTCCTGATGCCTTAAGCTGGCTCATATTATTTGGCATTTCAAGTCTAAAACTTTGAATCGGTATGTTTTCACTACATTACCTTCCTTGTTTATTGTATTGATCTCTATTTATTTGTTTAATGCTGTTTCTGTAGTGATAAGTGCACCAAAAGGACCTGCTCCGAACTCTGAGTATGAGCATTCTTCGATTCCTGCCACCATAAAGAAAATGTTCAACCTCACCTCTAATTTCTTGACTCACAGAGATGCTTGGGCAGGCACATTTGAGCAGGTTGTTGGGGAATTAACCTCTCCCAGAACTGATTGTCCAGGTATGTCTCTTCCTCACCCAATGGCCACTGAATTAAAAGCTGTTACTGCAAGAAAATTAAGCAATTGTGCCCTTTGAATATATTGCAGAGATCCTGCCTGATGTTGCTCCTTTGAGGAACACAGAAGCAAACGAATACAGGGCCCTATCGGAGTTTCAGAGTGAGGTAGTGCAGTTAGCCGCTGTTCTAAATGGTGACCACTTCTTGAGCAGCTTCCCAGATGAGATGAGCAAGAAGATGAGTGTGAAGGAAGCTCATGGGTACGTCACTGGTGCTGTGTCAAGGTTCATAAGAGCAAGCAAAGAGGCCCTCAAGTTGGGTGCAGATGAGTCTGCCATTGTTGATATGAGGTCCTCTCTCACCACCAGATCCTCAATCCACCATTAATTAATCCTCTTGGAATCCTGCCTTAGATGTGTATTTTTTTTTTTTTTTTTTTTTCTTTTTTTCTCCAGTAGTCTACATGTCTCTTTTAATACTTTTTAGGAACGTTTGTTCTCATTGAATCCACAAAGCAAATGCAATAAAAGCAAGGGAGGGACTGTTCGCAAGAACTATTTGGTTGCTTCCGTGGTCTTTCAAGTGTCCAATTATATGCTTTAAATGGCCACGAAAGCAACCAGAGCAGCTCAGGCGATAACCCTTTCTTCAAAACAACTTCAGTGCGCAATAGGCTTCCAGTAGCCATTTGATTTTTGTGAATGCCCATTTTCAGATATCAAGTTTAAGGGAAAGATTTAACCCAAATTTGCAGACACGTAATGATTGAGCATGAAACTTCCATGGAACATTCAAGCACCACCATCAAAATCTCCAAACTCAGCCCCCACCAAAATCTCCAACCCAACAGAAACCCTATATTACGTGTTCTAAGAGTTTGCATTTTATCTAGGATTATTGTCCCAAAAATGGATTGGTATCTGTATGCAATGATGAGGGGCACGTGACAATGCGGATGGGGTCGTTTTTACAAGGTAGATAGCAAACATTAATACGTAGATAAAATGGGGAACCGTTTTTGTTTTCATTAAGCCATCCCTGAGGTTAATGGATCCAGCACCGGACATGTAGCCCAATGCGATCCCCGTAAACCCCTTCGGCCCTTCCAGTTTTCCGAAGGATACCTTGTCTTCTTGCTATTTAGCACGACATAGCTTTCCTGTCATGAACCGAAACACCTACAAGCAACGAAAAGGCAAAGACAAAAGGCGGCAAATACCTGTGAAAACCCCAAAGACGGGTTTTTTTCTTTCGTTTTTTTTCAAAAAACCCAGAACCCCCAAAAGACGAAGGATTGGTGATGGACTAGACCAAAGGAGAAGTTCAAATCACTGGCCTGCAATCTAAAAAGATGGGGTTGGAGGGAGGAAGGGTTATTGACCATTGCCGCAACTACAAGCAACACCACCAAGCCTAGCCAAAAAAAACAGAAAAACACCACCACGGCCAAGCATTTAAGTGGTATAAGTCGAACTATGATTCTAATAAGACCTATTTAGGTCTTACCAAACAAAATCTACTCTGTATTCACAAGGCCATTAGACAGTAATAGAGCTGCAAAAACATGCGGAGCTGCTCCCAAGTCGCAACCAATTTTTCTTTCCACGTAGGAGAGACAAATGACTTCTTACAGATTCAAGTAAAATACATGATTACCTAAACTTTTGCTAAACCTGAGAGGATTACGTACTGAAAAACAGCTCAATTCTCTGTATGCAGCAGCAGAGGGTCGAACCCTCAGGGCCACACCTTCAATTTAAATAATGAGGTTCAGTTGATGTTGACTCATACACAATTCAAATGAAGGATATGAATGACTGCCATGAATGGACCAAAATTTACATATCTAGAATTTGTTTGAACAAACACCTCCATCTGTAATATTTTAATAGATCAGGACATTCAGAAACCTTCAGATGCTCTATTCTCCTTCAGCATTTTTTCATAATCATCAGATTTTCTGTTTGCAGAAGCCTTATAACCCTCCTTGGATGGATTGAAGAACATCTCCCATGAAAGAAATATTGCACTTTCACAGAGCCAACAATGTCACATAAAAATCATCAGTCACCTCATGTAGACTCCTGGACTCAATACTCCAATATCGGTGCTCAAATCTTCAAGGTAAAAGAAATTAATCCTCAACTTCAAGTGGAACAAGGACTTTGCCATGTTGATATGTCAGTGATAAGATCTCGAAGCTGATCTATGAGAAGCTTGAGATGCTTGTTCTTGTTTGCAAGCTCCTGCATTTTAAGAAAAACAAGATCAGTTAAAATATAATATGAGACAAAAAGGACACTTCTAGGATTAAGGTTAAAATACAGAAAGTAACAGTGAAGAGGAAGGAGCTTTTAAAAGAATTAAGAAATCCGCTGGAATCCTAGAGCATCTACAACACAGGTACACATCTAACTAAGATAGTACTACCACCACTGCCCGAATGAACAAGTAACTGTTTGAACCATACAATTCACCCCACCCCACAAAAAAATGGAAGTTTTGACCACCATTTGAATACAGGTAGGACAGTAAACTGCATAACAGATATGAACTTACAACACATGGTGGAATACCCTTCTTAAATTTAAGGTAGATATTTACCTTTCTTAAACTTGAGGCTCGCTCTTCCAGCTTCTCTATTTCAGCTTGATCTCCTGGGGATACTGAACTGCTTGCAGAACTCAGCTCAGTATGCTTTTGCCTGTTTTAAAATAAATCCACTTTGTTAGATTAATCAAAACATTAATCAAAACTTAATTCTACATTCTTGGGCAATACTCCATGAAGGCAGCCAAAATACCTCAGATGGTAGAAATAGAATGGTTATAATCTTTGCAAAATCTTCCCTTAGTGCTTGCATATGACTCATGTACATGGGCTAAGCCTTTTGATATTAATCTACTTTTATTTCATAAAAAAAATAATAATTATAATCTTTGCAAAAGATACTGAAACTCTTCAAGATATATACACAAGCTTGAATTGAAAGTAGACGCCCAAACCTTATTAATTAGGTAGAAACTTTCTATGAACATTCAAATAGTTGGTTAAGACAAGGCTTTTCTTCATAAATAAAGAAAATTATTGTACTAATATGAAAAGGATATACAAGATCTACAGCTACGAAGATTATCACAAACAAAAACCAAGAAAAATAATGAAAGATTAACACAGACCATTCCTCTTCAAAAAAATCCAAGATTATAGACCCCACAAATCCTAATCAACTGCCAACCAGCTAGCAATATCTGAGAAAATCATCCAAGGCCAAGTCTTCGAGGTAGGGATGAGACTTTGTAGAGTTCTCTGTGTATTATTATGTAAAATTTCTCAAGGAGGCAACAAGATGGCCTAGTCTTGCCCGATGGGCTTGTAACATAGCATGACTATGCTTGGGCACCCAAAACTATCTTAATTCTTAATCACTGCCCAAAGAAATGGCTTCCAAGTGGAATATCCAAATTATCTTGACTGCAGATTGCTGCACCGGAAAACAGATCAAAGCTGCATATATGGAGGTGGTCTCTCTCCCACATCCCCCCCCTCTCTCTCTCTCTCTCTCTTTTCAGTCATAGAACATATGTTCTTCTCTCACTCTTTGCTTCTTTACCTCCCTCCTTTTTTCTTGACTTTTACGTCTCATTTGATTTATCTCAAGTCCACATATACAATAACCCACAGGTATATGATGGTGCATCCGTCACATGAGGGTTTCGTCATTTTTCTTCAGAAAATTCTAATTTAACATTGGCAACACTGTCTGCCTCGATCACATTTTACAGTACAGAGTTCAACTATTAAGATCAAGGTCCAAGCTATAGGAAACAAGAAATTCTACACTTCCAGTGTGGCATATCTAAGACAAGCTTCTAGACATAACTGCTAAACTAACAATTCTAGCGTCTGAAATTTTTATAGGTAAGAGGCACACTAGCAGTTTGTTAAATTTTCAAGTGTGACTAATTTTTAAAAAGTAGTTAATATGTCATTTGAGAAAGCTACAAAAAGCATTCCCAAATAAATTCAGTAGGAAGACTAAGGCATTCAAGTAATATAGAACCATAGGAAGCTTAAATCTAATGCAATCAACGTTACGAACTATTGCACATAAGAACTTTAGTGTAGCAAAATAAGATTTTTTTTTTCTTCTCTTCTTCACTTCCGTATCTTAATGAGGTTCTCTTCTCTTCTCTTCTGCCCTCTCCAGTTTCTCTCAATCCATACAGAGCCCAAATATTCCAAACCTATAAACCTCCTAAGAGCGAACACAGCCATGACTCCACCCAGCCTTGATTCTAAGATCAATTTTGATCTTCCCCCAAGCTTCATCCTATATCTATAGTTGCAAAGCCTGCAACGATTTCCTTATTGTCAAATTAGTGAAATCCATTTTCTAAAAATCACGGAGCTCCAAATCTACAAGTTGCCTTTCAAATTCTTCATATATCGAATTGCTCAAAAGTTCTAAACTTTGACACACGACAATGATTATGGTAGCTACCGCAAGTCATCCAAAAGATTCTGATAACAGCCGTAAATGAACTAACTTTCTCCCCTCGTTTCTGATGGAAAATCCCCCCCAACACCAACACCAACACCAAACCCAACCCCCCCACCCTCTTTCAAAAAAAAAAAAAACAAAAAAAAACCAAAAAAAGGAGAAGAATTTTCCGGGAACTACATTCTGTCGAAACAAACAGAGTTAAAGGTGTCAATTTCGCAGCAAAAGCAAGCACTTTTAAACCTTAGCAATTAAGAACTGTGTTAGCCCCAGCAAGCCATCATACAAACGGAACTATGTTAGCTCCAGATGCCAAAAGTTCACAAATAATAAAGGAAATATAGAATTCTCCAAAAGACGGAATCTTTCTTCCCTGTAAAATTTTCCCAACAACTATTTTCTAAGTAAACAAACGGAACAACCCAAAGGTTGTCGAAATATTACCTTTTGAGAATTGGGGATAGCAGCAAGAACGGCACGGAGAGCAGCCACGGAGTTTTTGTAGCGAAGACGGGCGTCGTCGAGTGCTCCACCGCCGCCCATCTCTGCGTGGTGGGAAGAAGAAGAGTCAGGAAGAACCATCGCCGTTCATAACGACACTGTTTGAGGAAGAGTGGGAGATTGGACCAGAAGTGGTGTTGGTGGGAGTGGTGGACCATAAGGCGGGGTTGCAGAGCTCGTCGTTCATGGAGGAGAGGATCTGGAATGCAGCTTCTATAGTTTCTTCTAGATGCTTCTGCCCCTCCATTGCTAGGTCTTGCGTGGATTTGGTGCTATTTGGTGATAGCATCGCCTTGTCCTCCATTGATGCCCTAGCTTGAGTTGAAAAAGATGAATCGGAGAAACCCTAATTTGGAGTGATCAAAGGCAGCTGCTTGTGCTGGCTCGTATTTGCTGGAATTTAAATTTTGCAAAAAGATTTATGAAAATATGAAAGGAAATTCGTCGACAGCAGGGTTCGAACCTGCGCGGGCGAAGCCCAACAGATTTCAAGTCTGTCTCCTTAACCACTCGGACATATCGACATTACTTGACATTGAAGGGTGAGGTAGGCTATATAATACGATATACGTTGAAGCAACTCTTTTAAAGTGGGCTATGACCTTTATTGATCCTTGTCGACTCTATTTCAATTAACGCCGGAGATAAATCCAACCAGTGACTTACCTAAAAAGAAAGATGGTATAAACTTTTAGTGTGACCTATATCAAGAATTTTTCTTTCTTTTTTTCCCCTTAAATATTTGGATAGCAAACAAAAAACTCATATAAAATCATTTTTTAGGATTCAACGCTAGTGAGTTATTGATGAAACAATATTTAAGCAATGTGGAATACAAAATCCATACCTTTTAACTTAGGTGACATATTTTCCTTTTAGGGGATAATAATATTTAGAATTTTGATCCGACCAATGTCTTAGAATATGAGTAAAGCCACCACACACTTCCTATCAATTAACAAATATGAAGCCGACTAAGGACCAATCCCAAAAGGGATCGAAAAATGAAGCATAAAAGCTTTCACGTTTTTTAGGTGTAAATCTTAAGAGTCATTGGTTCACCTCTTGAGGTTACTTATATGGTATCATCAATGGAGCCTCAATTCATTTGAAATCTTATTTATTTATTTTTAATTATTATTATTATTATTATTTTGGGCTAGTTTAATATAGGGAAATCAATACAAACACAAACTAAACCTACTAAGTAGATCTTCCCAAAGAATAGATAATATTTCTCTTTAACCAAGATAATGTTTCTATTAAAGGGCAAATTTGTTGCATCATTTGAGTTGGTCATATGAAAATGGTGTTTGTTTTGAGTAGAGCAATAAGATGTTGACACATGCGTCGACTAATAATTTCATCTCACCTCATTCAATCCCAATAATAGGACACCAAAAAAAAAAAAAAAAAAAATCAATTGCTTTATCGCCTTCTCTATACACACGATAAATTCATTTGAAATCAATTCAACTTTAGGTGGAACTAGTTCTAACAATGTGTTAAAAACAATGCATTTGATTGTGTCTTAGGAAAATTTATTTCATGTGTCTTGCATAATGCACCCCATTTCACCTAAGGACACAATGTGCCAACACATGGAATAATTTCAAGCGTTTTAAGACAAGCCCCAAAAAACGGCGCGTTTTGATGCGTTTTGAGCAGTGCCTATGAAAACAGGCACGACATATCTTTTCCTAAGCAGGGAAAGGATAACGAGCATGAAAATGACTTTGACTGCCTTCCTTCTCCCTCCAATTCCACCAATCTCCAAACACCAAGCACCACCACAACCCCTCACCACCTTCGAACCCCACCCGCTTCACAAAATCCCAGCCCAAAACCCTCTCTACTATCCAATACTCTTCTCTCCATAGCCCTTGCTGCAACCTTTGCCTCTCCATTACCTTCCCCAGCTATCCCTTCTCTCAATTCTCAGTCACCTTTACTCCCTCCCACCACTCCATTTTCTCAATCCAAGAACTTGGAGCTCGGTTTGGAAAATGGGTATGTGCTGAATCCTTTTCTCTTTAATGGGTGTCTTTTGTTTGTCAAATTGAGGTTCAAATGTGTTTAATTTTCATGACTTATTGTCAATTACTCGGTCTGGAGAATGGTTATAGCACTGAATTCCTCTATCTTTGATGGTTGTTTTTAGTTTTTGTCAAATTGAGATTCAAATGTGTTTAATTTTATGGTCTATTGTCAATAACTCGGTTTGGAAAATGGGTTTGTGCTGAATCCATTTATCTCTAACTGGTGTTTCAAATTGAGGGAGGCTATTGCCACCATACATTAAAGTACTCTAAGCCCCCACTTAGTTTACATTTTTTAAGATTTTATGAAAAATATAAAAGGTTTCTATGAAAACCAGTTACCTTATCCACTAGAAAATATCATTCCGAACAACTTTATGGAAGAAAATTTTTCAAAAATCTGTCGTTTAAGTGGACTTTTTGGCCATTTACAATTTGTGTTTCATTTTTACAAAAATGTTCTATGAAAAATGGTCAAAAACTCTACTTAAACAACAGATTTTGGAAAAACTTTCTTTTACAAAGTTGTTCGGAATGATGTTTTCTAGTTGACAACCAACTAGTTTTCGTAGAGACCTTTTATATTTTTCATAAAATCTTAAAAAGTGTAAACTAAGTGGGGGCTTAGAGTACTTTATGTGATGGCAATAGCTTGGCCCTTTCAAATTTTGTCAATCGAGATTCATATGTCTTAAAATTTCTTGGTTTATTGTTGATAATTTCATAGAATACTTTGTTCTTTCAGGAAAATTAGACCTTGCCCCTCCACAAATCCAGGCTGCATATCAACGAATCCAAAGTCATCGTCGTTTGCATTCCCGTGGATGATTCCGGCAAATTCATTAGAGAATGCAATTCAGGTTATAAAGAGATTTGCATATTTATACTTATCTGCATTTTGAGTTAAATTTTGGTTTTTTGCAAATTGAAAATGGTTTGATTTTGACTCTTACTGCAGAAGTTGCAAGAAGCAATCATGGAAACACAGAAAAATGCAAAGATTCAGGTCATTGAGGATACCCCAAATGGTAAAAAAAATTTGAAAAATGTGATATCTATTAGACTTTCTAGTCTTACACCCCTCAATAATTTTTTGTAGGACCCACATTTTGCCAAGTCCTGTTAGGTGTGTGGAGCCTGTTCAACATATTTTACCTCTTGATGCACGTACGTGCATGTGTGATGCTCGTACGAGCATGGGTCATGCACGTACGATCATGTGCGACGGATATGTTTTATTTAACCCGGAAATATAAGGGTTTTATCATATTCTGATGTTAAGGTTGAGAGCCGTCTTTGAGAGCACTGTGTCTGGGAGTGTCTGAGTGTGAGACCTCTTTGTATTGTTCTTCAAAACATAGTGATATCGCTGCAACTCCGTGGACGTAGCCTGAATTGGGTGAACCACGTAAATCTGTGTGTTGTTTATTTGCCTTTGATTTATTTCCGTTTTTCTTCTCTATATTCGCATCTCAAGATCCGTAGGAATAGGGTAGTTTAACCCCAACAAGTCCACCATTAAAAATCTGTTCATTTCTTCTCATGTATGCCAAATATCTCATTAATCAAAATATTAGTAAGTATCCAATCCATATGATTGCGGTTTTTTTTTTTTTTTTTTAGTAAATAAATCTTTAATTCAAAACGCTCTATAGATGGGATAACTACCTATCTTTGATTAACTTGATATTTGGTGGGCATGATGAGTAAGGAAGGAACACAAAATTTAACTGTCAACTTGGCAAAAAATGAGTCCTATAAAATGTTATTGAGAGGTGTAAGAGCATTAAAGTTTTGCACCAGGAATAAGTTGATCATGCCTCATGTGTGTGTGTGTGTGTGTGTGTGTGTGTGTATGTATTTATGTATGTATTTAGTTAGTCAGTTCTACTATATTGTAAATATTGGGAGGAGCATTGGTTAGTGATCTTTTACTTGTATTATTACTTACAATGGGAACTAACCCAGGCCAATATCTGCAAGCTGAGGTTGATGGAGGGTTTGGCCGTGATGTGCTAGAGTTTTTTGTGAGAGGAGATGTGGTTGCTTATAGATGTATGGCTACAAAAGTAACCTTTGTATACCCCTTTACAACAGCTTTAGGGGATTCAAAGGGACAAGAAGAAAGAATGAAGAAAATTTTGGACCAACTAGGATGGTACGCTCCACGTTTCGATGCCATGGATTAGGATTATTTGATATTTGCTTGTACAAAGAGATCAATAGCTTAACCCATTTTCCTATTGCTCCTTATTCACTTAAATTAAGCCATTGGATATATTTGTTCATGTTCATTCAATTCAGGAATCTGATAGCTTATTTAATGCAATATTTCTATAAATGTATTTTTTTCCCAATCCATTAATTTGAGTGCTCCAATTGCTTCAGTTATTTCTGGATTTTTTTCCCCTTTTTGTTGTTATATTCAGCTACTTGTGGATACTATCAAGCCTGTTTGAATACAAATCTTTTCTTAGTGATAAATGATAACTAATAAAACTGCATGTCCATTTGCTTTTGCACACAGGCAAAAAACATAAAAACACACAGCAAACCTGTGAAGTTCAATTACCTGTTTGATCGATGGATTTATATATTTTAAATAAAGAAAATTTTCTATTTAATTATCAAGCTAACTTTTATCCCTGGTTTTCTACGAGACTAAGTCAAAATTTGGAATGTTTTGGTTCAAATTTCAAAATCAAATCTGGCATCATGAATGTCTATGATCATCTTAGTAGCACATTTCTTCATAGCTTGCATTTTAGGACTAGTTCAGATGGGTGGCGAAGGCATTAATGATAAATCATGAGAATTACACGTTTTGCTCTCATTAACCAGCAAATAAATTTATTGAATATCTAATCAATTTGCTGCCCTAATTCAAGTGCATTTTTAGGAAGATTGAAAATCTTAACTTCTTGGAAGAAAGGGAGTATTTCTCAAAAGCTGGAGTTTTTATTTCTATCATTTCTTTTCTTGTCAACATAGGATTTTCTAGAATGAGCATTAGTTTCAGAGTCATCAGGTTCAAAAATACGGTAGGAGTGGGTCACCTGAAATAACAACATTTGGGTTTTATGGTAGCTAAGTCAGAAAGGGCTAACTGAAGAATTTACTGGGTGTAGGGAGGTAGGCTTCTATCTTCATTCTTTTGTAATTTCCTTATTGATTAGATGATTCATCTTTTGCCTCACATAGCCTCAGCATGGGCTATGTGAATTTTCTTGTGTTGTCATTTTTGTGCTCCCTGTTTTTGAGTTTCTAAACTAAATTTGTTTTATTTCAAAAGATCTGTGAAGTTTTTGGCTCAACATAATCGAGGTTGTGTCCAACTTGCATGTACGGCCTAAGGCCTTGTTTGCTTAAGGAATTTTTTTTACTTATTGAATTGAAAATTTTCCAGCAGTTGTGTTTGTCCTACCAGCTTAATTGAAAAAGTGGTTTGAAAGCATTGGAAATTGGTGAATTATGCATTTATCAAATTGCTTATTTGAGCATTTGGGTTGGTGTAAGACTACTGTAAGAGGTTGCTAAATGAAGTGTTCAATGCATTGCTTGAAAGCTTTATAGAAAATGAACTCGAAAGGATATGAGTTTTTTGCTATCAAGGCACAGAATGGTGTTTAATTAATAATGAATGCATTGTTTGGCTAGCCTTAGACTTCCAAAAATTTATTAAAAACCCAAAAACAAAAAAAACAAAAAACAAAAACCCAATGCTTCAATGGTCTATTATTCTTATAAGAATAAGATAAGAAAGTCAAGGTAGACTAGGGATTAGGGTTCAAGATGTAGCATTCTGAAGTTCTTATGTGTATGAAAAATAACTAAATAAATAAGAAGGAACTCAGAGCTCAATTATAACTTATGAAAAAGAGAGGGATGGACACACGCTTATCCTCTCTATGCCTCATTAGTCTAATAATGTTTCAATCCTCAGAAGAATTAAAGAATCAGAGAAACCACAGTAGTCAATGCTTGTTACTTAGTAGTAGTTAAATTCTACGATGATGACAATATTCAAGAGTTTGGCACACTGTCAACCTCATATGTAAAATAAACAAATAAATAATGGACTTGAGTGCACGTTTTTCGCAATGTTTTTTCCCCAATTCACAAGAAAGCAAACACAGTGTAGTCTATTGGTGAAGAGTAAGAGCCTGCTTATCCAAAATATCAAATTAAAATGAACATGGGTTATGTCAATATTCGGCACATGTCCTTTTCTTTCTTTTTTAGGCAATTATTTAGTCGTTAGCATGAAAACAGGTTTGAATTTAGGCCTCTGGTATTCAAATAAAGCTTTTGGATTCCTTTCAGCCTTAACAATGGATTGGTTATATTAAATTCTCTCTTTCCACATTCTCAACAGGTCAGCCATGCATATTGATGGAGCTATAGGCTATGTTGACATATCTCCCCCTTTTCTCTGTTTGGAAGAAGTTGTGGTTTCAATTCTTTCTGAGTGCATTGCATGGGTGTTAACGACTATTCCTATTGGTGCCCATGACCACGTATTCCTATTGGTGTCCGTGACCATACATTTGCTTGTTTGTATCTCTAAATTCATAATTTTCAATTATTTATGATATGTGACATAAAAGGAATGGAGGTCGAGAAAATTACCTCCTCCACACCTGAGGCAAGTATTGTCAACACCACTTTATAATAAACAAGTATGAAGCATCCCGTGTATCATATAGGCCAATGCTCTTGATATATATTCAAATATTGGTTGTCCTTTGTTTGGCAAATTGCCAGCCCTAATCCATTCCCAGTGAATGAGGTCTTACAATTCTTGAGGGAGGCAAAAGGGGTATCTTCCCCTAAACGGGGCCGATGGTGTAAGAAGGAAGGGATTTCTGCCCAATCTTCTTTCTTATTCTGGTAAGTTAGTTTGTTGCATTACTTAAAGAAAAGAAAATGTTGGTATGTTTCATTCAGAAGTAGCCGTTATTTTAGAAATCAGACAATCCTTGCCGTCATATGTGCACCCTACACAACCATTGGAGGAAATTAGGAAAACCATTTCACAAGCCACCAACTTACATTTTCCATGCTTTTGAAGTTGAGCTTGGATTTGGTGCTGTGCACATCTAACGGCTGGTGTGTATCAGCTGTGTTATGTACAATGAATGTCTTTGAAGTTAAACAGCACAAGGTGAAAATAGAAATGGCAAATGTAACGTTTATCAATTGTATATACAGGTTATGTTTATCGGCTGATGTGTTAGTGACATGATTATAATGAAACAAAAAAACAAATTTGTACATTAAAAAAAGTAATTAAGCATCACATCATCTAGTAACTAGTAAGTGGAACGGGTAAATCCAATCGGTTGATGTAGCATTGTTTGATAAAAACACAAAGATGACGAAAAAAAATTTAGTGACCACTTATCACATTAATAAGAAAATTAGGTTTGCCTTTACCCTGTGTACTCCACCTCAAACCTTTGTTACAAAGAAACAAACCGATAAGGCATCCTCAATTATCAATTTCTTAATTCTTTTGTGTCTATACTTGTATAAGATGTACTCACCTCTCCTAGCCCTTTTCATCTAATTAAACCTCTCATCCCCTCGTAAACAAAACAAACAATTAACAAAGAAAAAGAAAACCAAATGCCATCACATTCACCACTAGTATTTCATGCTGCCAATATTTACTTGGCAGCTCTTTCCCTTATTTTCCTTTTCAGCCCAACAATCTCATCCACAGCGTTAACCAAAGCAAAAACAGAGACGATAAACCAAGTCCTTGACGGCCATAACTCTGCTAGAAAAGCCGTAGGGGTGCCACCGCTTCAATGGGAGCCCTTGTTGGCTACGTACGCGCGTGTCTACTCCTCCAATGAAAGGCGCAAAGACTGCAAACTGGTTCACTCGCCTGGATACGGGTTTGGGGAAAACTTGTTTTGGGGGAAAGGAAGCCGGTGGACGGCGGAGGATGCGGTGGCCGCTTGGGTGGCTGAGAGGCAATGGTACCACCATGCCAACAACTCATGTAATGCTAAGGACTGCTCTCACTATACCCAGATCGTGTGGCGTACGACGCAGCGGGTTGGTTGCTCGAAGATCATTTGTGACAGCGGCGAAACTTTTATAGCTTGCGAGTATTATCCGCCGGGGAATTATTTTGGACAAAGGCCCTACTAAATAGGTGGTTTTGATCACCCAACAGTGATCCAAGCCATGGTTTTGATCAACAAAACAGTGAACCCACTAAAAAGGTCTTCAATTCTTGAGTACAAGTTATGTTCTTTATTCATTCTGTGATTGCTTTGACAATACATGTAAATATAACTTAATTTTAGACACTATGAAGCTAATGGAAGAATGAGTGTGGAGGTTAATTAATTTCCCTGCAAACAGAAATGTATATAAGATCCTCACTTTTTAATTATCATCCACCTCATGTGTTAAAAGTGGATAGGTGAAAGTTATAACGTGAGGCCTAGTGTGAAAAATGATAAATTGCTACATATGCGTATGTGGGAGAATATGGATGAAATAGCACTACTCATTAGGGAAATTTGATGGTGATTAGCCCATATACGAATGCTAATCCAATTTTAATTTGGAGGCATTTTTTCTTACAAGTAAGGAAAGGGATAAAAGTCTTAGGTCATGTTTGTTTGGTTAGAATAGAATAGGTGGGAATGGAATCTGATTCTATGCTCAAAATAATCTAGAATGGAATAAGATTGAAATAAATATTGCAGAATGAATATCATTATAATTCATTACTAGTGTTTAATTCCATTCCCATTTAATTACCTCATTCAAACATGTTGTTTGGAATGAATTAGAATGGGATTCCATTCCATCCATTCCATTCTAACCAAACAAACATGGCCTTATATGATTAGGCTGCAACTCCTACTATTTCCACCAGTGTAGTGTCAGTTTGAGAAACTTCCACGCTTAAATTAGAAATGTAACAAAAGAATTCAGCAACTCACGAGAATATAGGGATTAGGGTCCACATATTTCATTTATACATAATTTTAAAAAACACTCGATGCCTCAATGGTCTATGATCGTTATAGGAAAAAGAAAGTCAATGTAGGATGGGGGTTTAGTAACCAAAAATAAAGAAAAAGGAAAAGGGGTTAGATTCAAAGATGTAGCATTCTAATGTTCTTACGTGTAAGAAAAAAAAACCTAAATAAATAGGAAAGAAAACAATCAATCACGTACTCAAAGCTCAATTAGCTATGGGTTTTCCTAACGTACATATTAAGTTGTAATTAATCATCCAATTATTGCATAGAAAAATTTGAAAATATTTAAAAAACTGTAAAAATACATTTTTTTTCATGCAATAATTAGATTATTAATTGTAATTTAACATACGTCCTTAGGGCACGTACACGTTAAGAAAACCATTAACTATTTGACTTATGGGAAAGAGAGGGATGGACACACTATTTGAGTGCACATTTTTCCAATGTTTTCCTCAATGCACAAGAAATCAAGCGCAATGTCGTCTATTTATTGGTAAAGAGGAAGCTTGCTTGTCCAAAGTATCAAAATTAAAATGAACATGGGAGATGTCACTACGTGGCCATAAAGCTTTTATTTATTTATTTTTGGGTTGTCTAGGCAATTGTTTAGTTGTTAAATATTACAGGGTAATTGGTTAGTATAACTAAAACCTTGAACCTAGGACTTTGCATGTTAGATACTGATGAGGCTTTTGATGAATTTGTGTCATCAAATTCTATCTTTACACGTATTGAATATAAGTGACTCAAGATTTAAGTGGGGTTGTAGCGGAGGATTGCTGTGTTAGTCGTGGGGTTAAGTTTCATATATGGATAAGTCCAAAAAATCTTGGTGTGTGACGGTTCTCCTGTTATCCAAGTATATATATATATATATATATATAGAATAATGATCAGGTAATTATGTGCTGATATAACTTATATCAAAACCCGCATTAAGAGTTGTACCTTATGCATTAGTAGAATATAAAGTACATTGGATCAATGTAAGGGGTATAACCCAATGCATAGTGCTGACATAACTTATATCAACACGTGCTGATGGGAATAAAACTGTATATATATATTGTGTGGGATATTTAAGAAGAACGAATGGAAACCGGGACACGTGTATGATCTCGGTAATGAGCTCGAGTTACCCTCTTCTATCGGGTAAGCCCGTCCTCGGAGCATCCAAGCCCTCGATCCTGCCTGCTTTCGGGCAAGAGGGCTCTCGGGCCTTGATGCCCTCGGATCGTGTCAACCTCGGGCAGTTACCCCCTCGGTCTAATGGACCCCCTTCGGGGCGCATGAGCATGTGCCCCTCACGTGCGTCGAACTTGTCTTACATCTCATATCCGATAGAAGAAATCAGACCAGGAGCAGAGCACGCTCCTGGAAACCGATTCAGGGGAACGACTGTCAACGATCAGGCCTGTAACCCCGAAAGATCCGCGATCCGGTCTGAAACTCTTACCTAACCATGGTTAGCTCAGGACCCTAACTTGACCACGGTCGGGTCAGAGCATCGGACCAATCCGAAGCCTAGCACTTGCCTATAAAAGGAGCACTATTCATGCCATGAAAGGTGAGTTCCTCTAGCACAAAACCCTAGAAATTCCCCTCTCTCTTTCCCCCTCAGAGACTGACTTGACCGTCGGAGGGTTTTAGACCGGGAAACCCCCGGTCTCCCCTGACGATCCTCTTTGATTTCAGGTCCCCGTTCTAGGCGACGCCTTACCCTCCTGTTCATCGAGAAGGTTCTGTATCCTCGCACGACCACGAGCCATCTCAGTCCATACAACCCAATCGGGCAATAGCTGCGCGGTGTTCCGAATCTCCGGACCACTCTTTCAAAGCGCTCCGCCGACTGTCCGGACTTTTACCCGTACAGTTTGGCGCCGTCTGTGGGAAAACGAGCGAAAGGCCTTTGTGCTCGCCTTCGCTTGAGCTTGTGTTCCCTTTCTTATAAATGGCGGGGCGAACTAGGTCCGGAGCGACCCATGCTGGGCCAGAAATGAATGGAGCAAGCGTAGCGCTTCCACCACCACCGGCCGGTCGTCTCCCGGCGAGCGCTACCTTCATCGGGGAGACCAGTAGGCCCGTGGAGTAAATCCCGATGCAAGAAGTCCAGGCCGCGTATGAGCGAGCGGTCGCGGAGCACTCCAACCCGAAGGCGGTCACCGCTGTAGTCGCAATGCTCCAGGCACGGTTAGATGAGGCGAATCGCGAGAAACTCGCCCTAGAGCAGGAGTATCTCAATCTCAAAGAGCGTAGCCGCCATCAAGCCTCCCCCCACCACGGCCGAATGTCAGCGGAGGATGGTGGCGACAAGCGAAGCTACACTACCTACCCCGCCAAATCCCGGCCACGACGGCGTAGGGTACTCGCCCAAGAGAGGCGGTTTGAAAGAGGTGAGGATCAAAGCTATAGGAAGTTGAAGAGTAAGGTGGAGCGCCAAAGAACTGATAGGGGGCGGGTGCATGACTCTTTCTCCAAGGTCGTCACTGGAGCGAGTTCTAGTCGAGTTATGCGGACCCCCCGCGAAGATAACCAAGGTCGGAGAGGAAGCGAGCGGCGCTCCGAGATGTCGACTCTGAAGGCCAACCGGAGGGATAGAGAGCGTTACGAGGCAGTCGAGGGCTCGGCAGAGCCAAGCCGACATGGGAGAAGCTCTCGAGAGGAGAGGCGAAGGAGGGTTGGAGATTTAACCTCGGACGAATTTGCAAGGAAGATCCGAGAGGAGATCAAGATAATGAGGGAGCTGGTGCGACCGACACCGAACTATTTGCTAGTAGGAAAGTCTCCCTTCGCGAGCTGGATCCAAACCACGCCAACCCCAAAGAATTATAGTGCCGTCACCTTCACTCCCTACTCCCCTGTAGCGGATCCCGACTACCATCTGACGTACTATGTCCAAAAGATGTCCCTCTATATTGACAATGAGGGCTTTATGTGTAAGATCTTCCCGATGAGCCTTGGGGAGATTGCCCTAAGGTGGTGGGCAAAGATTCCAGAGAGATCGATCCGGCGGTGGGAAGATTTGGTCAAACTCTTTCGGGATCGATTCATAACAAGCAAGAAGTACGCCAAGACCATGCAAAACCTGTACGAGATGAGGCAGGGAACAGAGGAGCCTTTGCGAGATTATTCCCAGAGATTCTGGGAGCTTTACACCGAAATCGAGGAACCAGATGAGCGAAGCGCTCTCGACATCTTCAGACGAGGGCTGATTCGATCCTCTCGGTTGTTCGAGCAGCTCACCCTCGACCCACCTTCCAGCATCGGAAAGCTGCTTGATCGAGTACAGAGGTACATACGACTCGACGATGCCTTTCGGATGGCCAAGCAAACCGAACAGGCGGATAAGAAGAAAGATAAGAATCCCCGAACGGACCGAGCAAGGGACGACCGAGCAAAACATGAGCCGAAAAGAGACAAGGTATCAGCAAATCCAAATCAGGCGGTCCTCACTGTTTTCACTATGCCAATCTACAGACTCTTGCGAATCGTCGAAAATAAAGACTTCTTCGAGAAACCGAGGCCGATGGGCGGAGACCCCGAAAGGAGGAACAAAAAATGGTTTTGCGAATACCACAAAGATCACGGCCATAAGACTGAAGACTGCAAAACCTTAAAGCATAACCTGGAGACCTGGGCAAAAGCCGGACACTTGAGTGAGTTCATAGTTAAGAACGACGATCGGAAGAAGCCCGAGGACAAAAAGATCGAGAAACCGAGAACTGAGACCGAGGGATATACCGTTTTGGGAGCCATCGACGTAATTAGCGGAGCATATGACAGGGCTGCGGTCTCTATAAACGCCCTTCGAGCGCAATATCAAAAAGCCTCCCACCTTCGGGAGGTGTTCGAAGTAAAATCAGAGCCAACGCTCGTGGCTGAGAGAGGGAAGGACGATCTGAGCTCCGCCCTATTCTTCGGGAGAGATTACCCGACCACGGAAACACACCATCCCCACAATGACGCCTTGATAGTCCGAATGATGATCGCGAACTACGACGTGGGGAAGGTCTACGTCGACAACGGAGCCTCGGTTAATGTCATGTTCAAAAAACTGTTCGACCAGTTAGGGTTGAAAAAGGACGATCTCTCCCCGAGTAATTTGAGCTTGAAAGCATTTAACGGGAATCTTTCTTACCCCCTCGGGCAGGTCGCCCTAGCCGTCCGAACTGGCCCGGTCCAACCATTCAGCACTTTGTCGTTCTAGAAGAACGATCAGCATACAACGTGATAAAGGGAAGGCCCTGGCTCCACGCCATCGAAGCGGTCCCCTCCACTTACCACCAGTCCGTCCGCTTCCCAGGACCAGAAGGCATAATGGAACTCCGCGGAAACCAAGCTGTAGCCCGAGAATGTTTTATGTATGAACTTACAGGCCACACTCCGTCGTCCGCGGCCAAGAAGAAGGAAAAGAGCAACGTTCGGATTGAGATGATGGAGGACTGCTCCGTCGAGCCGAAAAAATCTAAAAGGGACCTCGATCCCTTATAGCAATTAAAGCACGGTCGTCCCGGGGTTGAAGATACTCTACTCGAACCCGACGACCGAACGAGTGAAGATCTCCGCAAGATGATCATTGATGAGAAATGCCCCGAGCGATACTTTCTTCTCGGAAGTTCTCTCTCAGAGGAAGAAGCTTCGGAGTTGTTCCAGTTCTTGAAGAAAAACGCTGATGTGTTTGCCTGGTCGCCACATGAGATGCCAGGAATCGATCCGAGCATAGTCCAACACAGGCTTAGAGTAAACCCGAGCTCCAAGCCAGTCACACAGAAGCAAAGGAGGTTGTCCGACGACCGAGCTCGGGCCGTAAACGAGGAAGTAAAGAAACTTTCGAAAGCCAGATTCATACGGGAAGTAATGTACCCGACATGGCTCGCCAATCCAGTCTGTGTCAGGAAGAAAAGTGGCGAATGGAGAATGTGTGTTGATTTCACGGACCTAAACAAAGCCTGCCCGAAGGATAGTTTCCCGCTGCCGAAGATCGACCAAGTCATAGACTCAATTGCCGGGTACGCTCGATTGAGCATCTTTGACGCCTTTTCCGGATACCATCAGGTACCGATGGCGGAAGAGGATCAGGAGAAAACAGCATTTATCACCCCGACCGGCACCTACTGCTACAAAGTGATGCCCTTCGGTCTCAAGAACGCCGGGGCAACGTATCAACGACTTGTCTCTCGAATGTTCGAGGGACTAATTGGGAAGAATTTGGAAGCCTACGTCGATGACACCATCGTAAAAAGCTCGGTTGAGTCCGACCACATAGCTGACCTTGCCGAGGCCTTTGGGAGATTGCGGCAATTTGGGATGAAACTCAATGCTAAGAAAAGCTCTTTTGGGGTGCGGTCAGGAAAGTTCCTCGGACACTTGGTTACTCGACGAGGAATTGAGGCAAATCCCACGAAGATAGAGGCACTGCGGTCACTAAAGGAACCAAGCACATACCGAGAGGTTCAGCGGTTGAACGGAATGATCGCGGCACTCGGGCGCTTTATTTCACGATCCTCGGACAAGTGCCAGCCCTTCTTCCAGGCCCTAAAGAAGCAGAAAACAAAGCACGTTTGGACGGAGGAATGTCGAGTCGCCTTGAAAAATTTAAT
The DNA here is from genome assembly GCA_039720395.1 of Liquidambar formosana. Taxonomy (NCBI): domain Eukaryota; kingdom Viridiplantae; phylum Streptophyta; class Magnoliopsida; order Saxifragales; family Altingiaceae; genus Liquidambar; species Liquidambar formosana. The sequence goes on from CM077828.1 coordinate 30,701,794, forward strand.
AAGACATTTGGAAAGCCCTCCTGTCTTGTCGAAACCAAGACACGGAGAACCATTGTTCTTATACCTAGCAGTTTCCCAGCACGCGGTAAGCGCCGTCGCAATCCGAGAAGATAGAGGAGAACAAAGACCTGTGTATTATGTAAGTAAGACCTTACTTGATGCCGAAACACGGTACTTGCCTCTCGAAAAGATTGCCCTAGCACTCCGAACAGCTTCGAGAAAGCTCCGACACTATTTTCAAGCACACACCATCATCGTCCCGACGAACCAACCCCTAAAAGATGTACTTCGGAAGCCCGACCTTTCCGGAAGAATTTCTAAATGGGGGATCGAACTAGCAGCATTTGATATCCAGTTCAGACCGAGGACGGCAATAAAAGGGCAAATCTTAGCGGATTTCGTTGCTGAGTTTACCGATCGTAACAGCGAACGAGATGAGGCAAACCAAAGTTCGCCCGAACAATCGGATACCTCTTCCTCGGCCGAACTCGGGGGCAAGGATAGTAAGAGATGGGAGCTGTATGTCGACGGGGCCTCGAACAATCGAGGGGCAGGAATCGGGATCGTCCTCCGATCTCCGACAGGCGAAGTTCTGGAAAGCGCAATCAGACTGCAGTTCTCCGCCTCAAACAACGAGGCCGAGTACGAGGCCACTCTAGCAGGACTGAGGCTTGCCCTGGCATTATCGGCAACCAAGCTAAATCTTTTCAGTGATTCTCAATTGGTGGTTCGGCAGCTGAACGGTGAATATGAGGCTCGAGACGAAAGGATGAAAGCTTATGTCGAGCTCACAAAGAAGCTTATTTCAAATTTCGAAAGCGTTTGCATCCAACAACTTGTCAGAGAACGAAACAAGCATGCAGACACGCTAGCTTCTCTCGCGTCGGCACTGGAAACAGAATCCCGAAGAACAATTAATATCGAAACTATCCATGCCCCAAGCATAGAGCCAAGCCCGGCAGTCAACGAAATTGTCGAACTCGGACCAAGCTGGATGGACGAAATAATTGAATACCTTAAAAATGATGTCCTTCCTAAAGATCACCATCAGAAACACCGGATCAGAGTTAAATCGGCGCGATTCTGGCTCTCCCCAAGAGGCTTGCTATACAGACGATCTTTCACCGGAGCGTATTTAAGGTGCGTCCATCCGAATGAAGTGGAAGGAGTCCTGCAAGAACTCCATGACGGAAGTTGTGGAGGTCACGCTGGGGGACGCTCGCTGGCGCACCGAGCAATAACGCACGGCTACTGGTGGCCGTACATGCAAAAGGATATCCTGAAGTACACTCGGAAATGCCCGAACTGTCAATTCTTCTCGGATAAAATCCACCGACCGGCAGGAAACCTGCATCCTTTATCAAGCCCCTGGCCCTTTGCAAAATGGGGGCTTGATTTGGTCGGACCGCTCCCCCGAGCGAGCGGTAATAGGAGATACCTTGTCGTCGCAACTGACTACTTCACAAAGTGGGTGGAGGCCGCTGCCCTAGCCTCCATCAGGGACTCGGATATTATCAGTTTCCTCTGGGAAAACATCTTCACGAGATTTGGGGTTCCCTAAGCGTTCATCTCGGATAACGGCACTCAATTTGAGAGTCGAAGAACTCAAGAATTCTGCGCACAATTCGGAGCGAAGTTCTTCTATGCCAGTCCGAGTTATCCGCAATCAAATGGTCAAGCGGAGGCGACAAACAAAGTAATTGTAAAAGGAATCAAGAAAAGGCTGAAGAAGGCGAAAGGGAGGTGGCCCGAGGAGCTTCATGCGGTCCTATGGGCATACAGGACGACCCCTCGGAGGTCGACTAACGAAACACCTTTTGCACTCACTTTCGGGACAGAGGCAGTCATCCCAGCAGAAATGGAATATCCGACTCTAAGAACAGAAGAACTCAGTCAGGAGCAGGACGAAGAGAACATGGCGGCGAGCTTGACCTAGCCGAAGAAAGAAGAGGCGAAGCGATGATCCGAATGGCGATCTATCAACAAGAACTCCGGAAGTACTATGAGAAGAAAATCAGCCCCCGAGAATTTAAAGTCGACGATCTCGTCCTCAGAAAAGTAAACTTGGGAACTCGGGACCCAAAGGAAGGAAAACTCGAGGCAACCTGGGAAGGCCCCTACGAGGTCATCGCTGTCGGAGAAAAAGGTTCTTATGATCTGAAGCATTGTGAAGACAATAGGAACCTACCAAGGTCGGTAAACGTGTCAAACCTTAGAATATTCCACAAATGAAGAAAGAAGATGTAATATGAGCGTGGTCGGCAAAACACCAGCTCAATCCAATCAATGAAGTCTTTTTATTCAATGAAAATACTGCCATTACTAGAAACTCCTAGTCTTGTCATGATGACGAGGACCGATCACCCTAGCCTCACCATGACAACAAGGAAGTGCATATAGAAAAACCTTAGTCTCGTCAAGGTGGTGAGGGCCGATCACCCTAGCCCCACCTGGGCGACAAAGGGATATTTGCTAAGGTCTCGGATTCCGAGCAACAACGGCTTGCAAACACAAAACAAAAGACGCAAGCACAATTTCATCTAAAAGAAGGAAACATCCAAGGAAAAATAGGTTCTAACGCTTAGAACATGCATTGAAATAACCAAACATAAAACGAAAAGCCCATCGGGCCGAAAACAAGCACATGCATTCAAGACAAATATACAAAGGGAGCCCATCGGGCCAAAAAGAGCATATTATATATTCAAAAATTGAAGTCTTTTTACAAAATGGAGATCATCCTCCTGTACATAATAAGCCCCTCGGGCTACAAAAGCTCAAGAAAACAAAAAGAAGAAAGAAAAATCGCTAAGTGGAAGGAGCTGGGTGCTCGGTTGCCAAAGGATCCTCGGCTGCTGGGCGCTCGGTATTCTCGATTGCGGGAAGGTCCTCGGGTTCTTGGTGCTCGGTTTGAACGGTGGCTGGATCCTCGGTTTCCTCGGGCACACCTTTCTGATACTCGGCTGCCTCGGGGTCCTCGGGTAGAGTCTCCCCATCCTCGGCGTCACCTTCTTCTTCCTCACCCTCATCGTCGGAGACGGGCAACGGTACCCTCTCGAAGGGAATCCTCTCCAAGTCCACCTCCGGGTAGGCCTCCTTCACCCGAGCACCAAGGGAGTCCCAACCAAGTCTGTAGTTCTTCTCCAAGTACGGCTCCATCCATTCGACATATTCGTCGGCGGCCTTGTCCTCGGCCTGTTTGATCTGGGTCGCCCGAGATTCGACCTCGGTCTGCCATTGATCATACCATTCATCGGCTTGCTTCTTCCAATGAGAAGCGTCACCTCGGGACTGATCAAGTTTGGACCTTAGGTCCTCGGTCAGAGCCTGAGACTTGGCGAGCTCGTCTTGAGACAACCGAGCAGCCTCTCGGATGCTCTCCAGCTCCGACTGCACCTTTGCCAGCTCCTCCCTTAGCTGGCTCCCCTCGGCCTTGAGATCCGACCTCTCGGTGGACCACTCAACCACCTCCTTCTTGTACCTATCCTCGGTTTTGAGGAGGCGCTCGGTAAGCAGCATCGTTTGTTGAGCAGCCTACGTTAACCGAGCACAGTTAATAAGAAAGCAAACTCAAAATTTTTCTAAGTGTTGGAAGAACAGAGGCTTACCAGGAGTTGGTGGATGAGGGTCTCGTAGCCCAAGTCCACCGACCGATGCTTTTTATGGCTAGCCATGTCCGAGGGGAACTTCAGTAAGTTCCCGATGGAATGGTAGGTGAACTCGGGGTCGGTGAGGACCGAGAGGCTCCGATCGGTTGGGAGGGGGAACTGAGGCAAGTCCCTCATAATCTCCCGTCGGCCTCGGTCTAGCGTCAGGGGCTGATAGTCCGAGGATGGGAAGGGGAATTCCATCTCCACCCTCTGCCTCTTCTTGGCCTGCTCGGGGGAATGGTCCTCAATCACAATGGCCTTCTCGGGCCTTCCCGAGGACCCCACCTCCCGAGCAGTATTCGGCTCTGAAGACCGGGGAACTTCCGGAGCTGGCCTCTTCTCCGGTACTTTGGTGATCGGTTCCCTAGGGGCAGGTTTCTCGGTCGGGGTGACCTGAGGCGCTTTCCCCTGCTGCTGCCTCCTACGCATGGCCTCTTTGATGGGGTCAGACCTCTTCTGCCTGCTCGGGCCTGCGCCTTTCTTCTTTGGCGCAGGGACTCTCATGGAGATGCCTCGGTCGGCCATCTCGTCGGGCGACCACTCTTGGGGGGAATTTGAACCCTCTCCTTCAGCTCGGCCCTGCTGCGTACCGAGAGCGACCACTACGCTCGGTTCTTTCACGGGCTTCTTCTTCTTCGCCTGACCAAAGGTAGGGTACCCTCAGGGAACGCTCGTGGTCTGGAAGCTTCGGTACCGAGGAGGGTATTTGAGAAGAACGTGGGCTGCCCGACCAAAGCCGTCTTCTCCTCGGTAGCTCAAGACCCTCTGGATCTCTTCCTCCCTGACTTCAAGAGGAAGCTCAAAGGCAGCTTCAGCTGTAATAAAAAAAAGAAGAGAGAAAAAAGAGGAAACAAGTCATGAACCGAGAAGGTAGAAAAACAGAGAAATAAGTGATTAAAAATACCAAGTCTGAGGTAAACTTACGAGGCTCCCCGAGCTCCCGAGGGACTCTTCGCCCTTCTTTCCCGAGCAGGGGAGGCTCAAAGTCGCCATAAACGAACACTATGTCCGATTGATACCCCTGGCTACTGTTGGGGATGTGAGTTACGAGCATCCGCTCGGGGTCTCGGGATCTGAGATAGAAACCGCTCGGTGACCGAGACAGCTGGTAGCAGCTGAATATCTCTTCAACTCCTAAATTGGTCCCGAGAATTCTGTTGAGCTCTACAACCCCGAGCACTACTTTATATGTGTTCGGTTTCAACTGGATGGGTGCCAAATTGATGAAGTTGAGGAAGTCCACTAAGAGGTCAGGGAACGGGACCCGAACACCACCCTCGAAGAAGTTGATGTTGTGGATTGGTACTCCCCCTCGGTTGTCGATGGAACCGATCTCTTCACCAACCTCGGCAGACCGAAACGTTATCTCGGTCCCAAAACCGAACTTCTCCCCGAAGTCCCTCTCCCTGTTCGGGTTCCCTCGGATTTGATGAGTCATCTGTTAAGTACAGAGCTCGGTAATGATAAGATGCCCTAGGACGCATGAAGCAAATAAAAATCCTATCTTAAGGGAATCCCCGAACAGTCCTAGGTAAGTTAGTTTCCCAGTTTAAAGCCTAGTCATATCCGAGCACATATGTTGTGCTCGGTTCAAACACATTGCAGGAAACCGAGCACATGTGGTGTGCTCGGTTCAGACATTTCACAAACAACCGAGCACACAATATGGTTTTTACGAACGAATTGAAAAAAGGAGATCACTAACAAATGCATGGAGAAAATGAAGAACACCAAGAACAGTGAAGAACTTACCGGAAAATTCAAGGAAGGCGATTTCCGGCAAGCTTCTTACGGTCGGATTCTTCTCTCCGGCGAAATCTCTTCGGTCGGCAAGGCTCTGGCTCTGGGAGTGAAAGTGGGAAACTAAGGGAGCCAAAACCCTTATATACCTAGCTTCCCGAGGCTGACGTCACCCCCTCGTGATCTGTGCCCAAAGGCTGCCTCGGGCATACGAAACGGCGCTTGATTGAAAGGGAGTACCACCACGTCAGAACCATCACATCCTCGGTGACCGAGTGACCGAGGACATGATGGCTCGGGGGAAGTTGTGTGGGATATTTAAGAAGAACGAATGGAAACCGGGACATGTGTATGATCTCGGTAATGAGCTCGGGTTACCCTCTTCTATCGGGTAAGCCCGTCCTCGGAGCATCCAAGCCCTCGGTCCTGCCTGCTTTCGGGCAAGAGGGCTCTCGGGCCTTGATGCCCTCAGATCGTGTCAACCTCGGGCAGTTACCCCCTCGGTCTAATGGACCCCCTTCGGGGCGCATGAGCATGTGCCCCTCACGTGCGTCGAACTTGTCTTACATCTCATATCCGACAGAAGAAATCAGACCAGGAGCAGAGCACGCTCCTGGAAACCGATTCAGGGGAACGACTGTCAACGATCAGGCCTGTAACCCCGAAAGATCTACGATCCGGTCTGAAACTCTTACCTAACCATGGTTAGCTCAGGACCCTAACTTGACCACGGTCGGGTCAGAGCATCGGACCAATCCGAAGCCTAGCACTTGCCTATAAAAGGAGCACTATTCATGCCATGAAAGGTGAGTTCCTCTAGCACAAAACCCTAGAAATTCCCCTCTCTCTTTCCCCCTCAGAGACTGACTTGACCGTCGGAGGGTTTTAGACCGGGAAACCCCCGGTCTCCCCTGACGATCCTCTTTGATTTCAGGTCCCCGTTCTAGGCGACGCCTTACCCTCCTGTTCATCGAGAAGGTTCTGTATCCTCGCACGACCACGAGCCATCTCAGTCCATACAACCCAATCGGGCAATAGCTGCGCGGTGTTTCGAATCTCTGGACCACTCTTTTAAAGCGCTCCGCCGACTGTCTAGACTTTTATCCGTACACATATATATATATATATATATATATATATATAGATATAGATAAGTGAGTGTCTTGCTTTACATTCTTGTCAGTGAAAATTGGTTCTAAACGATGGTATCTGGTACGACGCCAATGAGGTTTTATATTGTTTTAAGTCTTAATAAGGTGGATAACTGTCTCTTTCCACCATCTGAATAGGTGATGCCCTCTCGATATCAAGCAAAACATGGTTTTGTCCTTACTCTCCAAAATCTATCATCACAACTATGCTGAGTCATGGATATAGATGGAAGGATTGGAATGAATATGGAGGACCCATTTTTTCTTCTGCAAATAAATAAATAACTAACACGTTTTAATTTAAAAGCCCATCTGGTTTCATCATTTCTTTTTTTTTGGGGGGAGTTAAGTTGGGCTCATCTCTTTACATTGATTGGAAGGAGGAAGTAATTGTGACACGGCTAATATAGTGTCATGGTTGAGAGTCGAGTAAAATAAGATTGTCGAACTCTTTTTGATCCCTAATCCCACTTTACTTGATTCTTGATTCTTATTAGTCCGTAACACCACGTGACAGAGTGTCACAGTTACACGGAAGAGTCACTCTCACTCAAGAGGGCAACAGACTACTGGTCATGCTTTGTTTGAGACTTCCAGTGCATTAACTGCTGGTCCTGACATAGTGCCTGCCTAATAAATGGTCGCACAAAACACACCATCTGGGACCTCATTCCTTCTAAATAAGCATAAGCATTGAGAAGTCAAAGTACCCTTTAACCTATGTTGCAAATCATTTTAATTTAAATTTATGCCTTCATGTCTGTATTATCTAAGGTTGTTTTCTATTCAAAGTGTCAAAATCAACATCCTCAAAAATGTATGTTAAATGTGCTTTGCTGAGCCTTGGCTGTATTTGTTTTTTCGCCGCCGCAAGATCTTTTAGGATATCACTTTAGAAATTGGCGTGATCAGAAAGCAAGATTAGAGAAAAATCAACATGTTACATGTTAAAAATGCATCGCCGGTATCTATAGCCATGATAATGCAGATTTTGTTAATATTTTTGGCAGGATCCGAGATGGCCACATTAGCAGTTGGTTGGCTGATAAGCATGAAATTGAAAAGAGGTTAAGAAGTTAGTTGTAGACTCAAGAAACCCCTAATATAATATTCACGATCCTCAGCATGTTTTTCAATTTTTGAATTACTATATTGTTAAGGTGATAGATGCCAGCAATTCCTTTTTTAATTGGATATTGCAGTCCTGGTTAGATCTGGCTGCACGTTGTTGCAGAAATGTTTATCTAATACTAGCTAGCCAGTCCAAATCTTTTGGAAAATTTCCACAGCCAAAGAAATGGGGCGACTATACCTGAAAAATGGGGAGAGGATTCGGTGCCGAGTTTAAAAAGTTCAGCACGGTGCCGAGCTCATCTTAACCATTCATTTCGGTTTTGGATGGTTGAGATTGAAAGATGATAAAGTTATTAAAATATTCTTATAAGAATAACTTTTTCATCTTTCAATTTCAACAGTTCAAAATCGAGATGAACAGTTGAGATGAACTCTGTACCGTGTTGAGTTTTTTAAGCACAACACTGAATCCAAGTCCCAAAAAAAAGGGATAGGGATATCAACAGTGTTAATGAGGACCTACAAGCTTGTAAGATGCTGGCAACTTGGTTGGTAGGATTGGACGTAAACTTGGGTTCAAACCATTGAACTCTACCGACAAAGCCAATAACCAATCCGGAAAAATGGGAGTGGCTTGGATTTTCTATTGCATAGTGCTCCTCAACTTTTTAAATTAGTACCAATATGTCTTTAAAAAGGTTATGGGCATGGGGAATGTGGTTCAACTTTTTATTTTGGTCAATAGGAAAAATACAAGCCTTTGGTCAGTAGATGACTATTCCACGTAAGAATGAGAAGTCAAATTTTAAGACTCCGTCTTGAGAAGTATGTTTCATGAATTACTAGTTCATGTCTTAACTTCTTGAGGTTAATTAGTGTCTATTTACTGTGATTATTTTCCCCAAGTTATTTTGGGTGAGTGATTATTTCGCTACGTTGCGATCCAAAGTCAAATATTTCGCCTCCAATCATTTCACTCCCCTCCCCTGTTTCACAAAAGAACTGAGCAAACCAGTCCAAAAAACAAAGACACACGTCTTTCAAACTTCAATACTCTCTCTCTCTCTCTCTCTATCTCTCTATGTATATGTGTGTGTATATATGAATGAGTTCTTAGTTTCTTGTCCACATTCGTCTTTGTTGATCTGAGATTGGTTTGAGAAATGATGCTCCCGATGAAAGAGAAATTCTGGGCTTTCTTCAATAACAGATGGCTGGTGTTTGTAGCATCGATGTGGGTGCAATCTTGCGGTGGGATTGGGTACTTGTTTGGGAGCATATCGCCGGTGATAAAGAGCGCGATGGGGTATAATCAGAGACAGGTGGCCATGTTGGGTGTGGCCAAGGATTTGGGGGACAGTGTTGGGTTCATAGCGGGAAGCTTGTGCGACATCTTGCCCATTTGGGGACTGCTGCTCATCGGTGCTGTGCAGAACTTTGTTGGGTATGGTTTGGTTTGGATGATTGTTACGAACAGATTGCCTACTTTGCCTTTGTGGGTGGTCAGCTCTCTCTCTCTCTCTCTCTCTCTCTCTCTCTCTCTCTCTCTATATGTGTGTGTGTATATATATATATATATATATCTGATGATGATGATGTTAATGTTGATGATCTAGTTACATGCAACAAGTTGGGTGTTTGTTATCTGCTGATGATGATTGGTGCTTCAATGCATCTAAGCTATAATAGGCTTGGAAATCCCAGGTAGATTATTGGGTTAGATGTTGTAATGTAGAAGTATTTTGAGTGATTTGTGGAATTTTGTAGGGGCTTGGAGATTAAAAACTTTTGGTGCATGTAAACAGCTACTAAGTTGTTATTGAGTTCGATTTCGGGATATCCTCAAATGGATTCTCAACGGGAGCATCTAATTTTATTTTTTTCCTTGGTTATGGTTTTTGGTTGAATTTTTTTTTGAGGATTTTTGGTTGTCTCCTGTTTTGGCTTGTATTAAAATAGGTTCGGTTCTGTTATATCTTCTTTTAAGCTTTTGCTTTTAGGTAATTCAATCAGTTGATCTCGGATTGCGACTGAGATGCTTAGAACAATTCATATATGTATTAAGTGCCCATTTAGGCGTCCAAATGGAAATTAAACAATTTTTGTGTGTTTTACATGGTATTGAAGCCACAAACCCATCGCCTTGAATTGAAAAATCCAAGAGGATGATGGTCATCAACACAAATTCAAAATGGAGGCATTCCTTGAATGTTTAAGTACTGATTCTATAATATCAACCATAGTGATGACTCTTTAACCTTTTTAAATAGTCTCATTCAATGTGATGGATTAGTGCCTTCAATACTAAGTAAAACACACTAAATTTTTTTAATTTCATTTGGACACCCAAATGGGCACTAAATGATTAGGGCTTCCTTCTGATTTGTTGCTGTGTACTTGTCTGCCTGAAGCTAGATCTTTTCAGTTTTTGGGAAGTTAATCTATATTGAAGAGCGTTAGATCATATTTGTATACTTGGTTCTTCTGTCTTGTAATTGACAAAAGGGTAGTATACCATATTTATTTTGTTTTTGACATTTTCGAGCGAAATATAGTGGAGCATGCCAATGACTAATTTTCTCATTTTGGTTCAAACATTAATGGCCTATTTGGTTGTCCAATTCGAAATTAAACAATTCAAGAAATTTTACATAGGGTTGAAGGCATAAATCTATCACCTTGAATTAGAATATTTTAAAATGTTGTAGTTATTACCATAGTTGATGTTGTAAAGTCAATTTTAAGGAAATGATGAAATACCACTATTTTGAGTTGTCACTCTTATTTGCGATGATAACTATCATTTTCTTGAATTTGTTGATTCAAGATGAAGGAGTGTGCCTTCAATACTATGTAAACTTTCTTGAATTATTTAACTTCGAATTGGACAACCAAACTGGCCCTAAATTTATCAATGAGAATTCGTCTGAGCAAGAGGTTTGTAACTTTAGGTTGCTGCTATTATGAATTACTTAAGAAGACACTTGGTTGACAGTTGACCCTATAGAACTTAGGCTTGGAACAATTTCTTTTAAGTCATGTTAACAAAACCGAGTACTTGAACTTTGCCTGGTGTTGTTTTTGCTGAATTTTGTATTTACTTTATCTAATGAGGTCTTCCTGGTTAGAATTCTGAATGTCTGTGTATTTTTATTATTTTTAATCATGCAAAAAAATGAAGAGTGATGGACCCTTTAAAGAGGAGAGTCAAATTGAATATAAGTTAAACTGCCTTCTATAGCTGTGGATTTATACCTTATTAAGCTATTATGTGATAAAGATGTAAACAACTGACATGAGAATCATATTCCATCTGAATGCTAAATTTAAAACAAAAAATTCTTTCCTCTGCGACAAACTTGAGGCTGATTTTGTCCAAACAGGGAGAATGTTTGCTCATAGCTGGACCAATCTGTAATTTGCCCATCTTGATATAACAAAGAGTAGTATAGGAGAGTGAAAAAAAATTATGCTTTGATTTTTCAAAGTAGATAAATATTTTGGGACAACCCAAAATGGAAAAATGGCCTATCAATTATTTCACTGTTGAAAACTTGGAGGAATTCGGGTGACTAACTATGTTTTTTCGTTCATTAATTAATTCGAAAGAGTTATGGATATTTTTTCAACTATTTCACACTGGTAAAAATGTTAACTAACTTTTAATTTGCAGCTATGCATTTCTATATTTGTGGGAACAAATGGTGAGACCTACTTCAATACAGCAGCTCTGGTCTCATGCGTGCAGAACTTCCCCAAAAGCCGGGGCCCCATTGTGGGCATATTGAAGGGATATGCTGGGTTAAGTGGTGCAATTTTGACTCAGATATATACAGTGATCAATGCCCCCAATGCGGCATCACTAATTTTCATGGTTGCAGTCGGGCCATCAATGGTGATTATTGCTCTGATGTTCATTGTTAGACGTGTGGGAGGTCACAGACAAGTAAGGCCATCTGATAGTACGAGCTTCTTTTTTATCTATAGTGTATGCCTCCTCCTGGCTGCTTATTTGATGGGAGTTTTGCTGCTTGAGGATCTAGTTGATATAAGCCAGACTTTAGTCACATTATTCACAATTCTGTTGATCATTTTCGTATTGCTTCCTGTCATAATTCCTATTCTGTTGGTTTTTTTCTCAAAACCAAGACCTTCGGCGGAGGAGAGCCTTCTCCTCGGGCCTCAGAAACAAGAAACGAGTAACTCTGAGCAGAATGTAAATGAGGTCATTCTCAGTGAGGTTGAAGATGAGAAGCCTGTGGAAGTGGACTCACTTCCGGCATCAGAAAGACAAAAACGAATTGCACAGTTGCAAGCTAAACTGTTCCACGCAGCTGCAGAAGGAGCAGTGAGGGTCAAACGGAGAAAAGGTCCACGTAGGGGAGAAGATTTCACCTTATTGCAGGCATTAAAAAAGGCTGATTTTTGGCTCCTCTTTTTCTCCCTCGTACTGGCCTCGGGGTCTGGTTTGACAATTATTGATAATATGGGTCAGATGTGTGAATCTCTGGGTTTTACCAGCACAAGTATATTTGTATCCATGATCAGCATTTGGAACTTTCTTGGCCGTGTTGGTGGTGGCTACTTCTCTGAGATCATCATAAGGTGCAACTTAATCTCACGTTTTCCAAAATCACAACTTTAGTGTCTTCTCTTTTAATTATGTCGTCACATGTTTTCCTTACCCTTGTGTGTTTCTCAACCAGAAACTATGCCTACCCAAGACCAGTGGCAATGGCTGTGGTTCAGGTCATAATGGCAATGGGGCTCTTCTACTATGCAATGGGCTGGCCTGGGGAAATTTATGTTGTGACTGTATTGATAGGAGTCGGGTATGGGGCCCATTGGGCAATTGTCCCAGCTGCAGCCTCAGAGCTATTTGGCTTGAAAAGTTTTGGTGCCTTGTATAATTTCCTTACACTGGCAAGTCCTGTTGGTTCTCTAATATTCTCTGGTGTCATTGCTAGTGGTATATATGACTATGAAGCAGAGAAACAAGCTGCTCTCCAGCAGCAACATTCTAAATCTGTGCTTGCAATGCCTCTTGGGGATGATGATTCACTTACTTGTGAGGGTGCTATATGCTATTCCATAACTTGTGGGATCTTGTCAGGTCTCTGCGTAATTGCAGTTGTGTTGAGTTTGATTGTCGTTTATCGAACCAGGAGTGTTTATGCCCAACTCTATGGAAGGAGTAACTCTTGAGTTGTCTGGACAGGCAACATAGAGATTTTTTTCCGGCGACATATGCGAATGGATAATCTCCTCTTTTTTACGTGTATGGCTGGAAATCTTGTTGATGGAAAGAGAGCTGAAGAACATTTTGTTGTACATTTTACCTCAGAAACCGAAAACCTGCAAGGAAGAACTGTGATTATATTATTTTGCTTTGGTAAAACTATCCCTGTCAGGGGTGTGTGGATGTAATTCCTTGCTCTCTATTGTTTTGGTCATTTAATATTTTGGAACTGGTTCTCCTTGAACCCATAAGGTCTTTTGAAAAAAGTATGGACTATTTCATTCAATTCTAGGCTATAAGGCTGGATCATTGTTTCATAATTTGTGTTGGTGACTTAGTCACTTGGCTATTACATTTCAGAGATAAATGAATTATATACTGATGAATCTTTAAGCTTTTAATTTCCTTACAGATTTTGGGTTTTGTGATGATGGGAATTACAAAAATTTGAGATACGACTGATGGAAGCTACCAACATCCCATCTGTGAGCTTGGTGTTGAGCCCTGTAATTCAATGGAGGATTTCTCTTTGTCAAAATATACTTTTTGAGAAGCTTAAGTTTGCCCCAATTACACATTGTATCCTGGCACAGAAAATTGAAGGCACCCCCTGGAACAAGAAGCAAGTGAAAATCATTCCAGTTCTTGCAGACCATGGCTTTCATGGCTTTCATGGCTTTCAGTGGGGATTTCTTGTCAGAATGCAACAAAGACCAAACTGGTAAACAGAGTAACATATTCACGATATGTTGCCAAACTTGCAGCATAAATTTTTATGTTTAATGGATTTGGATTGAAACCTATATGCAGATTATGCTAGGGATATCCCTCTAATTATTAATCGTTACGCTGAAGCAGTAATCATTGGCCATTGTGAATATGCACCCCCTTAAAAAACAGGCATACCTCTTCTATAACATCTTTTGGCTGCACCTCTTAAGTTCTATGTAAAGAGGCTTTCCCATTCACATTGTGTCTACTTTTAATCAGACAAAGGTGAACAAAATCTCAAAGCTTGGATTTTGGGTCCTTCACCATTATATTCTACTACATTGAGACTCTTATGGAAGCACAGAGGCCTCTTAAAGAGAGTGGCCTAATCTGTGACTCAACCGTATAATATTACAAGTTTGTTGATTCTACTTACTTTTTCATTTCCTATCCAAACAATAAACTAAAGCATTAATCTTTCAAATGCTTTCCTAGTGAAACTCTGGAAGATGATACATCTCACCATTTACGGTTGACTCATTCAACGATAAGTTATAGTAGTTGTTTTTTAAATGCTTTTTTTTTTTGTTATTGGACTTGATACTTGAACCCGAGACCTTCTATTTACAAGAAAAAGAGATTGTATCGGTATTTTTTTTTTTTAATAACATGGATGAAAACTTCAATACATCAACATATATTCTTATACTAAGACTCGAACTTAAGACCTCTTCTACATAGGTTAAAAAAGTGTTAATAAGCCACAAGACCATTGGCATGTTATCAGTTCTAAATGACCATTAACACATGACAACCCGATACCTTCCATTTACAAGAAAGAGGAGAAATGCCATTGATGCTAAAAGACCATTAACACATGCCACTTGTCCATCTCATGGGGAAAGGAATCTTTTGGGTGGTAAATGCTACTCTACCCTCCGATTCAGGTTAGTCTAACTCAAGCACCCTTAACCTAACCGCAGTTAGGGAGTGAGGATACTTGCACTTTTGGCAAGCCACCCATGTGGGTCCCACTTTAACATTAAGCTGAATGCCTTTATTTTATTTTTAATTTTATTTTTAATTTTATTATTATTTTTATTTTGGCCATTAGGTTTATTTTTGTTTAACAAAGGCCTGAAATAATGCATGATAAATAATAAAAGCTCTGTCTGCAAAAGTTCTAAGGAAGCTCTATTTCACTTTTCAACACATAACGTTTGGAGATATAAATAGTAGCTTTTGTATAGTTGGAATGCCCTATCATTGACATGGCTTAAAATAAGAGTGGAAAAAAGAAAGGAAAATGGACTCATTGAAGTTGGAATTTTCCATCATATAAACTTTGTAAATTATTTTTTGATGTAAGAAACAATACATTAATTTTCTTAAAACTTTTCACTTTGATTATATTAATATGATATGATCCCATCCCATAAGTCAAAGATATGGAAAACTGCTATTGATCATAATATATTTCATTTGTTTATTGAGTAGCACGCAATTAAAAGAAACTATTAAAAAATAAATTCATTGATGTATTGATATGGAAGCAATCACATTATTGAGGAAATAAATTAATAACAAAACTTAGGAATTAATAGGCGCACTAGTCTGTGTCAAAATACTAATCTTTTCTTAGGATGTTTTGTTTTTGTAAATGGTAAGTTTTATAGATTTGGTAATAAGAAAATCCAAGCTGTCTTTTTTTTTTTTTTTTTAATTTCTCAAATGCAACATACATGCAAAGCTATGTAAAATTGGTAGGTTTTGGATTTGGCAACAAATTGAATGAGGACACTTCAAGTGAAAATCACACTCTTAGAACTTTGGTTGAAGATTTGAAAATTCAACAATCAAGCAACTTTTGCATTAATTCATAAATTGGCATCAATTTTATTTTTCAAGATTATGAAGTAAGTGCAAAGAATTAAATAATCTAAAATCATATAAAATTGGCTTATAAATTATTTGACAGTTCAGACAAGTTTGGTATCACCTAAAATTTGAAAATAAAAAAAGATAATATTGAATCTTAAAATATCCCTAATTCTTTTCATAATAATAAGGCTATTAAAAAATCAATGTATTGATGCGGTTCGACTTACATCATTTAGAAAAGAAATGAAAGATAAAAACTAAGAATCTGTAGCACTACTCAAATAAAACACGATCCGTAGTTCATGCTCAAGAAATTACAAGAAAATTTGGAAAAAATAAAGGAAATAACAAAATACAAAATATCATTAATGGTTTTTCTTTTCTTTTTTGTGGGGGGAAAAAAAAATCATTTGTGCAAGTTTCATAGAAAATCTCCACTATAATAAATTTGCCATATTTAGACAAATTGCTTATTAACCAGAGTTAAAAACTAACCCTAGTTAGGGTTTTAACTCAACACAAAAGGTTAGGTTTTGGGCTTTAAAAAAATTAATATACAAGGAAAACCCATGGTACGTATTTATTTATTTATATTTATTTTCTTCTGAATTCTGACCCTGTTTTGAGAGATTTTCCAACAAAATGCTCCTGTTTGGGCGTAATTTTTTCCTAATTTTTAAAATTTTTTTGATCTGGGTGGTATAGAAAGGCATAACAAAATTCTGAGGGAAAATTTTCAATGGCGTCTCTGCGATTCAAATTCCTGCAAATAGGTATTTATCGTCTCTCTCTCATTATATCTATATCTATCTCTATATCTATATACTCTC
This sequence comes from Liquidambar formosana, assembly GCA_039720395.1. Lineage (NCBI taxonomy): Eukaryota > Viridiplantae > Streptophyta > Magnoliopsida > Saxifragales > Altingiaceae > Liquidambar > Liquidambar formosana. The sequence goes on from CM077828.1 coordinate 30,718,070, forward strand.
ATTGTGCTTTGTATGGAATATAAATCTTATTGCCGTTTGTCTTAGATTGTGGACTGGTGATAAAGACGTTTATAGGGTTTTAGTCAAAATTACTGAATTTAGGTGATTTGAATCTGAAATCTATACTGTTATCAGAAGTTCAACACTTGTTTGTAGATCTATGGTTGATGGGTATGTTTGATTTCGCTCTATTTAGTCAATCTGAGTAGTGGATATTTGTGAGTTTCTTGTTTTTCTCAATTTTGAATAAGGATTTCTATGTTTTGGTTTCTTGTTTTCGTTTGAAGTGTCTGATAACTTGGATATTTGTTTGAGAGGGTGAAGAGCGTCAGGATTTCTGTGTGATGATCACTTACTGCTGGTTTGTTTCATGATGCTTGTAATTGGGTATGCATGAGCAATGTATTTGGGATCTTAATTCTATAGTATTTGACATTTTTTCTTTACAGCTCAATTATGCTATTTTGAAAAACTGGTATTTGAATTTGTTGAATTTCATAAGTGCTTTCGCGGGTTTTTTTGGTTTGATCGCTTAGAAGATTCTTCAGATCATAGATTGTCCATTTATTTGGAATTGATGGAATTTGGAAGAGGCATTCATTAGGGTCTTTTTAGGATTGTTATTATGGTTTTGTTTATTAATGCCCCTTTGTGTTCAGCGATAATCTCGGTGTCTTTATTTTCCTTCTGTGTTGCTGCAGTTTTCTTATTTTGGATTCACTTTTTTGGTGTATTAGGCGTTTGACAATTGAAGGTAACTTCTTTATGATACAAGCGAGATTATCGGGTTGTAGAGTTAGAAGTTGGCAGTTGGGATCTTGTTGATATATTGGTGGTCCATAGTTAATAGAGGAGGAAATAAAGTAGGAAATTATTGGTGATCAAAAACCGAGGTTGACAAACATTGTGAAAATGGAGTGTAATAAAGATGAGGCTACTAGGGCTAAAGAAATTTCTGTGAATAAGCTTACAGAGAAGGATTTTTCTGGAGCAAAAAAGTTTGCTTTGAAGGCCCAAAATTTGTATCCTGGCCTTGAGGGTCTTGGTCCATTGCTGGAAATTCTTGATGTGTACATCTCTGCTGAGAAAAGAATAAATGGGGAAGTTGATTGGTATGGAGTTCTTGGTGTGGATCCCTTAGCTGATGACGACACAATAAGGAAACAATACAGGCGACTGGCTCTAACTCTTCATCCTGATAAAAACAAATCAGTAGGGGCTGAAGGGGCCTTTAAAATTCTATCTGAAGCATGGGCTTTATTGTCTGATAAATCCAAGAGAACAGCATACGACCAGAAGCGGAATTCACGGGGTATATATCAGAAAGTTCCAACCACAAATCCACCGGTGCCAGGTGGTAAGAACGGTTTCCATAATTTCACCAAGAGTAACAACTCGAATGCAAGGAATCAGCAGAGTGCCACTCGTCCCAAGCCTGCTGCGGCTCCTCCACACCCGTCAAAACCCAACACATTTTGGACTGTGTGCAATGGCTGCAAAATGCAGTATGAATACCTTAGAAATTATCTCAACCACACTCTTCTTTGTCCCAACTGCCATGAGCCCTTTTTTGCTGTTGAGATGCAAGCCCCACCTACAAATGGTTCCACCCCATGGGCTTCCTATCAGCAGCGTCAGAATTCAAGCAGTCCGACAACGAATAAGAACACATATGCTCCACGAACAAAACCTTCTTCTGCTCCAAATGTGGGACAAGCAGGGTTTTCTGGTGTTAGAAGTGCATCAGCATCACCTTCCACAGCTGCTCAAGCTGCACGTATGCCAATGGAAAAACAAAAAAGAGGTCGTGAAGAGACTCAGACAGCTGCCTTGAAAGAGGAGGCTATTCGGAGGAAAATTCATGCTTCTAAAGGTTTAGGTGCTGGCTTAGCTACCGAGTCTTCCAATCCTGGTTCCAGTTCTGTTCACAAAGGAGACAGGCCTATGAAGAAAAGGCGCATAGAGATGACAAATCAAATGGCAGCGGGAAATGGAGGAGTTGGCATGCGAAGTGTACCTGGATTTCAAAAGGCTAATTGTGAAACAGAAAGGGTCAATGTTTTCGGAAGTAATAGGCCCAATGGTACAAGGGAATTGTCACAGCTAGAAATTCGAAATATACTGAAGGAGAAAGCGATGAAGGAAATTCGCAAGAAGCTGGATGAATGGAGCATAGCTGCTCTCTCAAAAACTACAGATAAAGAGGGGAGGGAGAAGGAGAAAGAGACACAAAAAGCTGCTGTGAATGGTGTTCAAGCTGATGCGAGCAAGCATATAGAGTCTGTGAATAACAAGGACAGAATTGAGGCCAAAAAGTCTTCTCCTGCCATGTCTGCTGTTGATTCTGATACAAAAGGCTCTGAACCCCTATCAATGAGTGTTCCTGATCCAGATTTTCATGATTTTGACAAGGATCGTACTGAAAGGTCATTTGGTGATAACCAAGTTTGGGCTGCCTATGATGATGATGATGGAATGCCTCGTTATTATGCTATGATTCATAGTGTGGTATCCTTGAAACCATTCAAGATGCGGATCAGTTGGCTTAACTCCAAAAGCAACAATGAACTGGCCCCACTAAGTTGGGTTGGTTCTGGATTTTCCAAAACTAGTGGGGATTTCCGGATAGGCAAGTATGAAGTCAATAACTCCCTCAATTCTTTCTCTCACAAGGTTAAGTGGACAAAAGGCACAAGAGGAATCATTCGAATATATCCTAGGAAGGGAGATGTCTGGGCTCTTTACAGGAACTGGTCCCCTGATTGGAATGAGCTTACCCCGGATGACGTGATACACAAATACGACATGGTGGAAGTTCTCGAAGATTATGATGAGCAGCAAGGTGTGACAGTTGCTCCACTGGTTAAAGTTGCTGGTTTCAAGACAGTGTTTCACCAGCATTTGGACCCGAGGGAAGTCAGGACCATTCCAAGAGAAGAGTTGTTTCGGTTCTCACATCAAGTTCCTTCTTACTTGCTCACAGGTCAAGAAGCTCAGAATGCTCCCAAGGGTTGCCGGGAGCTTGATCCAGCAGCTACGCCATTGGAACTTCTTCAGGTAATAACAGAAGTGAAGGAGGAAGAGATGGTGGATGCTGCTGAAAATGTTAAAGAAGATCAGTTTGGAAGTGTGAAAAATGCTAAGGAAGAAGAGCTACTGGAGAATGCCAAAATAACCAAGTTAAAAGGGCCAATAGAGGATGCTGGAAAAGTTGAGGCAGAAGTGATGACGGCGAAGGAAAAAGAAACTGAGGACGAAGAGAGAGTGGGAAAAACCGAACAAGCTAAAGAAGAAACAACGTTGGAGAATGGTGAGTAATCACCATTTCGGATTTGTGGACTATATGGACTTGATTCATGGACAGTTATACTCTGTTTGGTTGTCAAGAAGATTGCGGAAGGAGTTTGAAAATTTGGAAGCTAACAACCATTTTTCTGATGCAAATAGTTGTGAGATTCCCATTTTTATTTTCCTTTGTTTTCTTGGAAATTAAGCAGTGGTTAATGGTGTACAATCATACCAAAAATGGTCTGGCAGAGTCTTTTCCTTTGCTGTATAATGGTGGGCATACAATTTTGTTCGAAGTTTTGGGCAGCAATCCCATTAGTCTGATCTCAGCTGTATCTACAACCTGAAGACATTTCGGGAGGTGAATTTACGTGGCTTACATAGTTCATGGGAACTGACAGCTCAACCTCTGATAGGCTAAGCTCATAGTTTGCTGCCTGCAATAGCTGGTTTTTTTTTTTTTTAATTATTTTTTTTTTATCAAGCCTTTTAAAGGACTAATTATTTGCAGCTGGGAAAATTTGCTTACCCAGAAGCTGCAGATTTTCTTGATAAACCTTACAGTTGTTTACAATTTTCTTTTCTTGTTCTTATATCAAACTTGAAAGGGGTTTCAGCTTTATGTCTCTTTCTCAAACTTAGTACTTTTCCAATCTTCATTTTATGTGTATATCTTTCTCAACTATAGTAGTTCTCTTTCGTGGGGTACAGTGTCGGGTCGAATATATTCCGTTTTTAGTTTCTTGTTGGAATAATTTTTCTTGATTGTTGTTACTGTATTAGAATTCATACTTCTCGTTCTTTGGTTTTGATTTGTAATCCTCCCTTATATTTATTTTCTACTTCATGCATGGTTTGGTTGTTGTGCAAAGGTAATTTAAGAACTGATACTGGAATTTTACTACCATTCCAATTACAAATAGTTGTATGATTTCCATATTTGATTATAGACTTGGATGATAACATTTCATCTGTTTACTCTATGGTTCATAATGCATTGGATATTATTTTTTCTTCCAAATTGTTAGAAAATCCTTCTTCCCCCTTTCCCAGTTTTGAGCTAAAATTTATATTTCAGCAATTTTTCTCCTTGTTCTCTACATGGAACAACATCATTACAAGCATTGAAGAGTATACAATGTTAAAAGGTTAGGGTTAGGTGAAGACGGAACCAATATGGCCCTCAGTATATATGACGCTGAGAGACTTCACCACCTAAGCTAGGTAGTACCTTTAGCCCTTCCTTTAGTTGAATGCTCTGTTTGATTGTTTATAAATGGTATGAGAGAAATAAAAGTTGCAAAGTAAACACAGCCACTTCAAAGTTCTGTACTGTATATGGACTGATGAGTACCTTATCTTTGAACACTCCATACCAGATTTGAAGGAAGGTAGGAAATGATTCATACAAATAGCATTCCTTCTGAAGAATTGCCATAGACTAAAACATGGTTTCCACTGACAAAACAGTATAATCTGATAGAAACTGGTGGCTATAGGTCATTCTGGATGGTTTTGACCCACAAACCAGCAAAATAGCCATATGGGTCGAATTTGAAAAATCATTCTAAGTCAGCCAGATTGAGGATAGAATTTGACACACTCATTGTCAGGAAAATCCAAAAAAATTGAGTTATCAAGTAAAGTGGGTTTTATGAGAGGGACATTTCTATTCTTGTTAGGTTGTTATATTGGGGCTAGTGGAGAGAGCTTGTGAATGGTGCCATGTGAGCAACTTGTGGCCCCCTATTTGAAAACCTCACATATATCCATATCCACTTTGACATGCTTATTTTGTTTAATACCTTTTTGTCTATTAAAAATCATACCTTAATAAAGAATCATAGATTAAGACTTTAATTTATTAAATAAAAAAAACTCTAAATTAGGACAGCGGTCCATTATCTGGCCCAAAAGGTTGAAGCTATTTTTAGATTTCTTAATGGAAGCACAATTCAAATTGCTTTGTTTGAAGGCATATTCTAGTATGAATAATTCAACTTCTGAAATTCTAGAACATGCCATGGAAATAGATGCTTTTAGAAAAGAAATGCTTTAAAAACATTTTCCCACAAGAGGAACATCGTGTGTGAGAGATCTGATGTTGTCCGCACTCCACAGTACTATATTCCATTTATGGCCAATGGCTTTTGGGTGCAATTTTTTTTTTTTGGTTTTAGCTTTTAGGTGCCATTGCCCCCACACAAATGAGGCTTATAAAACATAAGCAGGTTCATTGTACGATGAGTCAAAGGGGCTGTGTATTTGCATTGAATATATATATATATTATATTAAAAGTAAAATAGAATATTACACAAAGCAAGGAAGGAGATGGTAATGCATGCATTTCTTTTCGCTTTCACCAGAAGTGGTGGAAATAAATAAGCACTTGAATGGTATAGCAAAATTCTTTAAGCTTTTTGCACGAAAAAAAAAAAAAAAAAAAAAAAGGGAGAGAGAAAAAGGGGAGAAATCTTTAAGTTTTAAGTTTTTAGTTTTCAATTTGAGATTTTCTCTAAGGCTCTATTTGGTTTGCGGATTTTATCAAGGAAAAAAAATAAAATATGAAGAATTGTACTTTTCTTTATTTGGTTGCAATGGAAAATTAGAGGAAAAAGAAAAATTGGAATAACTTTGACTTGATATGATTTAATCTTTTCCTTTCATTTTCTTTCCTCCTCATTTTTTTTTCCTTAGTAGAATCCATGAACCAAATAGAGGGTAAAGAAAAAATATTCAATTTCCTTTTTTTTTCTTTTTTTTTTTTTTTGTTAGGAAGAAAAATTAACAAAAAATGATCCATGGCCATCAAAGATCATCAATGATCGCGTGACTATTTTACCCTGATCTTTAATTTAGGTTTATACAAAATGGTTAACTGATTTGAATTCATATATATATATATATATTTTATGTTAAAAGTAAAATAAAATATTACACAAAGCAAGGAAGAAGATGATAATGCATGTGTTTCTTTTCACTTTCACCAAAAGTGGAGGAAATAAATAAGCACTTGAATGGTATAGCAAAATTCTCTAAGTTTTAAGTTTTCACTTTCCAGCTTTCAATTTGAGATTTTCTCCAACCCTCTATTTGGTTCATGAATTCTACCAAGGTAAAAAAAAAAAAAAAAAAGAAAATAAAATAAATGAGAAGAAAATAAAATAAAAGGAAAAGATAAAATCATATAAAGTCGAAATTATTCCAATTCTTTTTTTTTCTAATTTTTCATTGCAATCAAATAAAGAAAAGTAGAATTTCTTATATATATATTTTTTTTCCTTGATAAAATCTGCAAATCAAATAGAGGTTAAAGAAAAAATATTCAACTTCTTTTTTTTTGGGAAGAAAAATTAACAAAAAATGATCTATGGCTATCAAAGATTATCAATGATCTCATTACTATTTTACCCTGATCTTGAATTTAGGTTTATACAAAATGGTTAACGTACTGATTTGAATTCATATTTATTATGAACAAACGTTGGACATAACGACCCCTCAAATTTTAAAAACTATCTATGGCACCCAAAAAAGAAAAAAAAAAAGAAAAGGAAAAACACTTTAAGAGTGAAAATTGAAAGCGAAATAAATTAAGGAAGAAAGGGGTAGTTTTTGAAGGAAAATGGTGGGTTTTTTTTTTTTTTTTTTTTTTTTTTTTTTTTAATGGGAAAAACCCAAAAAGCCCATTACGAAGTGCCCCAATTATCCAAACAGGCAGAGGAGACGCAGGATAAGCAATTTTTGTATTTGAACCATTTGAGTCACACTCAAAAACCAAACAAGAGGTCTCCGATATGTAAGAATCTGCACGGCTGGATCTTATCCCCTTTCTCCCCCTACATCTCCAACCCTTAAAATCTCATCATCTCCCTTTTCCCCTTCTGATCGAAGCCCCCTTCTACCAAACCTTCAAAACACACACAACACTTTCCAATTTTCCGCAACAAAAAAAACAGAAACACAAAACCAAAAAAAAAAAAAAAAAAAACACACACACACACAACACCCCCCCTCACCCCTCTCCACCCAATGGAGAACAACAACCCGCAGCAACAACAACAACAACAAGCCCAGTCATCACCGTACCCAGCCCAACCACCACCGCCGCCGCCGCCGTTCCACCACCTCCTTCAACAGCAACAGCAGCAGCTCCAAATGTTCTGGTCCTATCAACGGCAAGAGATCGAACAAGTCAACGATTTTAAGAACCACCAGCTCCCATTGGCTCGCATCAAGAAGATTATGAAGGCTGATGAGGACGTCCGCATGATCTCTGCTGAAGCGCCCATACTCTTCGCGAAAGCCTGCGAGCTTTTCATTTTGGAACTCACGATACGGTCGTGGCTACATGCGGAGGAGAACAAGAGGCGGACGTTGCAGAAGAACGATATAGCGGCGGCGATTACGAGGACGGACATATTCGATTTCTTGGTGGATATAGTGCCGAGGGATGAGATCAAGGACGAGGCTGGGTTGGGGATGGTGGCGGCAGCGACGGCGGGGACGACGGCCAGTGGGGTGCCGTATTATTATCCGCCGATGGGGCAGCCGGCGGCCGCTCCGGGGATGATGATTGGAAGGCCGGCGGTGGATCCGACAGGGGTTTACGCTCAGCCGCCGTCGCAGGCGTGGCAGTCTGTGTGGCAGACGGCGGATGATGGGTCGTATGGGAGCGGAGGGAGCAGTGGGCAAGGCAATCTCGATGGCCAAGGGTAATGTGGTTTTGTGTTCCTAGTTCTATTTGTTGAATTCTGAGTTTTCTTACAGATCTGACTTTTAAGGGTTTGTGATTATGTGGAGGATCTATGTTCTATGAATGGTCTTTGTTCAAAGGTTTTGCCTTTTGGGTCTTATGTTTCTTTGCACTAGTGTTGCTGCAACCTTATGTTATTCTTGCCTGTTATGCATATGACAAGTGTTGCTTGTTACTTGTTACTTGTTACTTGTTGCAGTATGTGAAAATTGGTTGAACCCTTTTGTCCTAATATATTCTGGAAACTTTCTTTCTTGCTTTGTAGGAAAATGGTTTGAACCCCTTTTGTTTAAATTATACTGGAAACTTTCTTTTTGTTTGGATTGGTGTTGGGGGAATTTGTGTTCAATATTTGGAGGCATTTTTTGACAGTATAACGGAGTTTGTAAGTGATCAGGGTATATGAAATGCCATTTGCATCCCTCCTCTAGAAGATGTTTTTAGTCAGACTATGCAACAAGTGGGTGGATAGATGTTGAATGTTGTCACGGGTTCAATCACTTGTTGGAGATGGCTGTTTTAGGCGTAGTATTAGAGGAGGAGGAAAGATTAATGGAGGTGGTCGAAGCGTTTTTATGAGGTTCTCCTTGATGTCATGTGGTTTAGCTCGGAGATCTTTATTTGAAGGAGAAGTTGGGCAGGCTATGGGTGATTTGTGTGGAGATGAAATGTTAGGTATAGATTACATTGGTAAAGATGATCTTGCTTGACTTAGTGAGGATGGTATTGGAGTTTTGATGCTGACAATGTTTTGGGAAAATTGATAAATCAACACACACTTTGATTCAAGGAGGAGCAGTGGTCATGAAGTTTGTTTTGTGCGAATAAGCCTAACAGACATTTTTTTAATATGGTTATATCATTTTTTTTTTCTTTTTATGTTGTTTGAAACTTATTTTGAATGGTTCTAACACCCACTTTGATTCAAAGAGGAGCAGTGGTCATGAAGTTTGTTTTGTGCAAATAAGCCTAACAGACATTTTTTAATATGGGTATATCATTTTTTTTCTTTTTTCTTTTTCTGTTGTTTGAAACTTATTTTGAATGGTTCTAGAATGAAAATGTCCGCCCCACCCCAAGCCACCATGCATTGCAAAACCACGTGCCACTCGCTGACATGTGGCTTTGGGAACTCATCAGTCTTTTGTCTGTTTTGACTGTGACTTTCGAGCATAATGCAATAACCCCAACATAGAGAGCCCTTCTTTTTTTTCTTCCTGGTGTAGCCAATTATTTTGAATGGTTCCAAAATGAAAATGTCTACCCCATCCCAAGGCACCATGCATTGCAAAGCTGCATGCCACTGGCTGACATGTAGCTTTGGGAAATTATCAATCTTTTGTCTGTTTTGACTCTGATTTTGCAGGCATAATGCGGTATCATATGAAGCTTATAACTATTGAACTCCAATTGTTGATATTACAAAGACCGGAATGTTATAAGTTGACACTAATCTATATCATGGCATAACACCAACATAGAGAGCCCTTCTTTTTCTTTCTTTTTTTTTTCTTGATCAATTTCTTGGAATTTTCTGAAACATGGCATATCGAATGAAATTTCTAATTGGTAAGGTTTCCACTAAAGAGGCATACCTACTACTCCACACAATAGAATTGGGTTGGAATTGGCTTCACATACCTATTTGGGCCCTCCACCTAATAGCTTATTTTTTTAGGTTGGAAACTTAACAGGGTATTTGAGCTTGTTGTTCTTGAACCCGTTTCGTTCATGAGCCCGCCTTTGTTGTTCATGTGATAGGCTTGTTCTTGTCATGTTATGCCTACATGTGAGGGGAGTGTTGAGAAAGTCCCACATCCCACTTCGCCCAAATATTGGGTTTGAATTGGCTTCATATACCCGCTGGCTTTTAGGTTGGGAACTTAATAGTTACTAACTTGCACATATGGTAAAGAGGCATGCCTACTTTACACAAATAGAAATCACTGAAGAGACATCTCTGAAAGTGTTCCATACAACACAAACCAGAAATTACCACCTTGCAGCTATTAATGTCTCTAAAATGTCTTTTAAGAGTTTAAACTCCACACGCAATCTCAGATGTCTTTTAAGAGTTTAAACTCTACACACAACACACAGATGCACACGCACGCACGCACACACACACACACACACACACACACACACACAAGGGCAGGAGACATGCTAACTGCTTGAAAACAGGATTTTCCCACTGCTTTTTTCCAACTGTTATCATTTGGAAATTTGCCAACTGGTCATTTTTATTTTTTTATTATTTTAAATAGTAAGATTTAGAATAAGAAATGAAATTCTTGGTCCTTACATTTCCATTAATCGTTATCTATTAATACTATTCTGTGTTCCAGCATTCTTGTCATGATGTAGTTTGGGGTACTTCTTGTGTAGTTTGGTGTAAGTTTATATTTTTGGATCTTCAATTGTATTGGTCAAAAGATTCATGGTACCTACCAAAGGAAAAGAAGGAAAAATAAAGAGAGAGACAAAAAGAGAGAGAATATTTGAATATTTTTCCTTGCCCTATACCCTATGCCCTATGCCCATATTGTGATATGTGAGCTGCATCATAGAACTGTTGAGAAATATGTGGATGGCTATCTTTTGAATAATTGGTTTGGGATTTTTTGAATGTTTTTGGTAAAAGGATATATTTTGGGTTGCTCCAATCATTGGGTTTAATGTGCCTTTTTACTGATGTTTCATTGCGTTGTAGGGAATCAGATCATAGCTTAGCATAATACAAACTGTGAAGTTTTTTGTATATGGTTGTATGTTTGCCCATTTTCAATCAATCAATTTAAACTAGGAGTGGAAACCTTATGAATTGAAATTACAGGATATTGTTTTTCATAACATTTGGAATGAGTTCTCATAAAAAAATATGTACATATATATAATTAAATTTCAAAAATATATATGTATTTGAAATGAATCTTTTTTGCTTTTAGATAGATCATAGCATAAAATGGAATCTCAGTTTCCTTAGATTTTATTTGAAATAAGGTCTTTTATTGAATATGAAAATGGCTTCATTGCTAATTCTCACTATCATTTGATGAATTGGTGTTACATGATGGACTTCAGACTTTGTGCATTTAAAATGCTACATAGAAGCAAAATTTAATCCTTGTACTATTATGGATTTTTAATATTTGTACTGATGATTGTATTGTGGATTGAATTATAGATGCTAAAAGATTTGTATGAATGTTTTTTCTAGATAGAATGGCTTCATTTCATAGTTGCAATGCTTTCCTTTTTTCTGCAGTTGAGCAACTCATTTGCAGATACTATGGTGCTGTGTGGGGCTATGGAAGATTATTGAGCATGCCAATGCTACATTGGGATTTGCTTGCTTATGAATTTTAAATGCTCTTGTCTGCTATTATTTATGGAAACTGGTTCTTATTGTAATGACTTCATTAGAAACTTGTTAAAATTTTCATCTGATTCAATGCAGTGACTCAAGTGCTGCTATGACTTAACCTAATCATATCCTATGTGCAGCATAGTTCAAAGTCTCAATCTCGATCGTTGTCGCGTTTTGGTCTTGGTTATCTCATCTCGTCCATTTCGTTGTGTTTTGGGCAAGACATAACTTTACGCATTAAAGAATATTTTTAAAAATTCAAAACATTTAAAAAATATATATTGGAACCATTAAATAACCAAATAAATGACTTGGGACACATAATATGGTCAAACATATCAAAAAAGATCCTAGCGAGCTATTATAATTTAAAAATACTCTATGATTAGGTTTTGCATACCAAAAATAATAAAAAATAACACAAATAAACACAACATATTAATGATCAAGTATTTGTTTTTATTGACGGGTATTCATTAAGACTTCATTTTTTTTTAAAAATAATACCTTATTATATATTTGATTCGTTCTCAAATATCATCTTGCCTTTGAATGAGACGGGGTTAACCCAGCGAGATCTTGTTCGTCTCGAACGAGACTTTAAACCATGATGTGCAGTTATGGGAAATGGATCCATATGTTGAATGATTCTATCCCTCTTATTGTATTTTCGCATAATGGTTGCACCACATAGATCTTAGTTGAAATTTTTGTTTAATAAAATTTTGTTTGTAATAGTAATTTGTCAAAATGACGCCTTTTTTTTTCTTGGGTACACGAATGATTACGAGTTAAGAAGATTACAACTTTGGAACATGCCTGATCCTATTCTTCTTAGGCTGGATTCGCTTGGGAAGTCCTCTGGAATTAGTTTTAGCCGGAAGGATAGAAAATATTAATTTAAGCTGGAGCAGTCTCTTTTTTTTTTTAACTTCCTCTTTTGGTGACATGGATCTACGTACAGGATTGAAACCCCAACTTCCAAAATGGTTTTAATTGGGATGGGAATGGGAATTTGATGTCAAAACAGGGCTTGAGTGGGTTGTGATAGACTGCTAGCGATTGACGCAAGTGCTCCTCAATTTGACATTGACTCCACGACACATCTTTGGTGGGTGATGGGTCTTAGGGTTGAAGTCTGCAATGGGCAGTGTTCGGAATTATTGTCATGCCATTAGTGAAGTGTCCACTAGTGTATTAGGGGGACTACTAGATCAATCTATGATTCAATCAGCTTGTGGGAACGTTTGCTTTGTAGTCCGTTTAGGTCTTTTTTATCATTGGATACTACTATTATGGTCATTCTCAGATAGAAAAACCACTTTGATCACCTCCTTCTACCCTTTTAAACCTAGCAAAAAAAAAGAGAAAAGATGGCACATTGTAGCACTTCTCATGTCAAATACATATCAACAGTAGCACTTCTCATGTCAAATTTATTTTGCCATTGCGTCTCCCAATCCATTTCTTTTACCCTTTATTTGGTTCATGGATTCTACCAAAGGAAAAAAAAAGGAAGGGAAAAAAAAAAAAGGAGGAAAGAAAATGAAAGAAAAAGATAAAATCATATCAAGTCAAAATTATTCCAATTTTTAATTTTCTTATAATTTTCCATTGCAACCAAATAAAGAAAAGTACAATTCCTTGTATTTTATTTTTTTTTCTTGATAAAATCCGCAAACCAAATAGAGCTTAGTGTAAGTTAATTGCCATTATTCAGGTGATGTAGAGATGCTTGGTTTATCTATATGGTTGGATGATTCAGATTAAAAATTGAAAAAATTATTACTGAAATAATCGAAATGACCTTAATGGAGTAATTTTTATAACTTTTAATCCGGAATTATCTAACCACTCATCTAGCTGTATAAATGAATTCCATAGCTGGGAGAATACAGGGTGGGTTATGTAATTCAAACCTCCAGTCAACTTGAGAATGTTCAAAGTGATAAACTTGGAGGAACCTGAGCCATAGAAGGGGGTGGATTATTTCGAACGGTCATGTTAACTTCTATTCTTGTTCACACAAAATTTAAGAATCTTATCTCAAAATGTAAAACGAACATTTTTACAAATAAATTATTTTACGTAAATACCCTCATTCCTCCCTACCCGAAGGTCCCAAACAAGTAAAAAGGGCAGGGCATTTGCGGGAAGGGGGATGCGTGAATTTACATGTTACAGTAAGTCGGTAACAAATCCAATTTTGAAGGATTCTTCATCACCATACGCCCGCCTCCTCAACCAGAAACCCTACGAAGAGCCCTCTGTTTCACTCTCTGCTCCTCAAAAATGGCGGCCACCGCTGCAAAACCCTCCATTTCCAACCCTTCTCTTTTCCCTTCTTTTAAATCTCCAAAACTCCATTCCAGATTTACTCTTACCTTCTTCTCAAATCCCACAAAACCCACTCTGCATCGCCCTCTCCACATCTCCAACTCCCTCTCACATTCCAACTCCAAACCCACCGCCGCCACCACCACCACCCCCACCCCCCAAACCCCGGAAACTTTCATTTCCCGATTTGCCCCTAATGAACCCAGAAAAGGCTCCGACGTCCTCGTCGAAGCCCTCGAACGCGAAGGCGTTACCGACGTCTTCGCCTACCCTGGCGGCGCATCCATGGAGATCCACCAAGCTCTAACCCGATCCACCATAATCCGCAACATTCTTCCTCGTCACGAGCAAGGCGGCGTCTTCGCCGCCGAAGGCTACGCCCGCGCCTCCGGCCTTCCCGGCGTTTGCATCGCCACTTCTGGACCTGGAGCTACCAATTTAGTCAGTGGGCTCGCCGACGCTATGCTCGATAGCATCCCTATCGTCGCCATCACCGGCCAGGTCCCCCGGAGAATGATTGGGACGGACGCGTTTCAGGAAACTCCGATTGTCGAGGTAACTCGTTCGATCACCAAGCATAATTACCTTGTCCTTGATATAGAAGATATTCCTAGAATTGTGCGTGAGGCGTTTTTTCTTGCTACCTCTGGTCGACCGGGTCCAGTTTTGATTGACATTCCGAAAGACATACAGCAACAGCTTGTGGTTCCTGATTGGAATAGACCCATGAGATTACCTGGGTACATGTCAAGGTTGCGAAAATCTGTGGATATTACCCATTTAGAACAGATTGTGAGGTTGATTTCCGAATCGAAAAAACCGGTTTTGTATGTGGGTGGCGGGTGTTTGAACTCGAGTGAAGAGTTGAGACGGTTTGTGGAGCTTACTGGGATTCCTGTGGCGAGTACTTTGATGGGTTTGGGTGCATATCCGTGTTCGGATGAGTTATCTCTTCAAATGCTTGGAATGCATGGGACTGTTTACGCGAATTATGCTGTGGATAAATCTGATTTGTTGCTAGCATTTGGAGTGAGGTTTGATGATCGTGTGACGGGGAAACTTGAGGCTTTTGCTAGCCGAGCTAAAATTGTTCACATTGATATTGATTCAGCTGAGATTGGGAAGAATAAGCAACCCCATGTGTCGATTTGTGCGGATGTGAAATTGGCATTGGAGGGAATAAATAGGTTGTTGGAGGGGAAAGGTGACAAGGATTAAACTTGATTTTTCAGCTTGGAGGGAGGAGCTGAAAGAGCAGAAAGTGAAATACCCGCTAAGTTTCAAAACTTTTGGGGAATCTATTTCTCCTCAGTGTGCAATTCAGGTGCTTGATGAATTGACCAATGGGGATGCAATTATAAGTACTGGTGTTGGGCAGCATCAGATGTGGGCTGCACAATGGTATAAGTATAAGAGGCCTCGCCAGTGGTTGACATCAGGGGGATTAGGGGCTATGGGTTTTGGATTGCCTGCTGCAATTGGAGCTGCTGTTGCAAAACCCGATGCCATTGTTGTAGGACATTGATGGTGACGGAAGTTTTATTATGAATGTTCAGGAGTTGGCGACAATCCGGGTGGAGAATCTCCCCATTAAGATAATGCTGTTGAATAACCAGCATTTGGGTATGGTTGTTCAATGGGAGGATCGGTTCTATAAGGCTAACAGGGCCCACACATATTTAGGAAACCCATCAAAAGAGTCCGAGATATTCCCAAATATGTTGAAGTTTGCAGAGGCATGTGAGATACCTGCTGCCCGTGTGACAAAGAAGGGAGATCTTAGGGCAGCGATTCAGAAGATGTTGGATACCCCTGGGCCATACTTACTGGATGTAATTGTGCCTCATCAAGAGCATGTCCTACCTATGATTCCCAGTGGTGGGGCCTTTAAAGATGTGATCACCGAGGGTGATGGAAGATCAACATATTGATCTTTCAGAGCAGCGTATCTGTTACCATGCATTGTATATACATGTTGGGCAATTGCTGGCTTCCTGTAAAGGTGTGGCAAGTTTTTTGGGTTGTAACCTAGTTCTTTGTGGTATTTTGATGGTTGCTTGGATGAATTGTACTAGTTTCTCCATAATAATCTCTTTTGTACTTTCGTTGATGCTATGAAGGATCTGTTTTTGGTTTTTTATTTTTTTACTGTCTGATCTGAAATATTCAATTAACTTTATGGGGATAAGCTGTTATGCACTGGAGAAATTTCAATTTTGAAAGATCGTTTCTATAATGAATTTTTTGGTGTAGTGAATTGTATACTCCAAATTTAGGTGCCCAATGTTGTCACTGAAAGCTCTTTGTCACTGCAAGTATGAGACATTAAAAAACCTAATCTAGTCATGAGCTACTTAAGCTGAATTCTAGACTTTCAAATGCTTGAAGTGATGATGAAATGAAATCAAACAAAGATGAATGGATAGAAAACCTTGGAATATTTTTCTTTCATTTCGATACTTTACCAAGTCAGGAATGAGTCTGTTTCATCTAACTCCTAAGATGATTGCTTTCCTTTATTAAAACCTAATAGTTGTGATCCCGGTCATAGTGGATTAGAACGATGAGGTTGCATATGGTTATACTAGGTCCCTGGATTAGTTTTATGCTGGAGACATGGTGCTTTGGTTGAGAATATGCATGTATTAATGTATATGTATGCATATGTGAAGTCTTGGAAATATGGCAGTGGAGAGGTGGTTTACATGAATTGAGTCCTCAAGGATCAGAATTGCTTATCTGCTCATGCCCACCATTGTATATAGAAGTTATTCAGAAATTGAAGAGAGGTATTTGGATCACAACGGTACCTTCATAAGTAGAATCCATTGATAGTCTTGCACTCTTGCTTTCTGAGAATGAGTTCTAATTTTTAGAGGGAAGAAAAAATAACTACTGAACTTGGAACAAGCACACCCTCTTTAACAATTTTTATGGCTTGCAATTAGATCCATTGGGGATTTCAGTTTCTTAGAGAAATCGTCTGTTTGACAGCTTAGCAAAAAGATAACTCATGCTCCTTGTTTAAAACTCCGAAGTGCAAACATGGATAGATACTGCTTAAACCAATTTAAACAGATTTACATTCTCAATACAAATACTCCTTACTCATAAACGCGAGCTTAAGCTGTTGTTGTATCAAAGGATTTCCTCTTGACCAAAAGGCAAGTGATCCTTGAAGGATGAGCATGTGTATTGTCAAGACTACACAACACGAAGTCAGGCCGGTGAAGCTGCTAGGTTTAACCGATCCTCCCCCACAACCAGGGCAGTTGCATCAAGCAGAACATGCCATGTGTTTCGATGGGCTTCTGAAACCCAATGCATGGAGTAACGAGTTCCATTCACATCGGCCGGGTAAGAAAATAGCCCCTTGGGACTGTGCTTACACTTTCTTCTGAAGTATTGGCTAAGTTGTGATCCCTTGATCCTCAAATCTAGCCAGGTTTCTGGTGCTGAGATCACTTTTGATTCCTTGTAACTTGCAAATTCCTTTATGTAATCCATGTCTTCCCCTAGAATGGTCATGTAAAAATTTCCCCGGAAGAAAGGGTAGCTCTCCCCTACTAACATCATGGCATCTTTGGAGTTCGGCGTAAAGAGAACGAGGTATTCATCATCATGTAATCCACAGTGTTTCAGAACTTTGTTTCGAGCTTGGATTTCAGGGATTGAGATGAAACTGCCAGGAAAGGAGGATTTCTTGGTGAGGATATCCAGCAATCTTGATGGCTCCAGCTGAGTTTTGTCTAGATCAGGGAGATTACTTCCAAAGGAAGCTGTGGACTCCCTAAAACTACCCCTGGGTGACTTTCGCTTATCGTCGAGGGTGGACTCTGAAGACTCCTCGCTGATACAAAGACCAGAGAGATCAATCTTTGCTCCTTCTTCAACAAGCCCATTAGAGTATTGTGGGTACTTTGCAAAGACATACTGTTCAACATATTGCATTTCTGTTGGTGTGATCGGGCCAGACCATCTGAGATCGAGACCGTGGAGTGTCGATATGGCTTCGGCTACTATGTGAGCTGGAATCACGGTATGTGCTTTCTGTTTTGATTCCAAATATAGTTGAAATAATAAGAACTCAAATTAGATTACAGATCTTTACGATGAAATTCATGGAAACTTGATGGGAAACAAAGTTACAATTTGAAAATACCTTAACAACCATGCTGCTTGGTCTGCCATTTTGTATTGGTGACTTGGGTATCTTAGCAAAAGGGGATTCTCTAAATTCACCTTCCATCATGGCCTGATTTTTTGTCAATTTTCCTGTGAGAATCTTTGAAATTTTTTGCTATGAAAATTTTCAAAGACAGACTTCTAGATAAAAAATAAGGAACTTCACTTTAAGTTACAAGTACTCACCTTGGATCCTGCAACAATCTTTTCTTTAGTATTCCTCCCTATACTTAGGTATGTTCGAACAAAAACCCAACCAAAACAGAGCTAGGAAGTTGAAGAAAAAGGTTGAAAATATGGGAGAAAGAATAGAGGTATGCCTGAACGAAAGCCCAGCCAGAAAACCCCCAAAGCCTAGCTTGTTGCTTCAGAAATGAGTTTGAAGTGGGATATCTAAGAAATTAGAACAATCTGTAGTGAAAACAATGAAAGAGTGGATAAACTAGGGGAAGAGATTAACTAGCTAAACTCATCAAAACGTTTTGCTGCAGAATGGATCTGAATTGGGTAACTAAATAAGTTAAAAGAAGCCTCTAGGAACAGGGTAAAAAGAATAAATGAAGAAACAGAGGCTGGTTTTGAAGAGAAGACCAAGCCAAACTCAGCAAATCATTTCTTGTTGCCGATATGTATCTAAATTTGGGTATTAAAGAAACTAACAAAACTTCTGATGACTTAAGGTACACCAACAATGACAACAGTAATGTTCTACAACAGGGAACCGTGAAACAGTTGTATCATATCATTGCCTTAACCATGGTTTACGTAATCAATATTTTTCTTATATTAGTCCAAGTCACCCAAGATTAAGAATATGGGATTAACTAGTAGACTAATGTATAAGTGACACGTACACGGATGCGGAGAGCACGGAGTTGAAGCTGACCCAATCAAATGTCTCCATTTGTATCGTATACTAACCTGCTTGAGTCATGAACAAGTAAGGATTTAACTCAAGAGGACACCTAACCGATCTTTAGTCTTTGGGAGTTAGATTAGACCTTGATTATAACCATTGATTTGGCCTAAGCTCCTACCTCTATCAATCCGACTAAGTAATAGACGGAATAAATTACAATTCTCTAATGAAAATGATGAAATGGCAACAGCCCATTAAATGTATTCAATTGGAGGTGACACATCACCCTGTGGATTTTAAAATTTTGAATAGAAAGTGACCGTTTGAGGACCTTTTGGAGTTACGTAGGTTTGACCCAATTGGTAGTATTTGATTTCTAGGAAAGTGGGTGAAAATGGGATACCTGGGGCTTAAGGACTAGGCGTGGAGTCAGCCTATTATAATTCATTTAGATTTGTTACAAAGTTATATTTACAATCTGTTTCTTGGAGCCTTTGGCCATGGTGAAGATAGGGTATGGTGACGAGTTCGAGGAGCAATGATTTTCAATGGCTGCTAGATTTGGGTATGGGATTTTCAATGGAAATCATATATTGATATATAGAAAAGCATGTGTATTGCATGTGTGAAATAAGAATTATCTGAAATTATTACAGGACTTGTGTGTCGATAGAAATCACAGTTCTTGTTTGATCCAATGGCAATGAATAGAAATGTACAATAACTAATATGTTACAATTGGAATGTTAAAACATTTCATTGAATTATTAGTAATGGCAATAGGTCAGATGGGTTCGAAAGTCAATTGACTTTTATGAACTAATGCAACTACCATAATAGTAGGGAATGGTGCCAGCCAGCAATTAGGTTATCCTAACTGTTATCTGCATGTATTTTACGGGATTAGTCTGAACAAAAATCTAAATATTCTTATTGGCCAAAGGAAAAAAAAAAAAAAAATGGCGTATGCTTTGGGTTTACACATGATGACTTTTCCGGACGAAATAATGTATTTTGGTTCATTCAAACTATACCTAATTATCTCACTATAGAAGAAACCAATGTCATTTTCTTTGGTCCGATACAAACAACATTTATGGAGAGAGAGAAAGAGAGAATAATGCCATCTTGAAGATGCCTTAAACAAGATCTTACATGTAGACAAGGTCATAAGAAAAAAACCTTATTATATATGCAAATTGACATTTAATTAACGTAAACCTCGCGTTAGCGTCACATAAATTAATTAATTAAAAATGAAATTAGTGTGAAATGTCTGGCTTACAGACTAGAAACAACATAGCTGCCGCAGGCAAGCGTGCATTTGACGGCCTACATTGCAGTTGAACCCAACTGCTCAATTTGCATTAATCTATTCATAAATGTGTATTCATCCTTGGAACTAATTGGAGGATTTGTTGACCATATATATGATCCAATTATTCCCCACCAAGCCTTGGCCTCACACAAGATACCACTCTTAATAAACAATTAAAATTATGACCCTTCTGTTGAAGCTTTCGGCATGGGACTTTCCACGAAGCTCCCCTCTTGAAAGGACTACAACCCATGAGGTCTAAAAGCTTAAACAAATTCTCTCTCTCTCTCTCTCTCTCTCTCTCTCTCTCTCTCAGAATTATTTATTTATTTATTAATTTGTTGTACTCTTTTAGCTTTGCTATCTTGATTTTCCAGACATTGAGCGGCATGGCTTGCACTAACATGGTGAAAGATCATTAAAGTAGCTTTGAGATAGGGAAAAAAACGAATGTTATGAGGTTTTAGCGGTCATTAAAATATATATAATTAGGGTTAGGATCGTGGGACAACCCGATCCTGACCCATATATCCATAGGCCAACCTTAGTACAACTAGTGTTAGTCCCCTATTAGCCAAAAAAATGGAAAAAGAAAACTATTAGTCCCCAGTCTCTTTGGTACTTAAGCCTTCACCATGAAATATCACATAGGAAAATTACAGCCATGCTTGTTCGACACGGATCATGGCCCTGTAACATTCAATAAGCAATCAACATTTGGCACAGCCAAAATAAAACATCAATATTTTCACACAGCCATCAGAGTTGGAATTTCACAACCTACTTACAAAATGGCAAGTTTTCCAGAAGGTCAAGATTGATTGAAAGTGGCCCTGCAACTACTGATTAGCAATCTTTATCTTCACTCATACCTACCTGCGGAAAAGCCCAAAACAGGTGTAAAAGATGGACCAATCTCCTATAGTTTCCAACAATACCCATATCAACATCCTACAAAAATGATTAAAACACCAACCCTTTTCACTATACACATGGGCAGGCTCAATCACAATATGCAACATGGCAACCGCAACAATTAGGTGACTAGCTGACAGCACCCATAAAAGAAAAATAACCCTTGAAACAAAAGCAATACCATTCCTTGTACCTCACTCAAGAAAAAAAAACTAAGGAGCCCATCAAATTAACAAACCTATATGATCAAAAACCCCACCTTTACCCTGTGAAGAGGATGTGATGGTAAAGCTGTGGTGGTGCTGAAAGCAAAGAGGAAGGCAAGAAAATGCCCCCAGAAGTGTCTCCCTGCCATCCTCTGGTAAATCCTCCACGATTCCTTCCTCCACTCTCACCCAAATTAAAACTCATTCTACCTATCAGCCACAGATATTGCAGAGGAACAAAAAGGATGCAAGTCACTAAGAAGAAACTCATCCCTTTCCTTGTTTTCATCTTGTCATGCATCTCCATCGTCAGACTTCTCAGAATCACCATTGAGCACTTCAACCTCTTCCCCTCCACTCCCTGCTTTGCCATGTTCCTCTTCTTCTCCAGCATGCAATAAGACTTTGTCACAGGTACGAGGCACCCCAAGAAGTCGACATATATCCTTAGCCAAGGCCACCACCCTCACAGGAAAGGAATTTAAGCTCCTGTCAAATCTCATCTCCCGTAAAGCCCCCTGCAACCTCCTTGTTTTCGGGCTTCAACCCCAATACCTTACTCTAGCATCAATCAACACAGGAGGCACCAACATTTTTCTGGAGGATGACCTGGACAAGCTAAGCACAATCAAAACGACTTCCAACAACACTCGAATCTACAAGGTTGAGTACCGGATACCTGCTGGAGATGCTTACAAGCTACTCAAGCATGCAAGGGAAAAACCAACTTGTGCACCTAACTCTGGGCCACTTGAACGATCTACCTGCCAACTAGCATTGACAAAGCTACCAAAGGAAGTGTATGAGCTTAAGTGGGATGTGGTGGTAGTCGATGGACCAAGCGGGGATAGACTGGAGGCACCTGGAAGGATGACTACAATCTACACTGCCAGCATAATAGCTAGAGCTGGGAACATGACGGATGTAGTGGTACATGATGTCAACCGCATGATTGAGAAGTGGTTTTCTTGGGAGTTTTTGTGTGAGGAGAACTTGGTTTCTTCTAAAGGGAGGCTGTGGAATTTTAGGATCAAAGGTGAATTGAACTCAACAAGATTTTGCCCATCTAAAACAGTTCTGATAGAGTAGCAGCATTATTTTCTTTTTGGTGGTCCGAACATTACTCATTCGTTTAGTGAGCATTCTTTGGTAGAGAAACATGCATGTAGGACATGAATATCTTGATGCCAGTGTATGAAAGGCCGATACTGATGAATGTTCGATACAGAATGAGAAAATCTAGAAGGCCTAGTTGGGAACAAAATGGGATATGCAGCAAATCGTAAGTATCAAAACACAGGTGGTTCCTGTACTTTTATGAAATTGAGACACTTGAAACGACCAAAAATAAAAAGATAAATACACGCTGTTCCTTCTGTTTTTTTGCACGTATGTTCAAGTATTACACGCATTGTGTACGCAAACAGTTTCTGTGCACAATATACAGACAAAAGACATCAAAGCAAACGTGTCCCCAGAAAGATGAGATATAGCTAAACTGCTCAAGTCTCGACTCTACAAATTCAAAGCAAGCCTGGCGCAGAAAAAATACCAATGGTTGGAAATAAGAAGCTCAGGTATCCAACAATGGCAATCCATTTCATATCCTCTACTTTACAGCTGATACAGATCCAGGGTTCAAAAACATAATAGTCACTGACCATCAGCCACTGGCCATGGTTGAAAATCAAAAACCGAAATTACAAATATTCTCTTTTAGTGGATCAGAATTCACATCACGTATCTTCCATGAGTTTGCTGAGTACAGAACATTGACATTGAGGGATAAAAATGAAAAATTACATGAAGAGGTAACTGCCCCAAATATCATGATCACTGCATGGACTTGATTGACAACATTCTTCAGTGCAATAACTTGATTTTCCAGTCGCATATTTTACTTACAAAAAAAAAAAAAAACTTGATTTACCAGTTGATTTCGGGCCGACTTCAATGATGATCAGTTTCCTGCCCTGCCTAACAAAATTTCTGCTATGTGAAATCTCCAAGTAGAACTTGGGGAAGAAATAGAAGAATATACATACTAAAAAGGCAGTCAATCAAACAGTTAATGAACAAGGACATAGAAGAATATACATATTTGAATGGCACTGTCAGTTTAACAGGCAAAGGACATTAGTGATCTTCTCATCATGAACGCCGACAGTATCATCATTCATTTGCATCTCTTCGCTGCAATGATAAAAGGAGGGGAAAAAAAAGCCTTAGGAACTCCATTCAATACCAAACACACCTAAAAGAAAGGTAGACCTACTAGTCTGTTAGTATATTGCTTATAAACTCAAGAAAATCCAGGTTACATTCATCCAGCGACCACATGAATATGGACATTTCAAAAGAAGTAGAAGTGCAGGCACCACACCCACACCCGCACACACTAGGGAAGACTAAGACAAAGCTATATTTTCTAGGGGTGTTAATGGTTTTGGTTAAAACCGAGAACCAAACCGAACCGGGCGGTTCGGTTTGGTTTTTTTGTCATTAGGTTTGGTTATGGTTTTAATTTTAGAAAACCGAACTCAACTGGTTTGGTTTTGGTTTTCAGTTTTAAAAAACCAAACCAAACCGAAAAAACTGATATATATATAAACTTAAAGTTTGTAAATTCCCAATTCTAATAAGGGTAAAATAGGTAATGGGCTTGTTTTTGTTGATTTTAAGTTTCTTATTGTTTTCCCTTTTTTAGATTGACATGTATTAAACTAGCTATTAATGTTGTGTGTATTAATGTTGTGTGTGATATTGACATATTGATATATGTCAATATGTTTCTATTTTGATACAATGTTTATTTTTTTTAGTTGCTAATGTAATGCTTTTATTAAAAATGTTTTTATTTGGAGTTTGGCATGTCATTTTTTTCATTTTCAATTATTTGTTGTTACTTGATAGGTTAAAACCGAACCAAACCGAAATATAATGGTTTGGTTTGGTTTGGTTTTTTTATAGTATGGTTTGGTTTTGGTTTGAGAGGAACAAAACCGAAGTATAATGGTTTGGTTTGAAATCTCCCCTAAAACCGAACCATTAACACCCCTAATATTTTCCATTGAGAACTTGTTTATTTCCCAACAGTGTTCACATCCAGAAAAATTGGTTGCTTTAAGTTTTTAGATCCACAAATGTTACACATTTAAATCTTACAAAAAATGCATTTACTACATATAAAAAAATAAGTAAATAAATTGTACACATATTACAAAAAATAACAAGATATATATACACACTTACATTTTCAGTCTTGATCAGGTCAAGCATGTGTTGATATAAGTTATATCAACACCATGCATTGAGGGTTGTACTCCTTGCATTGACCTAATGTACCCCTTAGCCTATTAATGCATGAAGTACAACCCCCAATGCGGATGTTAATATAAGTTATATCAGCACATGCTTACCTGATCATCATCCTATATATATATATATATATATATATATTGATAACGAGGAAACTCTTTGGGCAAACACTGGGCTCATATAAGACCCAACAACCCATATGTACCAGTAAATCCAAGGCCCATGAGAACCATGAAACCTTGTGTGGGTAGCCCCGAGGAAACCTTGTGTAGGTAGCCCCAAGGGGTTTAGCTAGAGTCATACTTTCCTCTTGCCTGATTGCGTCTCACATGTTATAATGCGATGTGGATAGCTTAGCATTTGGAATCTCTATATCAACTATAGCAGATAAATAGATAGATAGCAGATCACATGTCAGAAGGCATCACCATAATCATGCAAACATGAAATAAATATATAAACTTCCATTACCTAATCTCATAAGCAATTGGTCTGAAAACTTTTACAACACAGTAAGTGGGAATGTGGAGCTTACCATTCGCTTGCTGACGTAAGGTTGTATCTTGAATGACGTCTCAGATTGACTTTCAACCTTACTTAAGGTTTCTTTCTCCATCTGAAATTCTTTTCTAGATTCCTTTCGGCTCCCTGATTGCCAAACTCTACCAAAATTGGGAAGCCAGTTAGCATCACAATTACTGGTGACAGTCTCTCCTCTCTTCTCCATCTCCAGCTCAATCTTTCTCTTTTCTGCCCAAGCAGCTCCCACCCGTTTTGGGTTCAATTTATGGGACTTCCCTGGCTTATTGAGAGCGCATGCCCACTCCTGATACTGATTTTTGTAGAACATTTGACTGATTTTCATCAGTTGCTTCAAACCAAGGAGGAGGTGCTCCAGAATGAACATTTCCCCCAGCCTCTTTCAGAGCCATGGGATAAATTTGAGTGATAGTCTGCAAACCTGACAAGAAAGAATAGAAGATAAGCCATGGATACCGAAGGGAAACACCACCTGTATCAATTCCTCCTGTACAAAGCCACCCAAACACCTATAGATGAGCTTTGATGCACACACTGTCCATAACTTCATTTCAAAGGACAAATGCCACTAATGTATCTGTGTGGCATCTGGGTACTATCAGTGGATGAAAAATGAATAGATAATTTAGAAACAAAAATGAAAATTACATAGACAAAGATAAATACCCTGAGAACTGCTCCCTCCATTAACCATTCTTTCATCCCGATGTACCTGGTACATCTACACCAACTACGTTATATATTTCCCAAAATTTTAACCACAAATTCATATATGAAGAAACAAACATGTGGTCAAAATCCACGACTATACGGACGATCAAACAAAACAAATTATGCGAAGGTATACAGATCCAGAGGTATTGAACAAAAGGCATGCAATGAAAGAAGGAAAAGACGACTTTTTGGCAAAGATGACTTTTTGGCATTTATGATGTGTACAAGGTACCATTATAATATTCCATATTCTAAAACTTGTACTGGTGATGCTAACATAACTCTATCCAAATTCCAATGACAGCAAAAATTGGCAACATAAAGCTGAGCCTGAACCATACAGCAAGACTACCCTGCACTTCTGCATGCAGAAGATTTTCAGACACAGTTATAGCTTAAGCCTAATACAGGAAAGGGTCAAGTAAATAATTTACCTAATTGGGAGAAATATGATATATGTGATGTCTGCAGAAATTCATATATTAGACAATACATAATAATGATACTCTCTTCATATTTAAATAATTATTAGTGGATTAGAGCAGGGTTGCAAACAGAAGTACATTGGCAAACTAATGTAGAGTAATATGAAGTAAGCAATCATTAAAGATGGAGGCATGTAATAAACCATTCTAAATGCCTACATAACCTTCAAACCATATAATTTAATTTTAAAAATGGTTTCAATGCCCTTCAAAGTAAGATGGCAATGCCCAAAAACTACAATCTAAACCAAGAGAATGTAAACCGAATATCCAGTGGCCTTCAAAGCACAAAGCACTTGTCATGTATCCAAGTTAGCTACCGGAAGGTAAGCACTTCTGGAGAAAAGCACTAAGCAACTCACAAAGCCAGAGGCCAATATCCACCTATGTCGCACATCTCCCCCAATAATTTTTCTTGGGGATCCAGGGGTTATCTGATTAGCCAATGAATGGCTAGAAACTCAGTCAAAAGCCAACTATAACTAAGAAATTAAAATAAAAAAATGATGAGATTCCGAGAGGGGAAATAAGGAAAGTGAGTAAAATTTCTCGTTTTAGTTAAACACAAAGTTGAAGTTTAAACTTTAAACTAGGTCCAGAATACATCAAAGCACAAACCTAACCCTTGCAAAAGAAGAAGCTCAAATTTATAGTAATACAACAGTTAAGACTTATTTCCTCTCAAAATACGGGGCAATCAAAGAGTACGCAGGTTAACCAAGCTTATCCGTGAAACAAAGCTGGTTCATCATAACCTAAATAACATTAATTACTTTCTGAAAACTAGTACCATTGGAGAACAGTAGTGGAATTGAATCTTTTTCCCTATTTATCTATCTAAAACCAACCCCTAGTTCTCTTGGAGCTCACTTTTTAAACGTCTAAATTCTTCTCTATACAGGGTAACTCACCATATCCCAACATGGGTTAGTAGAGACTACATTATATTTATGATCCCTAGCAATCCTGAAACAAAATAAGTAGCTTGTAGTTCTACCATATATAACAAATTACAGAAGAAATTTCATAACTTTATTAATAGCACAAAGTTTCCAGGTAGAGGTCTTTTTTTTTTTTTTTTTTTTGCTAGGGAAGAGGGGGGGGGGGGGGGGGGGGGGGGGGGGGGGGGTGGAACTTAATGGTTAAAAATGAGCTTCTTTCAGTGTTGAGTGAGATAAGCAAACTTACCCCTCCATTATTGAGATAACTATCATCTGAGCATTTTCTACTGTTAGAAAGGAGGTGATGTTGGCTATTCCTGTGAACTGGATCACAATCTATTAACATTGACAAAACCATGCAGACTAATTCTCATCAGTCAACATGTTGGAGGAATTCCCACAATAACACTAAAAAATACCCTTGATTAAAGAAGTCAAATATGAGATATTTAATACGCACCTGTTAAATGCTTCGAACCCCATAAATTTGTATCAAAATGGTAGCCTGCAGCCAAAGAAGAGGCAACACCCAGTTGAAGAGGGCCAACATTCGCGACTTGTGAGCTTTCTGAATGGGATACCTGATATTTCTCATTGGTATAATTTTGTAAAGGCATAACACCATTTGAAAGACTTGATTTAACAGAGTGGATTGTATTTTTGTCAAAATTATCTACATTTTCATAGTTGAGTTCATTGTGGATATCATTCAAAGGTCCAAACAAAACTCCGCGAGACCCTTCGCTAGCCGATGCAGCTTCACTCTTCAACGATTTGCACTTCTTCTCCCACTATAACCATACATAAAAATAACCACTAATTAATAAATACTTCAACAATACTACCTATGATAAGTGGCATTCAATGATCAGATAGAGAGATACCAATCCATACTGAATCCGGATCCTCCACTTGCTTTTGCATGCTATGATTGTGCTTAATTTTGCACCGCATCACACCACGTCACATGAAACACCATTTAACAGACTGAGAAAGTGCCAGAACCTGGAATACACTCAAAGCAATTGAGCGTGCACACACTTTTCCATCTGCTAGATGTTGTCTCACATGACTTGGCATACTGTGATGCAGAGTCAATCACAATCACAGTAGGTAAAACCAAGCAGAGGAGCTGAACTCGAATCCATACTTAATTCATCCTTCGACCAAACAAATCAACATGAATATATAGAGATACAAATGAACATGAATTTAGAGAGATACCTTAGCCAAATCTGCGTCGGAGACCCTAAAAGAATCGAGACAATCCATTCCACCGCCGTGTTTCCAGAGAAACCCCTTCAAATTCTTCAAATGATCCGAACCCGCTAAATGATTAATTGCATTAAAACTGCTCAACAGAGAGCGACAAAAAAAAAAAAAAAGAAAAAAAAAAAAAGGATGAATTTCCAAAACAGCATTAGGACCCAAAAACCAAAACTTGATGGTGAATTGCGTACGAGGCAAAGGAGCTGCCGAGCTCGTCGACGTCCGAATCGCAGAAGACGCACCAGAATCGGTTCCAGATGGCGTGTTCGGGGCGGAGAGGGGTAGGGTCTTTGAGGAAGAAACGGACGTCAGGAGAGTTTGGATTGGAAGCGAGAGAGGAAGAAGGAGAGGGCTTTGGTGTGGTGAGGGAAGTACTTGTGACGTTGGCCTTGGTCGTGGTTTAGGTTGCAGACCTTGCAGAACTCGAATTCATCGGTCTTCTTCTTCTTCTTCTTCTTCTCCTTCTCGTTGTTGTTGAAGCT
Organism: Liquidambar formosana; assembly: GCA_039720395.1. NCBI lineage: Eukaryota > Viridiplantae > Streptophyta > Magnoliopsida > Saxifragales > Altingiaceae > Liquidambar > Liquidambar formosana. Next base: position 30,747,054 of record CM077828.1, read on the forward strand.
CTTGTCACTGGTTTTAGGGTTAGGGTTATTCGGTTGAGGATGCTCCCCCATTGGAGTCCGGACGAGCAGAGGTTGCAATTCGCGGGTATACAAATTTACAGAACTACGTCGTTGAGGAATTAGACCAGGCCGCTTCGAAACGGCATCGTTTTTCCAGTTCTCGTTAAGAATGGAGACACATGCCACAAGTGCACGCGCTTACATACACAACGCCCTATTTATCCTCTTAAAAGATAATCATAAGACTGCAATTCCAAGAGATTACATCTTGGAAAACAAAGGTTTTAAGCTTGATTTTTATTTTATCCCTCGGGGCCACCCAAACAAAGATTTTTTGGTTTTTTTGAGTCTTGCTCTTGTCTGGTCCATGTGGGGTTATGAGGTCCTACATAGTTTAGAGTTTGCTTAAAAGAGTTTCTCAAAAGAAAAAGGTCAAAAGAAGAATATTAATATGATATTTTTTAACTCGTCTCAGTTATTTTTTCAATTATAAAATTAATAAAAAAATATTAATATGCAAAAGACTTTTATGTCTTTGAACATTTTTTTTTTATTTTTTATTTTTTAGAGCTTTGAGAGCAAAACGAGTTGAATCCAAGATCTCTTACATGGAAAAAAACCTTAAGACCACTCAATCCACCTCTTAAGGTTGTCCCCTAACCATCTAATAGTACATATATAATTTTGTTCAATGGAACCTACTCCCTATGGTATGAGTAGTTTCCTAATAATTTTATGATTTTTTTTAATGATAATTTTATGATATCATAACGATAAGTTTCAATTATATAAGAAGGCACGATAAAGGAGGCTAAGAGCATCTCCAACCCAAGAGAGTTATTTTGATGAGGTAAAAGTTATTTTTAACTCAAAAAAGTGTAAAAATAACTCTCTGCAGTAAAATGGCTGCTTTCTAATAACAAAAACTATTTTTTAGCTCACCTAGTTTTCTTTTTTTCCAACTTTCATTCCCCACATGTCCAAATAGGTCATAGCTAAATTAAGAGTCAAATTTGACTTTAAAATTAGCTCTGAGTTATTTTAGCTTATCATTTAGTTCTCCTATTGGAAAAGGTCCTTTAGAAGTAAAAACTATTTATAACTTTAGCTCACACTATAGCTCTTTCATTAGAGCATGCTCTAATGATCTTTATTCGTTTCTATGTGTTGGACCATCAAGACATGGACTTGACTACTTGAGGAATGGTGGAAGCCACAATTGGACTCTGACTTGTCTCCACTACATCTAATCCCTCAACTCTCGTGATTTGGCATTGGATGCATGCTATGTCGGAAAATTTTTTTGATCAAGGATTGAAAATAAGGAAATATGAAAAACATATTGTCTCCGTTCCTAATTGACTATCTTCTTTGAAAAGAAAATGTTTTTTTTAAGAAAATCATATTATATGCTTTCACATCAATACATATATTTAGACATTCCAATTTTGCCCTCAAGTGTATAAAACATTAGGAAAAGAGAGAATACATTTTTAAGGGTATTTTAAGAAATGAAATAAATAGAATTATTAACTTTTGAAATGTGACAATAATTTTGAAACATCCCAAAAAGAAAAAGAGGTTAATAATTTAGGAATGTAAGGAGTATCAATTGTTGAATTCTAAAATGTTACTCCTTTTCTTTTCTTTATTTTATTTTTTCTTCCTTTTTATTTATTTATTTATTTTGGAGACTTTTTTCAATTGAAATGACTCTTGTATTAGAGTGACTCCCATATTATATTTATGCCAAACCATGTGAGAAATTAAAAGGAAAAAAAAGAAGTACAATATGAGAATGTCATCTTTGAAAATTTTGACGGGCTACCATGCTACCACTATTGTCAAAGCCCATGAGGAGAGCCCTAGGCCCATGCTCTTCACCAAGACTATGTTCAAATTTTTGAGGCCCAACGTGTGGAGGGGACAAATGGTTGGTAAAGGTCACTTATATCGTATTGAAAAGAGAAAAGGTCAAAAGGAGAGGCGCCCTCATTGAAGGACATTACAAGAGTGGAGCCAACCTCATAGCACTTAGCAATCCAATAATACTTTTTGTAAAAGTCCGTTTATGATGAAGCCATACCCTCTTTCATTTTTATTTTTTTTTCAACTATTTCAAAAACACAATTTAAGACATGCCCCACAACGGTATCGAATCCATTTACATTGGTATGTTCTGTTAAAAATATTTTAAAATGAATCCACACAAACGGTTCAAAGTTTATAAAGAATGTCGGCTAAACATGCATGGTTATGAGAAAAAATCAACTTTTATCAATGCATGTGATTAAATCATTGGTATTTTATTAAAAATACATAAATCGGAAGTGGGATTCTTTTAGGTAAGGTCGATGAATACAAATAAAGCCTAGAGCAAAAACTCAATATAAGACCTTTCCGCATAAGACTTTAGGTAATTAAGTGGGTTGGACGCCTTCTATTTTTATGTGGAGCCCATAGATAGTTACGTTACTTGTGGGGGGAGTGGCTATTGCAACCCCTCAATCCTCTAACTTGCCCCCACCTTATTTCCCAACTCCCTAAATTTACACACCCACCCTTCTCAAAGACTAAAATAACCCTAACCCTTCTCACCCACCCCACACCCCACTCTCCCACACAACAGTCCCTGATCCGACGACGGCGAGAAATGCGATGGCGACGGTGAGGAAGGCGAAGACCGGTGACGGCGACGGTGACGTTCTCTTGCGATGTTGTTGTCAGTAGATGGGCATTCGCAAGTTTACCCAAAAAAAAAAAAAAAAAAAGAAGGAAAAATGGCCGGAAAAAATGGGTTTCTTGGATCTGCCATCGCCGTCGGAGCACTCCATAGCCACTGCCATGGCCGGAGATCTCAGAAATGCGATGGCCATCGAGCCCAACAAAGAAGGAAGAGGTGAGAGATCACCGGCGGAAACGGGGTTTTGATGTCAAATCTGTGGGGGGAGGTTTTTTTTTCAAAACCTCCATTTTTTTCGGCAAAGAGGTTCTTCCTCTTCTTCTCATCTTCTTTCTTTCTTTCCTTCTCTCTTTTTTTTTCCTCTGATGGTCAGATCTGTGGGGGGAGGTTTTTTTTTCAAAACCTCCATTTTTTCTAGTCACTTTTTCCGGCAAAGAGAGCTACCGACGGGAGGGAAGAGAAAGAAAAGGAAAGAAAAAAAAGAGGCTGCCGACGGGAGGGAAAAAAAAAAAAAAAAAAAAAAAAGAAAGAAGAGAGGAAAAGGGGTGCGTTTGCCTCGTCGTCGCCGGTGGGGTGGGGTGCCGAAGAGAGTCGCCGGTGGGAGAGGGGTGCAAGAAAAGGGATGAGAGGTGGTGCCCTTTTTGGTAATTTTGTATAATAATTTTCCTAATTAAAAAATGTGGGGGGCAACTTAATGGATTGGGGGTTGCAATAGCCGTTCCCTACTTGGGGTCTTAGAGGACTTCTTTACACATGGGCCTTACGCTATCTTAACCTGACCCTACTTTTAGAATCGCATTGGAGGAATTACAGATTGGTCCGGATCGGACGACCAATATGTAATTCCCCTAGTGGGATTCATGTGATATAGTTTAAAAGAAGATAAGGTCATCAATGTAACTATGAGGGTGTCCTTATTGTAGCTGTTCTTTTGTGTATATACTTCCATGCACAACAACTGAAATAATCATCCACCCATATGATGTCATATGGAGATAAATCTAGAACTAGGGTCCCACTTGATGAACGGTCCAAGCTGCAAAGGCAGTACATTCAATCATGGTTAGCTTTACCAAATTGCCCATCCCACGTGCCAAGCTGCCCGGGGCGTGGGCTGAGAAAGAAAGTGGAGAGCTTTTTGTACTGGAGAGCCGACAACCTAGGCCTACCATAAAGTGAACCCCTCTTCTCAATTTATTTTCTTTTATAAAAAGTCCCTCTTAAAGTCTAAACCCAAAAACACCCGATGCACGTGCGAATGTAATTATTACACACCCACACCCCTCCATCCTCATCCTCATAAAGAAAAGTCAATTAGAAAATATAAAAAACAAAAAGTGGTTTTTATAAAATAAAAAAACCACTTCACAAAAACATAAAAAGCCATTCATTGCCTAATAACGGGATCCGTTTTGTTTCCACACTTTGGCTCTTGCCGCCCTACAATGTAACGGAAATTAATAGTATTTGACAATAACATCCCTCACTTTTTACCAAATTTACATATAATATATAGTAACTAATAGGTCATGAATAATATATAGTAACCACGAGGTGTGGCTCAGATGGCTTCATGGTTAGAATACCAATAATGAGGTTCTAAGTTCAAACCTTGTGGCTAGTCCTCCGCACGTAATAAGTGTAGTAAAGGTTGATAAGACATACCTCCATTGACGAGTAATCAATTCCTGGATCTGAGTGTGGATATTGAGGTGATTCATCCTCTTATCTTAAAAAAAAAAAAAAAAAAGAACCAAGTCATTGGGCTATCCTTGTGACAATAGATCGTGGAATAAAGGATAGGATTAGAAAATATTGGAGTTTCAAACCTCTCCAATTTGACCCCCCAAAAAAAAAATAAAAATGGTCATGAATAAATCTAAACCAAGGATGTTTTAATCACCACTGGATGAGGTGGCTTAGTGGTTCAAACTTGGTCCAACATGCACTTATACATGAGTTGAAGTCCTAAGCCCATTTAGTAAATGCGGTAGCACTATTCTTTCCGAACGTATTGCCCTAACAAATTAGGGATTACCACCCACCTCTCCTTTAAAACCGGAAAAAGAAGAAGAAGGGTGTTTTGGTCACTTGGTAAAATTCAAGGTAGTTAAGTCATTTTGCATGGGAGGCATGGGTAGGTTGGTAATTAGATCTTGTCCACTTCTTTATATATAGAAATAACTTCTGCCACCCACAACCTTCCTCACTCACCACCTTGGTAGTTTGTCCTTCCACATTTCATTCTTTTCTTTTCTCATGGAAGAAGATGATGAGAAGGAACTGCAGCTACTCCCTACACCCAACTCCGCAGCATCTTCATCACACATGCCACCCTGGCCGTCGGATTCATCGATGAAATTCAGATCAACGATATCCGATCCATTCGACGCCCCATCTCTAGATTTACAATTGTCAATAAGTCTCCGACCCATTAGGCCACCATCGGATTGTGTTCTAGGAAGCCCCATTTGTGAATATGGTAATGTGAAATCGGAGACAAATTGCGTGGAGGCTTTGAAATGGCAGGCTGCAGAGCAAATTCGGTTGGCTGCGATGGAAAAGGCCTATGCAGAACGAGTAAGGGAGCTTACAAGGAGGGAAATGGAGTTGGCCCAATCGGAATTTTCAAGGGCAAGGCACATGTGGGAGAGAGCTAGAGAAGAAGTGGAAAAAGCTGAAAGAATGAAGGAGAGGGCGACGCGACGGATAGATTCTACGTGCATGGAAATCACTTGCCAATCTTGCAGGCAAAGGTTTCGACCTTAATGCTCAGTTTCCATTGAGCCAATCTCTTTTAAGCTTGTCGAATGAGTATTGCAATCCTGCAAATTTACAAAGGACACAATAAGGTGGCATGAAAACTTCACAATGCCCAGTTTTTTTTTTTTTCCCTTCTTTTTTCCAGTGCAATATCTATGATGAATAATTAACTGTATGATTTATCTGTCACCCAGTTGAAAATATGAATTTAATATTCATTATTCAAAATCTGAATCATGTATATGTTAAAGACTTGTTTGTACTATACTGTCATACTCAAAGCATTTTATTTATTCCAAAAAACAAAATCACCTGGGCATACAATAGAGCTCAAATTTCACTACAAGAAAAGCATGATCAGAACAGTGTTCATCCCACCAAAAGCCATTTTATCTCTGTTTTTGTTGACAGGCATTCAACCTTAATCTATATATATCTCCTGGCTTTGGTACTAAAGTCACAGCTCAAAAAAAATTCATGTACTTTTTGGGAAGAAAGGGAACTAGTCAGGTTGATCATTTCATTACAGTTTTGGGCTACTTTTTAAGTCTCCGACGACCGTGGAATTTGTTTCCCTTTTCTCTCTATAACATTCTTCACTCATAGATTTTCTCAAACCAACATCTATGAGAAAAATGGAAACATAAATGAGAAGCTCAAAAGTGGACTATAAAATAGATGCTAACCCAGCCGCCATACATGAATTTCAGGACATTTGGAGAAATACATCAGTTTCTAAGATTTGTGAAGGAAAATTGAAAAACTACTCAAGTTGGCTCGCTGCAATATATGATCAGCTGATCACTTGAAGCAAGGTTTTCAAATCAACCATCGGGTAGAAATTATTCTCCAAATCGAAGAATATTGGATCAATTCCGACACAACCACCATACATGGACTGATACTGCAGAGCGAATCGAGTTCCTTGAATTGTTACAAAAGCTATAAATCCATCCAATCTGACTTCCTTGCTTGTAAACTCCAAACAGATTCCAGAATCAACAGAGTCTATCCACATCTTTGCTTTCTAAAACACTTAGATAGGAGTCATTGCTTGGGACTTCAGTAGTACTGGCCGAGGCTAACACCGTGGAGTGCCCAACTCAGAGAATCCTTCCAAGCAAATAGCAAGCAAATGAGTAACAACAAAGACAACCCATTAATCAAATCAAGATAAAATTATAAATCATATATCCTTTCCACAACTTCTGATCACAAAAATAAAATCAAATACCCATGTCTTGAATTCGGCCAAGTTCCTCAATTATCTAGTTTTCTAAGCACTATTGAAACTCAGTAGTACTCAACACGCAGCCGTAAACGAGTCAAACTTGAAGCGAGCAAAGTTTCAGAAAACCATGATGTAGATTGGAAAAGGCAAGTGAATCAGAACAAAAAGCAACCAATACATCAACAACAAGACGATATAGCTGTATATCCACTTGTGTTCAACTTCTTTTAACTTTTGCTCATCAGAAAACCAAACACCCACTATCCATGTCTGGGATCTAACACAAAAAAAAGAAAAAAGAAACAGTTTTGGATAGGGATGACTCTTAAAAAAAAGGCATATCATCGGTCAGGGAGGTGAGCAGTCTCCCTTTTTTAAGATGTCGTTGAGAATGGAATTAGCTTCATTTGTCAGCAAACACCTCCAAACACATAACTCAATTCAAATACAGATAATCTGTCGATGCTACTGGCCTTCAATAATACAACTTTTGATTTGATTCCTTGATGAGGTCAAGACATAATCTGGTGGGGGCGCTAAGGGATCATATATTTTCAAAATTTTGGTCCATCTCTGAAAAGTACACTTGAAACAGGAAGGCATGGAAAGAAAAAGAAAAAAAGGAAATAAATAAATAAATCAATAGAAAGAAAGAGCTAATCCTAATTAAGTTAACTATAATTATCCACTGTGATTTGATTGCCAGAATCTTCTAAAGTGCTGAAAACCAGATTAAGATCTAACAAATACTTCCTTTTCACACTAACTAATCACTTCTGTTCTTGCTTTTGTGACCAACTGTTGCTATCACGGCTTCAACAATATGTTTGGACCACTTATTCAGTTGTTTAACTTGTAGTTTCAACCAGATTACTCCATGCTTTTGTCTGGTACTCCAATAATTAGTTCTTTCACTTACTTTCCCAAGCAATGTTCATAATCCCCCTCCCCCATCCTTCTACTTCTCTTCTTTTTTACGCAGCTTGTTTGTGAGGTGTCTTGTATTTATTTATTTATTATTCGATTCTGAGAGGCTCAACGACCTTTCAAGAGAAAAGTTCTATGTCCGAAAAGTCCCAATGGAGGTATCCACAAATCCAAAACAGGAGTTTGGGGCAGCAGTACCCCTGATCGAGGTACGTGAAAGTTTTGGGTATATATTATTTTTTGGGCAGGTTTTAGAAGTTCTTTGCTTTGTGAAGTTTCAGTCGTGAAAAAAACAAGGTTGATAGTGGATTTGGTATCACTTTACCCCATGAATGTAAGCATCTTGCTGAATCACGTTATCTGGTGTCTTCCAAGTGTTTGATTTTTGCGTTTTTTTCTCTTTTACTATGATCGTGATAGCTTGTCGCATAACATGTGGCTTAACAACAGTAGCTATGGGCATATATAGCAGCCTTGCTACTGTTTACCTCCAGGAAGAGATGCAAGAGAATTTACAGTATTTCAAGATTGAGATTATGCTTTTACAAGGGAAAAAAAAGGGTGTTTTATGTCTAAGTGCTCAAACCCTCTTTTTGGTTCATGGACTCTAACAAGGAAAAAAAAATGGGGAGGAAATAAATTGAAGGAAAAGATAAAATCATATCAAGTCAAAATTATTTCAATTCTTCTTCTTCTTCAAATTTTCCATCGTAACCAAATAAAGAAAAATACAATTCTTATATATATATCTATATATATTTTTCCTTGATAAAATCCTCAAACCAAATAGAGCTTTTGCTGAAAATTGGGATGCTAATGATGGAAATTCACACTTCTGAACTGCTAACTAAATACCAAAAGAAAAAAAAAATTCTTACAGGTTGAATCCTAATTGAGGGATTTTTTTCCTCCTTTTTTTTGGGTCCTCAAATGAGTTGCAACATGACTTCACAGTCATATTGATGATCAACCATAACTCCCACACATGACCACTTGCGTTCGAGATTCATCGTCTTTTATCCTTTATATATTTGGATACATTCAGAGAAATACAAGAACCATCAATTTTTTCTCGCAAAGTTTGAAAGATGTAGGCCATGTATGCCGAGAGATCATCAAACCAGTCATTATGACAAAACCTTAACATTTGTCTTTTCACCTTGTCCACATATTATTGTCTACTGATGCCCTAGTTCTATTTGAGTTTGACATAGATATGTTAATCTACAATTCCTTGCATCTTATACTTAGATTTGAACTATATACTTTTATCCAATTAATTATTTGGTCCACATATAAGGTTTTTCTTACGTCACCCACTCTCGAAACAAACAAATGTATGTCCTTATAATAATTGCATGGAAAAAAATTCTAATCTTTTTGTTGCCTCCATCATACCTCCTTTGCTGTCCTCTCGCAAGGAGTGGGACCTACGTGGAACCCACAAGAATCGAGCCCTCCCCTCATGAGAGGACGGGAAAGGAGGCGGCAGGATGTGGATGTGGATGTGGAGCAATGCCTTAATTACATGGAGGAGTACAGTAGCAGGCCACATCAATATGAAAATGTGTGTGAATAACACTGCTCAAACAGTGTATGGTGACACATAAAGATGCTGATTTCTACATCATATCAAAGATAAATCTAGGTCAGTTGAGCCCCAATAATGTTTTCCTTTTCTTTAGCATAATTCCAATATGATAGAGTTTGAGATTCTAGTCTCTACCAAAGGATAATGCCATTTTTTTAAAGATCAAATTTCACAATTAAGATTTGGAAGGCAAAAGTGGGAATTAAAAAGATTTAATAATAAGCTAGGGACAAAAAATGGAATCCATCCCTTCATGTGATAATTCATTTGTTCAATTTTGATGATTACAACGGATCAAGAAAAGTAAACCTTTTTTTTTCATATTTATAGACATGCATTTAAGCTATTAATCATCTCTCCCTAAGTAACAAACAAGAGGAAAACATTGAATGGTGTCAAGATCGCCCAGTCAAGTCATTTGAAACCAATCATTTTCATCATCATTATTATTTGATGCTACTGCAGGTTGATCATTTTAGTCTTTGGGGGATGTATTTGATGTCCAACAATGATCTCGAAAAAAGTGGTTGGTGTTTGAGGGCATTCTTGTTGAAAAATCGTTGATCATCTATTCAAGAAATCAATAATGCTTTAACTCATCGTCATTGTCGTCATCATCATCATTATTTTATGTTGAAAAATGCCTTAGTGACATGCTCTAATATCGAATGCAAACTGTTCAACTTATGAACTTCTACCAAGAACATACGGCATTGATTGATCGGGCTATGAGAAAGATAATCACAGTTGAGTGCTATTTTCTACCAACTTCCTAATAAATGAATACTAACTTAATTAACAATGAGTAATAACTGTAATTGTATCCCAATTTAAAATTCCCCCTATTTGAAATTCTGTGCTTAGGTGAGTGTGAATAACCAAAATATTTAAGTTTTGAAGGAAACGAGTTGTGGAGAGTAGGATTTGAACCCACGCCCATCTCCAGAGTGTCCAGTGGAGTTTAAAATCAGATGGACGGAAGAGACTGCCAATTTCTCTCTCTAGACAAAAGAGGGGGAAAAAAAGGTCCCAAAAATTGCTCAGAACATTATGGAGCCCATTATTCGAGGAATGGCTTTTTCCCCAAAATGATGAAAAGGCATTTGCATTTGAACCTTAGGACTTAGGAGAATGAGTAGCAGCCTTCAAGTCCCTAGCTTTTGCAACTTTTTTTTCTTTTGGTTACAAATGAGAACATTATGAGATGAAAAATGAGAGTGATCTCAATTTTTTTAAATCACCTTTCTTAATGATTTGGTCACTAATGTAGCACAGATTTAGAAAATACCAAATAATTCATGCATTGATGTGTCAACGACTAATTCATTACAAAAAGAAAATAGAGATTAATAGCACTATTCTTATGAGACTTAAATAACAAACCTATCCTAATCTCACCCTACCAAGTTACTATCAAAGCCAAGGTATGATCAGAATACTCGTTTAGAGGTGAGATTCATGGTTAGATTTTTTTTTTTTTTCTCTAAATAACAAAAAAAAACCCAAATCCTACCAAACCCTCTTCTACCTTTATTTTTTATTTATTTTTTTTAAGAATAAATTTTGAATCCTAAACTTTCTCTTTGTTTTTTGATTTTCGACCCAATGTATTTTCAAAACGGGCAATTAAGAGAGTACTCATTGTCGTGACCCGTAGACAACGGTAAGTTTAATGTCTTTGACCCTAAACTTTTTCTCTTACAATAATAAGAAGAGATAGAGACACTAACTAAACCCGAATGCTAGCAATGATTTGTGTTTAGATTACGTCGCCCAAGAAGATCCAAGATTTCCCAAATATTGCCAGCTGCCACCAGTAATATTTTATTTTGTTCACACGTGTGAAGCTACCCGCGGGCAGCAAGAGTCCTGCCAGTACAGTAAGAGGGTCCCAAGGAGGAAAATGTTGGTATCTATTTGTCTCAAAGATGCTGCTAAAAAAATTCATGGGATGGGAAGGTTACTTTCTTGGGAGGAAAAGTTAGTAGGGTGAGCTGGGCATACAGCATGTGAGAGGTTGGGAGGTTTGAAGGGGGGGTATGGTGCCCTAATTGGTCAGCTTTAATCACACCCACGGAACCCCATTTGACAGAGTGATGGAGGTCTCTTTTGGACAATGATTTATTTATCATGGCTTCCAACTAGGCCTTTCGGCAATGTTCCTTTTGGGTCCCCATACATGACCCCCAGAGCCGTAGTAAAATTTAATTGCCTCGACAAAGTCAAGAAAGGGATCATTGCTGCCATTGGGGATTATAACACATGGTAGCAATGCAAAAAATTAGAATATTTTTTTGTCCAAATACCCTTATTCTTCTTTATTTTTCTAAATCAAGACCATCGCCTACTCCACATCGATTAAGGTTTGAAAAATTAGACTACTTATTGGCCTCACGAGAAGAATTAAACTCGGAATCTTTTACTTCCTAAAACTTATATACCAAGACCAATTGTCTTAAGCCGGGCTAAGTATGTGGACTACTATAAAACACCTCATGACTTGTAAAAGGAAAAAATTGAAAGGTCCCGAGTATGGCTCCCCGCTCCCTTTTAGGATTAGCATCGATTGAATTTATTCTTAGCATTAACTAATATAGAGTGGACGAAGGCTTTACTCGTATCCCAAGGATTAGTCAGCCCTCAGCCGAAGGTTTGAATACCTTACTCGCAAAAATTATGGGCCATTAGCCAAATGTGGCCTATGCGACCTAATCACTCTTCGGCCTAAGCTAGACAACTGGTCCTGGCCCTGAAAGGAATTTCCATGGGCCTCATCTCTTGTGCAAGTTCACCGAAAGGGCTGCTTTTGGATGGTCTGGATTCTGGTCAGCCAACCAAGCCGAGTCACAGAGATTAGACGGGCTCAAAAGCATTAGCCCAGCCCAGCCCCATAATTGGGCCAACTTGATTTTACCATCACGCCCTTCCTGACACGCCATATTTACCATCCTACATCATTGTACAACTTTTCCCGCTACTTTTCTCGATACCGCACGAATTTTCTCGCGAAAATATAAGTTTTCTCGCTCTTTCTCTCTCCCTCTCTCACATCGTTTCTCGAACTCCATGAATACAAAAGAGCTCGCTTTGGTCTCTACGGCCACCATTATCGGTGCTGTAGCTTCTGCTCTCACAATTCGTTTCTTCTTCAACCCTAAGAAGCACTTCGCTCGAATTGTTACATCACCAGACGGCGTCGTTGTAGAGAAAACGTCGTCTCAGAGCCCTTTCGATTCCCTCCAAACGCAAAGGGTTAGTCGATGCAGAACATTAATCAAGTATCTTTCTTTTCAGGCTTTAGTTCCACATTAGGTTCTGTTTGGTTGCTGAGAAAACCAAGCAAAAGAAATTTCAGGTTTTACATTCTCTCGGTAACCAAACGAGATTTATTATTGCATTTATTATTTGGTTTAATTTGAACGCAGATATTTGTCATGGGATGACTATTTCATGGCGATTGCATTTTTGTCAGCTGAGCGATCCAAAGACCCTAACAGGCAGGTCATATATCCAATTCTCTAGAGCTTTTTCTCTGAAGGGTACTTTCAGTTGAAGTTTGGTGAGTGGTGAGGTAATTCTAACATTGTTTTCTCTCAAGTGTTGCAGGTTGGAGCATGCTTGGTGAGTCAAAATGGTGTAATACTTGGTAAGACCATTTGGTGCCAGAGTTACTTCTAAATATTTTGTGCTTACACTTTTGCATCAAAGGAGTGAGAAAAAACCAAAGTTTTATTAGCTGGGTAACTGTGTTCATGTTGATATAAGGGAAGTAGTTTTGTACTTTGTAGAGCGTTCTTCAAAGTGAATCCGAGCAGGCCAATTGGGATTCATTGTGCGAACTCTCGTATTGGGGTTAGGCGTTTTAATGGTAGCGACAACTGCTTTAGCTGGGGTTGCTACCATTTGTGAAGCCCCCTTTTATCAATATAGTGCACCTTAAAGGATTTTGTCACAATTTTATCATCTCAATTAGCTTATTTCCCTATAATTTTTTAGTTTTATTCTGTTATGCCTTATCTCATGTCAATTTTAACAAATCGAATCTGGGAAGAAGAACCTCATTTGATTTTATTTCCAAGACAAAGCAATGCAGTTACTCAATTGGTAAACAAGCAAGTGTTGCAGCCTTTCTTTGAACTCCTTGATAATATATTGATTGGTTATAGATATCTGATCACACTTCTAGCGAAGTCGTTTGGATTATAATAAGTACGAGTTTGACAACCATAATGATTGCCCTGTTTCTTGTGATCTTTTTGTCTCTTATTCTTTTGTTTCTTTAGTCAGGTATTGGCTATAATGGATTTCCAAGAGGATGTTCAGATGATAAGCTTCCATGGGCAAAGGTTGGTATTTGAAAAATAAATTTCTAATATTATTAAGGAATGATGAGTAGTAACTCTTTTCTTTTATTTTTCAGAAGTCCAAAACCGGGGATCCTTTGGAGACTAAGTATCCGTAAGTGTGGTGCTTTTGTGAACTCCATTCTTGACTTGCAACTTCTTGTTTGATCTGTAAACAATGATCTCTGCTCACAATGTTTCTGATATCTACTTGACTTATTATATCTGGTATGTCTTTTAGTGCATTGATCGAAGGATGTGGGCACCACCCTCTCCATTGCATCCTATTTTTCGATGCTTGTGCTTCATCGGAACTTTTACCCAAATACTTCATCTTTACTTGTTTTGTCAACACCTATTGGTTATTTCTCATTTAATCTCTAATTGTTTATTGCAGTTATGTTTGTCATGCTGAAGTCAATGCTATCCTAAACACAAATCATGCTTCTGCTGCTGGACAGGTTAGCTTGAGTCCTGTTCTTATATCAATTTCTTTAAAATCTTTATGCTTTACCTTCTCTCAAAAAAATAAAAAAATAAATTCTCTCTCTCTCACGCACACGCACACTCACACACACACACACACATCTGTGCCTGTGTGCAGATAGTATGAATTTTTCTTTAATCAATTTATGTATTTTAAGGAGAATATCAAAACAGCATACATTGGCTGCTTTCTCTTACCTGCACTGCTACTTTGCATAAAGTTTTCCTTTGCAGCTAATGGTACTAAGAGGATGTGCTGTCTTGCTATGTTTTGTGCAGAGGCTTTACGTGACCATGTTCCCTTGCAATGAATGTGCCAAGATTATTATTCAGGTTGGTTGACCCTGTTCCCTTGTGGTAGAAATAACATATTACTACTTTAGATATGGAAACTGCCTTTCTGGATTGTATAAAAATCTTTTCCAACAAAAATGTTGGGGAATAAACCCCATGCTTTTATATAGCATGCAAATAGACAGTTATCTATTTCCAATGCTTTATAATAGTTAGGAAACTAGAACAGATTTTCAACCAGACATTGTTAATTCATAATCCAGGGATTTCAAAACTAAACAAACCTTACAGTTGTTGCTAGAGCATAAGCGCGTACATTCTCACTTGATCTTTGCATCTACTGTAACATTTTTGGAACATTAAAGACCACTGGATTAAATGACCTGTTAAATAAGTGATGAGTGTTTGCTCTTTATAAACTCCATATATCTGAACAATTATAAGTGCTCTTTCTAACTGAAACCAGTCCACTGAGCCCATAGTAATTCACAATTTTTTAAGATAAAACTATTCTAAAAGTTTAGAGCCTTAGAGGCTGAGTTGGTTTCGCAAGTTGCTCAGCTAAAATCCTAGAACAGTATACTCTAATTCTATGTGAAAATTTGACAATCTAATAAGATGAGAAGAGTTGAAAAATCAACGTAACCTCTAGTGATAGACTGATAATGCTGCACAAAGTTGTCCATACCACAGTATAACATCTGACATATGGAATAATGGAAACCATCCTTGTGGGGCTGTATAGAACTTTCCAACAGAATTGTCTGGAATTGAGTCCAGAACCAGTAAATATTAGAAGCATGTCCTTGGAACATGGTGATTCAGATTATCTTTTCTGATAAAATCCCAAAACATTGCTTGAATGATCAATATTTTAATGGCATGTCGCTCTTAGCCTTCTAGATGATATCTTGTGTTGGTAGCATCTGCTTTCCTGCTTAGTAAATCAAAAGAATTTCCTTTTTGTTCCCAAAAGTAAAAATAAAAATGAATTTCTGATACATTTTCTTCTCTTTTCCTTTTCTTTACAATCTTCTTTCTTGCAGTCAGGTGTATCTGAAGTTATTTATTTTGTGGAGAAGAGGTTAAATAATTCAGACATTGCCTATGTTGCTTCTCACAAACTACTGTCTATGGCTGGTGTGAAAGTAAGCATTACTTACTGCTTGAATATTTCTTTAAAAGTTTCTTGTCTTTTTACTGATTTTGCCGAGTCAAGCCATCCTGAACCTTATTTATTCTCTTAATTGCAGGCCCGGAAACATCAACCACAGATGAACCAGATTTTGATAAAATTTGAGGATCCCTAGATCATTTTAATAAATAAATAACCTGGTCTTACCCTGATCCTTGTATGATACATTGTATCTTGCATTAGCTGACCAATGAAGCTCCTCGCACTCTATAACATTCCACCTTTGTTACGCACGTGTCCAGTTCTGGGACTCTTGTCCCACTGGAGTTTGTAGTGGATAGGCGTAATTCTGGACTATGATTGAAGTTGATTTTTATTGCATTCTGTATTTGTGTTTTCATCAATATTTGTGGGTTTGATTAATTGCTTGGTAGCTTTGGCATTAAACTTTGTAGATACACAAAAATCACAACCACGAGAGGCCCCGATTTTGGCTATAGCAATTTTCCCAACTTTGTTCGATGGGGGTGGTTGATCCCTTGAAGATTGAGGGCATTATGATGTTGAAAAACCAATAGAATCTGGATCTCTGGTTAGATACCAAAGAAACTTGCTCAATCCAATTCGATGCAAATTTGTTCTGGCAGATGTTTCTGTTAAGCCCGGTTGACTGTTCCTGTCAAATGCTAAATAATTTGGCATAAGAGTTTGTGGTTCAGTTTGACAGGGTTACATTTTTTTTTCTTTTTCTTTTCTTTTGGGGGGTGGGGTAATAATTTCTCAAACTACAAGTGCCTTCACAAACATTGTATGTTTCAGCATTTATAATCCATTAACTCATAATCCTCTAAAAAAGGAGATGAAAGACAACAGTTGGTGTATAAACTTCAGAGACCAAAAAGGGGTGGGGTTTTGAAGAGTCCCAAATGTTAAAACAAACCATGGTCGGATGGGCTCTAGCTTGGAACCTAATGAGTCTGAACCTGCACTTTTCACCCCTAAGGGGCATGGTTAAAAATAATGAAGGCTCCAAAATGTTTCTGATTAGCTTAAGGAATTAGCTGTATGTGAATAAATATGTAGAAAGTGACATTAATCACCCATTAAGGGCCTCAAGCTGCCTCCGGAGATCTTCAAGATCATCAGTAGCAGTAGCTGATGCTTCAGAAGCAGGCAGTTTTTGGAACTCGTCTGCACTAGGGAGCTCGTGAATAAGACCTTCAGGAAGGGCATCTGAGTAGAAAGGACAGATTAGAAAAAGAAGAGAAAGACATAACAGAAGTTCTCTATTCAAATAGCCAAGCAGACAGATGAAAATAAAAGGAAAAACTAAATTCCTGCAGCTTTACGGTGCTGGAATAATTGTAAAATTCAAGATTTAGTCGTTTTTCTTATGTATCAGCATTTAAATGAAAGAATATACTAAACTGATAACATCAAAGAGAAAATACAAGCAGCAATCAATTTAAGAATTAAGAGGGAAAGTTTACACAACATGATCTACTTTTGACTGTTGTTATTGTTTTTCAAATTTTTCATTATTTATTCACTTTCATTGTTTTAGGATAACTGTTATTGATAGTCATCCCATTGGGTCTATTCGCAGGTGGAAAACTGATTTCCCACCCAAGGAAAATTCTAACAAGAACTGAAGTAGAAAAGCAGCACAATATTTAATTCTAACATGAGTTACATGTTTGACAGATTTTTAGGGCCCATTTGGGCATCCAAATGGAATTAAAAAAAAATTTAGTGTCGTTAACATACTATTTAAGGCACAAATTCATCACCTTCAATGAGACTACTTAAAAAAATCAAGAATCATCACTATAGTTGACTTTTTTTGAATTTTCACAAAAAGTTGGAGTAATCACTATAGTTTATGGTTTTTTTCTTTTTTTTTTTTTTTTTTAAATTAATAATTTTCACTCTCATTTGTGACGATGACTATCATTCTCTTAAAGTTTTTCCATTCAAGGTGATGGATTTGTGCCTTCAATACTATGTTAAAGACACTAAAATTGTTTAATTTCCATTTGGATGCCCAAACGAGACCTTAATGTACACAAAATCTGTGATGCAACACATTCTGGGTGTCTGCTTTCCAACCTTCTTGTGGAAAGCATGCTGTGTACACTCAAATCACTGCTCCAACTTTCAATGAAATTATACTCTCTCCAAACAAACAGAAAATGATAAAACAAAGAAAAGGACCACCCTTCTTTGAATATAAGATTGCATGGTGACATAAATTTACAAACTGTAAACCAGAATGTCATCAAGTGAGATTGTAATCAAAATTCAATAATAAATTTGAAAATATGGACTATGGAGGCCATCTAAATCCATAAAAATTCGGATTAGATGAACATAAAGATCACCTGAACTTCTGGCATCCTTCCTGTCTGGCACACTATCATCAACGACACTGAAAAAACAACAGAAAAAGAATATCAATGAACGTGGTAGCTTAAACTCCATGGAAAATACTGAAAAATGATACCCATCTCAAAAACCAAATCAGCATCATTCATTCCTACGGCAATCAGAGTATTGTTGCAAATATGTTGTCAGGGAGGTGGATCCCAAATTTTGAATGATCTAGAGAAAGCAACAAATTTTTGTTTATATATGATCTTCACGGATCAAATCATGAAATGGAAAATCAAGTGTGGCATAACGTAAATACGAGTCATATGGAGTTTTTCAACAATTTCCTTGAAAGAGTTGGATTCAAAGACACCAGCGATTTCTACACCTAGAGAGGGAAAAGGAGCAAAGGGCTTACAAGTCTAACGGAAGAAGAACGAATGACATGTTGACTGCCTACAAGACTATAAAAATAACCCTAGCAATCTAACTCCCAGGGCAGACCCTAACCAAAAAATGTGATTTTATTTAATGAATCATGAATTCATGATGAAGAAGTGGGAGTTCAGTCATAATCTATCAAGGTGTTCCTCCCCAATGCAAGTAATTCAGTATATTAAATCATGTAGAAATATGATTAAAAATAAGAGAAAGAGGGGGGGTGGGGGGAACTCACTCTGAAAGGATGTCAACAAAAGGGCACTACGCTTTACAACTTCAATACTCACAAGGCTAATAAATGACAAAACAAGTCCATTTTCAAAAGTACCTTATGTTCCATTCATTATCATCATGAAGTGGGCATTCTGTAGTTGATGATGCGTCAGCCTCCATCTTTGCTTTAGCTGCAGCATCCCTAGCTGGTTTTGCAAGAATGTATTCTTTCTGCACAGTATATAATGTTTCTACAATCAGAAAGGAAACTTGGAACATGTAAATTTCATGAGATGAATTAATACTGAATCAAGTCTCCATATAAGTTATGTTACCTGTCGTTCTAGACAAGCTACATTCGAACATTGAGGGTTTGGCTTCATTTCCATGGTTGGGAAGAAGTCTTTAAGAGAATTATATCCCTGCAATCAAGCAATAAAGCTAAAACCTGTCAACCAAGTCAGGATGACCAGCTTGAGGTTATTAATTTTCCAACAAAAGTAGGTGAATGATTTAAACAAATATTTCTACAAGTTTATCAAATCATGCCAAGGGCTTGGCACAAGTGAGCATTGACAAGGTTCATTAAGTAGCTCACTAAACAATGGCACTCTAAACACAACGTTTGTTTCAAACCATAGACGGTTGTTAGCTGAGAGAGAGAGAGAGAGAGAGAGACTTAATGTAGGATTTACCAAATACGGGGAGACATATCCAAACTTTAGCAAGAATTTAAGCGTGTTTTGAACTAGAAGCCCTGCAACAACTCCCTACAAAATCAACTCAAATTACCACATATAAAGAAAAAAAAATATTAGCATGGAAAAAAGGACTAATGTACATGCTCCGCGGTAAATTGTCATCTCAATTAGTTAATTTAAAACATATTTACTGCCATGACATACATGCTTAAATGATTACAGATTTGTTAAGCTAACAGCCAGCTTTAGTTTAATTCGCACAATGAAAATGTTGATGTTCCTCCAGTCACTCTATCTACTATCTAGCAGAACATTGAAGTGAAAACACAAATACTTGCGATATAGAGCTAAAAAGAGTGGAGCAGCCAACAAGTTTGAAGAGAATGTAATCCTTACCATGGTAGTGGGTAAAGATGCAGCACAAACCCCTTCACGCTTGAGAGTACGTTCATCTACTCCAGAGGCTACAACCTAAGAAAAATTAGAATCCCATTTTCATTTTCAATATTCCCAATTCGTACAAGTATACAACCATATTTGATCATTAGAATCCGCATAATTTAGCCCATCAATGTCCACTGTATAATATATTTGAAGTAAATAAACAACAACCATAAGGTTACTTTGGTTCACAGTGGATTCAAAACTCCATGGCTCCATTAAATCTATATATCGTAGATTGAACTTCTCCAATATCATCGAAACTCAGATAAAATTAATAAACATACCAAAGGAGGTGCACATGCAAAACAAGCAGTTTCTCCCGGAATCAGCAACTGTATATGACCTGAAACAGCATCCTCAGATACACCTGTCCAAAAATTTCTTTCACGTGAATCTCTGTCTGAACAGTTCGAAAGCGAGAAAAAATTTAATTCATTAAAATTTCCTCATAAGTAATCACACATGAGCATGTGCCACATGCACACATCCTAATTGTCTGACCGAGATATAAAGGAAAGAGATCTTCTGGAACTTAACCACCTTGTGTACTTCAACTCTCTACATTCAAGTTCAGGACAAAGGATTTTGAACAGAGGCATTTCTGCAGAAAACAAACACCCCAAGCGTAGTAATACTAGAGCTACTCTAGAGTTTTCTCATCCTTTTCCCACACGTCTGCTCGTGGTTTATGAAACACCTGAGCAAAGATATGATATTGGTGATCTTTGACAGTCTAAATACCAATTTGCTATAAGTAGTGATTGTCACTGCCTCAGTATTCATTAACCATTTCTCATTCTATTGAAAGGATTCATGTAGCCCAACCCAAGTAGTTGGGAATAAGGCTTTGCTGAGTCAAGTATTGTTGTCCACCATTGATTTAGATCCCACTTTGACCCCCACATACAAAATATAACACCATATTCCTTGGTGAAAGCTGGTTTTCCACATTAACTGGTCTGTTTTAATTTCCAACCATCAATTTTAAATAATTCTGCTGATCGCTATTATTTAATCATTTAGAGGCTTCTATTTTATTTTTTTTTGATGAAGTAAAATATGTATTAATAACAAAGGAGCATAGCCCAAGTACATGAATTTAGAGGCTTCTATTTAATGAGTCAGTTACAGTCAATATACCCATCACCATATATTGGTCATCAAATCCCTCAGAGTCATTTCATCTTGGTGATTGGACAATATTGCTGACAGAGTGTGACAGCCTCCAGACCAGCCTACTGGCCAAATTGAACTCTAATTATATTTGCCCTTAAATTCTAATTTGAAGGTCATTTCCTCAATTAAATGTTGCTTTTTGTATTATTTAAGAATGTCCAGCTGGATCTCTCTTTTTTCATGTAATTCAACATGCATATGCTTAAATGTAAATAATCCTTAGTCATATGAAATGATTACAGATAAAAAATCAGCCACATGCAACATTTGAGTTATCCTTGTAGAGGTGAAAAGTAAAATATTACTCGTATAGGTTACTGCTCATGGTAGTAGTCTCATTTATTGTTTTGGTCAATCACCAGAAAAATATAGCAAACAATTTTCCAAGCATCTATTCACTCCATCAGTTTTTCTAAACATATGCAGGGCACATCCCTCAGGAGCACAACCTACAGTTGTAAACGATCTTGTAGAAGCAAATCAGTATTTTTTTGTTATGAAGCAGAAGCAAATCAGTATTGAAGTGTCAAAGTAACATAGATCCTATTTAACCTTTGTACATTATCCTGCTTGCACATATTAATAAATTTTTATTACATTATGTTCAAACAGTTTCTTTTTTTTTTTTAAATAAAAATAAAAAAATAGGAAAAATAACACCATAAGTTATGCTGCTTACCTGACTCCATCCATGTCTGATTCAGCTCATTGCAAGCCTGTATAACCACAACAGAAAAATCACATGATATTAAGAAATTTTATGAATTTTCTTTCTCAAAAAAAAAAAAGAAAGAAATTTTATGAATTTTCAAACAATAATAAAACAACAATATTATGTCCTGATTCTGAGTCAATTGCTTTCAGACAGCAGAATATTATGATCATAAAATTGATGAGTATAAAAATTAGAAAATGCAGTTTACATCCTAGATGGTGACCTGAACTGGAATATAATAAGAACTGCCAGAGGGAAAAATGGCCTCTTAAAGCCAGCCAACATACCTGATTTACAACCATCCTTGCTTCATAATTATCTACACAGCTTAAGACAAGGTCCACTCCGCTACCTTCTTTACTTGGGCAAAATGATTTATTTGTCAAACTTTTCATAAAGGTTTCAAAACCTTGCACTGTTGTGATGTTCAATGTATAGCTCTAAACATAAAATGAACTTAATCAGCACTGGAGTACTAAAAAAAATATGGTCAGTAGAAAGTAGAAACAAAATGAAACTATGTTATATACATTAAATAACCTTTCCACAAATAAATAACACAGGTTTAACATTAGCAATTTGAAGCTAAATAACAAGGGCTGCCTTTTTCACTGCGCCAGGTACCTCAAGCCTGTGCTGGACATGACACCTATGTCGAAGACTATAAAGAAGGCCATTGTATTGGGCACCATATACGAATATATGATATATCAATGTTAAACACCAACACCTGTTTACAGTTTTCTCATCACATAGATCAGCAGTCGTATACAAATGAGCACCACAACTTAGGATTTCTAAAGTTTAGTCACAAACCCAAATGTTAAATATACAAGTACGAAGTAACTAGGTTGTGATGGTAATTGAAAGATATTAAAGTGTGAAATTTGAAACTTAGGTTAGACTTGGACTTAAAAAATAAGAGTCCATCTTATCAAAAAAAAAAAAAAAAAAATTAAGAGTCCATAATGGTTTGGTTGTTTCAGTCTGGACATAGTCTAGGCAACAAAGATTGAAAATGATGCTTCTTTACACCATTTTGGAATCTAGCATAAATTTGCATAGATGACATGAAAAGCATTGATGTTGGTGATAGGTAAAGTTGCCTCGCTTGAATTTTTTCAACAAATGTGATTGTTAATAGCTCTTTCATAAGTATCTTTGAGGAATCACCAATATATGATTTGAAGCTACCATAGATTCAGGAAAACAAATAAACTAAGAGTGGAACCAATGTAGCCCTTTAGGTGGAAAAGGGTTTTCATGGAGTCATTTTCTTCTTTAGCTCTAGCTATCTTAATCTGGCGAGTGCCAGTGAAATCCCAAAGCTTAAGGCTTGTTGGATGATTTTTATTAAGTTTCCAACCTAAAAGCCTAAACGATTAAATGAAAGGCCCAAACAGGTATATGAAGACAGTGTTAAATTCGATATTTAATCGATGTGGGATGTAGGACTTCCAAACACTCCCCCACATGCTTTTCTATGCATTTTGTAATCTCCTACTTCACTATGGATTTTCTACTGTCGCTTTAGTCATGGATGCAGCCCAGTTAAAGGTCAACTCCAAAAGTTGCTTGTCTTGAGATTGTGTGGTAGATTTCTTAATTTTCTTTACATGATTGTTCTGTATTGAAATTCCAACTTTATCATTATCAAATGAGTTCATAAGCCATTTTATATCAATACTCAACTCTTTTAAGCAGTTTCTTCACCTACATATGTTCACACACTCCATGTGACCCAAAATTCTGCCTCAGTAATTAAGCTAGACACCATCAAGAGTTTCTTACTTCTCCGTGGTATTGACTCTTATCTAACAAATGTAATACCTACTCTGGATCTGTCAGAGCCTATGTGATATGACCATATTTTGAATACAGAACTCCATGTTATCATCAAGAACACATCACCATTCACCAATTCCTTGAAGATGTAGGGGACAAATTCAATATAAGCAACAACTTCATGTGAGTAATAAATCCACAATTGCACAGAGAAACAAAAATGCCATTAAACACTTACCTCAAGCACAACATCAGGATTTATTTCTGAAAGGGTTTGAACAGCGGCATCGGTTTTTGTCATGCCAACCTAAAACAGGAAAACAAATTACAGAAGTTAAAAGAGTGGTTAAGTGTTTCTTTACTCAAAGTTAATCATTTTAACATCATGACATTACAATAATAAGTCTATTGTCCGCATAAAAATTTTGTAAGCAACATCAACATGGTAGTCAAGAAGAGATGGGTTTATGGTATTAGTTAAAAAGTACTCCCATTTTAAATCTTGAACAAATCAAGGAATGAAAGATGAGAATAACGTGGAGGAACACCTGCTCTGGACGGAAGAATAGCCTATTCATGTTAGCTAACTCCACTTTGTCATAATCATACAACAAAAGGCGGCCGATGCCGCACCTTGTTAGCATCTCAGCTGCAACACTGCCTACACCACCTATTCCCTGTGATGTCAAGAAAATAAACAATAAAAATAATCAGAATTCACTGTAACAACCAGAATCCATAGCACTAAAAATCATAATTAAAAATGCAGAAAATAGAGACATATGCATCAAAACGTATACTGTTTTGCTTGAAAATTTGAATCCCATTCTCAAATGAAAAATGAAAAAAGTAGAAAAAAGAGACAAATACAGACAACTATGGCGACTGAGAATTCCCGAATTCTTTCATAGTTCTCCACTATACCCATCCTCTGAAGCGCCATAAGCCTACTGTAAGGATTGCTATCTACCACCTCTGCACTCATATCCTGTCATCAAGGTAATTAACGCACACATCAGTGATATAATCACCAACTAAAACCATAATAATGGGTTAAGAGAGACAAGACATAGAAACAGGGCGTGGCACAAGAGACAATGACCTTGACTTTTGAACGCCTAACAGGTGCAGACTTTGCAAGATTGGTGAGATGTTCAACATGCAACCGCAGCTACAAAACACAATTTAAAAATGCCAACCAAGGTTAAATATCTCACAAGAGTGTCAAGCAAATTTCACTTTCTTCATAATTGAACACTTGCAGAACTACAATATGGAAATACGCTCAGTTTTCTCAGTACTCCATTGGGTTGGTAACAAAATGGAGGAAAGAATAAAAATTTAAAAGATTGATTTTAATTCTTATATTTTTCTGTTTTTTCTTATTTCATAAAACCAAAAATGCAACTCAAGCACGCCAAATAGTTGTATTAGGCTTAATTGTGTGGAGTTTTAATTTTTCAGAGTCCTTAATACTCGATTCAACTCAACCAAGCCTTAATCCAAACTTCTCGAGTCCTTAATAATTTTTTTTTTCTTTCCTCGAGTCCTTGATGATTAAAACAATTTTTAATTTTCTCTTCTTTTCCTACATATTCTCAGCAACCAATCGGAGAATAAACAAATATCCCGCATTTGCAATTCTTCACCGGTTGATTATGCCGAGCCACCTCATAGCGCAAAAAGGCATAGATAATTAAACTTATTAACAGCAAACATTTGTAAAATTGAGCTTTTAGAATTTTACAGCCTGAAAACATATGTTTATATATACAAACACGCCCCATCACAATCTAAAACAATCTTTATACATCTGTTATTGAGATGAAAAAAAAATCAATCCAAAAACCTAATTACTCCGATTCAATTCAAAGGATCGAAGCTCCAAGCCACAAAATTTAATGGTCTCGATCATACACAATCACGAATCCACACGAATTCTACCTCACATTTGTTAGATCCAATTCTGCGTGTGTGTGTGCATAATTTCGAAGGAAGAAGAAAAGGGAGTGATAATTACCTTATCGATGGTGGTATAATGAGAAGGATCGGGTAATGATCGTTTGAGAGTTTCGAGTTCATCGAGCATCTCTTTCAGCTCCACCTCCATTGCTCCTTCTCTTCACTGTTTCAGCTCTCTGCTCTCTCTCTCTCTCTCTCTCTGTATCGGAATTTAAGAACACTTCGATATCGCTGTGATTGTGTCCCCTTTATTCGTTCCCTTCCTCGCAAGCGTTATAAAGCGCAGTGCAAGAGCTTCTGCAGCGTTGCAACACATTTCGTTCAAGGCCCTGTTTGGGGTCCACGAAACACAGATTAACGTGTTATATTGGGAGAAGGTGGCTAGTCACGAGTGGGTGCTGCAAGTGTGTAACACTGTAGGACAAACTAACTCACTTGGGCTTGGCCCAAGATCGACTTGATAAAAATTTCTCGAGTTAGTCCATATGGTGAGCAAATCAAACTCAAACCTCGTTTCCCTTAAATGAAATTTGTTAATTTATCAAGTCAAGCTTAAATAGGCTCAACTCAATAAATTCATTAACACTTTAGATAATCAAACTATTTGAGCCCAGCTCAAAAAAGGCTAATTCGAGCTTATTCAAGTTTGTTTATAAGATAATCGAGTCAAACTCAAGTTTTACTTGCCTGATTATTACCCAACTCAACTCAACTTCTTTACAACCCTACTCTAATGAATGGGCCCCTATGAAAGGTGAAAACTAACTGGACACTACTTACCTCCACCCCATGGTGGAGGAGTTCCTCCCCCCCTCTATTTATTTTCTATCACATGTTATAAATATTTTAGGACAATATGAATTATAAAACACAAACAAACAAATAAATTAATATAGATACGTAAACACACATTCATGTAAACATAAACATGTAACACTCAAATATGGATTTATAAAAATGTATTTACAATTATGTAAACATGAGAATACATGCATACAATCAATTCTCTTTATTTATTTGGAGAAGTGGCGAAATATGAGTGGGAGGGGAGAAGAAGCTCCTCCACCCAAGGGTGGAGGCAAGTATTTTCCAAACTAAAATGAGTCATGAGTCATGATGATGGTTCTAACTAAAGAAGTACAGACACGGATACATGATACGAGTATGACATGACACAAACATAGCAAATTTTCAAAATTTAGGACACGACACGACACAGAGGGGATACGACATTAATAGAATATGTATTTTTACACATATAATTATAAAATGTCAAAATGAATAACTTTGTATTGATTTTATAAATCAAATTGAGTTATAAGTAGAAAATATACGACAAAAAGGAGAATAATGAACAAAAACAAAGGGGAAAAAAAAAAAACAAAGGGAGAAGTGTCGTGTCGAAGGAGTGTCGAACAAGTATCGTGTCCGACACAGACACGTGGTCTTTGAGGAAGTGTCTGTGCTTCCTAGGTTCAAGCCCATGGGCTCTCTTCTATTGCTTGAGACAGGACTCGGTGGGTGCGTGTTGGACCAGTGAGTTTGAAGATTGGGCGTGGGTCACAAACAAGTTTATGAAAAGAATCAAAAATGGGCTAGGCTAGAGATTTCAAACCATTTTAGAGCCCAACAATAATCTATCGGTTTGAAATTGGTTAGGGGATTGGGTTTGTGCATGCCTAGCATTCTTCGAATACACATCCCCCCCCCCCCCCAAAAAAAAAGGGGGGGAATTTTCCGTTCTGCCAAAGATGCACTACTAAATGGTTTGGACCAACCACAAAGTGGGTCAGGCAAGCAACAAAGGTTTGTGGACTACCTCGAGTTCAGGATCTGAAAGCCCATATACCCATCTACCTCTTTTTCTCATGATTACGTAGGATGAAATGCAAAAGAACTCAACTACTTGCCCAGATCTTATTGTCCAATTGACATCAAAATTGACATGTCATGCCACGTCAGTCTATTATGGGTACACCACATCTAAAATAACATGCCATGTCAGTCGAAAATGATCAAGTGCTTTTTTTTTTTTTTTTAATTCCCTTTTTAATGAAATTTTTAATTGGTCAGTTAACATGGATGCCATATCAGTTAACCCGACAATTGGGTAAAAAAAATTAAATAAATAAGTTGGATTGTATGACACTGCTATATGAAAAAGTAAGGGAAGTGAACACAGTCCAAGCTTTGAAGAAAAAAATAAAAATAAATAAATTTTTAAACCAAGATGTGATGCTTACCCTCCACTTCTCCCGGAATAAGAATTTGACTCTGCATCATCTGGAGCCTAATATTTCGTAAGAGATCATGCGTTTGGACTACATGGAGGGGGTAACGTAGAAGTTTTGCACAAAACGCAGTCTTGGACCAACCTTTCCCATCCTTTGGATAAGGTTGTCGGGCTGCGGCGGCGGCGGACTCAAGTGGGAATTTCACATAGGCCAATGCTAAGCTAGAATTTTCCAAAACGTGAAATGCTAGGCTGAGTCCGGGCCAGAAGGTTGATCACATCCACACAAAGATGGTGTACCTTCAATTGAACGCAACCCGGCCATCTATGATGGTCAATGAACACTTGTGCTAAGCTAGAATTTTCCAGAATTTTCCAAAACGTGAAATGCTAGGCTGAGTCCGGGCCAGAAGGTTGATCACATCCACACAAAGATGGTGTAACTTCAATTGAACGCAACCCGGCCATCTATGATGGTCAATGAACACTTGTGCTAAGCTAGAATTTTCCAAAACGTGAAATGCTAGGCTGAGTCCGAGCCAGAAGGCTGATCACATCCACACAACAATGGTGTACCGCCAATTGAACGCAACCCGGCCATCTATGATGGTCAATGAACACTTGTGCTTACCCGTGTGCCGTCGCGCGTGCATGTATATTTAATAAATTTAAAAGTAGTTTATATTTAGGACATTTCTAGTATGACAGACTGTTTTACTAATGATAACCAAATTATGACTACTGGAAACAAGTACTTAAGGTGTAGAAAATGATAATGACAATGTATCATGTAAGATTTTCTAAATATAAAAACGTGACAATTACAAACGATTCTATCTGATCACGGTTACACAAGTATACACGATATCACATGGGTACAGTATGTGAATGGTCTAACCCAAAGGAACAATTCAAAACTCTAACCACATGCCCACCACTAATCATTTTCTCCTCCTTCCACGCCACTAGGTAGAAAATTTAGCAAAAAAAAAGGCTGTCTGTTCACAATTGGAAGCATTTTGAAAAACGCTAACCATAAATTGACTCATTCAATAAACTATCAAGTATCAACTATGAATTAATTGGGAATCCATACACGTTAGCAAAACTTGTGTGCCACCATGCACGATATCGTGTCATGGCACCGGCCACGATCTGCCACCTTGGCAGACAGCATGATTGCATGATATACAAGTTGATGGTTTACGCGAGGAAACGGATAAGAGTGAAACCAAACAAAACACAAATTAGTCCCAAAGAATGGCCCATGCGCAGCCTTTTGGATATCTTCCACACCAAACCCCATGACCCATCAACCTTTAGGTGAAGAAAGGATATGCATCTCACCTTTCATAATTAAGTTTTTTATTTTAGAGTCATTAATTATAAAATATTAATTAATTATGGGAGCTCTCGTCCCTATTATCATGAAATCTTTCATTTTTTTCGGTTGTTTTGGGTATAAACTTTAAGTTGTACACATGTCATATCATCAAATTTATTATAATAAGTTTATCACATTGATGTACATTAAAATGGCATATTTGGGCGGTTAAAATGGACAAAAAATAAATTAATGAGAGATGGCATCAAATTATGAGGAAAAATCATTGCATTTGGAACCCTCGTAGGATCGATCCTCTATCCAATGGTTAAATATGTATCTTAAGGTTTATGTAATATTTATACTATCTATAAAAGGCTGAATCTCAGAAAAACTTTTGAATGACCAATATACCCTTATTTTTAAAAAAAAAATACATATCTACCATTTCTTTAATTGAAACACATAATAAACATTCTTATCATTTGATAACAAATGAAAGTTAGATTTTAACTCAAACTCTTAACAAATTAAAGTTAGATTTTTAATAAAATTCATTTTTCTAGAGCAACTATCAAGTTGCATGATAATATATATGAATATAAATTCTTTAAATATTTTGTTTTATGAAGAAAAAAAAATTATGAATATATATCTAAAGAATTTTTAATCTTTTGTTGTACTTTCGAATTTTAAACTTTATCTTTTATGAAAAAATATAAAATCTTTATGTATTAATTATTTTGAATAACTAATATTATTTAAAAATATTCACGTACAACGCATATGTGCTATATCTAGTCCTCGGAGAAAGAGGAGCTCGTCAAAACACCCATAAGAATTAATGTTCTCATCGAAACTTTTCTCTTAACATTATCTTCCTTATTGGAGTCCACATCACCACTCTATTTTAATTAAAGAAAAAAATAATAATAATCATGGGGTGTTGTCCACAACCAAAGAAATTCCAATTTCTATCAGATTGTATAATCTATCATCATCACAAGTTGGCCCATGCGGGAGTAGAAACCCACGGAGAAGAATAAAAGAGTGGGATAGATACGCAATCCACCACCCAAGGAAGCAATTGGCTTTACAAAGATTTGATTTTAGCATCTCTCGTGATGTTTAAATAAAATGCTACAACGACCTTGTCTGGAATTCTTTTTTTTTTTTTTTTTTTGTGTGGAATGTTTTGTAGATTTATGGAATCCAACAAAGATGGGTGGAAAGGGATAGAAATCAGGTGGTCCTAAAGACCATCAAAATAGGTGGTAGGCCCTAAGAACATAGACAGATATCTTCCCTATTCGCCTATACCCACTTCCTTAAATATCGATCATTGGGATTCACGATTTGTCGATTGAGATATCTTTTATGCATTTTATCTACATCCTTTTTTAAGGAGAATTATTACATGTTACTGGCTTCAAGTTTGACTAGTTTTTATTTTATTCTCATTATTCAAAAATTACATTTATCTTCTTAAGTTACTTGTGGATGCTTTTTTTTTTTTTTTTTTTTTTGTGCCAAACAAGCTCTATTTCAAACCATTAGGCCCAAATTAATCCTTCAAAGATATGCAAATTATTTGTAAGCCCGTGGATAGGCTGTTTGTCATTGGTAAGCATTGGTGGAGTGGGGGACCTTTAGGGGCATGTGCCCCCATGGGATAGCAAGGGGTTTTTTTTTGGAGAGATATTATCATTTGATGACCATTTCTCAACATAATACCAAAAAAAGAAAGATAATAGTCATTGTAAAGCATTTTTACAGTTAATTTTTAATAAGTTGATAACAATATCCTTGTTTTGGTATTAAATTGGAAAATGATTACCAAAAAGTAATATCTAAAAAAAAAATGCTTTTCAGAGCTTTTAGTTCTCAATTCCTACTTCATAGAATCATAGCATAATGCCCCCATTGGAGATAACTCTTAACTCTACCCCTGTTGGTAAGTTTTACTCTTCTTCCATGTAAGGAAGGAGGCATCTCAATCGATCGTCATATTCTAAAATTGTAGGGGTAATTTTTTGTCAGAAAAATGTATGTAGATAAAATGAAAAATGGGCAAAACTTGAAGGAGATAAAGTGTAATTATCTCTTTTATTATAATAAAAAAAATTATTCTATATATATATATATACTATAGTACATATATTCTTTAAAATTCCATTAATTGGAAGTTTCAGTATTGCTAGTTTTGATTACTTTTCTGAATCCATATTGATATAATTTGATTTTTCTGCTATCAATATCTCCATCAAGGTTTCTCTATTCTTAGACTCTATATCTCCATGGATCTGACGATTGATACAGATCAAGGAAAGACGTGTAAATAAGGGATTTGAGCAACTTGTGTGATGTTAATTTGTCCGACTTTGTAGGACACCCAAAATTGGCTTGCAAGTTGCTTACCTTCATTACTTTTGTGTGTCCTCCAGCTAGTACACATACATATGCACCTTGGTCTCGATCATGAAAAGTCCTTCAAGTAATTTTCACCCATTATCCTCATATTTATTTTTCATTTACTTTCGAAATCAATCATCATCTTGGCAGCAGTCATTAGTTTGCGTGTCCTCAACTCAACTCATTAACAACAAAAATAATGACCCTGAGGCAAAAAAAAAAAACAGAAAAAAAAAGGAAGGGATAGAGTCATTAATAAAATTGATCACACATGACTAATTCTAACACTCCATGCATGAAAAAAATACCGGCTGTATCAAAAAAAAAAAAAAATCTCAATTATTTGTTACAAGGCTGTCTTTTATTATTATTATTACTAATTTCATCATATATTTGTCTAATTACGCCCGTTGCAACCTTATTTGAGCTTATACCCTTCATTACATTTGAGGTGCAATCTCGCCATCATATTTCATCAATCATCCATAAAAAGGTATATAACTACCATGCCTCTTTTTTTTTCTTCTTTCTTTTTCTTCTTCTTCTTCTTCTTTTTTTTTTTTTTTTTGGGATATGTAAAAGGGAAAATACTTGCCTCCATCCTTGGGTGGAAGAGCCCCTTCCCTCCGCCCACTCATATTTCACCACTTGTCCAAATAAAGAAGGAGAATTGATTATGTGCATACATTCTTATATTTACATAATTGAAAACACATTTTCATAAATTCATATTTGAGTGTCACATGTTTATATTAACATGAATGTGTATCCACGTATTCATATTAACTTATTTGTTTGTTAGTGTTTTTAAATTCATATTTTTGTAAAATATTTATTACACATGACAGAAAATGAATGGGGTAGGGAGGAACTCCTCCACCCTGGGATGGAGGCAAGTAGTGTCTGTGTAAAAAAGAACAAAAAAACTATTATTGGTCTCATAAATCACAAATGATATATATTGACCATATCCCTCCCATCTTCATTTCAAATTTAAAAATGACTACCACTTTTTTGGAGCGGAGTGGTTTCATAAATGAAAGAGAAGCATTTTACCATGGAAAATTTGAGGTATAGCATTTACATAGATCATGCACTTTGTCAACTTGTTTTTATGGCAGCTCAGAAAATGGCTTCCATGCATATGACATGATGCAAATCAAAGTGACCCTCATGCATGGCAGCATGCATGGGGGTCTCAAATTTTGTTGAGGAGAGAAATTATTATTAATTCCTCATATATATATATATATAATTAAAGTGACCCCATTAAACCATGAAAACATTCGTCCTAGTCTCATGTGCAATCAACAACAAAGGAAAATATAATGTGTTTAATTGGTTCAATTTTGGGAATAATCCCCTAATAGGGGTGCATTTGATTTCAAACAATTAGCTGAACTTCATGTACGTGGCGGGTCACACTGCACACACGCCTTCTTCCTTCCTCTTCTTCCGATCTCGAGTTTTCTTATCCAAGAATGTGAAAAGCACTTACTGGTACTGTAATTATGCCTATGGAGACTAATCACATGATCACCTGACTTGGCCTCCCTATCTCTTTCTCTCTCTCTCACTCTCTCTCTCCACATAGTATGTTTCATTGAAACATAGGGACCTACCACCATAGTGACAAATATATGGGGGATTCTGGAAATATTCGGAAAAAATTATATATATATTCATAGTAATTCAAAAAAAAAAAAAAAAAACTATGAAAATTTTGAGTAAAAAAAATGTAATTAATGTGATGTAATTTAATTTAATAAAAAAGATGTGTTGTCATTTTGTAATTATTTGAAATAACTCGAGAATTTTGAAAATTATTCAAAAATTATTTGTAATATTTGGATTGTTTAGGAATATTCAAAAATTATTCAAATGTGCAAAACAAATTCGGGTTTCATCCGTTGAATGTAAAATTCAAGATAAATTCAGAAGATTCGAAACTAATTTGGGAATTCTGTTACTAGGCCCATGGCTCCCTCTACAGAATACAACTTCCCCGTATATAGATCAAGATCATTGAATGACCTAAACCATTCGATTTTTCATTGAAGAAGTCTTCCAAACACGTGTATATCTAACAGAAAATTATATAAATCAGATGACTAAAACTGATTGATCATAATGGTATATGTTATAAGGAGTATGTAATAAAAATTATTTTTTAAAAATAAAATCCGCAAGGTGGTGATCGAGGTCTTGATCCTCAAATACTGCACGCAAGAGTGCAAAAAAATGCTTCAATAGTAGATCGATGACCACCGCATGGATGATGACCAAAGCAAAAAAATCTTCTACATGGCCACCAAATCATTTTCCATCCTTTCCTCAAGAGTTGCGAGGTCAGCAAAAGCCAAGTCTGTGACCCCTTTTGCATCATTGACATGTATGGGGGATAAGAATAATGTAAAATAATTAACAAGAGGGGCTAGTGACCGACCAAAGGCTTGAAGCAGTATTTGTCTCAAAAATTTAAATCATGTGATGATGCAACCTTGTTGCTTGTTATCATGGCTAATGCCATACTTTTTACCTAGCTACATCTGCAACTTGAAAATTTAGTATCTGTGTCTGTCCCTTGCAGGAGGCCACGGGACCGCCATCATGTAGTTCACGTCTCATGATGTATGATCTTATAATATTCAACTCATTTTTATTAAATTGGTTAAACCTTAAGTCATCGATCCCCACACACACTCTCTCTCTCTCTCTCTCTCAACTTGATTACAAATGACCTAAAAAACTTATATTTCTTTTTGCGATGATTAAAAAAATTACATTTCTAACAAAGAAAAATCTCACATTATGTATTGAAACGACCCTTAATCTCGAACCTAACTTGATTTTTTGTATGCATGGTGTAGACACCCCATCTTTATTGAGGAAACACTTGCATAGGTCATCCCAAGATCCTGTGACAGTGTGACACCTTAAACGCATAGTTACCAAGTCCGAGAAGAAGGTTTTGAGGGTCGCATCACATGGTCTATACAAGAAGGCTATTTCTTTCGGTTGTGAGTTCGCAAATTATGAGCCACATATAGAATTAATTGTCACAACTTGTCTCCTCCAATTCTAACCTATATTTTCCTATGCGTATTTTGTATTATTAAATGTATCATAACATATAACCCCTAGCATGAAAAAAAAAATAAATAAATAAATAAATAACACACATATATTAATATACACACAAGGAGCTGATTGACTGTGGACATCCGGGATAATTTGCACGGTTATGAGCCGTGCGTGACTTTTACACATTCAAATGTATTTATCACATATTGCTCTAAATCGTGCGATTCCATTCGAGACATTGGGGATGACCTGCTGTTGATATTTTTTGTGTCTATATATATATATATATATATCGAAACTTGTGTTAGTGTTTCAAATTGTGGTCACAAGTTGGATTGATGGATTAATTACTACGAAAATAGACGTAGAATAGAAAGAAATAGTCGCACGCAACAGTGATGTACAATTACTTGGCATTGCAACCATTATTGAATTAAGAAACAAATGGCCCATTAAGTGTTGCAATGGGTGTCTCTCGAACCTGTTTGAAGAGAAAACGACCTCTAACTCAACTTAATTTAGCTGAAAACACGAGGTTTTGACTACATTCCAATTTAACTTGTGCCTGCATAATTTACTGATAAAATGGATTTTCTATTCGAATAATTTCCAATAATTAAGCATTTTCTTTTTCTTTATTGTTACTCCTAAAAAAATACTCATATCAGGTAGCGTGCCTGGCCTCTTGATTTTAGTTGTCAAGTGTGTGAGAAGGTCAATTGAAAGAAGTACGTGGAGGCCATTGATGACCCCCAAGAGGTGGGGATTTGATGATATTTATTAATTAATCGATTTAATAAAATTATGCTTCTAAAAAATTCAAGTAATTGTCGTAGAAATGAAAACAAAAGAATTAGAAGAAAAATTATTTTTTAAATATTGAAACACGTATGAAAATTCAAAGTACGCTAGTGACATCATCTTTTTTCATTTTCTTAACAAATTAATGAATTATGACCCGTGAATTTTCCATGCGTTGATTTCAGATACCATGAACGAAAGCACTTTTCAAAAGTAAAATATGCTGGTGGCGTATAGCGCGCAGCCCTATGCTGCATTTTCTCTTATGCCTATGTTTGGATAAGTAATTTATAGGTAGAATTTGATTTTGAGATGGAATTTGTAAAATTTTTATGAGAATGAGATGGACAAAATCCTCATAAAAAATT
Source organism: Liquidambar formosana (assembly GCA_039720395.1). NCBI lineage: Eukaryota > Viridiplantae > Streptophyta > Magnoliopsida > Saxifragales > Altingiaceae > Liquidambar > Liquidambar formosana. The sequence continues at coordinate 30,782,536 of CM077828.1, forward strand.
TACAAATTCCATCTCTAAAGCAAATTCACCTAAAAATTTTTTATTCAAACATAACGCTAATTAAATCAAGATCTAGTATTTTTTTTTAGTTTTTTTTTCCTTTGATGTTTTACTCGTGAGAATATAAATGGAAGGGTTTTCAGAAGGAGGGAGGCCTATTGTCACCACATAAAATACGTTAAGACCCCCATTAATTTACACTTTTTAAGGTTTTTTGAAAAATATGAAAAGTTTTTACGAAAAGTAACCTCGCTGTCCACTAAAAACATCATCCTGAACAACTTTGTAGAATAAAGTTTTCTCAAAATCTGTCATTTAAGTGGATATTTTAGTCATTTATAATCTCTATTACATTTTCCATGAAAAATGACCAAAAAGTATACTTGAATGACAGGTTTTAAAGAAAAAAATTTCTACAAAGTTGTTTGAAATGATATTTTCTATTAGGCAACGTGATTAAAATATCAAACATGAGTTTAAGTTCAAACCATAAATGCAAAGTGATATCACCTTTCCCTCAATTTCTTAGAATACGCTTTATGCCAGATTTTCTTTGCGGTTGTTTTCACAACCATGAATTCATCAAGGAAGTATCTTAAAAAAATAAAAAAAGGAAAGTGAAAAGAATTCTTAATATAAGATCGGTAGCGTAAAACAGGGCAAACGCAGCACTAATTTTCTCCCCAAAAACAGTATCACTTTTGCATTATTATTATTTTTTCCTTGATATTTTCGTTGTGAGAATGAAAGGATTTGTGCTCCCACCCACTCCACATCTTCAGACCTTATCTAAAACGTACATTTTTCATCCAAACAAAAAGTGGGGTATTTTATTTCCTTTGTCCCCACACAGAAATATCAAAGCTTAGCTTGATTTGCAAAGCTCTCACAGCTCTCAACTTGCACTATGAGTTGAGATATAAAGGCGGGAAAAATGGAAAAATAAAGATGGAGATGTCCCACACGACGATTATGGCTACCTACCTTTGTCAAAATTTTTAATTTGAACTCGTGTTTTCGATCATATTGCATGTGACATATGTCATGCTTGAGCTAATGAGGCACAAATTAGTAGATATGTGTAATACTAGTCGACCCGTATGATGGGTCATATATGCAGCATTTTCCATGCTGGCGTGATTTAGTTATAAGTGCTGTTGACATCTTGTAGTTCTTATTTTAATTCTTATCAAATACATGACTAATGACTTGTATTTAAATTAGTCAATGGATTGAATTTTGATCCAATTTGATTATATACTCCAAATATGGTAAGAGTGGTTTGGTCCGTGAACTCAATTATAATCCAAAGATAGATCCATTAATTGATAGATCCAATATAGATAAAAGGGCAATCTATTCTAACTATAATCCAATTTAATTAAGAAATACTAATAATCGAGCACACGCGATGCGTGTGCAACACATCTTCGCAAGTTTCTATTTCATCAGTGGAACTGTTATGTCAATTTCTAAGTTTTTTAAACTGTATGTGTGTCGGGGAGAAAATTAAGAGGAAACAGGTTATGGTGGATTTTTTAAAGTTGGTAAAATTACCAAATCGTCTCTTAGATTTTATTAACTTATAAAAGTGTTTTAGTATTTTCAAATGCAATCCAACCATAAAAGGAATTAGCTTTATATAGTAGTACAGATAATATTTTGATTAATTAATTATATATATATATATCTTAGAACAATGAAAGAAAAAGACAATCGCTACCAAGAATTCATACTAAATTAAGTGTTTATTATACCTTTTTTTCTAATTATTTTATTTTAGAATAAAATAAATACCACAAATTTATTAATTTCAATTCTTTGTAGTAGACTACTAGTTAAGCCGTTTTGTCATGTATGTCATCTCTCTTTTTTTCTCTCTATTAGTCACTCTTAAAAGGAAATAAAAATAAACATAAAAATAAAATATGCCATTTGATTAAATCACGGAAGGGATCTTGAACCATAGTTGTGAGTGAGGGCGGCTTAATTTTCCTTTTGCCTCATTTGAAATGATGGATTTTCACTTTCTAAAATTTTACGTAAAATACAATGAAGTTATTTTAACTTCAATAATAACGTCCAAACATGATTGAAGAAAGTGATCCTGCCATTCAATCAATGGCTTGATATGTGCAAAAAATCCTAAAGATCCTGTTCTCTGTTTTATGTTGGAAAACAACTCAAAAGAGGACCCTATTTTGCCATGGTTTCCAAAGTAGCTCTCCATTTCTAGCTCCTTCCCTCTCTTTTTCACTGGGTCCACATACTGCACATGCCTACAACAAACCGCAGCACATCATGACCAGGTTTTTATGTTTTTGGCCCTATTTATTTATGTATTTATTTTTTTATAAGGAGAACACACCTATACACATACTCATATGAAGTCGAAATTAAAACTTCCATAAACCCCACATTATTATTGAGATGGGACATATCACTAGATCCGAGAATCATTAATAATAGTATTTATACATATAACATAAATTAATAGAAAATTATCAAATATAATATACAATATTACAAATGCAATAATTTTAACATTATATTCTAATAAACTTTAGGGTAAATTAAAGATAATCCCCTTGAAGTATGGGAAGTCAGCAAATAACCCTCCTTATATTTTAATTTTATCAATGTGTCTCTCTTATGTTTTAATTTTTGTCAATGTATCCTACCGTAACTCGCTGTTGATGAAATTTGACGAAAATTAATCACGTGATTACGTACGTGATATGGTTAATAGACCCATATTACCCAAAATCACTAAAACTCTAGTCGGCATCATGGCCAATTGAGTAGCCATTGACAATTGATTTTGTCTTCTAATTGGATTAAGGGACACATTGACAATATTAAAATATCATGAGGGTTATCTGCTGATACTCATATTTAAGGAAGATTTTCTACAATTTACCTTGAACTTAGAATTTTAAAAATGTTTGACAGTAAATAAATGTTTTGTAGAATCAAACATAGAATTTAACCCACCCCCGGGTTAATTTCTTTATATATTCCATTTTCATGAACGTTCGTGCGGGTCCATTTGTTTGTTGGTGTATCTATCTCCTCCTTCCATATATAAAAAGACCCGACTCCCATTCGATTTCGTTTTATAGAGAAGACACAATAAATAAAAGAAAGAAAGAGAAAAACAAAAACAAAAAAAAAAGGAGAGAGAGAGAGAAAAGAGAGTAAAACCAAAGAGAGGTACACGAAGAACAAGACGACGGTTTTGTTTTCGAGAAGGCACGCACACACACACCCCTCCCACCTCTCCCCACAAAACATGCCAAGCTAAAACGGAAACACTCACGAAGTTTACAAACGCAGAAGAAAGGAAAGAGATGACGATTCACAGGAAAAAGCAAAGAACTCCTCGCAAACCCACTGAAAAATCCGACCTTTTCGACGGATTACCTGACGATCTCGTCGTCTGCATCCTCTCCAAGCTCAGCTCCTCCGCTTCTTCTCCTTCCGATTTCATCAATGTCCTCATCACGTACGTATATATTTACATTTCTCTCTCTCTCTCTCTCTCTCTCTCTCTCTCTCTCTCTCTGTCTATATATATATATATATATATATTTGAAACAGATTTCCTTTCATTTATTTTTACTGTGAATCAATACGTATATGTGCATATGGAACGACTATGCATATGCAAAGTAGGAATCTCTGATGTCTCTCTCTCTCTCTAAAACAGATGCAAGAGGTTGAATCAATTAGGTCTCCATCAAGTGGTTTTATCGAAGGCCGGACCGAGAGCATTCGCCGTTAAAGCGAAGAACTGGTCGGAATATGCTCACCGTTTCCTCAAACGGTGCGTCAACGCCGGCAACGTCGAAGCCTGCTATATTCTCGGAATGGTCAGTACGATTTTCACAACAGAACTGATCCAGACTCATCAACTGAATTTTTTTTTAAAAAAAAATTTGTTTCCTCGATTTTCGTGCTGAGAAGTTTCACTTTTTTTTTCGGCAGATCCGGTTTTACTGTTTACAGAGCCGAGGAAGCGGGGCTTCACTCATGGCGAAGGCCGCGATTAAATCGCACGCGCCGGCGCTTTACTCGCTGTCCGTGATTCAGTTCAACGGCAGCGGTGGTTCCAAGAACGATAAGGATCTCAGAGCCGGCGTCGCTCTCTGTGCTCGAGCCGCTTTCCTCGGCCACATCGACGCTCTCCGAGAGCTCGGCCACTGCCTTCAAGACGGCTACGGCGTTCACCGGAATATCACCGAGGGCCGGCGGCTTCTCGTTCAAGCCAACGCCCGTGAGCTCGCCTCCGTCCTTCGAATGGTGACTCTATCGTCTCCCTCGTCACGAGACTCTCGCTGCTTGCTGACGTGTCATGCTCGACGCCACCAACTCCAACAACACCATCCGCCCATAACGGGTTCGGGTTTCTCGTTGCTTAGTGATTTCGGGTGTAATGTGCCCGCTCCAGAGGCCCATCCGGCTAACCGGTTCTTGACTGAGTGGTTTGGCTCTGGGTGTGGTTTGTTGGGCCATGGGCTGAGACTGTGCTCGCACGGTGGGTGCGGTCGGCCCGAGACGAGGCCGCACGAGTTTCGTCGGTGCTCGATTTGTAACTTGGTGAATTATTGTTCTCGTGCATGTCAAGCGCTCGATTGGAAGTTACGCCACAAGGCGGAATGCGCACCCATTGAGCAGTGGATTGATGGAGATGGTGACGGTGACAATACCGATGACGAAGGCGCTGATATAAATGCCTAAATGGAAGGGTTTAAGAAGGAGATGTTTATTTGATTTTGTATTTTCGATGGTAAGAGTATTTTTGTCCTCTTTCTTTTAGTTTATTATGTACAGATTGGAAGAGGTTTCGAGGATAATTTTGTACCATTAAAAAAAAAAAAGGAAAAAAGCAAGGGGGTTAGTTAGGAAAAACGAGTTATTTTTTTTTTTGGTCTAGACTCAATGTTTTTTCAAAACTTCCAATCAAACACTAATCACCGTTTGTCAAGGAAGGAACCGCTGGCTAAGAGTTTTTTTTTTTTCCATTTTGGCATGTACTTGATTTGTTCTTGAATGGGTTCTGGGCAGAAAAAAGCGCCGGGAATAGTTTAGTCATAGACTCATAGCTCATTACTCATTAGTCCACCGCCTAATAAAAGATGTTTACCTCTTGGTTCATAAAATTGAAACCTTAAACCTAACTTTGGGCAATTGTATCTTCTTATACGAATGCCCATGTTCTCCTTTTAAATTTTGTCTCTTGCTTTTTAATTTAACCGTATGGGTCCCTGCCAAACAACTCTCCCCTACTCCTTGACAGTGAGTTTGAAGGTCAGCAGTGGATTTCCTCGAGTTTAGGGAGTCAGTGGGTAAAGGACATCATATACGGTTTTTTTAAAAAAATTAAAGAAACAAAGAAAAGAAGAAAGAATTCTCACATCACTTACCTCGTGATCCAATATGGGCTCATAAATTGCTGCCTTGCTGGGGGAAAATAAAAAAAATATAAAAAATCTGCAGACAAGCAACAAGTACATGCTAAAGTTCACGAGTCACATTATTCGTGGCAGGAATATAGTACGTCCTATAGTAAATCATAAAGCAAAGGGGACAATAATTGGCTCCTTACACATAGGTAACTCGTCCTCATACCCCTCCCCCCAACCACCATGCCTTCCCCCACCTTTCACCATTATATGGGATAATTATAGTATTTTTCTAAGAAATGATAATATGCAACATTTGGTAATAAGGAGAGAATTCTACCCTCAGACGGAGGGAGGTAGGATTGAGGGGAATCAGCCAGGGAATTGAATTCAGTGGTGAGTTGATAAAACTTAACATTATGTCAAAATAATCTACTCTCATAAATGAGAGATCGGATGGTTTGGATTAAAAGTTAAAAAGGTTGCCCAACGAGGTCATTTTGGTTATTTCAATAGCACTTTTTAACTTTCAATTCAAATCATCCAATATCTCATTCAAATGTGTGGATTACCTTAACATAGTGCTGAACATGGTGTTGAGTTTTATTAACTCAGCACCGAATCCAAACCCAGTCAATCAACCCTCTTGAGTTTCTATTTTATTTGTTTTTGCGCAAAAATTTATTTATTTGAAAAATATATAATCTCGTATCTTGACCTCCTCACAGTTTATTCGTTGTTGGTGTAAAGTTCTTCATTTGTCTTATTGTAAAGTGAGGAAACACCTACAAAATGTTGTAATTAATTGATTTCTTCGGTATTTTGAATTATGATAAAAGTCTAAAAATTAACAAAAGTTTGATCACCTTAAACCAAAATTTTGGCTTCACCCTTGATGCTACAGTATTCTCAATTCTTCCAAACCCCAACAACCCAGTTGAGATGAATAACATTACTCTTGAGAATATATAAATAATTATTGGGTGAATATCCAAAATATCCATTATAAAAAGAATTATATCCAAAAGCCCCATAAAATAATTTTCGTATCGAAAAAACCCAAATGCCTTTAAACTATATCCAAAAAACTTTAAAATTTAACTTCCATCCAACTCCGTTTGAGCGATGAATTTTTTTGACTAAAATACCCTTATTACATTTTTTATTAAAATATAAAAATAATTATTCAAAACTTGTATTACCATCTTAGTTTATCTAATAAATGGATTATTTGTCATTTATCACAAAAAAAAAAAAAAAAAAAACCAAAGAAAACGAATAAACAAATAATTATAAAAAAGATATATCAGTTCAAAAGTTGTATAATTTAAACGGTGTTAAATGGAAGTTAGGGTGTTAGGTTTTTTGGATATACTACAACTTTATTTGGGTTTTTTAAATGGACAAATTACTTTATAGGGTTTTTGGATAGAATTCTTTTTTTGAGGGGTACTTTAGATATTTACCCATAATTATTTAACGCAATGAAAAATAAATTAAGAAGAAAGTTAAATCCCAATAAAAAAAGAGAGTTATCGTTTTGTTGAAGGTTGCTAATCGAAATACTGACACCAGCATGCAATACATTTATCACACAATAATTTTTAAAAAAACTAAAGTCATGACATGGTAGAAATATGGTAATTATTAAATAATCTATCTATATTATATTACCTATAAAAAAGCTAAATATGAGAAAAACTTTTGATTGACTAATATACTCTTATTTTAAATTTAAATACACAACTACCCTTTTGTACCATTTTAATCTTATTGTAGTTGAATAGATGGCAACTACTATTATAGTAAAGTTTATATATGAGACATCTATACTCTTATAGTTAACTTATATAGGAAACATTTTTTTTTTGTATTTCATTAGAGTTTTATGTAGGGTCATTATTTTCAATAATGATTAATTTTTTCTATTTAAATTTCATTTAAAATTGTTGAAGTTTTATGGTTAATCAATATAATATTGTGTTACTATATATTATTGGGAATTATTATATTCTAAATTTATTTGTGACTAGCTTAAAATTTTTCAAATTAGTTATACTACTCACTATAAGTTTCATTATAAATAAAAATCTAACCAAACCGACATTAATATCTAATTCTTTAAAAATTATTCTTTCATTTACATTTCACATAATTAAAAAATAAATACATGCAACACACAGTGTGCCTACATCTAGTTATATATATATATATACACACAAAAATATAATGTTTTAAAAATACATTGGAAGTGTGATTTTTGTGCCCATCAAAAGAGGCGTAAGCCTCACCGTATAAAATTGGTATTCTTTAAACTGACTATGACTAAACCTTGCAAACTCCACTGTAAAGTTACTGACTAAGGTCAAACACTAAAACCTTGACTAGGTTAAACCTTATACCTTGTCCTTTACCTGTATGAGACAACTGGCTTGGTTAAAATTAAAAAACGAGACAATTTTACTCTTCCCCAGACCTTGATGGAGGAGCAGAGTAAAAGAGAGAGAGTGGAGAAAGAAGCAGGGAGAGAAGGGAGGAGAGAGTCTCACGCAACACGCCGCGGACGACGAAGGTCGGCAATCGGCTAGTTCTCTACCTCCACCGACGGTGACGCAACATTTTTTTATTTTATTTTTAATTTTATTACTGTTTTGGTTCCATTTTTTCGGGATACCGAGCACATACACCTCCGTCGGCGATGTGTTCTCTCCCAAAATATACAGGCTATTAAGCTTCCCATGTACAAACCATCACGCCGTGTCAACGAAGTGTCCTGTAGGTATCACATCAGTGTCTGGTAAGCGTCCAAAATTGAAAAAATATTTTTATTTTCTAGACACGTTTGGTCGGCTTAATCCAAGCCTAGGCATAAGGCAAAAATTTGAAATGAGACCCTTTTCGTTTTTAATAATTATTTTTAAAAATAATACTCTGTATTAAGTATCTCTTTATATAGTATGATATATTTAATTAAAATTCATTCTTCTCATTTTTAAAGGGGTATTATTAATTAAGATTTTGTATTCAAATTTTGTTAAAGTAATTGACTAATTTTTTTTTTTTTGGATAAAGAGGCGATATGATAATGTGACTAACTTTACTCTTCCCCAACGTAACTAAAAATAAAAATAAAATAAAAATAACGTTAAACTACCCAAAAAAAGGGTAAATACAAAAAAAAAAAAAAAAAAAAAAAAAAAAAATGGAGGTGGGCAAAACCATTAACCCTATAAATAAAAAACGGTGCGTTTTGCAGGTTATCAAATGAGAGACAAAGGGAGCAGCTCGTGATTTCATACATTCGACATTTCCTTCTTTCCCATAGTACAAAACCCTAACGAGAAGAGAGGTTTAGTAGCAGGAAGGATGTCGATAGTCGCAGAAGAAAAACCTAAGGAAGGAGAACCACCAGTGGTGGATCAACAACAAGACCAAGAAGAAGAAGAACGAGAAGAAGAGGAAGAGGAAGAGGAAGAGCTTTCGTGGTCATCAGATTCCGAAGTCGGAGACGCCCTGGACTACTTGGACTCGCGGGACGACACAGAAGGCGTCGATGGAGCTTTCACTCCCAATTCGAGGCGTCCCAACGCTCACGGAGGACTTCTCTCTCGTCATAATTCATCCACGCTTCAACCTCTCTCCAATCGTAACCAGAAGTTCTCCCACCACATTCGCGCTTCACCTTTGGAGGTATCTCTCTCTGGGTTATTTTATTTTTCCATCTGTTTGGTTGCCGAGAAAGTTTTAGGAATTAGAAAGAAAAAAAAAATGTATTTTCAATTTTTGAATATGAGAAAAATAGGAATCTCCACTCGGTTTTGCCCAATGAGGCTTTTTGGGATAGATGTGCTGAGGATTTCATTATCTGGAAACGAGGCCAATATAAAAAATAAGATCGAAGTTCTACATATTTATACACAGACACACGAAAATGTTCACTTGCGTGATGCCGCGAAGGAAATTTTCCAAATTGCGGCCATTGAGCATGTGCGTGACCAGATGCCACAATCACATGTGCATGATCAACGGCTGTGAGTCCTATTTTCGAAGGATTTTGGAGAAGTTGCAATCTAATATTCAAGTTGAATTTGCTACGCTTTAGTGAATTTATGTTAAGAAAACGATTGTTGAAGCATTTGAATTGACTTTGAGAAGTTATGCATGGGCAGACTATAAAGATTTGTTTGAAAATTTATATTGTTATGGCATCTATTTTGCTTGCACTCTTGACTGATATTGACTTCACGTAACTGTGTACGGGTAGTCAGGGTAAGTCATAGTGATGAACAATTTTGGCTTAACATCATACTTGTGCAGTGCGTGTGTGTGTGTGTGTGTGTGTGGTGTGGGTGGTGTGGTGTGGCTTGAAACCACATGGTCATTCAATTTCATCTGCGTGTAATTTCATCTGCTTACACGCCTAGCCAACTGTTTATTTCTTCTTGTTATGTCCTGGATGGTTGGCAATACATTTTTGTGGTTTGGCTTCTTACTAAGTCAATTGATTTTGCAGGAGTGGGAAGGGAGGTTAAATATTGGCATGTCGAACTCTGTGACAACTGCCATTCGTGAAAGTGTTCGAGGGATGGCTATTGGTAAAACTAAGACTACCGAGAAGGCAGACCGTGCGACTGTTGAGCAGGTGAATAAAAATTAATGTAACATTAAGCGTTATTAGTTAAAAATATTTGCTGTTATTTCTGCTTCTTTTTTTTTTTTTTTTCTTTTTTTTGGTGGTATTAGTTCATGCTTGCTTATGGCAGAGCGTGGGATGCAACGATGCCTACGGTGACTATATCAATTTTCTTTTTTTCAAAATTTCCAGGAGGCTAATTGTTTTTAAAAATATAGTATTTGGTGGTGGTGAGTGAATTTTTGAAGTACTCTGTACTTGTTGGCAATATGTTTAATTATTAAACCTTTTCCTTTATGATTTAGTTTCGTACCATGCACTTACACCTTGGTTGTGTGTGTGCACGCCTCATATTGAGCAAAGTTTTTTGTTCTCACATGCAGTTGTAGTTTCACCTTAATATGTGCTTTTGAATTACGTTGAAATTTTTTCCAAGGGCCACATCCTAAGACCTGTTCTAATAAAAATATAACTAAATAATAATGTTCTTCAGGCCATCGATCCTAGAACTCGTATGGTGTTATTCAAAATGCTGAATCGGGGTGTATTTCATGATATAAACGGCTGCATTTCAACTGGAAAAGAGGTATGTAAAGCATTTTATTTTATCTTTCTGCTGTGATGACTAAAGTATGCTGTAGTTTTAACTTTTAGGAAGTCATAATTTATTTGTCATCGTGCAATGATTTTTTCCCCCTGTACAGGCAAATGTTTATCATGCCACAAAATCTGATGGTCATGAACTAGCCATCAAAGTGTACAAAACTTCTATTTTGGTATTTAAGTAAGTCCCATGATCCTTTTAGCTTGTTCTAATTACCTTCTTTTTTTTTTTTTTTTTTTTGGGGGGGGGGGGGGTGGGGGGGTGGGGAAGGGGTCTGGTTCTAATTATTATTGATATTATAGTATATATAGGGCATATGAATGATGATGGTACTAAAAATGTCCAGTGCATCAATTAACTTGTTAAGTGAGTCATTGTCCCCTTTTAATGATCCGCTTTTTGGATTCCATTTTTTTCCCTTCTTGATGGAGTCGTCGTTTAAGTATGTGCTGAAATTTAGTGTTAATCTTATAATTTTTCTTGTCTTGTTCTCTCCAATAATTAATTTAAAAATGAAAAAAATTGGGTAGTTGACCATTTAATTATAGGGGACCATCAAAAGAAAAATGTTATGGATTTGAGTACAGTAGCAGTGCTGGAGATGTATAGTGTATTTATCCTTTACAGGTCCTATGGTCAATATTCCTTCAAAGTTGCTACACTTGTGCTCTATTTTCGTGCTCTATTTTCTCTTTCACAACACCAGCTTGTAAGTTATAACTGAGCTTCCATTTTCACATAGTAAAGTGATTCAGCTTCCTCCTTTTTTTTTTTTTTTTTTTCTTGACAACTTCAGGGACAGAGACCGGTATGTACAAGGTGACTACCGTTTCAGACATGGATACTGCAGGCATAATCCTAGAAAAATGGTAAAGACATGGGCCGAGAAAGAAATGAGGAATCTTTTACGGTAAGACCAACCTTCATTACTATGATGGAGATTATTTTGATTAGTTTGATGGCTGCACAATGTTTTGAACTGTGATCATACCTCTCAAGTATGTACTTGTTTTTAACCCTTATGGCTTTTTATGGATTGAAAACCTGAGGGAAAGTTTCTGTGAATTCCATGATGGTTTTGGCTCAAGCATAAAGATTCTGATTTAGTCCTCATCAAAGACCTTGTTGTATTTGGAGTAGGCTTATTGAATACCTTAGCACTATGTATATATTAAATGATCTCAGGAAATTATAGGGCTTGAAGCTTTGTATGTACAAGGAAATTAAGGACATGAAAATAGTGTACACATTTCATGTAAAAGGCAAACAGCTTGTCAAGAAAGCGAGCCTAGGATCTAGGCTCAGCTGGGATTATTTGATTGGTGAACGAGCCTGGGGAAGCCTCTTAATGAGTCAAGCCTGAGCTGCTTGTTTGGCAGCACGTTGATAGCATCATTCAGTGTTTACGATACAACTTTTCTTGTTCTCCCTTATTTACGTATGAAATGATATTGTGCTCCTGCTTGCAGGAGGTCTATTGTTCTTTAATTTCATTTGGTTGACTGTTTCCCCCTTAGAAGCAGGAATCTTCTATCAGGGGTGCCGCTCCCACTTCGGAACCACAGTTCCACGCTTGCAAGTTAGAACCTTGTATGAATCTCGATTCTCTCTTGAGAGAATCTCGATTCTAAGTAAGACAGAACCTTGTGATGGAGGGGAGAAGGCATGACCCCTCCACCCCAAAACTAAATTCTTTTCAACCTTAACCAAAGTGAAAACTGTTTGGTTTACTCAATTCTTTTCCTCAAGAAAAGAAAAACAAAAAAAGGTAAAATTGTAAAAGCATGCTCTCTCTTTCTCTACATTAGTGTGGCTTTTCAAAAGAACACTTTTTTTATAGAATTCCATCCCACAAAATATCATATTGAGGTAACTGTACATATATATATTTTCCACAGATTTTTCCTACACGCCCCAAACCTTTGACTCTTCTATGTTCCCCCGCTTCCCCACCCCCGCTTTAGCCCCTGCCCCCGCTTTGTGCTTCTATGGTTTCCCCCAAAGTATCGAGATCATTAGAGGAGGAATTTGACCTTACAAGAATACTCTGAAGCTAGTTTCGTTATACAAATCAATATTTAGATATAATTATGCAGTTTAACATTTGATATTGTCGTTGTCAACTGCAGGCTGAAGGCAGCAGGAATTAGGTGCCCAACTCCTTATCTTCTGAGGCTTCATGTTCTGGTCATGGAATTTATAGGTATTGTGTTTTACATTCTTATCATGTAGATATTAGCTCTAAGAAGTGAGAAGGCACAACAGGAAACATTTGTGAAATTCATAGTCTGATCATTCTGTATGGTGGTTAGTATCCACCCTTTAGAGTTTTTAAATATAAAATTCAGAATGATGTATCACACTCTTTTGGATGATTTAAATCAGAAAAATACTCTAGTGGCTGCAATTGCCTAATCAGGTAGTTTCTCACCTAGATGACCTTTTATGTAGGACCAACTCAGTTGGGGTCCTAATCCCTTACATGTCGAGCATATATTTTTTTATAGTTTGAAGGCCTTATTGAGTTATTGTTATCTTCGGTGCTGACTATCTATTTACTCTACGCAGTCGTAATAAATTTTAAAATTCCTAATTGGCATCATTATCCATTTTTTTCCCCTCCCCTAGTTTTTGTGATCAGTAGGGGTTTAGGGTTAAAAATAATAGCTCAACATTCGCTTGTTGAAGTTTTCTTGGTAAATATATATATTACAGGAAAAACTGGTTGGGCCGCACCTCGTCTTAAGGACGCTGCTTTATCCCTAGACAGGTTACGTGAAGGTTATATGGAGGTTTGTTCTTTCTTCTTCTTCTTCTTATTATTTTTTTTTTTTTATTTTTTTTTTTGGTGGTTTTGGCTGAATATAATCTCTCTGTAGTTATCATTTCTCTTAATTTCATTGGAAGTAGCTCCACGCAGAAAAACAAGAATTATTGAAAAAGTTTGTGTCCAACACTAACTCATTTAAATATTATTAAGATTAAGATGTGTTTCTCTCAAAAGTCTTGATCTGTAGTGGATGTACAAATACTTTTGGAAATAGAAGTTTTGATCTATTGCGATGGTGCAATGCCCATCATTTGGATAAATTAGCACTGTGGAGCCTAAGTGGAGAGTTCTTTTAGAGATGCTTTAATTAATTAAATCATCTCTAATTCTTGCTTTAAATTGGTGCGATATAACTGATGACAATGAATGCTTTTACCATCGCTATTGCTTCTGAATAGTGAATTGGGCTTTATGTTATATATTGCCCATTTTTTTTGTTTTATTATATAATTGTATATTAAACTTTTAATATTTCTTTGTCAGATGATTATAGCAATGCGGACATTATATCAGAAGTGCAAACTGGTGCATGGAGACCTCAGTGAATATAATATACTTTATTTTGAGGTGAGGGTCTATTCTTTCCGCATTCAACTAATTGTGCACGAGTGTTGACTATTGCTTAGTATTTTTTCTCCTGTTTGGCAGGGTCACTTGTATATTATTGATGTCTCTCAATCAGTTGATCTTGACCACCCTCATGCCCTTGATTTCCTACGTGAAGATTGTGTTCATATTTCTGTAAGTTCTTTCCAGAAGAATCAGTGGCGTGGTTTAATTGTTAAGTTTCTCTTTTTGACAAATGGTAAAGGCTGTTTTCAGTAGTATGAGTTAATCAAGCACGTGGTGGCATGCAGGATTTCTTTAAAAAACATGGTGTAGCTGTTATGACAATTCGAGAGCTTTTCGATTTTATAGTTGATCCATCTATTGATGATGAATCTGTGGACAGTTACTTGGAAGAGGTTCGGTGCCTTATAATGTCAAAATTTCCTAAAGATTTCTTTACTTCATCAAAAATAATTTTCTAAAGATTTCTTAAGGATATCATCATCGTAACTGCTTTTATCTTATTTTAGGTTCAACAAAGAATTTTGGTGAGAGGCGATGTGATGTCCACAGAGGATGAAATCGCAGACTCTGTATTTGTGCAGGTATTTTATATGGAAATTACTGGATCACCCTCAACCTCTCTCCCTTCCCTCTCCAAAGCATTTTAGCAACTTTTCCTATGCTCGGATCTGTCTTGACCTGAACCTAGTTTGATGTGATGCACTAAGTTTTCAGAAAATGCAGTCTTATCCAGCGAGATTTTGAGATGTCAGATCAGTCCTATATGATATTCCTGGTTTATGATTATAGAAATTCTGTCAGATTGTCAACCACGGAATCAAGTCAGGGGTTTGGATGATATCCCCCCCCCCCCCCCTTTTTTTTTTTGGGGGGGGGGGGGGGGGGGAGGGGGGGGGTGTGGTTTGCAAGGACTTGAAATTAATTGTGAACTTGAGTCCTTTAGGCACCATTTGGATGGCAGAAATAAAAAGGGAAAACAAGTAAACATTTCAAAACATAAAGTTGGGTCAGATAAAGCACCTTAAAATTTTAAAATGTTTATAACTCGATGAATGATCTGTTTCTTTTTCTTCAGTCATTCATTCCAAAGACACTGGAACATGTCAAGAATGTTGAGGAGGATATAAAACGGATAACAAGTGGTGAGGACACTGGAGATTTATATTATCAGACTATTACAGGACTCAAGCAGGCTCTTTCTAGTGTTCAACCGTCCACAGGTCAAAAGGAGCAGCAGCAACAGGATGCAAACCCTAAAGAAGTGTCCTCTGTCAATCAAGCTGGTCATTCTAACTCCATTGGGAGTGAAACAGAATCTGAAACAGATGAAGATGAAGATGAAGAGAACTCGAGTGACTTGGAGGGGAGGGGCTCCTTGTCTGAGTCAGAGGCACAGGCACCTGTCGATAAGAAAGCTGCTAGAAAAGAGAATAAAAAGAAAGTCAAAGAAGAGAAGAGGGAAGCTCGGAAGACTAAGGTGCCTAAGGCTTTAAAGAAGCGAAAGAAGAAGTTGGCTAAAGCCCAGAAGACCAGGTAGCCATTTGCAGTAGCTATAACGTGTGAGCTCACTGAGCTGCACAGATTTTGTAGAAAGTAGGCAAGAAAGGTTTATTTATTGACATAATGAGAACAATTTTGTGGCGACACGTTTTACATTGTAAGGGGGAATTCATTTTTATACCTGAGCAATTATTCCCCCCCCCCCGCTCTCTCTCTCTCTCCCCCTCCTTTTTTCCCACCTTTCTCTGTTGGGGCTTTTGGCAATCTGAACTTAATTCACATAGTTGCAGAATTGCTGGCTTGCATTTAATTTGATTCAGGCACTATTTGTTTTAGACCGAGTTGCTGGATGTATAGGGAGTGCAGTTGCATTTTTTGTTTGATCTGTGTGTACAAGAGAGAGATTGGCTAGGATTTGGGTCACGGGCAAGATGTAAGGTTTTTGGGCCAAATGTTTGCATTTGGCTAGATCGAATATTAGTTTAAGGGTCAACCTATTGTCATCACATAAAATACTTTAACCTCTTTTTTTTAATTTATATTTTTTAAGTTTTATGAAAAATATAAAAAAAATTATGAAAACTAATCACGTAGTTTACTAGAAAACATCATTCCGGATAACTTTGTAGAAGAATTTGTTTCAAAAATTTGTCATTTAAGTACACTTTTTGGCCATTTTTCAGGGAAAATGAAATAAAGATTGTAAATGGCCAAAAAGTTTGTTTAAATGATAGATTTTGGAAAAACTTTTTTTTACAAAATTGTTTAGAACGATGTTTTTTTAGTGAATAATGTGATTAGTTTTTGTAAAAATCTTTTATATTTTTTTATAAAATCTTAAAAAGTGTAAATTAATGGGGGGCTTAAAGTACTTTATGTGGTGGCAATAGCCCCCCTCTTAGTTTAATCAATCAATTTAAGGGCATGATCACTAGGACTGCAACTTGGGCGGGTTGAGAGGTTAACCCAAGTTCAACCCTAAGTGTAAATCCTTACTCTCAAGCTTAACCCAATCCATTCTTCGGGTTGAACATTCCTAACCTAGGCTTAACCTATGATCGGGTTGGGTGGGCACGGGTTGGACACGGGTTACATGGGTTGAGAGGGTTAAAGTCGGGTTGAATAGGTTGTGCGGGTTATCTTATTAATTTCATTTTTTATTTTTCATCTTTAGTAAACCTGCTTCAATAAAATAAAAATGTATTGTTGCATATGTTTACAAATCTTAATCATCTAAACTCAACTGATTAACCTGTTTCAATAAAATCAACGGCGTTACTTATTAGTAATCGATGGGGATCGGAGAAAAAAGAGAGAAGTGGTGGCAGAGTACTCTGGTGCCAAAATGATAAGAACTAACTCAGAAAAATAAGAAAAATTGACATTCATAAACACTTATTTAAAGAACCTTTTAGGTCAAACATGGATTATAATCCCATGATTCTAGTCGATTTTATTGATTTTTTTTTTCTTGCTAAGAGGGGAGATTTTATAGCTGCTAAACGCTAGGTTAGGGCTAACAATCTAAACAAAGCTCTCCTATTAATCCCTCCGGCCCACCCTCCCCCCAAAAAAAAGGAAAAAACAATAGAAGGTAATCTAGCTGCACATATTCTTTCAGCAATTTCTTATACAAGCCCCTTATGTCCACACCAAATGACCAATAGTTAAAAACCATATGATATCATATTTAATGCATATAAAAATATTTTTAAAAATTATATATTATTTAGGTCGGGTTTGGGTTAACCAACCCGGGAACGGCTATTGCAACCCCTCAAAGGGTTAAGTTGCCCCCAGCTGATATTCCCACCCCCCAAATATATATACCCACCCCTTTAAAAGACTAAAACACCCCTCTTCTAAATAACCCTAACTCTCACCCACCCCTTCACCCACCCCACTCCCCCCCCCCCCCCGACGGGAGAACAGCGACAGGAGAATGGCGACGAGAACACGGCGATGGCGATGGCGACGGCGACGGCGACGAAGGTTCTCCTCTTTTCTCTCCTTCTCCTCTTCTTTCTTCTTCTTCTTCTTCTTTTTTTCTTTCCTTCCTCTGCTGGTCAAATCTGTGGGGGGAGGTTTTTTTTGTCAAAACCTCCACTTTTTCCGGTGGTGGGATGGGGTGGGGGCGACGGGAGTTCTTCCTCTTCCCTCTTCTTCTCCTTTTTTTTTTTTTTTTTTCCCCCTCTGTGGTCAGATTTGTGTATTCCTCCATTTTTTCCGGTGATGGGGAGGAGGGCTGCCGACGAAGGAGGGTGCGGGAGAGGGGTTCTGTGAAGGAAAAGAAAAAAAAAAAAAAAAACAGGGAAGAGAAGAAGAGAAGAAGAGGGAAGAAGAGGAAGGTATGGGAGAGGGGTGAGCTGCCGACGAGGGGGGTTACGGGAGAGGGGTGGGCTGCCGACGAGGGGGGGTGGGGTGCAGGAGATGGGTTCTGGGAAGGAAAAGAAAAGAAAAAAAAAAGAAGAAGAGAAGAAGAGGGAAGGGGAGGAAGGTGTCGCCGGAAAATGTCGCCGGTGGGGTGGGCGCCGGAGAAGGGTGCCGGAGAGGGGTGGGTTGCATAAGGCCCTTTTTGGTCATTTTGCAGCATCATTTTTCTCTTTAAAAAATTTGGGGGGCAACTTAACCCTTTGGGGGGTTGCAATAGCCGTTCCCTAACCAACCCCCTTCCCAAGCCCAACCTGATTTAAATCGGGTTGATAGTTTCCAATCCAAGCCCAACCCAATATATGAAAACTATTTGTCCAACCTATCTATTGACCGGGTTGGGTTCGGGTTGGGCGGGTTCAACTCACCCAAGTTGCAGCCCTAATGATCACAGTAAATTTCGTAATATTAAAAAAAAATTTTAAAAAAAAGGCTAGTAAATTTCGCTAGATTGAATATTATTTTAATCAATCAATTTAGTATTTTTGACTTTTTTTTTTTTTCTTCTCGGGTATTTGTTCAGAAAGGATTTTTTTTTTAAAAAAAAAGAAAATGGAAAAAACATTACCTTAGTACATATGTTTGGTCAAAGACTCAAAGTGAACAAACAAAACGGGACGAAAGTAGTAAATTTCGCTAGATTTGTATATTAGTTTAATCAATCAATTTAGTGTTTCTGACATTTTTCCTCTCGTTTCATTTTTTTATATATTTAACAATGTGGTATTTTTTTACCTTTTCTCATGTGATCATTTTTAAACTCAAAAAACGACGCCGTTTAGGCATTGTAACTCAACAGAATGAGGCGAACCCTTGCATCAAGCCATCAACAAAACGGTGTCCCTCACTAGGGGAAACTCGAAGACTACAACAAAACAGAGAGAATCCAGTTCGTACTAAACAGCTTCATCATCAAGTACACAATTTTCGCGGTTGCGAAAATGGCGAACTCTGTGCAAACCCTAGAAGAAGAACACAAAGCCCTGATTCCAAACCCTAATAACTCTTACAATAATGACCAGTCTCAAGAATGGGTGACAATGGCTCGATCTTGGCTCTCCACCTTCCCAGTCGGCCGAACGGTGACCATGAGCGAGTTCGAAGGTTGGTTTCGCTCGAATCACGCCTCTTTACCGGAAGATGTCAAGTCAATGCCCCAATCGGAGATTTATCAGAGGCTCATGTCAATTCAGAGTTGCATGGGACATCCCGATCAGGTACTACTCAGTTGTCTGGCATTTTTGTGTATGTTGCTTTTGGATGTTGTTGTGGTTTTTTTTTACTGGATAATTTCACAGACACACAGACACACCTATATATGATGATGATGATGATGATGATTTTGTGGGTTTTAGAAAAAGGAATGAATTTTACAGACACACACAAAATATATACATGCATGTGTGTGTGTGTGTGTGTGTGATTAAGGACATGTATGATTGATTTTAACTGAGTGTGATAACAGTTGGAGGAGAGGCAACAGACAAGCGAATTTTCTACTAGCTCACATCAAGGGTAGCCATTGCGGGTTTACGTTTTTAAGTTCAGATATGCCTCTTTTTTTTTTTTTTTTTTTTTTTTGATGAACTAGTGTGTGTGTGTAATTATATATAGAAATACAAAATTTTGGGCACAATTCTTAAGCCCTCGGATCCACAAAATCCAATGTAAAAAAGCTGACATGGCCAAGCGCCACTCACAATCCAACAAATCGGCTTGTGTCAAAATCTGTATAAAAATCGTGTCACCTGATTCTGACCCACATATATATATATATGTTTGCATTTGTCATGATTGAAGAAAGTGGGCATAATTGGGGAAATCCCATGGTGTACATTGTTTGTTGCTGACATATATATGAAGCGATATTTTAGAAGAAAAAAGGTTTTACCATAAGCAGGACTATGCACTATAATCTTTTAAAATAAAAGGGATTAAATACGTGAAGATGGAGCTGCCATATTGTTTAGTGCTGTCTGAATTAGAGTTAAAAAGTCTTATGAGACAACTATATTGCCAGCCATGCCTTGTGGTACAAAATAGTTCGCAATTGTTGAATTACATTCCACAAAATGATCATAGGCAATAGGACCGCTGAAATGGATGTGTGAAAAGAGAAAAAAGGAAATGCATCAGGTCAATGTTATAAGTAGCACTAGTAGTGGAGTGATTTGGCGCAAGTTAAGGGTATTACATGGAAAATGAGAAGGCCAAGAAGAATGTGAGTCGAGGTTTTGAGAAGAGTCATAATGATTCATGAAGCTATGATTGAGGAGAAAATACAGTCAAAGTTAGAAGACATTAAATTTTACTTGTAACTGTGGCTTTTGCCTTTGGAAAATTTGTTACTGAAGGACTGGTGTAGAATTGATTACTTCAGTGATGTATGTAGATTGCATATTAATAATAGACAATGCAGTTTTGTTTTGTTTTGTTTTTTTTTTTTTGGGGTGGGGGTAAGTCAATGCAGTTGTTATATGCATCATCTGATCATCTCAAAGCATCCTTTTTTAGAGCATTCCATTGATGCAAAATTCTGATGTCTCTACTGCAAATTTGACGGTTGGTGTAATTTCTTTATTTATTCTCCACAATACCTTCATATCTTTAGTATTCATCTTTGTATGGTAGGAAAAAGAAGGTAATCAGGTTGATCTTCCACAAGCTCGATTTCAACGCACTGATCAATGGATTCCAGTTTATTCCTGGTTAGAATCATTGGATAAAGACGAGGTAGTTAAGTCTAAAGACATTGCTGACTGGCTATCTGACAACCCAAACGTGAGAGAACAGTTGTGCTCTAGACATTCTCGTTATCATTTGATGCACTACATTAAAAAATGCCATTTAAAGATATTGAAGAGAAAGGAGAAGAAGAAGGTACATATTACTTCTCATCTCGTCAATCTATTATCGTGAAACTGTTTTTGCATGTGCTATGCTCACATGATTGCATCTATGCCTATAGTACTTATTTGGCTATCCGTTATCTGCATCTTTAGTGATTGAATGGTCATTTGAACTCTTTACAATTAAATGAGCTACTCCGTATGCTTCAGTATAATTAAGGATCTTTGATGTTGAGATTCCTTTGTTGCTTCTATGCCATTCTAATTGATTTGATTTCTTGCATCTATATGCAGAGGTATTTGGAGTGTTGTCAGTTTGAGTTCTTTAGTATTTAATGCATTTGATGCTCTTGTTGGGATTTGTTGATTGTTTATTAAGCGAAGAAGTTTAGATTATTCTGCTCTTTTTTAGTGCTTATATACCTGATTATGCTATTATAAAACTAATTTCATTCTATTCGTTCAAATTTTGTTTTCAACACTATCCATAGTATTTTATTTTTACTTAAAAAAAAAAAAAAAAATTGTTGGTAAGTTGATATAGTTGCCATTATTTGCACTGAATTGTTAGAAATGGGATTTGACATTGGATTAGTAGCATTGGATTGGGAATGGCTTATGAAAATGATGAACAATGATATATTGTCATTTTGATAAAACATAAAATCCTTAAAATGTCCAGTAACTGAGAGTACATATAAAAATAAACAGTTGAAGTGTATAATCTTTTGATTCGCTAAAATAAAATTGGGGATGCATCATGGACTGTAAAGCGCTTGTTTACAAGCTGTAGTTTGTTGGTAATAGGTTGACTCTGAGAAGATCAATGGTTGAATCTTTGTCTCATTTTTCACTTGCCAGTGCGAAAATTCAAATATTCATTATAGAGATAGTTCTAGATATCGTAGCTGTCAGTTAATTGTTTTCCCTATAGACTTGTCTTTGTTAATGTTTTTATGGACTTTAGGGTTCTTAAACATAGGACGTATTAGATGCGTTCATCTACTTTAACATTTGAGATCGCTTCCTCTTTTGATTACCATTGTTGTAAGTTTTCTATCTATTAGTGCTTTTATATTAATTACATTATGATACCTCTTTACTTGAACAGGGCTTGCCACACTCCGACAAAGCAACTCCATTAAAGGTTCACAAAAATGTTGTGTCAAAACAATCAGTTCCAGTTCCATGTATGACTCATTTATAAAATTTTACCCATCATCGACCTCTTAAGATTTTTGCCATTCTCACATTTTAAAATTGTCGTCTTTCCTTTGTTTCTAAGCTTATTACCATTCTTCCAATGTTAGCCTTTTGACTCAATAATTCAAAGTTTCTTCTTCTTCTTCTTTTCTTCTTCTCTCTCTCTCTCTCTCTTATTTAGCAGGCAATTCTTTGAGCAATTCTTTGAGAAATTTACCTAAAGATGATGATGCATACTTGGCAAAGAGAAATGAAGCTTTTCGCAAATATGAAATGTAAGTCAATATTTTCTCTTTGTTTTGTTGCATCTCACATCACTGCAGTTCGTTTGCTTATTATTTCCATGGGATTTCAGTTTAGTAGAGTTGGAGAACCAGCTTTCTACCATATTCGCAAAGCATCAAAATGTACACAGTTCGAAGGAGTCTTGATTTGGAAAATCTCTGGCTAGACATAGTTATGCTAGACCCAAGGGGTGAAAATTCCATGTGTCATAAAGTCATGAAAAGTTACTCTTTTTTCCCAGGAAATGGTAGGTATTTATTATGTTTCTATTCAAATGTTCAAGTACTGGAAGAGCATACTTTGTCACAGTTGCTAAATTTAAAGCAGGATAGCTCTGATGTATATTTCTCCGATAAATCATAAAAAATATGTTTTAAGCAGTGCTTCGCTCAATGCATGCATATTTATGTACCTAAGTTTAGTTTATTTTACAAAGAGTGATCAAGAGTGGCAACTTTGTATATGCATTAAGGTCCAGAGTGCTTATTTATGTACCTAAGTTTAGTTTATTTTACACAGTCGAGTACATAATGCATGCATATATGTAATTCGAAAATCATTTAGCAATAGAAGAAGTGTACCCGCGGAAAGAAAGTTATGTTCAGCAAATACTATACAGGTTCCTGAGAAGATCAACTGTTTGTCTCCTCTATTCTAACAAACAACTATGAATAACATTTTTCTTCTTGTGTCTCTGTTTTGAAGTGACGAGTACCGTGCAGATTCATGAGATAGTCTTGCTGCCTAGGAATGATTTAGTGGATCATAATATTTTGGAAAGGAACCATTTAACCTAGTGTAAAATGATCATCTACAAAGATGGCATCTTTTTTTTTGACTTGTCCAATTCTTTGTAGGCCTTTTTCTTCTCTCAGTATTTTTAATTTTTTCTGTTTGCATATGACTTGTGAAATTTTACCAGCAATTTTTTTTTTCGGACTCGATTTCCAAGTTATATTAACACTCATGATCCTCCTTTGAGTTTATATTGATCAAAACATTCAACAAAGGCAGCACTTTAACCAATTACAAAAGAAAAAGAGCCTGCTCTCCATCTACCAAAGGTGGACCCTGCCCAAAACTTTATCTAGTGCCCAAAACTTTATCTAGAGCGGTTTAGCAAAATCAAGAACGGCCCATCACCACATCTTTCCCAAGCAAATGGTGAGGATGTGTATGATGCTAGAAAATCAAAATAAGGCCAAATGTAATATATGGTTCATGTTATACTGGAGGAAGGATTTAAAAGATATCGATATTTATAGTGATATTCATATATTGATATTCATTTGGGAAAATAACAGAAATTACTAGTAAAATATAGAATTTTTCAGTGAACTTCAATGAAGTGTTGATATAAAAATAATGCATGATTTAGAGGTGAAGTATTGTTTTAAAAAAGGGACATGACAGTAAATAGCATGTAGAGTAGAAAAGGTGAGCATGGCAGAGCAAATAGACAACATCAATTGATAAATAGTAGAGATCAAAATACCAGTGATTAAAAAATAAAATCTCAAAAAAATGATGGAGGAATAGTTTGATCAAGTGAAAAAGAACAGAAATTCTTATAGGTGGAACTGCTGGATATTGAGAGTAGATCGATGGCCTTCTTAGCTCATCGTTTGAAGTTTTGAAGCATTGAAAATACTTAAGTAGAGCTTCATATAGCCATTGGAGAGCTGTAAATGCTGCTTGAAGAAGCAACATTAAACTCTTGAAAATGATTTTTCATTATGCCGACACTATCAGTTCGTTAATTTTTCCCATCAACATTTAGTAAAGAGGAGATCGTTCGATGATTTTATCTTGAGATTGTGTGGAGAAGAGGGAATCTCGACTAAAGATATTTCCTTTGAAAGCCTCGAGGAAAATAAGAAAAAATAAAAGAGCACTTTGCCGAAAAGGCATATGAGATTATGAGGTACGCCCGACTTTGCATCCCACATCGAATAAACCTATAAACAACAAAGGGCTTTATAAAATTTGAAGGCTGCATGTTAGGCTTGTCCCTTCGGGGACATCCGATAAAATTGGAACGATACAGAGAAGATTAGCATGGCCCCTGCGCAAGGATGACACGCACAAATCGAGAAATGGTCCAAATTTTTTTGGACATTTCATGCCCCCAATTCTAGACCTCCTTATTACCAAAATATACCCCCAATACATTCTATTTTCCATAAATAACCCTTCACTACAATACTTCTGTCATTATGCTTCTGGCACCAATATCACCTGGAGTTTGAGATTCTATGAAGAACTTCCTTTATTAGGCGTTGATCTTACAGATTTTTATTCATGAACAGGTGATTGATTACACTTCTTACCATACTTGTCTTAGTGAATGTTTCCTGCATTTCCTTTTTCCTCTTGATAAGAAACTTACCTTTGTTTGGTTGTTGAGAAAGTTGTAAAAAAGGAAAAGAAAAGGAAAACATTTTCACTCGTATATTCTATATTGGTTTGGTTTCCAATTGATACTCACCTAATCGAGACTAGATATTTTCACTCATAGGTCTGGGCTGGGGCCTAGGGCTTCTCTTGTTTTCTTCCCCTTGAGCTAAACATGCTTGCAGTCCTTGCACAACTGGACATGCATTTAAAGTGGATCAGCGTGAAGTTGAAAGGCTTGAGAGTTGATAGCAGTAAGGAGGCAGATAGCCTGCAAAAGTCATAAAAAGTTAAAAAAGGTTATTCTTCAAGTTCAAATCATTAAAAAAAAGTACAAAAATACAATAAAATCATGGAAACTTACCGATAAATACCGATATTTGCCGATATATTGATGATTGTGTCTACCGATATTTTGTCAAAAAATCATGGAAACTTCCCTGTAAGTGCCGATATTCCCGGTAAATACCAATATATCCGATATTTTGTCAAAAAGATACGAAATGTATATTTTATATTGAACCCACCGATACATCAATGTATCACTTGATATCTCCGATTTCTAAGTTCATGCATATACTTGAGAAATGAAATTTAAGATATGGGCAACTTCATCATGTTATTACATTGAATATTTTTATTGATTGTGTGATTAAATTCACCCAATATTTTAGAATGAAATCTCACCCACACATAAATATATAATGTTACCTAATTGTAATATGTCTTTTGGTCTATATCACTTACGTGGACTCCCTCATCTGTATGTTATATGAATAAGTATCTATGTGTGCATGACAAAATAAGTGACCGATAAATTCAAGGTCTTGTGTGAAGATTTCTTACATGGGCTCGGCACCTTTCAATCCCTGTGAAACGTGCAGACCATCCTTCACGTGAGCAACAGTAAGATATGTATCTTAAGATTTATGCAATATCCGACAAAGATGCTAGCTAGGCCCTCGTCACAGGTTTTCCCGTGTAGAAGATCCCAATTTTTATTTTATTTTTGGGACAACGTTTAGAAAACTCCAACGGAGTCGTGACACGTAAACTACACTTGGGCAAACCATGTATTAATTCATGTGCCAACTGCCAAGGCTTTAACAACTAAGAAATGGCATCTCAACATAACCGCCGGTCCGAATACAAATAGAGGAGAGACGGCCTTGGCCGGCGAAGCAATTGTGTTTTGGCTAAAGAACTTCCTAGCCTTAAAGCACAAGGTTGGGTTAGAAAAATGGTGGGAATTCCACAAATGGGGATAGAAACCATACTCATATTGCTGTCACTGCATTTCTTGAACTTTAGTACTGTTGAAGCTCACAGACATGGTGGTGGCGAGCAACCGCTCTCCAAGATTGCAATCCACAAAGCCATTTATGCGTTTAATGACGCGGTTTCTATCAGAGCGTACCCGCTCGTTCTTGGCACCCAGGTAACATTGATGGAAATCGAATGGTTAATTCATTGTATTTTACATAACATTAGGAGCTAGGTATGCATAAATGTTTGCAGACTTTGAGTCCTGAGAACGGCCGCTTTGTATTAAAAAATTAAAACAAAGGTTGTGATCATATCTAGCAAGCCCCTACTTCTAGTAGGACCAACATTACCCAATAAACCTTTTTTTATGGGGTCGAGGAATATTAATCACTAAAATTGATGGTAAAAAGTTGGTTGGATTTTTTTGTTTTAATTTTAATTTTTTTTAGCTTTTCACTATATATCATTTGTACTGGTGGATGCATATATTCATGGTACTAATCATGTATTATCTATGGGAATATTTTGGTTTAAGTTCAGTTCTTCATATGTATATTTGGGTTCATATTGAAAGCTGACATCAGAACCAGCATTATATATATGGGTGTTCTAAGTGGTTTTTTTTTTTTTTTTTTTTTTTTTTTGGGCGTGGGGGGGGTATGGAGTTAATGATGTCTGTTTTAATTTATATGCAGGGGGAAGATACTCAGTGGATAACTGTGGAGCTTGAATGCCCTCAGCCTTCTGAAGAGGATTGGATTGGAGTCTTTTCTCCTGCAACATTCTAGTAATGTCCACCCCATACCTCTTATGAGTAGCCTTTTCTTTTTTTCCCTTTGGATACACGAAGTGTGACTGCATGGAGCCATGGAGGGCTAGATATAATTTGCTTAGCTTCCAACTTTTCTTCAAGTTATAGCTTAAGTACCAAAACCATTTGCATCATTGTTGATGATTGCATTATGTTGGGGTTTTCCACACCTTTTTTTATTGCTTAGAGATTAAAGGAGTCATTTTATAATGGCAGCTCATCAACCTGTCCACCTGTTGATGACCCAAGACAACAGGCCCCATTTATATGCTCAGCTCCAATAAAGGTATGTATTATCATAAAGTACTTGTGTTAGAACTCAAGCAAAATTGTAGAACCATTTGAGTTTTAACTTCCTAACCAATGTCAAATTGTGTCTTTTATTTTCAGTACAAGTTTGCCAATGACTCCAACTTCAATTATACAAAGATAGGCAAATCATCTTTGAAGTTCGGATTGATCAATCAGCGAGCAGACTTCTCATTTGCATTATTTTCCGGCAGGTTGTCTAATGTGTGTCCCATGTCTCTTCTTTTTCAGCTGCTCTTTCTAAATTTTTTGGTTCTTGAGGAATGTCAATAGAACTTCAACGATAGACTAACTATGTATTTGTGTGTTGCAGCCAAAACTAATGGCAGTTTCAAATGTCATAAATTTTGCGAATCCAAAGGCACCCCTTTATCCGCGCCTTTCTCAAGGGAAGTCTTGGAATGGAGTAAGTTTATGTTATTGCAGCCATCCTTATTTCTTTTATTTTAGGACTGGATGTAGAATCCCAAGCCTATGCTAAAATAATAAGATGTTTATATGAATCAAATGGACAACCTTAAAACATTGTTTTGCTTTTATGCAGATGACAGTAACCTGGACAAGCGGCTATAACATAATTGAAGCGGTTCCTTTTGTTGAGTGGGGTCTCAAAGGAGAAATTCAAACTCAATCACCAGCTGGAACATTGACATTTCATCGAAACAGCATGTGTGGTATGATCCATATATGCCCTCTGCTAAAATGTGATATTTTGCTAAAAAGCATGGTATTAACAAAAAGGTCTCCTTATTGTGCAGGT
This sequence comes from Liquidambar formosana, assembly GCA_039720395.1. NCBI lineage: Eukaryota > Viridiplantae > Streptophyta > Magnoliopsida > Saxifragales > Altingiaceae > Liquidambar > Liquidambar formosana. Next base: position 30,810,388 of record CM077828.1, read on the forward strand.
CCACCAGCACGAACAGTCGGTTGGCGTGATCCTGGTTTCATTCATACAAGTTTCTTAAAAGATTTGTGGCCAAACTTGGTGTATATATCTTAAGGACCTATTTTAGTGTCACCAATGCTAAAAAGCTCAAGCAATATTTGTTCGATCTTAAGGCTGTGATGATGATTTATTCAGGTACACATACAAGCTTGGTCATAGGTTATATAATGGTTCTTATATTTGGAGCAAGATCTATTCTTTCAAATCATCCCCCTATCCAGGGCAGGACTCATTACAGCGTGTTGTAATATTTGGCGATATGGGAAAGGTAATATCAGCAAAATGAAACTTGAAAAGAAAATTGAAGAAATCTGTTAAGAAAAATTCTTAGTTACTTTAGAAAGAATGTTGAATGGGCAAAAATAGCTGAGTACATGTTATATGACATTTTTTCCCTACATGTAATTGATCAATTGTTAGATTCTTTTTGCATAGCAGGTGGATTGAGAGTTTTACATTAACTTCCCATATGTTTCAGGCAGAGCGCGATGGTTCGAATGAATACAGTAATTATCAGCCCGGCTCACTTAATACCACAGATCAACTCATCAAGGATTTAAATCACATTGACATAGTTTTCCACATAGGAGATCTTTCTTATGCAAATGGATACATCTCACAGTGGGATCAGTTTACAGCACAGGTTGAGCCCATTGCATCGACTGTGCCATATATGATTGCAAGGTTTGCATCCTTACCATGTACTTTCTACCATGTATATAATATTATGTATGTCGCAGGTGTAGATTTCACTTTGGTCTTTTATATTTACATGACATAATTTCTCCTTCAGTGGTAATCATGAACGTGACACACCAGGGACAGGATCCTTCTATGACACTGATGATTCAGGTGGGGAATGTGGTGTGCTAGCTGAGACCATGTTCTATGTTCCTGCTGAGAACAGAGCTAAGTTTTGGTAAGTAACATGAATTCTTAAATTTAACAAGGTTTTATTTTAACAGGCTTTGAATAACTATTTGATTTTTTGTTGAACCAAACTGGAAAGGAAAGCCAATTCTGGCCTGGCCAGTCTGTTTGGGCGAGTTTTCATAAGTTTCCACATTGGAATGTAGTACCTTGCATCCCAATCTAAGATATCCAAAATCCCCTTTGAAAAGTACGTCAATTTTTCTTTACAGGTATGCGACGGATTATGGTATGTTCCACTTCTGTATAGCTGACACCGAACATGATTGGAGGCCTGGTTCTGAACAGTACAGGTTTATTGAGAACTGCCTTGCATCAGCAGACAGACAAAAACAGCCTTGGCTGATCTTTGCTGCTCATCGTGTTCTTGGGTATTCCTCATCTGATTGGTCGCAACTACAAGGCTCATTTGGGGAGCCAATGGGAAGGAAAAGCCTGCAGAAGCTTTGGCAGAAGTACAAGGTGGACATTGCATTTTTTGGCCATGTCCATAACTATGAAAGAACATGCCCCATTTACCAGGTACGAAAAAAATAGAGTTGCCCTTAGTTTGATATATCAAGCTTTTGATCACTTGTGGGCTATCATCTTAATCCTTTAATTTTATGTGGGTAATGCAGAATCAATGCGTGAACACGGAAACATCTCATTATTCAGGCACTGTGAATGGAACAATCCACGTTGTCGTTGGAGGGGGAGGAAGCCACTTATCAGAATTCGGCCAAGTAAATGCCACTTGGAGTCTTTATAAGGATGTGGACTATGGATTTGTCAAACTTACTGCTTTTGATCACTCTTCACTTCTTTTCGAGTACAAGAAGAGCAGTGATGGAAATGTGTATGATTCATTCACCATCTCAAGGGACTACAGGGATGTCTTGGCCTGTGTACACGATGGCTGTGAAGCAACCACTTTGGCTACATGAAATTAAATCTTATGTTCTGTCATGAGGAAAAAGAAAAAAAAAACGTTGTATACTTTAGCACAAGAAGAAAAATGGTTCTGCATTGCGAATGCTATTATGTTGTACACTATTAATGCTATTCAGTTTGCAATAGAGAAAGAGGGAAGAGCATGGAGGCTTTGTGGATCTTTTCATTTTTTTTTTCTCCTCTTCTTCCACTTGAGAAACTAAGGCAAATAAATCACCCATCCTTCGATTTTTTCTTTTTTGATAATCAAAAAATGGTAGAAAGGAGGCAGTCAGGAACTTATGACAGGAAAGGCTTTGACGGACCATGGATCTATAGACGCTTCCTTCATCAAATTGGTTGAGCCATAATCTGACCTCAGTCCTACTAATAGTTAGTGGGGCCAGTGCATGAGGACCATCAAAGAACAAATACACATCATGCCACCACTCTCGAGACTCAAAACTTTAACCACCTTACTCCTACTCCTTTTACCACTAGACCACCAACTTTGGTGGTTCCAAATTAAACTTCCAATCATTGGATTCATTAATATAGATGGGTTAATATTATAAGATCATGCTTTGATAATTTTTATTATGTGCATATAGACTGTTGTCTATTGGTCTAATTATTGATGATGAAAAGAAAAAAAAAAAAACCCTTGAGCCTAATCCAAAACATGTGGAAGAACTTAAGGAGTCTATATATATATATATATATATATATATACACGTTATATAATACAGTGTATTTCATTCCTATAGTATATAAAAAATATATATCTATTACATAAAACTCAACACGTGAATCTGATTTGTAAAATAAAATTCAAACGTGTGAATCAGTGCTCATTGCAAGAAAAAGGAAGGGCTTTACGTAAGATGTTCCGTAGACCTATGAAAAACGCATTCAAAACCTGTTCGCTCGTAGGTTGAAACAATACCTTTCAAGTGCAACCTCTATGACATTTACCTTAGATGATGTCAAAGACTCGTGAGAGATTTTTAGTAGTTGGAAATTGAAATCGGAACTTTTTTTCTTTCTGCCAATTGAAATTAGATCTTGAAAGGCATATTCTCCATCCAACCTACACCGAATTGAATTTATGGTGAGAATGCCGTGCGCGTGCCCTACCCCACCCGAGGAAAACAAGGGGTTGCTGTATTGGTTGTCTTTTGTGTCCTGTTCTGTCGGCATAGCACTTACCAACTAGAGATGTGCAAAAAGTCGCCTACCGTCAAATCAAACTAATTCGTTTTATTCCGTATGAACCCAAGGGGTTTGATTGAATTGGTGAATTGGTTTGGGTGGATTGAATAATAAATTTGACGGTTCGATTGGTTGGTGAGTTGAATTTTGTTAAACCGCCAATAAATCAACCTAATCTACTTCATCAAAAAATATATAGGAAAATATATAATATATATACTTTTTACAAGAAAACTGATATGTAATTATTTTGCGGGATGTGATATTATAGAATGTTAAATGATTTGGTTTTTTTACCAAAAATGTAAAATGGTTTATCTCTAAACATTTTTACTAAGAAATCAATAAACCATTCTCATAGAGTTTATGAAAACATATTTTTGGTCATTTGACAATTTTCGTAAAAGTTATGAAGCGCATGAATAACCCGCCTAATCTGTCCAAACCGTTGGTTCAAAATCGTTAAAAGATATGAACCAATCTGTCGGTTTTGAAGACTAACGATTTGGCAATGGGTTAAAAATTTTTCAAACTGCCCTTGACAGATTGGTGGGTGATTTCTCCTCCAACCGCTCCAAACTGACTCGTGTATACCCCTACTTACCACAAGGAAAATGCTACTCCGTACAAATACTTCAATTTTTGGGTGAATTACACATTGGTCCAGATACAGTAAATAATTATAAATCAATATAATAACTACTAACTTCATTACTAAATGACTACTAACTTAAATAAGAATGACTACTAAGTATAATTATTTGCCCATACCTTGACTAATCTGTAATTCCACCTTAAATTTTTCCTTAACGATGATTGATTTGTCATAAATTTTTTTTTTCCTTTTAAAAAAGGAATTCTATGGTTTCTTCCCTTAACCATGATGATGAAAATGGATACCATACCTTAAGTGATCATATTTTATGGTAAGTAGTCACATTTTTTGTAAAATCAGGTTATATTTTGTGATAAGTGATTACTTAACAAAATATAACCTCAGTTTACCAAAAATATAACATCAAGTCCTTTTTTAGTACAATACCTCCAATGCACCATAGGATTCCAAAAAAAAAAAAAAAAAAAAAAAACACAAACATACATTTGTTGATAATTTGATATGTTTATTGGTCTGTCATCAAATCATTAAGATTTAGGAGAGAAAACTAAAATAAATAAAAGAATGCTATTTAACTTATATTATTTACTTAAAATAAAAAAATCTCATATAATGAGGTTCTACATTTAAGACTTAAAAACACATTAAGGTTTAAAAATTAGTTTATTACAATATATAGCGTTACGTCACATTAAATGAGATTTTGTTATTGATCAAAATATATGGATGAAGTATTATTTTTCAATAAATTATGAATGAAAAAAGCACTATAAAAAAATAAGAATTCTTTCCACTACTAGATGTAGTGGCATGTATTTTTTTGATAACATCATGGCTTTTTTTATTATTATTGGGATTTATTATGATTAGGATTGTCTTCCAATTCAAAATTTTGGACGAAATTCTCATCTGCGTTTCTATTTCAAATCTTCGGATCTAAATCATTTAAATTATTAATCCACATGAATCTTGATCTAAACGGCTTAAAGAATAAAAATAAAAATAAAAACAAAAATAAAAAAGCCAAATGAAAGTGGACTGGAAGTATTTTGCTATTATGATTAAGCATTAAGACGTCAAAGAGGTAAAAGTGTAAACAAACCATTAAAGACTACCGGTAAACTTTCCATTTTTGTCCATATGAATACCCGTTGGTCGTTTCTCCCTATGGAATCACGGACGGATACATACGAGAGAGAGAATCAGACAATCAGAGAGGGGGAGAGACAGTCGTTCGACGTTTCAAAACTCGAGCTGACTTTTTTTGCTCCCTCTTCGATCAATTTTCCCTCGGGCATCGCCCACGGTTTCATACGTGAGTTAGAAGTCAAGAAGGAATATCTGTAGGTATCTAAATGGCATCACAATGATATAAAATAGTAGAAGATTCCTGCGATCGTTTCTCTGTCAAAAAATTTTCAGAAATGGAGAGCTTTCAATCTGTGAAGATGCTGATGATTTTGGCGTTAATGGGTCTCCAAAACTTCGGCCGAGCTACGACCCGTATAAATTTCGGCGAGCAGCCACTGTCAAAGATCGCTATACACAAGGCCACTCTCGCTCTCCACGATTCCGCCTCTGTTAGAGCGCATCCCCTCGTTCTCGGCTTGAAGGTAAACTATCAATATATGTTCATTCCGACATTTTCTCAAACACCCATTTGAGTTTTTGATTTGAGTATTGTGTATGATTTTGAGCCTCTTTTTATGTGATTTTATTGTGTATGATTTTGAGCCTCTTTTTATGTGATTTTACTTTTTTGAATTGTGCATTTTTTAATTACTTTAAATTTGTTAAACTGGTTTTAATTTTGATTTTAATATATTTATCTACATTGATAAACCGTCACGGATGTGCACTAGAAAAAGATAAGATTTGTATGGAAAAAAGTTTAAATCAATGTGAGTACAAAGCTTAGCATAAAGTGTGTAAAAAAAAACAAAATGGACCTACCCAATAGAAAGGTAGAAAGAAAGGAAGGGTGGAATATTAACTGTTTTACTTTATGTTTAATCATCATTTTGGGACTCCAATTTATGACCCATATGAGGCACCGTCACCACACGTATCAGATGGTATTCTGTTTACTGGATTATTATGGTATAAATCGTATTGTAGATGTTCCATCAATTAAATTGATCACTTTTCGCTTCTTGGGTACATGTAGTTAGTCCCTGCTAGTTGCCGCTGTGCATTGCCCACTTTTTGGGTTAGATATCCATAATTACAACAATTTATTCGTGGAATTCGGATTATATATGTATATTTATTATGAAATTTTACCGACTTTAAAAGGTCAGGGATAATGGTGTTTTTGGTTCATGTGGTGACAGGGTGAAGATACTGAATGGGTTATTGTGAATCTTGAGTACCCTAACCCATCTGAGGATGATTGGGTTGGAGTTTTTTCTCCTGGAGAATTCAAGTAATGTCCATCTCTGTCCCACTATGTGCTGCCTAGCTGTTTTTTGTTCCTAAATCATGAATGAATGGAGTACAAGTTACTCACTAGGCTTATGCAAGACAGAATTTTTATACTCTACAAATAGTATGCATGCTTTGGTTGAAGGACCAAAATCTTGCTCTTTCATGTCTGCATAATGCAGTAACTTTTTCATCTTTTATGGCTAATGAAATTAAAGGAATTGTCTTAATGTGGCAGCTCATCAACCTGTTTACCAGTTAATGACCCGAAAGAGCAGACTCCGTATATATGCTCAGCCCCAATAAAGGTGTGTAAAATTGAAGTTGTGATGTAGACTATAGAGATTCAAGTTAATTGTACAATCATTTGGGGTTCAAAACTCTTTGACCAATTGCATTTGAATGTCATCATGCAGTACAAGTATGCAAATCACTCCAGTTCAGATTATACAAAGACTGGCAAAGCAACCTTGAACTTCCAGTTGATCAATCAGCGAGCAGATTTTTCCTTTGCGCTATTTTCTGGAGGCTTGTCAAATGTGTGTTTGTGGCTCTTTCTGCTGTTTTTATGCTTCATTGTTATATTCTGTCTCTCCTTTAAACTGTAGTTTGCCTGCTGCTCTTTTTTTTTCTAAATTATTTCTCGTCTCAGAGCTTCGTTAATGTGTTTATACTATATCATCCTAATTTACTTTCATATATCTACTTTCCTAGTTTATAAATATCCAAAGAATGTTCATGACAATGTCTTATGAACTAATTCATAACTTGAGTATTGCAGCCAAAGTTGGTGGCAGTTTCAAATTTCATATCGTTTTACAACCCGAAAGCACCCCTGTATCCACGGCTTGCTCAAGGGAAATCTTGGAATGAAGTAAGTTTATCGTAATTGATGGTTCCCTATATTATCTTTTCATGGAATTCTGGTGATGTGCCCTAAGCTGGAAAAATATTCCTAAATTTTTTGTCAAAGTAAAATTAATTATTATTAGTTTTTACCAAGTTCAATAGTTCAATGATAAAGTGCTTTCTCAAGGAGAACTTGACTAAAGTATTGTATAAGATATGGCCTCTTGTTTTAACACTGAGATGATACTAAAGGTTTCTTTCAGGATAATATATCTTCTTAGTTAATCTGTGTTGTTCCAGTTGTTGTTGGTTACTTTCTGGTAGTTTTTTTTAGTAAACATCTGAGACTTGCAAAATAAAAATTTGGGTGTTGTATAGATGACAGTAACTTGGACAAGTGGCTATGACATAAACAAAGCTGTTCCATTTGTTGAATTCGGTTTGAAGGGAGACAGTCAAATGCGCTCACCAGCTGGAACATTGACATTTCATCGGAACAGCATGTGTGGTATAATTCTTTTTAATTCACTCATAATGGAACTAATTATAGTGTTTACTATGACTTTCAGTTTAATCATACCAGTCTTGTTCCATTTAATTAATCATGCTTCAAACAAGCACAAAATGATCATCCAACTTCCCTTGATTATTTGCTTACAAGTTTAGATTTTTGTGTGTTTTCTGTACTAACATTCTCCTACAAAGTAGTTAGTGATTTCCAAGTTCATTCTCATGTCTGTGACTGTCAATTTCACAATGTTCTAAGCCTATCATGGGTTTGAGAAAAAATAATCTTGTGAACCTTATAATGTTTCAAGATTTATTTTATTGAAGTATAATTTTGAAAGTGTACTGCCGCATCCTAGATTGGCAATCATGCCACTTAAATTTCCTTCTATTGTTTGTAACTACAACAATTTTTTTGATATCTGCTATCACTTCCTGTGGAGGCTTAAGATTCTTCTCATATAGTACACTTTACTATGGTTAGATGGTCTCCTGTACCTTCTTAGACTACCACTGATATTTATGTATATAAGCATCCTACTACGTCGTGATTTTGTAGGTTAGGATCATGTCTTGACAGTCAGGTTGCTTATTTCTTTTTCCCAAACAAGATAGGAGCTATTTCCTGGGAGCTATTTCTAGGCTCTCAATGGGGATTGAGAATTGGCTTTTAATCACTCTGGGGAGCAAAATTTCTCAAACTTTAATGCTTTTCACTGTGAGTGTTTTCAATGGGGTAGGTAGGACTATAGCGTAACTGAGCTTCCCATTTTTTCACTCTGCAGGTTCACCTGCTCGAACAGTTGGCTGGCGTGATCCTGGTTTCATACATACAAGTTTCCTAAAGAATTTGTGGCCAAACTCTATGTATGCATCCTAGATATTCCATTTCCTTGCCGTAACAGTGTTGAGAAGCATTAATCTATTTGTTCTTAAGATTGTTATGGTGTTTTTCAGGTATACCTACAGGATGGGTCATCTCCTATCCAATGGTTCATATATATGGAGCAAGATCTATTCATTCAAAGCATCTCCATATCCTGGTCAGGACTCATTACAGCGTGTTATAATATTTGGTGACATGGGGAAGGTAATATTGTAAAATAAAATTTATAAATAAAAGAAAAGAGACCTTAGTTACTTTCTGCAAGGGAAAGTTTCATTGCACCAAACTAGCAGTTTAAGTACATCATTAGGACATCTATGAATTAGGACATCTACTAACAGCTTAGCTATTCATATGGATTGTAGGTGGAGGTGTTCAAACTTCAAACTCACCTACTATCTTCTCAGGCCTATAAATATCATTGGGATGTACTATGAATTTGAAATTGTACATTTTTTTTGTATCAAATGGAATTTGTGATCAGTTGGGGTGCTTGAGAATCTATGCTGGGGGTTTAAGGCTCAGATGAAAACCTTTCACTTAAATTAATAAAGTTTTTACAGCAGGAATATCGATATATTGAGTTTCATGTGCAATGCATGGGGAAGGAGATCTACATTTCTTCTTATATCTTTCAGGCGGAACGTGATGGTTCAAATGAGTATAGTGATTATCAGCCAGGTTCACTTAACACTACGGACCAACTTATCAAGGATTTAAGCAACATTGACATAGTTTTTCACATAGGAGATATAACGTATGCAAATGGATACATATCGCAATGGGACCAATTCACATCACAGGTGGAACGCATTACATCAACTGTGCCATATATGATTGCGAGGTTTGTGTTTGTTCATTATTTGTTGCCATGTATATAAATTAGATTTTAGGTATTACTTTATGATAATGGTTGATATGTCTTCGTTTTAATTTTTTGTGCAGTGGTAATCATGAACGTGATTGGCCAAATACGGGATCTTTCTATGACACTACAGATTCTGGTGGGGAATGTGGCGTGCTGGCTGAGACCATGTTTTATGTTCCCTGCTGAGAACAGAGCTAAGTTTTGGTAAATTAAATTAATTCTTATCAAGTTATTTTAGACTTGCTGTTTAAAAGAAATAGAGTGTGTGACCATCAAGTTAACGAATTTAGCATCTTCTTGAAATATTGGAATGGGAAGAGGAAAACCTGAGAGATAAGTGAGAAAACTAAATAGAAAAGCTCTTACAAAGTTTGCTCACTCAACTGTTCCTAAATATTGTTTTGTAGCAAAGTCATGAAGCTTCCTCTTCATCCATAGCATGTTTGGTATGTGCGAGACCTGCCAACAAATGTTCCCACATTTGTAATGCCTTGTTATTATCTGTTTAAATTTATCTAGTTTCTACCTGAACTGGAAAAAGCAACAAGTTTATAGGCCTAAAGCTCCTTTGTTCTCGTTGACTAAGAAAGGAGGCCAGTGTCAGTCAGGCCTTGTCCAAGAAATGCGTGTAGTCCATTTTTACAACTCTACTTTCTCTGTTTAGAGCAATTTTTTTTTTAAAACCTAAGCATTTGTTTCAAAATTTTATGCGATTTTTAAAAAAAAATTTATTTCACAGGTACTCGACAGATTATGGCATGTTTCACTTCTGCATAGGAGACACGGAGCATGACTGGAGGGAGGGATCTGAACAGTACAGGTTCATTGAGCATTGTCTTGCATCAGCGGACAGGCAGAAACAGCCTTGGTTGATCTTTGCTGCTCATCGTGTCCTTGGGTATTCCTCCAACTATTATTATGGCCTGGAGGGCTCATTTGAAGAGCCCATGGGAAGAGAAAGCTTGCAGAGCTTTGGCAGAAGTACAAAGTAGACATAGCATTTTATGGCCATGTCCATAACTATGAAAGGTCATGCCCTATTTACCAGGTACGAATAAATGTGCGATGTATGGAGTTCTCAGTACAGTCCATACATACAGACGAATGTACATTGCAAATCCTTCCATGCATGTATAGCTTCTCATCTTGTATGAATTATATATTACACAGATTTCAATATGATTAATGCACATATGACTCCTGGCTGCTTGACAAATTCTTTAATTGCTTCTGCAAAATGTGCTCAACTGCTAGAAGTTAGTAGGTATATGAGAACTACTTGGGAGGCTGGAGGGCCTTCAGTATAAAATTTGAGTAGGCCTCTGCGGAGCATATAAACAACCCTGAAGTGCGAAAAACACTTACTTAATGCAGTGTTTATTGCACTTGTTCTTGGTTGGCCAGTACTTTCTTTAGCTGTGAAACCTGTGTCTTTTGAACTTTCTGGTTGTGCTGTACCAAGTTTTATATTTACTTTATATGCCATTTTTCTGATCTTTTTATGTTTATGCTGTTTGTGTAGAATCAGTGTGTGAACTCAGAAAAATCCCATTATTCTGGCACCGTTAATGGAACAATTCATGTCGTTGTCGGTGGGGGAGGGAGGCCCCTTTCAAAGTTCAGCCAAGTGCAAACCAGTTGGAGTCTTTACAGAGATTATGACTATGGATTTGTCAAACTAACGGCATTCAACCACTCATCTCTTCTCTTCGAGTACAAGAAGAGCAGCGATGGAAATGTCTATGATTCCTTCACCATCTCAAGGGATTACAGAGATGTCTTGGCCTGTGTGCATGATGGTTGTGCAGCAACCACTTTGGCAAGCTGAAATTATATTTTAAATTCTTTAGGCAAAGCCATTGTTGTGACATTGTTGGTAAAAGTACATTGGTTGATGCCATTCTGTTGTTGTAAAACTATATTGTTAAAATAATGAAAGGTTGCTAATTATATTACACAATCCTTTGTTGTCTACTTCAGCTTTTCTGCTTCCAGATCCATCCTTGATGTCTCTCAATGGTTCCTTGATGATGACTCTTACAAGTGGTTCACCAATATCTGTGTTACCCATTATTTAATCTGAACGCCTAATGTCCCAAGAGCTTAAGAATGTCAATTCCACACCATCTGATACTTCACGGGCAAATGCTTAGCTTTAGAGGATAGGCAGAAGCAGTTGTAATTAGAGAATAAATAGATTTCAACCACAAATGATTTGCACCCATCACTTTCATCTACTTTGTTCACCTGTCACCTTGTGTATGTGAATGTCCCCAGATTATAAATAAACCACATATGCAGACCCTAGCTAGAACCTTACAATCTATGGTTTTCCTAAGGGTGGTGTTGGCTTGGCACATTCCTCATGACAGATGACTCCACTCCCTGGTTGGTTGCAGGGGACACCAAAACACTTGGCTGCTGTTACCGACTGTAGCTTTTACCTCATGCGAATGATCTATCGAGTAGTACCATCTCTAATAACGAAACCAAAGCTGCTGAGTTTCTAGAAGGCCACGATGATCCATCAAAATTAAGCTTGACCCATGAAATAGGAGTCGTCCAATAAATAAACCTGCCGAACTTTCTAGAAACAGCTGGTCCTATAATCATAAGCATCGCTAGTAAAGAGTGAAGCATTATAATACTTCCATTCAGTAGTTGAGCGAAAATACTGAAGAGCCTTATTAATAACCAACGCTGGATGAGGCTTCTGACCCTGAAAAATAACTTTATTGCGTCCAAATGCACCATAGTAGATGAATAGCCACTTTTTCAAAGAAATATGCATGTTTAGAATAAAAGTTCGTAGTATTATTTCATAATTCACTCAACCAATCAACAAATGCTCCAGAAAACATTGAAGGAGTAGGGCATTGAGTGCTAATAAAAAATTAAATTAATTATTTTAAAAAAACGTAAAAAGGTGTCTGCTTGGTTGTTTGTAGGAAAGACCAGCTAAAATGCAGGGGCATGACCAAGTTCAAGCCCATTAAGGCAGCTTAATGCTTAGCTTCAGAGGATATGCAGAAGCAGTTGCGATCAGACTCATCAGAGAATAGCTAGGCAAAATCCAGGTTTTAGGACAAAATACCAATAAGCTTAAAAGTTTAATACTAACCTGCATCAATTTACAATTTTAAGAACATTTAAAGATGGAAAATAAAAAAGAAACATAAGAATTCATAATGCCAACATCTCTCATATTACCATAGGTAGAAAACCTTCACAATAAGCCCCTTGACCTATGTGATCCATACCACACCGAAGGTTAGACCTAAATGGACTAGCCTAACACATAGTGCAATCACATTTCCCTTCTGCAAGCAACTTCATCAAGTAGATTCGATTTCCCCACGACTTAGTTTCCTTCTTTAAGTAACACTAGGCTCTCCATATAGTAAAGAAATAACAATGGATCCCCGTGGATTCGAAGATCCTTTAACTTGCTAGACTCTTGCATCGTATGAAACCGTGTCTCATCAAAAAATCTTAGTACAACTTTTCCATTCTTCATATTGCCTACAGGGAAGACACATATCCGCTCATCATAAGTGAATTGTTTAGTCCAAGACTCTGCTACACTATACTCCTTCATTAACCCTACCTCCATGCACCCACCCACCTCATCTACACGAAAAAGGAACAAATAAAGCGACTCCATTAATACCATCACAAACTTGTAAAATACAGAATCATCATAGCAACACTCTGGGATCTTCAATCTCACCGAACACCTCATCAGCCATATCAAATGTTAAGATAGACTCATAATCCTCCTTAAACCTCCGACAATGGACAATTCCATTCAGAACTGGATCTATGTTGATATTGCCCAGAAAATCAACTGTAATTATTGCAGATCATTTGATGACAGAAAGAAAAAAGAGGAACATCGAAATTCACAATGCCAACATCTCATATCATAAATAAAAGGTAGAAAATAATCAAAACGAGCCCCATCCTCAATCCACCTGGTTCATACTCATGGCGACCTAAAATGGATTAGCTTAACACATCAAGTAGACTCGAATTGACTTCCCTTCGCAAGTAACTTCATCAAGTAGATTTGATTTCCCCACAACTTAAATACCTCAATTAAGTAAAACTAGGCTCTCCATGTAGTAGGTAAATGTAACCAGCAAGTGTGGATCCCCATGGATTCGAAGATCCTTTACTTGCTGGACTCTTGGGTCATATGAAAGCAACTCTCCATCATCACCTCGTAGTACAATTTCACCATTCTTCATAAAGCCTAACAAGGAGGGATATAGCCACTTATCAAAACTGAATTGTTTAGTCCAAGACCCTGCTGAACCATACTCCTTCATTGCCCAAACAACCAAGCGGTCATTCCCCTCATCTTCACAATGAATGACCAAATGAAGCGAGTCCCTCAACACCATCAGAAACGTGTGGGATACAGGACCAGCATAGCAAGACTCCGGAATCTTCATCTCACCGAATACCTCAGTTGCCAAATCAAATGATAAGACAAAGAAATAACCCGTCCCCTCGCACACACAATGAACAACTCCATTCAGAATTGGATCCTTCGAACCATAACAAATAGTGCCCCAAATAGAGCTTTGAATCCTTTCCCAAGAATTCGTGCGTAATGAGTAAATCTCAACTTCAAGCAGCCCAAAATTCCCGCGGGATAACTTCAGCACCTTGTAGTCATTAGTACGAGGGATAAAGCCAAACGCAAGATGCACGAAAGCGTCGTTGCCAAGCTGAAGCGATTTAGGAAGGGTCTTGAGCTTTCGAATGGCAGGGTTCCACAGATATATGTCGTCGTCACGATGTGGAGTACCAAAGGGAAAAGAGAGGCAGAGCACCCCATGACAGTACCCCACTACATTGAAACGTCCCATTAATGGAGATTTCAGTTCCATGCGCTCAACAAGTGTTTCATCACAGTGTAATGAGAACTTATCTCCGACAGAATCTACAGATGAGGATCGACGGTGAACGAGCAAATGGCCCTTACTGCTCGCACAAGTTTGAGTGAGGTGGGTGTCGATGAAATTGGGATGGGAGACTAGAGCGTGCCAAGATTTGGATACGCACCTGAATCGCATTAGAGATTTGACGGGTAATCTTGTGAGAATGTTGGAAATGATTTCGCTGGGGAGATCGGGCAACGTACTCTCCATTCTTCTTCTTGTGAGGGTTTTAAGGATTTCTTCGATTCGGTATTGCCGTTAAAGGGTTTAGGGTTTTCTTGTCTATGGTTCTCTACAACGATTTGAAGCAGGAAAAAGATGAGAAGCCCTAGAGTTGCAGTAGCAGAGAGAGAGAGAGAGAGAGAGAGAGAGAGGGAGAGAGAGAGATGAGGTGAGCATAGAGCTAACAAGAGAGAGAGAGAAGAAAGAGAGCGAGAGATATGAGTGTTAACTGTTGACGGCGGAGGACGGCGACGGAGGAGGGCGGAGACCAGCGAATCGATGAGTGCAGTGCTGAGGACAACCCCAATCGCGGGAGTGAGGGGGCGTTTTTATTTGCTTCTCATTTTGGTTAGCAGGCTTTTCACCATTTTTTATAATTAAAAAAAATTAAAAATTATATAGAAAGTGCTGTTAGCACTAGCTTCACTTATATTGAAAGCGTGAGTACTCAGTAGTATGGTTGTTCTGAAATTGCTGTTAAAACCTACGCTTTATTTAACATTGAAAGCGCCATTAGTAGTTACTCTTTTGAAAGCGGAGTTAAAAAAAAAAGGCTTTCAGACCTCCTTTATTTTTTCAAATTTAGTATTTTCCTTTGTCACGTATCTAATTTTGACTCGTCCAAATGAGTCCGTCAAAAAGTCTTCGTCTGACGAATCATATACACCCACGTGTTCCCTCCGTATTTTCAGCGCCACATCAGCAGTTCCCCTCAAACAAAATTCTCTCTCTTTCGTCTATCTACATGATCGTCGCTCGTTTCCCGCTATGAAACACACAGTATATATATCTCTCTACCTATCAAACAATGAAATAAGACTCTCAAACTCCTAGAGATTGTTCCGTGTGAGAACTTTTTTTTTCTTTCAGAAACGGAGAGCTTTCAATCTGTGAAGATGCTGATGATTTTGGCGTTAATGGTTCTCTTGAACTTGGGTCATGCTACGGCTCATGTGAATGGGTTCGGCGAGCAGCCACTGTCAAAGATTGCCATACACAAGGCCACTCTCGCTCTCCACGATTCGGCCTCCATTACAGCGTACCCTCTCGTTCTCGGCTTGAAGGTAAACTAACAATGCCGTAAGGTCTACTACTAATCAAAGTCTCATGCTTATTCTAACATTTTGTCAAACAAAATTCAGTTCATTGGGTTTTATTTTTCAGCATCTTTTTATTTGAATCTTTTTATGTGATTGTATTCTATTGAGCTAGTTCTGATTGTATTCTTTATCGTTTTGACCAAAAAAAAAAAAAAAAAAACTGGGTTCATACTTTAAGGTACACAAAATAAAATGGAGGTGATCGAGAGGAAGAGTTCAATTCAAAAAGAATGACTGTACTAGATATGAGATTTATCTAAAATATGGATAATTAGATAGAGGAGAGAGAAAGAGTTCAATTCAAATTTAAATAAATAAATAAAGGGATGTATTAGAGATGAGATTATCCAAAATATGGATTCTACACACAGGGTATTTGGTGTTTTTTTTTTCCTACTAAAGAGAGGCTCCTTTTAAATAGCCCTCCGTCCTTATCCATAAGAGTTGTTGCATATAAATATCATTTTTCTTTTTCTTTTTAAATTTTAAATTTTAAATTTTTTTGGTTCTAGGGAATGCTGATAAATATCTAGATCAAGGATCATCAATCCTTAACTCCTTACAAGTCAAAATTGGGAAACTTCATTGGGAGATCTACCCTTATCTTATGAGGGTTAGAGGCTATATAGACTTGATCTACTCTTCCCAAGTCATTTGAGTCAAGTCATCCACACTGACGAATATGATTCAAGGTCACACGTCCTATAACAACTTAATGCAATTATTTTATGAATGATGTGTCGTGTATCAAGTGCTTGATAAATACAATGGATGTCATTTTATCCAATGGATTGAGGTTTATATATATATATATATTTCCGGATTTGACCATCAACTGCGGCTTTAATATGATTGAGGGCCTTTAACCCACGATCCAACATAATTGAAATTATAGGCAGCAAATTCACATTGCTTATTATATGCAATGACTGCTAGTCGACACTGTGCCTTGTCTACTATATGGGCTTGACATCCATAATTACAATAATTAATTTACAGAATTTGGATTATACATATATTATGAAATTTGAAAGAATGATATTTGACTGACTTGCGAAATGCAGAGCTAATGGTGTTTTTGGTTCATGTGGTTACAGGGTGAAGATACTCAATGGGTTACTTTGAATCTTGAGTTCCCCGACCCATCTGAGGATGATTGGGTTGGAGTTTTTTCTCCTGGAAAATTCAAGTAATGCCCTTCTCTGTCCCACTATGTGCTGCATAGTTACGTTATTTATTGTGCCACAAAAATGATTAAATGCAGTACTAATTACTAAATAGGCTTATGCAGGAGTGCGGGACATAATTTTTATACCCTATAAATTTTATGGACAACTCTAGTTTGAGGACCAAAATCTTGCGTTTTCATGACTGCATAATATGCAGAACCTTTTGCATCTTTAATAGTTAATCAAATTAAAGGAATTGTCTTAATATGGCAGCTCATCAACCTGTTTACCACTAAATGACCCGAAAGAGCGGACTCCATATATATGCTCAGCCCCACTAAAGGTGTGTACAATTTAAATTGTGATATAGAGATTCAAGTTAATTATTGAACTATTTGGGCTTCAAAACTTTTTGACCAATTCACATGAATGTCATCATGCAGTACAATTATGCAAATTACTCCAGTTCCAATTATACAAAGACTGGCAGAGCTACTTTGAACTTCCAGTTGATCAATCAACGGGCAGATTTCTCCTTCGCGTTATTTTCAGGCGGCTTGTCAAATGTGTGTTTGATGCTCTTTCTTCTGCTCTTATGCTTCATCGTTGTATTCCACCCTCAGTGCTTCATAAATGTGTTTATGCTTCATCCTAATTTATCTTTCATCATATCTACTTTCCTAGTTTCTAAATACTAAAAAAATTGTTGATGACAATGTCTTATGGACTAATTACATAATTGAATATTGCAGCCAAAGTTGGTGGCAGTTTCAAATCCAATATCATTTTACAACCCTAAAGCACCCCTGTATCCGCGGCTTGCTCATGGGAAATCTTGGAATGAAGTAAGTTTATCTTAATCAATGGTTCCCTATATTAGTTTTCCATGGACATCCTGGTGACGTGCCCTAAGCTTGAAAAATATTCCTAATAATTTTGTCAAAGTTAAATTAATTAATTTTCTCGAGGAGAAGTTGATAAAAGTAATTATAGTTTCTTTGAGGATAATGGTTTCTTCGGAGTCTCCAGTTAATCTGTGTTGTTCCAGTTTCTTTGAGGATAATGGTAGTTTTTTTAGTAAAAATCTGAGAATTGCAAAATTAAAATTGTGGTGTTGTATAGATGACAGTAACCTGGACAAGTGGCTATGATATAAACGAAGCTGTTCCATTTGTTGAATGGGGTATGAAGGGGGACATTCAACTGCGCTCACCAGCTGGCACATTGACATTTCATCAGAACAGCATGTGTGGTATGATTTGTTTTATTCACTCATAGTGGCACTAATTGTATTGTTTCTTATGACTTTCAGTTTGATTGTACCATTCATGATCCATTTAATTAATCATGCTTCAAAAAAGCGCTAAGTGATCATACAACTTCCCTTGATTATTTACTTACAAGATTAGATTTTTAGTGTGTTTTCTGTACTAGTATACTCCTGCAAAGTAGTTATCGATTGCTAAGTGCATTCTTGTGTTTGTGACTCTCATTTTATCAACGTTCTAAGCCTATCATGGGTTTGAGCAAAACAAATCTGGTGAACCTTATACTATTTCAAGATTTCTTTCATAATGATGTTTAATTTGGAAAGTGTACTGCCTCACACTAGATCAGCACCCCAGTCATGCATGCTACTTTAAGTTCCTTGCATTCTTGTGTTTGGTGACTTGTCATTTTCCCTGCGGCGTGATGAGGTTCCATTTTTTTATTCTGCAGGTTCACCTGCACGAACAGTTGGCTGGCGTGATCCCGGTTTCATACATACAAGTTTCTTAAAGAATTTGTGGCCGAACTCTGTGTACGCATCTTAAATATTCCATTTCCTTGCCACAGCAATGTTGAGAAGCACTGATATAGTTGTTCTTAAGATCCTTGTGATGGTTTTTCAGGTATACCTACCGGATGGGTCATCTTTTATCCAATGGTTCATATATATGGAGCAAGATCTATTCATTCAAAGCATCCCCATATCCTGGTCAAGATTCATTACAGCGTGTTGTCATATTTGGCGACATGGGGAAGGTACTATTTAAAATAAAATTCATAGTGGAAAAGCAAAGAAAGCTTAGTTATTTTCTTCAAGGAAAAATTTCATTGTACCAAACGACCAGTGAAGTACACCGTAAGGGCATTGATTAATTAGGACATCTACTACATTTATTAATTAGAACATCATGCTTGAGAGAACCTATGCTCTTAGGCTTTATGGCTAATATGCAAGCCTTTCACTTAATTTAGTAAGGTTTTTACTGAAGGAACATTGAGTTTCCATGTGCAATGTATGGGAGAGGAGATTTACATTACTTGTTACTTCTTTCAGGCGGAGCGTGATGGTTCAAACGAGTATAATAATTATCAGATGGGCTCACTTAACACTACAGACCAAGTTATCAAGGACTTAAGCAACATTGACATAGTTTTTCATATAGGAGATATAACATATGCGAATGGATACATTTCGCAATGGGACCAATTCACATCACAGGTGGAACCCATCGCATCGACTGTGCCGTATATGATTGCAAGGTTTGTGTTGTTTGTTCATTACTTATTGCCATGTATGTATATAAATTAGATTTTAGGTATTACCATTTGATTCTGTCTGAAACATCTTTGATTTGATTTTTTACGCAGTGGTAATCATGAACGTGATTGGCCAAATACAGGATCCTTCTATGACACTACGGATTCGGGTGGGGAATGCGGCGTGCCAGCTGAGACCATGTTTTATGTTCCTGCTGAGAACAGAGCGAAGTTTTGGTAAATTACAAAAATTCTTCTCTAGTTATTTTAGGCTGTCAGTTTTAGAAGAAACAAAGCAATCCATTTGTTTTGAAGCAAAGCCATGAAGCCATCTTCAGTAATCTTGAAGTATTAGAATGGGAAGAGAATAAAAGGAGAGTAGGTGAGAAAACTGAGTAGAATAGCTCTTACAAAGTTCACTCACTCAACCGTTCCTACATATTTGTTTTGAAGCAAAGCCGTGAAGCCATCTCCTTATCCATAGCAAGTTTGTTATGAGAAGACCTGCTAACACCCATGTTATCCCATTTGTAATCCCTTGTTATTAGCTATTTAAATTTATCTAGTTCCTGCAAAACTGGAAAAAAAACAACCACTTCACAGGCTAAAGTACTTTTGTTCTTGGTGACTAAGAAAGGAGACCACCGTCTGTTAGAACAAGTCCAAGGAACGTGTGCAGTCCTTATGACATTGCTTTCTAAGTTTAGAGCAATCTTTTGAAACTAAACATGTGTGCCTAAATTTTATGCAATTTTTTTTTAAATTTATTTCTCACAGGTACTCGACGGATTATGGCATGTTTCACTTCTGCATAGGAGACACTGAGCATGACTGGAGGGAGGGTTCTGAACAGTACAGGTTCATTGAGCATTGTCTTGCATCAGCGGACAGGCAGAAACAGCCTTGGTTGATCTTTGCTGCTCATCGTGTCCTTGGGTATTCCTCCGACTATTATTATGGCCTGGAGGGCTCATTTGAAGAGCCCATGGGAAGAGAAAGCTTGCAGAGGCTTTGGCAGAAGTACAAAGTAGACATGGCATTTTATGGCCACGTCCATAACTATGAAAGGACATGCCCTATTTACCAGGTATGAATAATTGTGAGATATATGGAGATTTTATTTGGTCCATAGAGTACGGACTTTATGAATCCTTGCATGCATGTATAGTTTCTCATCATGTATGAATTAATATACTAATATATTCTTACCTTTTCATCAAAAAAAAAAAAAGAATGTGACTTCTGGCTGCTTAACAAATTCTTTAAGCCTCTGTTAGGATTTTGGAAATTTGAGAGGAAAGGAAAGGAAAATGGTCAAAATTGCTAAAGAAAGGCAACCATTCATAAGTGATTTCAAGGGTTTTATTTTTTCTTCCTCTTTAACTTTCCGAGACCCAAACTGAGCATAACTGCTTCTGGAAAGAGTGATTAACCGCTGGAATTAAGTTAGCCGGTATCTGAGAACAACTTTGGATGCTAGAGAGCCTTAGAAATATATTTTGTGTAAACTTCTGCTCAGCATTCAAAAAACCCTTTAGAGAACTCTGCTTGAAAACCACTTACTTTATGTGCTGTTAACTGCCCTTGTTCTTGGTTGGCTTTGTCCTTTCTTTAGCTGTAAAACCCGTCTTTTTGAACTTTCTGGTAGTGTGGTACCAAGTTTTAGATTTACTTATATACCATGTTTCTGATCTTTTAATGTTTATGCTGTTTCTGTAGAATCATTGTGTGAACTCAGAAAAATCCCATTACTCTGGCACTGTGAATGGAACAATCCATGTGGTTGTTGGCGGGGGAGGGAGCCACTTGTCGGAGTTCAGCCAGGATCAAACCAGTTGGAGTGTTTACAAAGATTATGACTATGGATTTGTCAAACTAACGGCATTCAATCACTCATCTCTTCTATTCGAGTACAAGAGGAGCAGCGATGGGAATGTCTATGATTCCTTCACCATCTCAAGGGATTACAGAGATGTCTTAGCCTGTGTGCATGATGGTTGTGAAGCAACCACCCTTGGCATCTTGAATTAAAAATTTAAGTTCTTCAGAGAAACCCATTGTGCGATGTTATTAACAAAAGATGCATTAATTGCTGCAATTCTGTTGAAATGAACATTTTGAAATTAATATAGGGTTCTGAATTTTAATTCAACACCTCTTCTTGTTGTTATTTCCAATCAAAATTAAAGACCATAAGACAGAGTGTGAAAGCTGTGACAAGAACGGATGAGAAGATTGTGACAAGTATGATCCAGTTCCAGATATCAATTATCTAAACCACTCCAAAGTGGGACTTTTTGGCATTAGCCTCGCAAGAGGTGGTTCATGAGCAAAGATGAATTGGCAATTCAAGTTTCACAACCCATTGCCAAGACTTGAACAACAAAACAATTCATTTCCCAACTTCAAAGTTTACCCCTTGCCAAGAAATGCTCTAGGCATCTCAAACAACATGGCTGAAAGAAGACTGGCCCAATATTACGCTATGATTTTCCCGGCCAGTTCCTTGTCCAAGATCATTGAATTCCCATCAATGCATTTCATTGGTTAGCCTCGTCAATATAAGGCTACCAACATGAACTATTCATATTCAATCACAATCACAATCCCATGAACTACAAGATACTTAATGATGTCACATTTCACATCATAAGAAACGAAAGCCCTAGTTGTGTAGTCCAATAAAATCTCACCTTTCTTCAAAAGGCGTAAAACTTGAACACAAATTCACTCATCACATTGCGCAAAATGTAGGAAGATTATTCACATCTACATTTAGTTCAGCGGGTATGTAATCTCTCACAATGAATCCTTCTCATGAAAACTCCTTTACGTAATAACTTTCATCGACTAGATTTTCAGTGTTCCACTAAATTAATAAATAGCTGTGCCATTTCTGCAGGAAAATAACATAAATGAAAACATGGTGATAACAAGAGAAGGGGGGAAGACAAGCTCAGTAGGCTCACTTAAATTAGTTGATATCCAATACATAGATCCTCATGAATGACACTTCAGTCTATTGGTACTTGCCAAAACTAAGAAAACGAAGAAGAGAAAAGCAATTACTTTCAAATGGGGAAGGAAAATAAATTTTATATATAATCATGAGATGGAAAACTCTATAAACATTCAAGTCAAATATTAAGCTGCATCAATTTACAATTTTAAGAACAAAGCGCAATCATATTTCCCTTAAGCATGTAACTTCATCAAGTAGATTTGATTGCCCCAGATCCTAATTTCTTTCATTAAGTAAAACTAGGCTCTCCATGTAATAGGTAAATGCACGTACCGACTTTGGCTCCCCATGGATTTGAAGATCCCTAACTTGCTGGCCTCGTGGATCATATGAAACCAGCGCTCCATCGTCACCTCTTAGTACAACTTCACCATTCTTCATAAAGCCTAAGGAGAAGGGTTCTAGCCACTTATCAAGAGTGAATTGTTTAGTCCAAGACTCTGCCACACCATACTCCTTCATTACCCATATATTCCGCACACTCCTTCCCCTCATCCTCGCAATTAATGAACAAATAAAGGGATTCCCTCAACACCGCCACAAACATGTCTCGTACAGAATCATCGTCGCAACACTCTGGGATCTTCATTTCACCGAATACCTCATTATCCATATCAAATGACAAGATAAATTCATAGTTCCTCCCGTTAAATGCCACCCAATGAACAACTCCATTCAGAACTGAATCCATGGAAGAATAACAGATATTTTCCGGAATACCATTTTGAATCCTTTTCCAAGAATTCATGCGCCGCGAGTAAATCTCAACTTCGGGTGGCCCATAATTCCCTCTCTCGTCTACACGGCGGAAAAACTTTAGCACCTTGTAATCATTAGTACGAGGGACAAAGCCAAACGCAAGATACACGGAAGTCTTGCCAAGCGGAAGCGTATTAGGAACGGCCCTGAACTTCCGAATGGCAGGGTTCCACAGATAGATGTCGTGATCACGACATATGGGTCCTGGGCGAGAGAGGCAAAGCAACCCATGACAGTAGCCCACTACCTTTAAACGCCCTAATAATGGACACTTGAGCTCCATGTGCTCGACAAATGTTTCATCACAATGTAATGAGAAGGTGTCTCCACCATAAAATCTAAACGGCAATCGATGCTGAATGAGTACATAGCCATTATTGTTCGAACGAGTTCGATTGAGGTGGGTGTCGATAAAATTGGGATCGGAGACTAGAGCGTGCCAAGATTTGCATACGCACCTTAATCGCATCAGAGATTTGATGGGCAATCTTGAGAGGATGTTGATAATTATGTCGCTAGGGAGATCGAGCAACGTACTCCCCATTATTCTTCCTCTTCTGCTGCTTCTGGTTTTACGGTTTTCTTCGATTCGAGGTGGCTGTAAAAGGGTTCACGGTTTTCTTGTCTCTGGCTCTCAGCAGCGTTGAAGAAGCAGACAGTCAAGGAGCCTTATTTAAGAGTTGCAGAAGCTGAGAAATAGAGAGAGAGAGAGAGAGAGACCTGACGAAACAAAGAGCAAAGAAGAGAAATGTATGGCTTTTCTAGAGAGAGACGAGACGAGCAAAGAACAAAGAAGATGGAAGACTCAGACACATACGGCCTCTCCATTTATAAAAAAAATTCCTATGGATTTGAATCTTGGACGGAAAGTAATCCCTCAGTTCCACCGTCCTCAGTTACAGTAAATAAACTAGCTTTAGAACCGTGCGACGCACGGTTTAATTTATAAAAAATAATATTATTAACAAATTAAAATTTTAACAAAACTATTATTCTCTAAAATAGTAAAATATATTTGTTAATATAAGATGTCAATTAAATTGAAAAGATATAAATAAAAATAAATAAAATAATTTAATCAAAATAATCTTTGGTGTGATGTTAGTATAATGTATTACACAAAATTTAATTATATTCTCGAAAAGATAAATTATTTTGAAAAACAATTCATTTAATGGTGGAAACTTATAAAAAAATGAATGAACTGATACGTTATGATATTTGGTGGAAAAAGATTAAAATTCTCTAAAGCCTAGTCTATCCCACAGTCATGGTTTTAACATGTTGGTATATACCAAAGCAAATATAGCCGTTGAAGGTATCTCGAAATCCAACGATGGCGATTGTAAAATGCATGACAATGATAAATCTTGACCTTTCATGAGGTTTCGAGTGGGTTTCACAAAGACTGAAAAACCATAGGGAAAAATATCAAAAATATGTTTGAGATTAGATCATAAAAAGATGAGAGAAAAGTCTAGACTGAGAAAGAGAATAGGAAAAAAAGCCAGAATAAGAAGAAAATAAGAGAAAATATAAATCTTTTCAACTTTATGTAATTAACCATATGAGAAGAATTTTGATTCAAATAGATTTTTTTTTTTTTTTTTTATTCATGTCAGAAGCAAATCGGGAGAATCTGAAGATTCTAGCGGATTGTGTTTTCTTTTTTAATCCTCATTTCCTCTATTTGTCTTTCTTTTTAATTATGACTATTTATAGTTTTATACGTTTAATTTTTAGGAGGAGAAATGAATAGGCATAAAGAAAACAGAAAAATATAATACAGTTTATTAAGTTTGGGTTGAACATTGTATAGTGTGGGTTTTCTAATCCTCTCACATAAAAACAAAGAGATATGTAATGAACACCAAACGTCAACTTACCTCCACCATATAAGAAAGAGCAAGTAATATAAAATAAAAAAAAGAAAAAAAGAAAAAAGAAAAGAAAAAGAAGGTGAGGAATTTATCTTTTGGTGACCACTTCCCAGCTTGATACCAAACAAAGAAATTTAGTAGTCCTTTTGAAGCACTTATCAAGTCAATTTGTAGCAAGTTGACAGACAATATCTTTTATTTGGTATTAAGTTGGAAAGTGATCACTAAAGTAGAAGTCACTAAAAGTAACTTTTTGGAAAAATTACATTTTAGTGACTGCTTCCTAATTTAATATGAAACAATGGAAGTTAGCTGTCATTTTGGCGCACATTGGTAGTCAATTTGTAGTAAGTTGACAGATTAGTGTCCTTTTTTTGGAATTAGGTTGGAAAACCGTTACTAAATGGTAATTTTACCAAAAAAGCTTTCTCCTGCCACTGTTTCAGCATCTGAAAGGGCAAAAAAAAAAAAAAAAAAAAAAAAAAAAAATCCTGTACTAACACGTGGCACAAGGAGGTTTCCTTTCCTCTGTTTTAGTATATATATAATAGAAATGAGAGAATATAATTAATTAATTAATTTAATTAAAAATAATAATAATAATAATCCTATAGATTTGACTTTTCTGAGAAAGTAATCTCTCAGTTTGTAAATAAATACTGTATAATTAATTAATTAATTAATTATTAATAGTGAGCCCGTGCATTGCACGGGACAAAAAAAAAGACATGATATTTAATAGTAAAAAACTCAAAAGGAAAATAAAAGAAAAAAAATGTAAAAGTAATATCTTACTTGTGTCAATACATTAGCCTTGTCAATCTCTTAATCTAACTCTTGAATTAAAATTGTAATCCTAATATATAGATGTTAATTAGAAGGATTGTGTCTTTTAAATTAAAACAAATAATTATAACCTTAGAAAAAAGGATTGTGTTTTTTAAGAATAATTGAACGGTTGCCACTTTTGAAAATTAGATATATGATTTTTAAAACACCTAAAAATAAAAAAGATGCCACATGGTTGTATAAAAAATTGCCATATAACGATTATGAACACTGCTTTTTTATATATACTGGCAATGAGCCCGTGCATTGCATGAACAAAAAGAAGAGTATGATATTTAATAAGAAAAAACTCAAAAAGAAAAGAGAAAAACGTAAAAGTAAGATCTTACTTGTGCTAATACATTAACCTCATCAACCTTTTAATCTAACTCCTGAACCAAAATTGTAATCCTA
Organism: Liquidambar formosana; assembly: GCA_039720395.1. Taxonomy (NCBI): domain Eukaryota; kingdom Viridiplantae; phylum Streptophyta; class Magnoliopsida; order Saxifragales; family Altingiaceae; genus Liquidambar; species Liquidambar formosana. The sequence goes on from CM077828.1 coordinate 30,836,500, forward strand.
ATATATAGATGTCAATTGGAAGGATTGTGTCTTTTAAATTAAAACAAATTATTACAACTTTTGAAAAAAATATTGTATTTTTTAAGAATAATTGAATGGTAACCACTTTTAAAAATTAGAGATATGTCTTTAAATTAAAACAAATAGTTACAACCTTTGAAAAAAATGATTATGTTTTTTTAAGAATAATTGAACGATTATCACTTTTGAAAATTAGAGATATAACCTTTAAAATACTTAGAAATAAAAAAAGATGTCATGTAATTGCGTAAAAAATTACCATGTGACGATTGTGAACACTACTTTTAAAAAAACCTGATCATTGTTAGTTAAGTTAGTAATTTAAAATTCCCCCTTTTATAACAGGTCAATTGTGTCTAAAAATTGTTCAATGTTTGCAATCTAGCTGGTACCCATTTGTGTAACATGCCTATTTTGGCCCTGAATGATACATGAACTACCTATTTTATCATTCCCTTAGATATGATAGCCACCTCTCTCATTCTATCCCCCATTACCTTTGTCTTAGCTTCACCATCCTCAACTAAATATGAAGACTCAACAATGGTGAGCAACGAGGGAGATCTCAGCGTGTTCTTCCTCAGATTTTGCATGCTTGCTTCGTCTTGAGTTTCGGATGATATCGACAAAGGAGAGAGAGAGATTGATTTATGGCCCTTTTTTTTTTTCAAAACGCAATGAAATTTATGGTATGACCTTCCTTAGAGAAGTGTTGATACAGCAATATGCCCATATAGTTTGTATGAAGGTCCAGAAATCCTATTGGTTTCGTCAATGAAAATTTGATGCAAAGCAATTTTTTAGGATTAGGACTCGATCTAGGTTTTCTAGCATGACCCACGAAACTCAAAATATGGCCTGTTTGTAGAGTCCCTAACAAACTTCTCTTCATTAAATAATAAAAGGTAGTGAATTTGATTACACAATTCAATTGGTGTCTACTTCTGCTTTTCAGTTTCCAGTGGATCCATCATTGACTTTCACTCAGTGGTTCTTTGATGACAATCCTTAGTTCCTTACAAGTGGTTCACCCTCTGTATAACCCATTTCTATTCCAAGAGCCTCATGTTCCAAGAGCTCAACACTGTCAATTCAACCGCAGCTGATACCTTTAGGTCATGTTGGTTTGGTTGGAATGGAATGGGTAGGAATGGAATCTGATTCTATATTCAAAATAGTCTGGAATGGAATGAGATTGAAATAAACATTGCGGAATAAATATCATTATAATTCACTACTAATGTTAGATTCCATTCCCCTTTAATTACTTCATCCAAACACGTTATTGGAATGAATTGGAATGTAATTCCATTCCATCCATTACATTCCAACCAAACAAACATGGCATTAAATCCTTAAACGCAAGTCACTAAGCCCTCCATAAGGTCCTTCGGCTATGGAGAGAAGGCGCGTTGGGGTGAGGGAAGACAAGCATAAAAGGTAGAAAACCTTCAAAAGGGCGCCATCCTCGACCCATGTGATTCACACGAAAGGTGAGACCTAAAATGAAATAGCCTAGCACAAAGCACAATCATATTTCATTAGTTTCCCTTCACAGGGACTGCTCCACAACCTAATTTCCTTCATTAAGTAAAACTAGGCTCTCCATGTAGAAGGTAAATGCATGTACAAACTCTGAATGCCCATGGAATCGAATATCCTTAACTTGCTGGACTCTTGGATCATATGAAATCAACTCTCCATCACGACTTCGTAGTACAACTTCTCCATCCTTCATAAAGCCAGACGAGGAGGGATACAGCCACTTGTCAAAAGTGAATTGTTTAGTCCAAGACTCTACTACACCATACTCCTTCATTACCCATACATCCACACTCTTCTTCCCCTCCACTTCCCAATTAAGGAACAAACAAAGTGACTCCTTCAACACCTGTCACAAACATGCCTCGTGAAGAAGAATCATTGCAACACTCTGGCATCTTCGTTTCACCAAATACCTCATTAGCCATATCAAATGATAAGATCGACTCATAATATGGCCCCGTGGATGCCACCCAATGAACTAACTCCATTCAGAACTGCATCCATCGAAGCATGACAGATATTTTTTGGAAAAAGCAAACTGAATCCTCTTCCAAGAATTCATGCGTTGCGAGTAAATCTCAACTTCGAGTTAGCCCAAAATTCGCGCTGTTTACTATACGTCGAAACAACTTGAGCACCTTATAATCATTGGTACGAGGGACAAATCCAAATGCAAGATACACGAGAGAGTCGCCAAGCAGAAGCGAATTAGGAAGGACCTTGAACTTTTGAATGGAAGGGTTCCACAGATATACGTCATGATCTCGACATGTGGGTCCTGGGCGAGAGAGGCAGAGCACCCCATGACAGTAAGCCACTACATCAAATAATGGAGGTTTCAGATCCATGTGCTCGACAAATGTTTCATCACAATGTAATGAGAGGGTGTCTGTACCAGAATATACAGACCATAATGAAGGGAATGGATACTGATACGGGGATCGATGCTGAATGAGTACATAACCCTTAATATTAGAACAAGTTTGAGTGAGGTGGGTGTTCATAAAATTGGGATCAGAGACTAAAGCATGCCAAGATATGCATACGCACCTGAATCGCATTAGAGATTTGACAGGCAATCTTGTCAGAATGTTGATAATTATGTCGTTGGGGAGATCGGGCAATGTACTCACCATTCTCTTTCTTGTCTCTGCTCTATGTAATGTTGAAGAAGCAGACAGAAATAAGAGGAAGATTTTGAATTTTCAAGCTTCCTCATTCACAAAACTAAATCCGCCATCATTATTAATATCAAGACATAGAAGATTTAGTGGAAATCGGAGAAACATGGGCAAATTAAAAATGCCAAATGTGATGGGTATCTGTGAAAAAACAGGAAAACAAGCGCTTGTTTGAAGGATTAGAAACAGTGAAATGAGGGTGGAGGAAATCCTAACCAAAAGATAAGATTGAAACCCCAAGAGAAGTCCACGAGTGAGTAAATTGCGGTGACAAGAAAGGAAAGCATATCCCTTCACAAGCTCCAATCCGAGTGGAATGCCCTATTCCTCTAATCGCGGGAGAGAGAGGGCGCTGATGGCATGACAGCTGGGTTCTTCTCTTAAGTAACAGGCATTTTTACTTGGCATGCCTGGACGCATGGTGTGGCAACTTGAGCATGCCTGCATGCTGGATACCAAAAGTTACGAAAAGTAATTGTAGAAGTTCTCCTTTGAATCCTTAAATGTAAACCCTCCACAAAGTCTTACTAGTAGTTGAATTCTTTACAGACCGATTTCACCAGACTGGACCATAATTGGGAAAGGGTACAAGAATCCTTTTAAACTGTCCTGCTCTTCTACCTAAGTGTTACAGAAATTAAAGAATAATATACAATCATCTATACCTTCCTTGAATGACATTTACAACCATTTTGTTTCTGAGCAGGCACATATAGCTAAATTCAAAACCAAAGGTTTGCTTGGCTGCTGTCAAGGCCGCCTGAAATGCTAGGGCATGACCAAATTCAGGCCTGCCAAGGCAACTTAGTGCCTGACCCTCAATAAGTAGCTAAAATGAGGGCTCTATGCCTAGCCTTGGAAAACTACATAGGTGTTCATCTTCGTTAGTACTGGTCCGCAGCTCATGTACAACAAGCACCATATATAAAGGAGTCCACTGCATTATAACCTGCAGTCTATTCTATCCAGCGGTTTATGGCCACATATCAGACATTTTTCCAGAGTTACAATTATAATCCCGTTGACCACAATTTCCTTAAAGGCATCACATTCTACATCGTAAGATACAAGAGCCCTAGTTTTGTAGTCTGATGAAATCTCGCAATTGTCCAAAAGGCATACTTGAAGCCAAATTCATTCATCACATTGTTCAGAATCTAGGAACGTGATTCAAATCTACACTTAGTTCAGAGGGTATGTGATCTCTCACAATTGAACCTTTTCATCGAAACTCATTTACGTAATAATCTTTCATCAATCAGATTTCCAATATTCCACTAAATTAATAAACAGCTGTGCAATTTCTGAATGAAATAACTTAAATCGAAAACATGGTGACGAGGAGTAAGCTCACTTAAGTTTACATAATTTAATACTAGCAGTTGATATCCAATACATGAATCCTCCTCAAAATCATGACTTATGACCCTTCAGTCTATCGGTACTTACCAAAGCTCATTAACAATCACTTGGTTACACTGGGTCTTCTTTTCCCTGCATTAACGAATACTGAACAATGTATGGAAGAAACAGAAGAAAATGAAGGCAATTACTTCAAAATGGGGAACGAAAACAAATCCATAGGTAATAACGAGATGAAAAGTTTTATAAACATTCAAGTCTAATATTAGCAAGTACCATTTTAAATTTTTAAGAACATGCAAGGACCGAAAATAACAGTAGTATCAAAATTAACAATGCCAACATCGCATATCATAGGAGGTAGAGAACATTCAAACCAAGCCCCATCCTCAACCCATTCGATTCATACTCGAGGTGAGACCCAAAATGGATTAGCTTAACAGATAACGCAATCATATTTCCCTTCGCAAGTAACTTCATCAAGTAGATTTAATTGCCCCACAACCTAATCTCCATCATTGAGTAAAACTAGGCTCTCCCTGTAGTATGTGAATGCACTTAACATTTTTGGATCCCCGTGGAGTTGAACATGCTTAACTTGCTGGCCTCTGGGATCATATGAAAACAGCTCACCATCATCACCTTCTAGTATAACACCAGTGTTCTTAATGCCTAACCGGAATGGTCGTAGCCCCTTATCAAATGTGAATTGTTTGGTCCAAGACTCGGGTACACCATACTCCTTCATTACCCATACATCCAATCGTTCATTCCCATCAACTTTATGATCCATGAACAAATAAAGCGACTCCCTCAACACCGTTATACACGAGATTAGTACAGAACCATCACAGCAACAGTCTGGGATCTTTATCTCACCGAAAACCTCGTTAGCCAGATCAAATGTTAAGATAAACTTATAATCCGTAATTGCCCCAAAATGAACAAAACCATTCAGAACTGGATCCATGAAAATAGCAGAGATATGGGCTGGAATAACACCTGGAATCCTTTTCCAAGAATTCATGCGTACCGAGTAAATCTCAACTTTGAAGTACGGACAATTTCTGTCATCATGGAAAAGCTTCAGCACTTTGTAATCATTGGCATGAGGAACGAAACCAAACGCAACATGCACGAAATCCTTGTGAAACGAAATAGGTAGGGCCTTGTACTTTCGAATGGCAGGGTTCCACAGATATAGCTGGTGATCGCCATATATGGCTCCATGGCAAGAGAGGCAGAGCACCCCATGACAGGTCCCCACTACATAGAAACGACTTGATAATGGACACTCCAGCTCCATTTGCTCGACAAAGGTTTCATCACAATGTAATGAGAAGATGTCTCGACCAGAATCAACTGATCGATACTCGGCGAATACAGCGCCATTGTCATTCGCACAAGATTGATTTCGGTGGGTGTCAATGAAATTGGGATCAGAGACTAGAGCGTGCCAAGATTTGGATACGCACCTGAATCGCATTAGAGATTTGACGGGTAATCTTGAGAGGACGTTGATTATTATATCGCTAGGTAGATGAGGCAACGCATTCTCCATTCTTCTTGTGCCTGTTTTAGGGTTTTCTTCGACTCGGGGTGGCCGTTAAAGGGTTTTTAGGGTTTTCTTACTTTTGGCTCTCTGCAACGATTTGAAGTAACAGATTGATGAGAAGCCCTAGAGTTGCCGAAGCTGAGCTTATGCACACAAGCTGAGAGAGCAGAGGCTGAGAGAGAGAGAGAGAGAGAGAGAGAGAGATGACTAGATGAGAATCGAGGAAACACAAACCTAATGCCCCGTCTTTTGGTCTGTGACTGTCTCGACCAAACGCAGCGTTTATGGTTAAAACGCGCCGTTTTTAAAATGCAAATTAATAGACTTTATGGTGTCCTTCCAAACAAAACAGAGGTCATTCCAAAACATGACAAGCATTTTTTTGCCCTGCAATCCCATTCTGTTTCATGATATCATGTGACTCTGTCACGGTTGCACTGAAGACTTACTCGTCTCTTGTTTGATATCAATTGTCATTTGACTGTCTCATTAAGATTAAGCCATGAGATTTCTAGCTCAGTATTTTTTAGCAATCCTTATTTTTCTCTTTAGTATAAGGGAAATGTTTAACGTTGATACAAAGTGCCCTGGGCATCATTTTGAAGCTGACCATAAACAAAGTCAGTAGCACAATCATAAACAAACCAATTCACAAGCTAGAGTACCCCCTTCCCGTCCAAGTAAGAAGAGTTAGCCCATCTCTAAGAGTTAGCCCATCTCCAAGACCCAAAATCTCGGCTGCAACACTTGAGGAGTGCCCCATTTTTCTTGTGAAACCTGTTACTCATCTTCCTTGGTGGTCCCTTATCAGTTCCCCCAGCCCCTGCACTGGCCAGCTTGCCCAAGGAGGAGCTATCAGTATTAAGCTTGAAGGTGCCATCATCAGGGGTTTCCAGCTAGCCAATGAGTCTATAGATGTTCTTAGTGCCAACGGAAGGGAACAATGGCATAGAACCGTACTGCATATTTGACAAAACGAAAGCATTCCTCCTATCTCTATTATACCAACCAGCAAAAGGTAATATGACTTGTCGAAAAAAGAAAAAAAAAAATGTAGGGAGGCCTCGATGTGAGATGTGTTCCCCACTGCCATGCAAATTCTGTAATGACTGAAAACTTGTGAACCCTTGGTTTATTTCCCTTTTTATAGACAACTATGTGGAAGTGGATGTGTTCAGACTCTGGTGAGACCGTGAGAACCATTTTCCTGTATATAAAGAACATAACACACACACACACACACACACACACACAAACACAGAGAGATTTGGATATTTAGTATCATGGTTCGCTGCAGTATTTTACATAACCAAGAGATGGATAGCCCTGTTCTGGCACACAAATGTACAATCCATGCAGTAACATATAGGCTTTTTGAATGGTTACACTGGACCAACTAATCTGTGCAGAAAAAGATAGTGAAGACACCACTCAGCCAATACCTAGTTTCTATTCCTACGATGACCTTCAGTCAGTGGGAGCACCAGGTGGTATTTTGAACTCTAATTGACATTAACCGCAAGTTAAAGAAACTCTTTTTAGCCACCAGAAGAATTAACTTCCACAGTGATCCCATGTAAGGTGATATTGTCTGCCATAGAGCAGGCACATAAAAGAAAAGCTCCCATCACGCACTGACAGTCACCCTCAACCAACCATTTTGACATCACAAAGTTACATTCTCTTCATCGTTTGATAAGCTAATGGAAGCTAGCAGATCATCAATTCTTAGAGGAGAATGCCGAACTGTATATTGGAAAATAACCTGTAGTGTAAATTCAAACAGAGTTCATAATCCAGCACACTTTTAAACGATAGCAGCCCACAAAATAGATGAGAATTATTGAGAAGAATAAAAATTGTAGTCGCGTTATGTGAAAGGTTATTAGCATCAATACAGCAAATGCTGCAACTCGGGTTTTGGTTACCTCATCAGTACAATTGCAATACATAGACTCAACTGAAGTGTCACTAAACATTCAGAGGGATTATATAGACAAGCAGGCTTACTCAACCTAGTTGGGATGCTATGTTACTCTATGATGCTTCTACTCTATTTTTTTTATTAAAAAAAAAGCAGGCTTATTCAAATATAATAATGCAATGGAATTTTTTTAAAAACTTTCAAGTCTAATATTAACCTGCATCAATTTACAATTTTAAGAACATTGAGGATGGAAAATAAAAGGAACATCAGAATTCACAATAACACCACCTCATATCCTAAAAGGTAGAAATACTTCAAAACAAGGCCCCATTCTCCTCACCCATCTGATACATACTCAAGGTGAGACCCAAAATGGATTAGCTTAACGCAAAACACGATCCTATTTCCCTAAACAAGTTACTTTATCAAGTAGATTTGATTGCCCCCACAATCTAAATGTAGAAAACCTTCAAAACAAGGTCCCATCCTCCTCACCCAGCTGATACATACTCAAGGTGAGACCCAAAATGGATTAGCTTAACACAAAACGTGATCCTATTTCCCTTTGCAAGTAGTTTCATCAAGTAGATTTGATTGCCCCCACAATCTTAATTTCTTTCATTCAAGCAAGACTAGGCTCTCCGTGTAGTATGTAACTGCACTTACCAACCTTGGATCCCCATGGTGTCGAACCTCCTTAACTTGCTGGACTCTTGGGTCATATGAAATCGGCTTCCAATCTTCACCGTATAGTACAACACCAGTGGCTTTCGCGCCACGACAGAATGGTCTCAGCCACTCACCAAAAGTGAATTGTTTAGTCCAAGACTCTGCTACACCATACTCCTTCATCACCCAAACATCTGAACGCTTTTTCTCCCCGTCTACACAATTGACAAACAAGTAAAGTGAACCCTTCAACACCGTCACAAACAACTCGTGTACAGAATCATCACAGCAGCACTCTGGGGTCTTCATCTCACTGAATACCTCGTCGGCCATATCAAATGTCAAGATAAACCCGTACGCCCAGAAATGAACAAATCCATTTAGAACTGTATCCATGGAAGTGGAGTCCACATGGCCCGGAATAAAAGTTTGAAACCTTCTCCAAGAATTCATGCGCAGAGAGTAAATCTCAAATAAGGTGAACCCCGCAACACCGCCACCGTCTCTAGAGTGGAAAAACTTTAGGACCTTGTAATCATTGGTGCGAGGAACAAAACCAAATGCACGATCCATGAAATCATTACCAGGTTGGAGCGAATTAGTAAGGGCCTTGAACTTTCGAATGGCAGGGTTCCACAGAAATAAGTCGTAATCGTCGCCGTCTGTATCCATATCTACCGGGCGAGAGAGGCAGAGCACCCCATGAGAGCACCCCACTACATTGAAACCACCTGGTAATGGATACTCCAGCTCAATGTGCTCGACGAATGTTTCACCAGAGTGTAATGAGAAGATGTCTTCACCAGAACCAACGGATCGATACTCAGCGAATACACCGCCATTGTTATTCTCACAAGTTTGATTGAGGTGGGCGTGGATGAAATTGGAATCGGAGACTAAACAGTACCAAGATTTGCAAACACACCTGAACCGCATCAGAGATTTGACGGGTAGTCTTGTGAGAATGTTGAAAATCATTTCGCTAGGGAGATGGGGCAACGTCCTCTCCATTCTCCTTCTTCCTGTGAGGCTTTTAGGGTTTTTCTTCAATTCGGGTTGGCCGATTAAGGGTTTTGGGTTTTTTTGCCTTTGGTTCTCTTCAACGATTTGAAGAGGCAGAGAGATGAGAAGCCCTAGAATTGCAGGAGCTGAGCTAATACACTCGCAAGCTCAGATTGAGGTGACAGAGAGAGAGAGAGAGAGACGAGAATCGAGGTAAGAAAAACTAAATGCACCGCCTTTTGGTCAGTGACCGAACGCTGCGTTTATGGTTAAAACGCGCCGTTTTAAAATGCAAGCGCCCAAATGCAAATTAAGAGAGTTGATGGTATCCTTCCAGGGATTGGGATTTGCTGCAGTTTGTGAAACAAACTGCAGCCTCCAGTAGCCGTTGATGGTCTGCCACGTGGCTGGGGCTTTAATGAACGGCTGAGATGAAGGTTGGATATTTCAAAGTTTAAGGCTTAACGCCGTCTGCCCGTTTGTGAATTTGGATGGAAATGGACAAAAAAAAACGCAGCGTTTCGTTGTTTTGGGTTAGAGCCAAAACAAAACGAAAATGGATCCAGCTATTTCAAAATCAAAATCCATCCCAAACTCTCCTCTCTCTCTCCTTTGCGCCCCGTCGGACTATCCCCGCTCATCTCCGGCGACGCGGCACGAACCAGATCTGACCCGTGATGAGGTTGTTACAAAAAGGTCAAAAAAAAAAAAGAAGGAACAAGGAATCCAATTACAGACGCAAAGTGTAAGGGCGTCATCACATCTCATAGTCTGAATCAAGACTCAAGAGTAAGTTTTTCTCCTCAAGGAGAATCTCCGCCCTACAGCAATTGCAAGACTTGACTGATGATGGTCTGTGAGAGTATGTTGAAAGAAGGTGACTTTGACTGTAATGGAGCACTCAATCAAACATCAGACTAATCTAAAACCCTTTTCACTCTTGGAAGAAAACCTTTAACGCGTGGAATCATTGCGGTCTTCATTCTTTGGGTTTTTTTTTCTTCTTTTTATCCCATTCTTTAATTAACTCAGTTTTAGTGACACAATTAGTGCATCATCAAACACATCAATGGAAGCCTATACCATTCTTCTTTTCTGCTCCTCTTTGTTTTCCATCTTAATAATTTCCACAGCAACAGACACCATGACTATGTCTCAATCCATGAGAGACGGCGAGTCCTAGTTTCAACCGGTGGAATCTTTGAGTTAGGATTTTTCAGCCCAGGTAATTGCACGAAACGATACTTGGGAATATGGTGCAGTCAAATGTCTACTAAGACAGCACTCTGGGTTGCCAACAGAGAAACCCCCCTCACCGACTCATCAGGTGTTTTAGAGTTCACCAACCAGGGAATTCTCATCCTTCTCAATCAAAACAAGACCATCATTTGGTCTTCCAATTTATCAATATTGGTGCCTAATCCTGTCGCACAAATTTTAGATTCGGGAAATTTTGTTATGAGATATGGAAACCACGATGACCCAGAAGACTTCCTGTGGCAGAGTTTCGACTACCCTTGGCGATACCCTTTTAGCAGGCATGAAATTGGGGAGGAATTGGACCAAATCTGACCCGTGGATGGGGGAGTCAGATCTGGTCCGTGCCGTGCCGCGTGGATGAGGGAGTCACCGATGCTGGGAAATTGCTGCTGGTTCCGTGGGGAGTTTGCTTCTGCTGCTGCAGCTGCTGGTTCCGTGGGGGTCAGATCTGCTCCGTGCCGTGTCGCCGGAGATGAGCGGGGATAGTCCGACGAGGGTGGAGAGGAGAGAGTGGAAGAGGAGAGAGAGAGGAGAGTTGGATGGATTTCGATTTTAAAATGGTTGGATCCATTTTCGTTTTGTTTTTGCTCTAACCCAAAACAACAAAACGCTGCGTTTTTTTTGTCCATTTCCATCCAAATTCACACGGCGTTAAGCCTTAGACTTTGAAATGGCAAACTTTCATCCAGCCGTTCACTAAAGACCCAACCACGTGGCAGCCCATCAACGGCTACTGGAGGCTGCAGTTTGTTTCACAAACTGCAGCAAATCCCAATCCATCCTTCCAGTCCCACCCAGCCACCGCACTGGCCAGGTTGCCCAAGGAGTCATCAGTATTAAGCTTAATGGTGCCATCATCAGGGGCTTCCAGCCAATGGGTGTATAGATTTTCCTAGTGCCAAGGGAAGGATGAGGAACAATGGCATAGAAATATACTTGCTTTGGACAAAAACGAAAGCATTCCCTTCTATTTCAAATATGCCAACAAGCAATACGGAATATGAGGTTCTTACCTTGCAGAAAAAGAAAAAGAAAAAAAAATGCAGGGAGGCCTCGATGCAAAATGTTCCCCACTGCCAAATTCTGTAATGACTGAAAACTTGTAAACCCTTGGTTTATTTCTCTTTTCATGAACAACCATGTGGAAGTGGACGTGTTCAGGCTTAAGTGAGAACCTTTTTCCTGTATATAAAGAACATAACCACACACACACACACACACACACACAAACACGGAGAGAGAGTTGCGCTGCAATATTTTACATAACCAAGAGATGGATTGCCCTGTTCTGGCACACAAATGTACAATCCATGCAGTAATATAGGCTTTTTGAATGGTTACTCAACCAACTACATCTCAAATCTGTGAAGAAATAGATGGTAAAGACACTGCTCAGCCAAATACCAAGTTTCTATTGCCGCGATGACCAGAAACTCTTTTTAGCCACGGGGAGAATTAAGTTCACAGTGATCCCATGTAAGATGATATTGTCTGCCATAAAGTAGGCACAGAAAAGAACATCTCCCATCACTCATGGACAATCACCCTCAACCAACCATTTCGACCTCACAAGTCTCATTCTCTTCGACATATGATGAGCTAATGGAACTTAATAGATCATCTATTCTTAGAGGAGAATGCCGAACTGTATACTGGAAAATAACCTGAAAGTGTAAATTCAAAGAGAGTTCATAATCCAGCATGCTTTTTAACAATAGCACCCCACAAAATAGATGAGAATTACTAAGAATAATAAGAACTGTAATCATGTTATGCGAGGTTATTAGCAATTCACAATTCACAAAGACCAAAAAAAGCCACAAGAAACCAGCATGCACCTATACATGGGAATATACTGTTGGGCAGTCAGTTTCCAACATGATAAAATCAGTACGGTACATGTTGGAAGTCAGGCTTTAATTTTTAATTCATCTGTACCATCGCAATATGTGGACTCAACTGAAGTGTCACTAACATTAAAAGGGCTTATATCGACAAGCAGACACATGCAACTATGCAAGGTATCCACATCCCATACAGAAATATGTGTTACACTTGATGTAAAGGTTTTTTTTTTTTTTTTTCCTCCATTATTCCTATTTATAGTGCCATGAGGGACAGGCAAGTAGACCAAGCAGACCACAGCATGACCTTTACATGCCATCTTGTTGTGCCTGAATCCATGACCTAACTCATAGGAGGAGGGGTGGTGACAAACCATTATCCCAAAAGAGCGCTCATTAAAACTACTGGTCTCCCATTGTGGCATTTTTCCCCACACTTGGCAGGCATTTGTATCTAATTGAACTAATTTTTCATTATTGGGGATCAATTTAAAAGCAAAGCATAACCCACTCTGGAGTATTATGATCTACATTTTTTCTACTAACCTTAGAGTAGCTATCCGCAAAAGCACGTGCTCGATTGACCTTGCCAAGGTAATGTAAATCAGCCTTCTCAAGCTTTCCATCCACAAAACTCAATCCTCCATCGCTGATAGCAAAACGCAGAAGATTTCCTGAACGCAACCCCGACTGAAAATCAGAGAAACATAGGTTAGAAAGTTACAGTAATAGCCTAATAGGTATCTAAGAAAAACATGGAAAAAATTGCTGGAAAATTTTTGCACGGTGCTTAGATTTATTTCCAGCGGATATAAACTGACTCATCATATATTGATGACTCATCAACAATAACATTCATATTACCAGTTCACCACATATAATGGGACACAGATTGACCCAAGCCAACTCCATTTCCCAGTCAGAATCTGCTCTGGGTTTCTGAATAATGTTTTTGTCAAGAAGTCATAATAAAGAAATACATAAAAAGGTGCAAAGACTTTGATGATTTCTTTTGTTCACTTAACAAGTTTTTGCCACTTAATTTTTTACATTAAACTTTCTGAATTAGGTATGCAATCTAAAAATCTAAGTATGGTCAGGTGCCATTTTGTATACATGGACACTTTGCATCTCGACACTTGCCAAGGTGAAAACTATCCCCTACTAAATGAATACATAGAACTGATGGAATATACGGTACTATTTCACATGCACTTGTTAGTTGCGATTTGCAAACATTCATTTCAATTGATTCATTAATTGACATGATTGATCACTAAATTATACACCTGGTTGGCTATAAACATTTATGCAAAATTCCCAATGAACGTGACCTTTTGTATGAAGTCTCCATCTAAGCAGCCAAATACAACAAGAGGATCATCTGATGTAGTGAGTTTTCTGTCATCTTGTAGCTCCAAAACCACCTGATGTATTGAAAAAAATATAAAAAAATAAAAAAATCCAATCACAATTTATAGCTGTTTCTCCCTATATAAGTATATAGGTGCACGTGTATGCAAATGCAGGTTCAATAATACATGTAAATGATATTTAGTAAACTTTAACACACTCCTTGAAAACTACATCTCCACTCTATAGTAAAATGATTGCATCAACCTGTCTATGATCTTTTCCAATTTGGTCTGGTGGAGACAAAAGTTTCAAGTATACCTTAATGGTCCATCCACAAGATTGGAGGTAAAAAAATCCCTTTTAACTGTACAAGTGTACATCAATATGTCATTAACTAAGAGATGAATAACAAAGCTACAAATAGAGTATATAACATTCTAGAGTCTTCAGGGATCCAATGTGGAACAGCTTTGAGATAGACTGTAATCGCTACCCAGATACAATGACAAGATCTATATTTAAGCCGTGTTGGTTTTACAACCCATGTGAGTTTGTGACCATGAGATTACATTGACAAATTCAATCAAAAGACAGTAAGACAGACAATGTGAAGGGTGATTGTACGGGATGCAATGATTGCGACAAATATGATCCAGTTCCAGATATACCACTCCAAAGAGGAACCCTTTATGATTAAATGCTTAGAAAGAGGTGGTTCATAAGCAAAGATGATTTTTCTATTCACATTTGCATGCTTAACATCCCTCGCCAAGAGTTAAACAACGAAACAATCCATGACCAATCTTCCTAAAAAAATGAATTACATTACAAGAAAATCAATTGTTGTTAAGATTGGATAACCAATTTTCTGAAACAACTTAATCATATAAAAGCATAGATAAGCTAGGCATAAAACACCAGAATACCTGTTGTTGAATTGGAACCTGTCCTTTACTGTCTGTGTCAATAACATATTGACTACATTTCTCATCCTTCCAGACTAATGCTAGTGGAGTATTTCCTGTCTGATAATGCGCATGCCTAAGACAGAAGCACATAAACAGAATCAAAAAGAAGGGGTTATTAATAAGAATTAATAAAATAAGATAAACCAGAACTCATGAGATACAATATAAGGTTCTAAAAGGTTCCAATGGAAGGGAAACTACCAAATTGAACACTGTTCAAAATTGCAAAGAACGCTACTGAGCACCCATGCTGTAAAGTATCTGGGCAAACATAGAAGTTGGGCAAGTGCTGGATACCAAAAGTTATGGAAAGTAATTCTAAAAGTCCACCTTTGAATCCCTAAATGAAATCCCAACATAAAGTACTAGTAGCTGAATTCTTTACACACCGATTACACTGGACGGATCTACAATTGAAAGAGTACAAGAACCCTTCTCAACTATCTTGCTCTTCTACCAAAGTTTTAAAGAAATTAAAGAAAAAAAATAATGGAAAAGGCTATTTGTCCCAAAAAAATTTCCCAAATACAACTCCCAAATGATGTGGCAACATAACAACCCACAACTTTGAATTTTGAGATAGTAAGCCAAAAATGGATCCAATAACAAGACACCACCTCATTTGGGATCTTAAATTTGGGGCCAAAAAAAAAAAAAAAAAAAATGGGGGAGGGGGGGGGGGGTGATATACAGCATTGCTCAAAAATAATTAAAAGCTTTAGGGCATATCGAATGGTACTATTCACACTTTATACATAACATTGCGAGTAGAAATCCATCATTTTTATTGGAAACATGTAGAAGAGATGGAGCTTTAACTACAATTGATGGTATAAGGTCAATTTTAGGTATTCATGAAATGCTTCTGTTTTAGATTTCGTAGTCTGTTTTGTCATGATGGCAGTCTTCTCTTGAATTGCCCCATGCCCCTATTCACCATGATGGTTTTGTTCACATAAGTTAAATGCAAGACAGAATGAAGAAATTCAATTTCTAGTGGACAATCAAATAGGCCCTTAAAAAATTTTAAATCATTTATAACTTCTTTTTTTTTTTTTTTTGATGAAGAAATCATTTATAACTTCTTGAATGACATTTACAACCATTTTGCGTCTAAGCGAGCACACAGCTAAATTCATAATTAGAAGTTGTGCTTGGTTGCTGAAAAGACCACCTGAAATGCTTGGTGCATGACCAAATTCAGGCCTGCAAAGGCATCTTAATTCCTGACCCTCAACAACCACCTAAAGTGAGGGCTCAATGCCTAGCCTTGGAAAACCACATAGGTGCTCACCCTTGTCAGTACTGATCAGCAGCTCAGTGTCAAGCACCATATATAAAATAAAGGGGTCCACTGCATTAGAACCTGCTGTCTATTATGTTTATATCCAGTGGTTTATGGCTACAAATTGGGCATATTTCCAGAGTTACAATCTAGAATATGTATAAACTGATAAAAACCAAATAAAGTACTTATAAAAACCCTTTCTTGCTATTGGGAAATCCTAATGCTATTTAACATCCACAATTCAAAATCTTGGAAAAGAGTCTTACTTGTTATAAAACAATAGCCCATCCTTGACATAAGGCACTACACCTGTATAAGCCGTGTGTAGGCCACTCTGATCACAGTTGTATACAGGAACCAGACTAAATCTGTATTTATGGTATAGTGAAGGAGGGTCAAAAGCGCCGGTCTCAGCAAGCTTGGAGTTCAACCAAAAAAATCTGAACTCAGCAGTGCAGTCATAAAGGGAGTACCCTCGCCAGCAAACCATGTCAATCACATAGTAAGTTTGATCCAACTGCAAATCACAACCAACTTATCAACAAAGATCAAGACCAGAAATCCATCATTTGAATCATGAATGAAAAAAGCTTTACCTCATGAAATATGCAATCCAGGATACAATATGATTGGGCGGAACCAGAGACATCTCTTGTCTTAGCCCCACTGGGTAGAGCAGATGGAAAACGGTGCAAGAAAGAGCCGTTCTTTAGCCTACTAACTGTTGTTCCATTTGAAGAAACAACAAAGCATCGTTTTCCAGACGGTCTCGCGAAGACATACCTACAGAAACCCAATTTTTTGTGAAAATCTTGCTCTCGAGTCACAAGGAAACATTGCATTTTCAAAAAAATTATCTAAGAAGAGTTAAAGTAAACTAAGATGCTTCTTTGTTGCACATTTATATGGATTTCCTTCTTATACTCTTCAACTTTTTACTAACACAAATGTAACATAAAATAAAACTAGGCATGCTTCACAATGAGAAACCCTATGGCAGGCCAGTTTGATTGTCCAAATGGAAATTAAACAATTTCAGCACATTTTACATAGTATTAAAGGCATTAATCTATCACCTTGAACGGAAAAATTCAAGAGGAATAATGGCCATCATCTACAAGCATATAAATGATCCGTCAACGTAAATGGCTTACTTAAAAGTCACATGATACTGCGGCAACAGCTTGATAGAAAAAGTAAAAATTCACTCTTCCCATTTGAATGTTTTCATGGAAATGCAGTGCTACCCATCTCTTCACTATTATAGCTGATTATTTAAAAAACGAAATACGCATAGAAAGCCCAAAAACTTAACTCAACCTCTACTAATTTCCTTTTGATTGAATGATTACATATTAAGCCTCTGTTTGGATTATCAGAAAGTGCAAGGAAAAAGGAAAGGAAAATGCCGAAAATTGCATTAGAAATGGATTCCTCTCTGAACCAACTTTCCCGATATTCAAACAGAGGCTTAGCGAATTCTATATCCTATCCTAAATTCTGGCACCGTTTGTTTGAACAAAAAAAATTTCTACTTAAAATTTCAACTTTCATGATAAAATTTCCAAACACACATATTATTAAAGTAAAGAATCAAACCAATCGTCACTCAAGCGATCTGGGACGTCGATCATCCACTCAGGGAGCATGAGCTGCCGAGCGAACCACTTACGAGCTTCGGGTCCTTTGAGCTTCGAAGCCTGACGAATATCTAGGTCCCTAGATATGAGTTCCTCCTCGGATTCGGGTTCGGGTTCTGGTTCTCCGGTGACTTCTGGCTCTGAGATGATGGGTTCGTCGGGGCCTGGGGTTTGGAGGGAGAGGAGGGTGGACGCTAAACACCGCGCGTGGTGCTGGGCGTCACGGCGGTTCTGTGATTGTCGGAGTAGGGAGAGTTCCCGGCGTTTATGTTGATCGGAGATCGCCGGTCGTTTGAACGGACGGCGGAGATCGTGGGGAGCCATTCCTTATTGTGCGCACCGAGTCTGTGTATTCTAACTTCGTCCCGCTCTCTCTATGGACTACGGCGTGTGGAGATTGAGACTGAAAGTGTGTTTCTCACCCACGCTTTCAATATCAAATAATTTTTGACCGAAAGCATATAGACCGGGCCTGGGGGAGCGGTGAAGGTACATTTTTATTTTTATTTTTGGTTTTTGTTTTTTTAAGTCATTTGCTTCATTTGATTGCGGATGAAATAAGCTTAGTTATTAAGCATTTAGAATTGAGAATGTGGGTGAAAGAATGACGTTATGTTTGGATAAAAAAATTTTTTGTGGAATTTACTCTTGAAATAGAATTTGTAAAATTTTTATAAAAATAAAATGCTCAAAAACAAATTCCACCTAAAAATTCCTTATCAAACATAACGGAAATGGGCGGAGTAGAAATTTGCTTGAAGATAGGAATCACAATTGTAGCAATGAAATTACAGCATATCTTAATGTCATCATTATATATGGCATTTAATGTCTTTAAAATTCATTATTTATAATTAGAAGCTCAATTCCAAAGTGAAAGTAAACCTTGCCCTTATGTTTGAATATCATTTTGGTTGAGTTTTAAATTCAAGAAAAGAATAGTGCTATATGCACCAACTTTCAACATCAACTTACGGGTGCTCTACATCATCTTCATCTATATTAAAGTAAAGAGTTGATGCAAGTAGCATTTTCTTTTAAGAAAAATCCTATGCCTAAGAAAAATGAGTTTTCATAGTGTCTAAATGCAAGACACAAAACAAGAACTTGGCTCCTAAAAAAATGTGCTTTTCATAGTGGATTTGACTTTCCATTTTTTTCTTTGGGCCAGCTACCAATTTGCTTGGACACTTACAACAATCATAAATTGAATAGTGTTTATACCAAACCTATGTTTAGAAATTAATCAAGTCGAAAATTTGAACTCTATTGTTATCAAAAGAAAAAAAAAAAAGGTGATGTATCACATAAGTTTCTAATTGGTAGTGTTTTTTAGATATGTTTTACATTATTTAGGGGTAAATTTCTCATAAAAATAAATAGATAAAAATATGGAGTAAAACATTTCACTTCCATCATCGTGGGGTGAAGGGTCATATGCCCGGCATGTCCTTATGTATGTCTGAAATGATGAGGTAAACACAAATTGCATGAAGATCGATTATTTGATTTGGGAAGCACCAAAATAAATAAAAATAAAATTTGTAGCAACTTATCCTTCTAATTTCTATGCGAGGCAAGTGAGTCTTGGCATCATTTTGGAGATCTTATGACATGCATATTCCATTTTGGGGGACGGCCTACTTTAATTGATGCATCTTTTTTCATTCTTTCTTGTTTTCCAAACGATGACAAAACAAAGCCAAAGAGAAACTACAAAGAAGAGTGAGCTTGCGTATTGCTGGAATCAACCAACGTCCTTCCAAATGACTTCGTCCTTCACGGTCAATGCATGCCTTTACACAGGGTGGCAATTTAGCACCGTTGCCTTCCCTCCCTTACAAATGAATGTTTTTCTGTCCTCTCTCTCTCTCTCTCTCTCTCTCTCTCTCTCACGTATCCTTAATAATTAAGGATTCCTACCTTCTTCTTTTTTCTCCTTCTTTTATGACACGAAATTCCAATCCTATCCCGTTAACTATTCGTCGGATCAGAAAAAAAACCCAGACAACTACAATCATCCTGTAAATCATAATAACAACACCAGAAGATCGAAATCAACCTAAAATGTGAACCAAAAATTATACATAAATTAATTAAAGAGATTGCACTTTGTTCATTCTAAAAAAGCACATTTTGGTCAATATAGCTTCTTAAAATCATAAACCTTGACATGGCAATCTCTCACAATTTTTCATTTTTAGGATCCTATACCACTCCAAACTATATGGGCTCGGGCTAGTTTAGGAATCCATTCCTTTAGGGTGAGCTAACCCCAAAAACCCATCCTCAGTTCAGATTGCATGCTACAACTCGTTTGCATGAAGTCGAAATCGCTAGTAATCACCGATTAATCATATGGCGGTGAATTCGTTCCCGAGCCTTGAATACACTGCCCGTCACACTATGGGAGCTGGCCATGCCTAAAGTCGTTACCTTAACCACAAAGAGGGGGATGCCGAAAGCAGAGCTAAAGACTAGAGTGAAGTTCGTAACAAAGTAACCGTACTGGAAGGTGCGGCTAGATCACCTCCTTTTCAGGGAGAGCTAATACTTGTTGGGTATTTTGGTTTGACATTGCTTCACATCCCGAACTACGTCTGAGTAAAACTTGGAGATGGAAGTTTTCTTTCGTTTCTCGACAGTGAAGTAAGACCAAGCTTAATGCTGTCACCGATTAATTTGAATTTCTTTCAACCAAAAAAAAAAAAAAAAAAAACAAAGACCAAGTGTGAAAGCATAATTTTACAATATAAATATTGAGATAAGGGTCTATCTGTAGGCTGCGGGTTTAACCCTAAGTGTGAATGCAACATTAAAAATGTTAGGCGAGCCTAATGATTTTGACCAAGGATCCACCCCTCTCCTCGGATGGTCCAAACTCGAAAGTCTTTTAAGGCAACAGGCAACAGCTAATAGGGGGAGCGATTTTAGCGGTTGACGCGTCGGTCGTATTGGTAGTCTCCAGATAGTTTTGTTTGTATTGCCTAGGAAATGGTCAAATGTATGGGTTCGAGTTTTTCTTTCTGACAGTCGAAGGAAAAGTCACATGCTATTCCAAATATTGCAACATCCCAACGGATCAACTACTTTTGCCCATAAAATAAATCAAACGGATCAAGTGGCTGTCTTTACCACACCCCTACCCAAAATAAATAAATAAATAAAACGATGTCAACCATTTCATGGATTTTTTGGATCACATATCAAACTTTTTTATTAATTTTTTTCTTCCCAAAAAAATAATACCACCGGCACCAAAAATACAATCCATGCCGTGGCATAGTGTTTTATTTTGCCCATTTTTATAAGATGGCTTAGTCGGAATGATGACATTATCCTAATAAATGGTCTCATGAGATGACTCTAAAGGGGCCCATTTGTGCATCCATTTGGAGATTAAACAAACTTAGTACTTCTTACTTTGTAATTGAAGGTACAAATCTATTATATATGTAAATGAAAGAAAAAAATTAAAAGAATTGTGACCATCATTATCCATGAGATTTGAAAATTCAAAATACTAAAACATTTGATGATTTTACAAAAATTAATTCTATAACATTAGTTACAATCACGATTCCAATTTTCTAAAATAGTATCATTTGAACCATAAATGTCTTTTAATGTTTTCGTGCATGGCTCAATCGGTATAGGATGGGGTGGAATATGGGAAAGTTTGATTTAGAGTTCAAAATCTTTTTTTTTTTGTTTCCTTTAAAATTGTTAAAATTCAGATTTGAACAAACTCAGTGGGTTGGTCTAGTGGTTGGGCACTTGGCCCTAAAGTGGTTGTCTCAAATTTGAATCCCAGCACTTCGGAAAAATTTCCTAAACCAACGATTTTCCACTGCCTACCCATGATTAGTCTTTTAATTGTCAGCTTTAAGGATACACTGGATCAAAGACAAAAAAAGTTCAGACTTGAACCAACCCTTCTCACCATTACAACACAAGATCGTTAGGGACTTACTCTCAATTAAACTCTATATTTGAAGATACCCCTAATATTATACATATAATATATGTATATACATGTACGTGTGATTTGGCGAAGTCTAGAGAAGGCTTACATGTATATTAATCGCGCGACTCTCAGTCCACCCGGCCCCACATGACCATGTTCTTTGGAAATGTTTATGTGGCTACTACCTCAAGTAGCACTACACTGATTTTTATTTTTATTTTTTTCCTAGATAATCACTTGTAATGGCATCTTATATCTTTAAATGCAGACCCTTCCCACCCCCAGAAAAAAAAGATTAATAGTATTTTTATTTTTTCTCTTCCTTGTTTATATATATTTTTTGTTGGAAAGGAGTGGTTGAGAACAGGGTTAGGGATAGTCTTGCCCACGAACGTTTCGTTTATGCTTACTCTCACGATTAAGCATGGATGTTCGAATGATTGGTGCTCATGCGTATTGTGAAGAAAGTCCATTCTTTCTTCTTTATTTTTTATTAGAAAAAAGCAGGACGCCAAACAAGGAGTTGGCTCCGAGGTTGCCTGTTCTTCCTTCTTATGTATTTTTTAAGAATATAATTTTATTTTCTTTATTTATTTTTTGGGTTAAATTGAGGGGTACGTTCGAGAACATTACACGGTCTTATGCCCTGTCGCGTAGGGTAGACTCTCCAAATACAACTTTTGGAAAAGGGGTTGTGATTCGAACCTTTAAAAATTTGTGTGATCAAATAAAATGAAGATCCCCATTTGGAGTGCTCACAATTCTATTTTGAATTTGTCCCAATATTATATATTCTAACCTTTTTTTTTATATTACTAAAAAACCCTTCGGACAAACTCCGGACTCATAGGAACATTCTAACTTTTTAAAAAACATAAAAATAATAAAGACAAAAAAAGAAAAAAGAGGGAGTAGCGATACATGGGACGATTCCTAAGGGACAATTCCGTGTACCGACATACGTATATTCTCTTTCATTGGCTACTTTCAAATCTTCCCCTCTCATAAGCAACCTAATTTACTAAAATGGCCAAACCCACAAAAGAAGGTTTCGTTTATCTCACGATTCTGCAATATTTGAGTTTCAAAACTCAAATGACTTGAATGAAAGTTAGCCAACCAAAAAATAAAATAAAAACTGAAGAATAACCACCACAAGTGATACAACCATTTTTTTTCACAAAATAACTATAGATTCTAGACAATTATCTTGGGAGAATAAAGATAATATTTTAAAAATCAGGATAATTTCTAGATAATTATCTATATTGTTCAAGATAATTATCCTAAAACCAAAAGGGGAAAAAAAAAAAAGAAAAGAAAGAAAGATGAAGAAGAGCTAGGATAATCCATTGTTGGATGCCATTGAGGACCAGGCGATCGAATTAGGTGAAGCCATTGCATAAATCACACCCCATTAAGCTCCTCAAATAAATCTGTCCATGATGCAACCAACGGCATAAAAAATAAGATTAAAAAAAAAAAAAAGGCAATCATAAAAATCAAGATAAAAAATAATTTATTTTGAGATAAAAAAACAAGATTTTTATTCCTTATTAATTATCTTCAGTTTTCAAAATAATTATCTTAAACCTCAAGATAATTATTTTGAATTTTGTTGATTTTGTGAAAAATCCATATAGATCCACAACCTAGGGAAAGAAAAAACAAAGGGAGAAGAAGCATAAGACCATACCTTTCTTAGACCACCTTAGTAAGCACCTTTGATGACCCTCACGTCAAGGCTCCACCGTCGACTTGTAGATTTGGTTTTGTAAGTCCGAATTAGAAGCAGATCTGGGTGGCTACAATGCTTGAAACCAAATTCCCCTCACCACCAACAACAAATACTGGAGCTTTGGACCACTGCCATGACTTCTTTGATCTAACTTTCATTGCCAATTTCACACTTACCGGCTGTATGGTTAAGACGAGAGTGAATAAAAGAGAAGAAGAGAAACTAGGGGTAAGTTTGTAACTTTAGAGTTTCGGCTCATTGTTTGGTCTTCCAAAATTGTCCCCTTAATCATTTTCCGAAAAAAAAAAAAAAAAAAAAAAGATCAAATTCAATTACCGTTTCCTTTTTCTTTCCCCCATAAAATCACTACTCATAAAAATCCTCTAAAATAACTACACAAACCATTTAATAAACAATTAAAAAATGAAAGATATAATTAAAGAATATATGTGTGCATGCCATCCTTCGAATATTTTCAAAGTGAAGTGTTGTAAGGCCTTTTTTTTTTTTCTTTTTTTTTTTTTTGGACCAAATAAGGGATATTCTAAGTCTATTCTCGTCATAATTTAAGTTTAAATTAGTTCTCAATAATTCTCTATCCATAAATCTATGCATTCGATGAGTAAGGAAAATGAGATTCAAACTCGATACCTCTAGTTTATAAATCATGATAGCTATACCATAATGCCATCTGTATTACTCATAGCAAGTTTTAATAATGTCCAATTTAGAAGAAGATAAAATAATTATGATGAGATAGGGAGCCAAAAACAAAAAAAAAAAAACAGAAAGAGAAAATTATTTGACACCAAATGGAAAAAGTGCAAAAATTCGGCTAGTGGATAATTGAACTCAAAGCAAGTCCTTACTTCTCCGCGGTCCTACACTTCCGTCAACTGATACACATGTTGGTATTTGATTGGTGAGTCGTGTTCCATGCTGTTGGCTGCTCCACTGTAGAGAGAGACAGAGAGACAGAGGAGTCCAACACCCCTCACAGCACATAAAAGAGTAACGCACGGGGCTCGCAAGCCACAACTGACCCAACTCACATTTTCCAGCCGGCCAAACACTTGGGTGTTTTCTTGTCGTAGCAAAACTTTCTTATCATCGGCGAGAAAAAGTGGAACAGCCGCACGCACACAATCAGTGTACAAAGACAATATGGGAACACCAAGGGTTTGAAAGGTCAGTCCTTTCCTCTTCCTTTCCCCAAACCCCCCCCCCCCCCTCACACCAAACAAAACCCTAATTCATTCCAAATTCGTTACATATACATATATCTATATCTATATATATGGCGGCGAAAACCACGACGATCGGCGGTGGTGGTGGCGAAGACCGAGTCATGGCCACAGCTCAACAGATCGTGAAGAGTCTCAACACTTCCAAAGACGTCACCGAAGACATGATCTTGATCTTCTCCAGCTTCGACAATCGCTTGTCGAATATCACCAGTTTGATCTCGAAAGACGCCGCCGCTGCCGCCGCCGCCGCCGTAACCGCGAAGACGGAGGAGCGACTTGAAGCTGCGGAGAAGGTGATACTTCGGTGGGACTCGAATTCGGAAGCTTCTGGACAGTCGTTGCCGTGGGATGAATCGCCGGACGAGGCGGCGGAGTATTTGACGGCTGTGGATGAGATCTTACGGATGACGGAGGAGTTGACGATTGAATCGGACGGCGTAGGGATCGTGGACCGTGCTGAGAACGCTTTGCAGCTGGCGATGTCGAGGCTGGAGGACGAATTTCGGCTTATCTTGATTCGAAACACAGTTCCTCTCGATGCAGAGAGGCTTTACGGTTCGATTCGGAGGGGTTCGCTTTCGTTTGTGTCGAACGATGGAGAAATTGTCGATTTTGAGAGTTTGGGGGAAGAGGATCAAGAGCACAGCGGGTGTTTTCATGAGAGGGGAGCGAGTTTGGGGGATGATGTGTGTGTTGATTTGATTCATCCTGATGCTGTCTCAGAGCTGAAAGAGATTGCCGATCGGATGATTAGGGCAGGGTATGAGAAGGAGTGTTGTCAGGTTTACAGCAGTGTTCGTCGCGATGTTTTGGACGAATGCCTAGCCATTATCGGTGTTGAGAAGTTGAGTATTGAGGAAGTTCAGAAGATTGAGTGGAAGTTATTGGATGAGAAGATGAAGAAATGGAGGCAAGCTGTTAAGATCGTTGTTAGGGTTCTTTTGTCAGGAGAGAAATGGCTTTGTGATCAGGTGTTTAATGGGTCTGATTTGATCAAGGAGGTTTGCTTTACTGAGACTGCAAAAGGGTGTGTGATCCAGATGTTGAATTTTGGTGAGGCAGTTGCCATTGGGAAAAGATCATCAGAGAAGCTGTTTCGGATACTTGACATGTACGATGCGCTGGCGGATGTGTTGCCGGATTTGGAAGCTTTGTTTCCTGATGAATCAGGGGAGTATGTGTGCAGCGAGGCAAAGGGGGTACTGGCTGGTCTTGGGGAGGCAGCAGAAGGGACATTTGTGGAATTTGAGAATGATGTTCGGGGTGAATCATCTCGGAGGCCCACCCAAGGTGGTGAGATTCACCCATTGACACGTTATGTGATGAACTATGTCAAATTGCTTGTGGATTACAGTGATTCGTTGAACTTGCTTTTGAAAAGCAGTGACGATGAATTGGAGCATTTGGTGAGAGATGATGGCAATGATCCACATTTAGGAAGCATGTGTCCGATAGCACGTCGCTTGCTGCTGTTGTTAACATGTCTGGAATCAAATATTGAGGAGAAGTCAAGATTATATGAGGATGGTGCAATGCAATATATATTCCTGATGAACAATATCCTTTACATAGTTCAGAAAGTGAAGGACTCAGAGCTTGGAAAGCTTCTGGGAGATCACTGGGTACGCAAGCGCCGCGGCCAGATACGCCAATATGCTACTAGTTATCTTAGAGCATCTTGGAGCAAGGTCTTATCTTGTTTGAAGGATGAAGGGATCGGTGGGAGCTCAAGCAATGCCTCCAAGGTGGCTTTGAAGGAGAGGTTTAAGAATTTCAACTTGAATTTTGAAGATATTTATAGGATCCAGACAGCTTGGAAGGTCCCAGATGCTCAACTCCGGGAAGAACTTCGAATATCAATATCGGAAAAGGTGATTCCAGCATACCGCTCATTTGTGGGGAGGTTTCGGAGTCAGCTAGAGAGTGGAAGGCATGCTGGGAAATACATAAAGTACACACCAGAGGATTTGGAGAACTATTTGTTGGATCTTTTTGAAGGATCACCTGGTGTTCTGCACCATCCGAGACGAAAAAGTACATAGGATACAGAACACTTGTAACAGGTAAGCCCCCTGCTCTCATCAAGGATTTGTTGGAAATTAGCTCACTTTCTAAATGTAATCTTGCTGATATGCTTTTTATTTTGTGTTTTCTTGTTAATTTTATGATCACAGGTTTTTGTGGAAGTTAGCCATTCCCTCCTCTATATACTGTTATGATTTTGTACATGTGTTACAGATCTTGTATGTGTGAAACTTTCATGGTTCGTGTATTTATTATCAATGAATTGCAGTTAGAGTTGAATTAATATCATGGCCATAGTAGTTCTCTGTGACTAAATGAGGATTTTTTTTTTTTTAGTGTGTGTGTACAAGGGAGAGGATTAAAGTATTGTTGCTGTGAGACAAAACCAAATCCTATTATTGTGTAAACCATTACTTCACCCAAGGTTTACAACTAAACCTTATCTTTAGTATTTTGAATTTCTTTTTCTTCCTTAATTATATGTTTCTTAGTCAATGTAGTCGATCAAGGTCACACTTTGATTGTGATATCTTAGATATAAGTATATTGCAGGGTTGAAATCATGATATATTTGGTTCATGCTTTTGCAAAACCTTCTTGTTGTAAAAGTACTTTAATAGTGTTCCCCTTGTCCATATCGAAATACTTACTGGTACACAACTCTCATCTGAGTAACATGACATTTACTTGTATCTATTCATTGTTGTCTTAAAGGATTCCTAATTGTTTGTGACTTCTATTTACTTGATTTTGGTTAATCCTTTGATTAAAAAGGATGGGAATAAGATATTAAGCCAGGACAAGACAAAAAAAAAATAAAATTGTTCTGTTAAAGGCTGTGTTGTGGATTTTCTTGTATCCAATTTGGATGGTTTCCTTTGACCTATTAAGCATTGTGGTTTTGTGAGAGACTTTGTTCAAGGATGGTATTGGAACGTTAGGTTTTTGCTTCCTTTGTTTCTTTTTTTTCCCCCCCGCAACTTCTTGTGAGTGTTCAAGTATCAAGGAAATATGTAAGCATTTATGAATGTTACATTTAAATTTTCTCTTTCATTAAATCACCTTTGCGCTTTTGTTCTCTTGCTTTGTAATCATTGCCAAGCATTTAAGAACTCTTCTATGATGTCTCCCCATTTTTCTTTGACTCTGTGGGTGTGGGTGTGTTTTCCCAAACAAAATGGTAATGATTAGTGTTCCCCTCATAACTATATGATCCAGGGAAAAACTTTGATGTACTAAGCGATTCTTTTTAATTTAGAATGATGGGCCTAGGGGATTTTTTTTATCACGTGTGTGTGGGTGGGTGTGTGTGAATGGGATGTTGATTGTGCTTTGCACTGACCTATTCAATATTTAGAAAGCTCAACCTGGACCCAAAATGGTATTAGTTGGTGTCATCTGACCATTGTGAATTTGCTAAGTTAGATCATAGAGCGTGCATCTTAGATATAGAGTTTTAAATTTCATATATATTTAGGTGGTGGGATTTTGTGGGTGTCCGTTTGGGTATAGGTGATGTTCACATGGACATTTATTTAATTAGTAAAATAGTTGTTTTCCTCCACAGTTTTGAACTTCATTAAATAGAAATCAATTTGTTCATGCAGTTGAATGGTAAAGAATGCAACCGGGCTGCTTTTTGTGTTTCTATATTTGTATAAATTATAAGCAATAACTTGAAATTCAGTCAGGAGGCAACCATGGTTACTGTGATAGGAATAAATACTGTGGGGAGACCAGGAGTAAATGTTTTTTATCCATAACTTCTAGGAGAAGTATTATAAAGGGATAATGTTAGGGTTCCCTCTACTATTGGGTTCTTAAAATATCTGTGGTCTGAAACTTTATCTAGTTTCTTGAGTGTTCTTAGGGTCTTTGGAAGGCATTCAGTTTTTCTATCTTTCTAACTAAATGTATTTAGATGAACTTCAAGGGGGATGGATCTTGAGTATATATCTTTCATATTCCAAGGAACTTGGGAATCATTTTAGAATTTACCTGATTCTAAGAAGTCATGAGAAGGGATTTACGGTTGAAGAAGAAATATTTTCCTTTGCTTGTCATGATTCAACATTTCTCCTGCTACTGTATTTTGGATGACTACTTTTCATAAAGAATTGAAAGGGCCCAACCAGAGTGTGAAATGCCAATGTTACAAAATATCCCATTCCCACTTACTTAGTACTCTTGTGGTCAATTGAAACTTGAAAGTGCTGCAGGACTGTAGCTTGCAAGTAGAAATTAACAAACTATTATGTCTTCATGGGCATCGATGGTTTGATCTAGACTACTCTCCTCCTTCATATAATTGAAGTATGCACTACAGATGTCCTTATGCTAGTCTGCTGGGTATATAAAAGGGGCCACAACACTTCAGAGCATATAGGATTGAAATTTCTATAAAACTCAGAGAAACAGAGGAGTCCACATGAAAAATGGAAGGAGAAAGAGAAGGTTAGTTCATGGCAATTCTAGGTGCACGGCAAGCCCATCTTTATAAGCACATGCCTGTTCTTGGGGTCTCAGCCAAACCCCTAACAGGTTTATCGGTTCAACGGCTTGTGTAACAAGACAGTTACACTTGACCCATCTGGTTTAGGGAATTGTAGTGTCTTAGTTCTTGTATCGTCAACCTACTTTGCATAGTCAATAATCATAGATTAATAGTCTTCCGAATAATTGAAATTTTTGTGCTAAAGGAGATTGTATGGTTAGTATTGTAGTTTACCAGATGTGAGATCTGCTCTGTATCTCTTGTGCAGTCTCCTCCAACCTTCTTTCTGGACCTGTAATGCCAAGTTTTCGCGTGTGTAGGGCACTATCCTCCGAAGTGATTGCAGCACAAACCCCACTCGACCTTATTTTTTCCCCACATTTTAGTGGATTAAAGTGAGGCGTATCACAAGGGTGTGGGATTGGGTTGCGGGCTTGTGGTAGGCCTATCACAAAAGTGAGGTCCTAACACCACCACAGAGCACATATCCAACATGTTTTAACAGAGGACAACGATAACGTGCCATGTCTGGTGCTGAAAACTGAGTCGTATGGGATGAATTGATGGGGTCTCTATTGCCCTTCCAAAAGATGGCAAGGGTATATGATTGTTCTGCCTAGCCAGGAGACACTGCACGACCCTTTAAACTTAAGGCGCCCATACCTCGTAGACCCAAGTTAGGGCTTGCCCAATGACCCAATGTGTTTGTAGTTGCATCATCACATGGGGTACGTGGTCCAACATTTTTCAAGCAAATGGAGAATAAGCAAACCAGGGTACGGTTCTGGTATGGATCTCCAAGGTTAATAAAACAAAAAAGTGACATACTTTGGATGTGATCAGACTTCTTGACCTGCTAACTGAGGGGACCAAACCACTGATTCAAGGCACTGGGACCATCCTGTTTCTAGCAATTGGCTGAGCTGGCCCTACTTGTATTGTCAAGGCCAGAAGCAAATGATATGGGAATGGGAGTAGGAATGGAATGGAATGGAATGGAATGAGAATAAACATTCCATCCCAATATTTAATAAGGAATGGAAATATTTAATAAGGAATGGAAATGGAATGGAAAAACAAAAGTGAGACTTATTTTTAATGATTTTTACTTTTTGAAAAAAGAGAATAGACATTTCTTTTAGTTTGGAAAAAAATGGCTATTTCCTCATTATAGAGAATAGACTCTTATAATGTCATGTTTGTTTGGTTGGAATGGAATGGATGGAATAGAATCTCATTCTAATTCATTCCAAACAACATGTTTGGATGAGATAATTAAATAGGAATGAAATCAAACAATATTAGTGAATTATAATGACATTCATTCTGTAATGTTTATTTCAATTTTATTTCATTTCAAACTATTTTGACTATGGAATCAAATTCCATTCCCACTTATTCCATTCCAACCAAATAAACATGGCCTAAGAGAATAGCCATTCTATTTTCTTATGCAATTAAACATTCACTTTTTTTTTTTTTTTGAATGAAATTATCATTTCATTCATCTCTCATTCCCTTGCTACAAATATAACCTCTGAGTTCAAAATCCCTTATTGTGGTTGACCACTTCTTTAGGGAAAAAATAAAAAATAAGTAAATAAAAAAAGAAAGAAAGAAGAAGAAGAAGAAGAAGAAGAAGAAGAAGAAGGCGCACCAAGATAGCACAGAGCTTTCAATCCAGCTCCATGAAAATGAAAATGGAATCGGGGCCAAGGTTGACCCCACCCCAGAAGAGAAGTCAGCCACGTATGTGTTTGGTGAGAGAAGTATCACGTCTCACAGTTGGGTAGGGATTATCAGTCCTTGAACCAGGTAGCCTCTAGAGTCCAGAGTCTTGTCTTGATATGGGATTTGACCCTTTTACGATAGTCCAAGACCGTGACATGACTCATGAGGCTGTCCTCAACAGAGATTTTCAATCCCATTGAAGGCCTTTTTAACGGCTCATAGTCCAACAGAATTGGAGATGGAAAATCACAGCATAAAAACAGACAGGAACGGTTACAACACCGCTGATTTGGTTAGCGAATCTGCAACTTTTTTGGGTTTTTTTCCTCGATAACAAGAATGAAGAATGGAAGCGAATGCGTGCATGCAGCCTACCAATGAGCCAATGAAAGGCTTATCCAGCAGACAATTAGAAAGGTAATAATATTTCCTCCACTCATACAAAGGTAGACCTAATACAAAGTTACGCATGATAAAACATGAAATTTAAGAAAAATAATCATTGCATTCTTTTATTATTTATTAAATTTCATCTTTACAAAATTACTTCTCATATTTAGTATTAAAATTTGTGTTAAGAGTAATGATTAAAATAATAAGAGGCAATATAGAAAAGTTTAAAAAAAATTATGCTTCGACTTTTCTGAGTGGACAAACATTTTAAGAAGAAAAAAGTAAAAAATTTGACCTATCTTTTAGGGATGGAGGGAGAACAAGTTTGCCCACGTGTTCCTTTCTTACGGCAAACTTAAGCATCCATTAGGAAAATGCTTGGTTTACGGAATAATTTTTTACCCACCTCCCTTACCAACCACGCATCCCATTTTGGTTTGAAGATTTATCCGGCGTCCATAGCAGCACTCGTCAAACTAAAATGAGAAAATGAGGAAGGCATCTTGCCAGTTAGATTTCATACAGAGAAAAAAGAAGCTTGGAGCGAGTCTCTGGAAACAGCAAAATATACAGAAAAGTGAATGTGTCAAAAACTGGAGGGAGTAAATTAATTACAAGGGGCTTTTTCCTATGTTACAAGCACCACATCCGACCAGTTTCTAATAAACAACCAAAAGACAAAGGACAGATTACAACAAAAAGAGGAGTTAAAAACTGAAAAAAAATCCATGGGAAACGATCGATCAGTAGATGAATTTTGATACCTCTCAAACTCTGCTGTTTGGGGGCAGTGGCAAAACGCCATCAAAGAAATCCCCAAAATAGCCACGCGGCTCATGTACTAGCTTTGAGATGATGTCTCTCAGTGTGATCACCCCTTCCAGATTCTCATCATTGTCTACCACATAAATTCGATGAATCTTCTCAGAGTCCAGCTTCAGAATCAATTCTTTGACTTGTGTCATCTCTTTTGCAAGTAATCATGCCACTCAACATCGGCGAGGCCTCTTGATGTCCCTCCAGGTAGCTTCTGACTGCCGGCTAGGAAGTTTCTAGCTGTTATGGATCTGTAATAACATGCCAAATGAGGGACTCTGGGATGACATATTAACTAGATACTTTGTATAGATCTATATCTGAGTTAAATGACGATCAAAACAAGAAAAGCACTTTGTTTCGGTGCCAAATTAAGATCCCCCCCCCCCCCACACACACACACACATCCCCAATTCCCATATGATTCAAATGGCTTTGGCTACCTATGATGCCCACACCCCCACCCGATACACCAACATAAATCATAACGAAAAATAGTGAAAACTATGCTTTCAATATGACCAATTGAACTGTCAACCATGCACAATGACTTATGACCTTCACTGTTTGCCTTTATTTAAAATCTTAGATTTTGTTTGCGGCAGTTGGAATTGATGATAGGCATAATTCTAGTTGAAGGTCATTGTGCATGGTCTTACACACAAGTCTAGTTCCTAACCAACTAATTTGTGCCACCTCTGCCTAGTGACAGTCTTATGCAGCTCAATGGAACTGATCTATTCTGTGCGCACGTGTAGGTCTGGTGGCTTCCACGCTGCCTCAAACCAATATTTTTGGGCATATTTATAGCTCCAGAGACTCAAACAATCAAACATAGGACAATTACAAAAAAGAACAGAAGTACAATGCTGGAAGATTGTTGAGCTACAAACCTATAGTTATGGTAGATCTCCGGTGCAGTTAGCAGGAACTGAATGTCTCTTATGCTTATATTCCCTACTGCCTTTCTTCCACCACTTTCAATCACAGGTATCCCTCCAATCCTCTTTTTCCTCATCAGCTTAAATGCCTGGAGCACTGGTTCATCCTCATACACCTACAACAGATAACAAAAGCATTTGATAGAAATCACTAACATAACATGCGAACTTGTTAAAAAAGTCATTTTGCTTGAAAGAACAAGGTCTAATGATATATTGCTTAGGACTAGAAACAAACATATTATTTCTTGATGCTACAGCAATTACATCTGGCTTAACATTGATTCACCTTTTGATGCCTTGTTGAATTATTAACACGTCAAATGCAGCAATATAACTGACTCCAAGCGATTGAGATTCGAAACCTCACATAAAATAAAATAAATAATAAAAACAAAAAAACAGAAAATAGTCACACACCGAGATAATACGATTAGCTATCATCAGGGGAAGACCGAGTTCAGATAGTTTCTTGGTTCCCCAGTTTTCAAACCAATGAAGCCCAGCACATTCGGCCAACATGTGAATGACAGAGGACTGTGTGATGATGTTGTCAATCTTCCCTTCACCCAGATCAACCACAGGAATACTCTTCATTCTGTAGTTTGAAAGCAGCAGGAGCATGGTCAAGAAGGAATTCGATGACTGCAAAGCAAGAAATGGGGCCCAGCGGAATGACCCTGAGATGTCTCGAACCTGTATGCTCATAAGTTAATGTGTGTAGGATTTATTTATTTATTTTTTGTTGGAAACAATAAAATAAGAAAAAAAAGTTTCGATGGAATAGGAATTTCAGAATTTGTATTTCTATCTTTATTTTTCATAGAAGTAAAAGTTTTATAAATGTTATAGAAGTAAAACCTTTGTGTTCTTATAAAACTCAGAAGAAGTCAAAGCCTCAAAAAAGCTTCCAGAAGTTGCTGCTGCAGATTCAGGACTTAAATCCCCGAGTCCCGCAGCAGAAGTCATTCCATTAGCAGCTGCAGCAATAGCAGTTCCATTCGTTGCCTTTGATCCATCTGTAACTAACCCTGTGCCAGCAGATTCACCTGTCTTCTCCGGTGCTGCAAGTTCTGACTGCAAAAAAAAAAAAAAAAAAAAAAAACTGTTATATATTCAGTTTTCGATTTCCTCACTAGGATGAAAGCAAACTGCAAAGCAAAAGAATCGCTACATTTCATCATTTTTATAGACTCAAAAAGCTGAAGTTGAAGGGGTTAAGATCTCCCTAGATGTAGCCACCAGAAATTCTAGATAATCAAGAAAATTGTTCTTTTTTGCTTCAGTGCAAAACTTAAATATCTCACATTGGTAAAAAAAATTCCCTCCCTTCCCCTTCTCTCTCTTTTTCTGTCATTTTACAATCAGAGAACAAATAAACACTTACAAACTCCCTCCCTACCTTCCTTTCTCTCTGTTGTGGTGTTGTGGGTGTATCGCTAATTCTATTTTTATTTGAAACATGCAACCATACAGGCAGTGGTGAAGCCAAGATTACACCTTTTTTTTTTTTTGGGTTGGGTTGTGGGGCGCAAGGATAACAGATGGTATAGCAACAGTATCTCCTATCCAAATGGTTTATTTTCCCTAAACATATCTATCTGTTTAATATTTAGCAAGTTTCCAAGATCCAAACAGAGCCTCAATTTCTTTTCTTCTCCTTTCCAACATTTTCCCAGCAACCAAATGAAGCACAAGAAATTCCACAAAATTGAATTTCCAATGGTAACAGTTAGGCGTGCTAACCTGATGCAGAATCCATACGACAATTCCAGCAAACTCTACAATGCCAATGTATCTGTCGATCCAACTGGCATCCTCTGGCGCATCAACATCCACAACAGGTAGCACTAAGAATTTTGTGGTGGGACAGTATTTGAACAGCTTCAGCCAGACTAGAGTCTGATCTTATCTCAATTACTGGATACAAAATTTGCAAATACTTAGAACAATTAATGATAACATATGGAAGAAAATATTGAAACAAGGATAGTATATCCTAGAACATTAGCACTGTCTAGCCAATCAACCGAATCCAGACAATGATATGCAATGCTTAGAGACATATAATACAAGCATGCCTCGGTGCACATGGGACACAATATCTGTGTGTGTGAATCAAGATCAGGATTAGGAGACACAAATTTTATACACGATTTTAAACACAATTCTTAAGCTGCTAATCTTTTCTTTTCCCTGCTTTTTTTTTTTTGGGACAAGCCCTAAGGTATCCCAGGTGTAAGACCTGACTAGTCCCCTCTCTTAAGTTAACTAAGATCAAACATTTTCCAAAAATGTTGATATGGCCAAACTCCACTCAATCCATAAGATCAAACGGTTTCCAACAAAGCAAACATAGCCAGGTTCATTCATTCTGGATCCAAAAAATCAGCTTGTGTCAAAAATGGTGTTCTTTGATCATGACCCATATAATACTATTTGGTTTCCTAGAAAATGTCATAAAAGAACACAAATTAGGTTCTTCAAATATTACATTTTCAATATTTGGGATTGACAAAACAAAAAACAAAGTTTTTTTTCCTTTTTTTTTTTTTTTGGGAAACCAAAGCAACATAAAAATAGAAGGTTCAAAATGTTGTGTCCTTCACTTTTCTTAATTAGTTCTCTCAGCAACCAAACAGATGATTATTGAAATTATAATAGCTCGATGTCTCAGCCCATTCTTTACCAAAGGAAGGGTATCCAAATCTCAACCTTTGGTGGTCAATTTCAGTTTCACCTCAAATAACAAATTCAATCACCTCCAACGTTCATGATCAACCCATAACTCGATTTTCATCCCAAAACAGCACAAATGTTTCGAAAAAACAACATGCATATTATATATAGAGAGAGGGGGGGGGGGGTTGGAAAATTGTAGTCGAATGGATCACCAAATGCAAAATAGAAAGAGAAAGGGCGTATCGATCAATTGGAACAAAAAACAGAAATCGAGAACAGAAAAGAAACCTTGAGAAGGAGCAGCAGGAGGGAAGGAAGAGACAGGGATGCTTTCAAAACAGGCATTGAGCTTCTCAGTAGGAGTGAGCTGTGGCTCTTGTATATCCCACAGATCCTCCACCTTCATCCCCAGCTTCGCCTCCGGGCTCGACATTCCACTTCTCGGACTCTCCTCCATTATCTTCACCAATCCTCTCTCTCTCTCTCCTCTCTGAAAGTCTCTCGCTCCCTCTAAAAGCAGACAAGCATCAGATCTCTGAAACATTGACACAATTAAGTAAGAGCCACGCCACGGAGGGATTGACTACAATACGGTCGTTTTCATCTTGGGAACCAATCGAGACCGTTCAAGAAGCGTACTTTGACTGGACGGTCAGTTTTTTCAACTCGTGTAGGGTTATGATGTGCGGGTGTATCATGTGTAATGTGGTAATCGGGTCAACGTGGATGCTGAGATGTCCGACGCACTATTAGCTCTCTCTTATCCCTTTTGTTCTTTTTGTACTACTATACTTTGTTTAAGGAAAACCACTTCTTATCCGGTTTTTGATGAGGGCCACTGGTGTGCCACTCTAATATGCGCCGGAGAGTGTTTTGCGCACTTTTGTTTTGTGTGTGACGTCTAGGTTCAGACTTTGTGATGATGACAGGGCACTGATTAGAACACGTGGCCGTCTGTGAGTAGGTAGTGGGCTCTTTCTATCGTACGTGTACTGTTTTGTCACTTTGCAGTGACCCAACGAGGTTTGGACAGAGTAATGCTATAAATGAACTAAACACCGGAAACATCTTTATCACTGTTTCTAGAAAGGATAAACTTTACATTCATCAACGTCATCCAGTTTGTATGAATAGGAAGGGTAAGATTGCCACTGAGGGGCATCTCATTGGTGAATACTAAATTAATGAAATCCATCCCATTTTCCCAATGTCTAGTGTTTTTTGGTGAATTTTTGTGTGTGAAATTTTTGAAGAGTTTTCATCTAATGGTGTAAAATTTATCTTAAAATTTATACATTAACTCTTGAAATTAAAATAATAATAATAAAAATTCATCAATTTACCAATAAAAAATCCCCCATGATCTAAAATGTCATATGAAGAACCAAAGATAAAAAAAACCCTAAGCCCTTGAACAAGACCAAGAACAAAAAAAATGGTTATAAGGTTTTGTCTTATTGTAGTGTCTGGTTATGGGTTGAAGAAGTTAATCATGATGGTTGTTGCATGTAAGGGAATTTGGGCATGGGGAATGCAAAAGGGAAACAGCTATTGTAACCTCACTTTTTTATCACACTCTTCGCATTCTTTAGAATTTTAAGGTTTTATGCAAAATATAAAAAGTTTTTATGAAAACCAGCTGCGTTGTTTACCAGAAAACATCATTTTGAATAATTTTGTAGAAAAAATATTTTTCAAAATCTATCGTTTATATAAACTTTTTAGTCATTTATAGTTTTTATTTTATTTTTTGCCAAAAATTCTATTTAAACGATAGATTTTGGAAAAACTTTCTTATGCAAAATTGTTCAAAATGATGTTTTCTAATAAACACTGCGACCGGTTTTTGTAAAAACTTTTTATATTTTGTATAAAATCTTAAAAACCAAAACGAAAAGTAGGGAAGATTTGATAAAAAAAAAAAGTGGGATTGCAATAGCCGCTCCCATGCAAAAGTTTTGGTTAATGGGCTGGTTACTCTATCAAGGAGGGAAGAGATCATGTTGGCCTTAGGTGAGGAGATGGGGGCCCTTGAAGTGGAGTATCTTACCACGATCATTTAGCAGAGGGGTGTGCCGACAAGGCAATACAAAATGAGGCCCAACACCCTCATATCACAAAAGTGAAACCGAGCCTCCTTGTAGCTTGTTAGGTTTGCATATGTTATGAGGCACAAGTCAAAGGTTAATAAAGAACTTAACTTCATAAG
Source organism: Liquidambar formosana (assembly GCA_039720395.1). NCBI lineage: Eukaryota > Viridiplantae > Streptophyta > Magnoliopsida > Saxifragales > Altingiaceae > Liquidambar > Liquidambar formosana. The sequence continues at coordinate 30,874,361 of CM077828.1, forward strand.
TCTTGGACTGCAGGATGGTTAATCATGAGGATAGTTAATCATGAGTTTGTGTCTATAGATGCTCTTTAGGATACAACCCATTGAGGTCATTCTTTGTTTGGTTTGTTAAGTCATCCTTTTGGAGTTGGTCTCATGGTCACCGTGGTTGTTTTGTACTTCTTCTCTTGTTTTGGTTACATAGGTATTGTGTTGTGAGTTTGTTTTCATTCGCTTGTATTCTTTGTTTATAATTGAAGATCTTTTCTTTTATCAAAAAAATAGAAAATTAAAATAAACTCTTTTCAAATTGTGTCCTAACCATTAGTGAGGATAATGTCCTTTTTGCTATATAGAGTCTATTTATTAGATAGATTCTTCTTAGGCCAATTCTATGGTACTCAAGCAAAAAATTTGATATCATACCTACCTATAAGGCCACTTTAAATGGTAAGTATAATATATTAAAAATTTTGTAGGTACCATAGAAATATCATTTTTCTTAATCATGGACAGTTAAAGTGATACTTCGTCAGTTTCAATCAACTCTTTCTTTTCCTTTTTTTTTTTTGTTTTAAACCTTAAAACGAATAACCAGTTCCAATATCCGAGATAATTGTGAATCATATCATATAATAAAGCTTCTCGTGTTTTTTTAGAAAATCTATTTTCTCATTCAACAACCCTATTCACATTAGACCCATGTTTGTTTATTGATGGAAAATTTGATAACTTGAAAATTTTAAATTTTGACATTTCACCTCCCTCGAGCTGAAAATTTATTAAAAACAAATCATGTGTTGCCATTAGATTAATTGAACAGATAAATTAATTTTAAAAAAAATTTGATTTGAACATTAAATTTGATGAAAAGAAAATTACAAATACTATAAATATGACGTAAAATTGGCAGAAATAAGCAAACAAACTTGAGAGAAGTACTTTAAATTTGAAAAAAAAAAAAAAAAAAAAAGGAGGAAGAAGAAAAGAAAACTAGTTCAATCTATCATTGATCCAAACAGGGTCCGAGATAATCACGGAAACATTAGTACACGGGTCCAAACCCGTATATAGAGGGGAATTGGGCAGGGTCGTGATTTGTGTACAAGAAGACGAGAAGAGTCACCAAGGCGAAACCACTTAGACTTTCCCCGCCTCCTCTGTTTCTGTTTAGCCGAGGGTTTGTCACAGGCGCCATGGAAGGCTCGTCATCGCTGCCGTCCGATTCAAAGCCGACGGCTGCCGGCGTTTCCAAGTACCTAACCAACCTTCCTTCTCGCGGCCTCTTCTCCTCCACTGTCCTCTCTTCAAATCCGGTGATCTCTTCATCTCTGCTCCTTTTCCAGTTCCCTTAAATCCTAGATTCTTCTCCTCTCTGTGTTTACTTATAGAAATTACATATAGGTGTGTGCGTGTGTGTATATAATTTTCTCTTATGCTCTTTTGGTTGCTGAGGAAATGCAGCTTAGAGGCGTGATTCGTGGTTTTTTGTTTTTTGTTTTAATTTATTTGGTTTTTTTACAGAAACCAAATGGAGGGATAGGGTTGTGGATTTTTCTATTGGTATTGTGTATAAGCTGCATTAAGTTGAAATTTATGGCATATGTTGATTTTCCATGGATACTCCATTTTTGCCTGCTTTTGGTGTTGTTCTAAACTTCTAATCAAGGAGAGTTTTCATTGATGGGCGTAAATTGAAATGGGTTTATTGTTGTAAAAATAAAATCTGAAGGGTTTTGAAATCTGAAGGATTTTGAGAGCATGGTTAGTGATAATTGTTATTGTTGTTGTTAATTATATATATACATACCCTCACACATATAACAGTAAACTTGAGAGCACTAGGGATTTCTCTTGATTTATATTGTTTTATGCAAGTGCACTATAATTGTGTATAGGATTGTGTAAAATGGATTTGCCAATATGTCCCATGTCTATAAGCTTCATACCAGCGATTGAAGACACTTAATTGGAACTTAAATTAAAGTCTTTTTGGGGATCTAAACTCTCTCATGAATATATATAGCAGTTGTTTCTAATGGCTTCTCCGTGGTCTTATACTCATATATAAGGAAAGGAACACTGGGGTTGGTGTTGGTTGGCTATAATTATTTTATTTATCTATTAATTTTTTACTCAATGCTCTTACCTATGGATAAATTCCGACCCACATATGCTTCAGCCTCCACGCATGTCTTCCTCTCCAAGCCAGTTTGGTTGGCGGTTCAGGTTATATTGTTGGAGGTTTAGAGTTTTGACTGCATACAATGCGGGCTGTTTTGGGTGGTGGAAATGTGTCTCTTGGGCTTCATGCTAATTGTCAGAGGTTCAGAAAGCTTAAAACTGCAAATTGGGCTGTTTGGAACCTTTATTTTTTTTTTTATACCATTTTGCTTCTTCAATGCAGAGTATTCAACCCCTACCATCTTATCCCGCCTTTTCCTATGATTCAGGCTTTAGGTTATATTAACAGCTTGAGGTATCAAACATCTGACAATGGCAAATTGGGATGTTTTGGCAATGGAAGTGCACTCTTGCCTGCATGAAGATCTCTTATGCCATTTCATGGGGCTTAATGAGGGAACGTCTTAATATAGTTTGCTGAAGCTTCCGCTGTTTCTGTTGGATCCTTTAAACTGATTGTAGATAGATCCTCTCTAGTAAACCCTGTCCTGTTTAGTATTGTAGACCTATGTTGAGATCTTGTAGTGTGTATGATATTTCAGTCTCTCTGGAGCAGCTGGATTTGGGCACTCATGGGCACTCTTTCATTGCTTAGCTTCTTGTTGTTGCTTATAGCAATGGCTCAACTTGTGTAGTGCATTGGCCATGAGTCTGCATAGGCTCTCAGTATACATGCTTAGAAAGATTTCCAGGACCAGGGGGTGTAGGTTTTTAATTGACCTCTCTCTCAACTAGCTTGCTTAAGAGTGGAGAGTTTACCTTGTGAAAAAAAGGCTATATTTTTTTTTGTGAGAAAAAGGGCTTTGCTGAAGCAATATGACATATATACAATTTTTAAAAGGTTGTGGTTACTGGAGCGGGAAGGGGGAAGATCTTGCCAAGGGATCACCTAATTGCTCATGTTGGTGTCCAAGAACCTTGGTGCTTGCCTATCTTGAGTAATGTCCACGTCTCTGGCTGCAATTGGCGCCATGCATGAAATCCGCAAAGTAGACTGATTTCAGCTTGTTGACTACTTATTTTACATCGTTTATTTATTAGCTATTTAATTTTTTCTGGTTCACACCAACATTTTGCTTGGTTTCTTTTCAGAGGTGATGGTTCCTTAATGTTTTGTATCAGAGTCAGCAGGGTTGCTATGAAAATGCTCTCTTCCTGCAATGATGCAATCAGATATTTTTCCCTTTTTTATGTTTAATTCTTTTACGATCCCAAAATTGTTTCCCACTCTAGTTCTGGTTCTGGCAGCTATGTTCATGTAACATATACCTCATTTATCATCATAAAAACTTTCATTTAATGTTCTTGTGTCTTTTCTGATTACATTAGGGTGCATTTGGTTCGCGGAATGGGAATGTGAGTCCTGGGAATGGGGCATTGTTTATGGGTGAACCAAACACTGGAAAGGGGAATCAAACCCCTTTCCCGGGCATCGAACCCCCCAACCAAACGCACACTTAGTGTTTATAGATCTTTGGTTGCCACAAGTTGTTCTCGTTCTAGCATTTTTGTTTGCATATAGGTTTCTGTTTAACATGTTGAGAAATTTGTGCAGGGTGGGATGCGGGTTTATGTGTGTGATCACAATACATTACCCCCAGGTTTGTTTATGCTCTAAATTTTGTAGAGTTTAGCATTCTCAGTGTTTTTACAGCTTGAAAATTATTCGTGGTATATACTGATAACTTCAAGCTCTTAATACTTCTATCTCCATGTATGGAATTTTGACGGAAAAAAAAATTGCGTAACTTTATTTTCAATAATAATAATAATAATATTATTGCCTATCCAAAAAAAAAATAATAATAATAATATTGTTCATTTCCTAGTTAGGAGTGGGAGACACAGCTTTGTGCCCCACTCTTTACTTGGGAATGAACATCTTTGGGGAATAGCCACACTATTCAGAAATTCCAATGTGGTTTGTTTGACATGTTTTTTTGGCTCCATATGATTACTTGTTTTACTGAGTGGGAGGGTGATTCTTGATCTCTTTTGAGGTGAATAAGTTCCAAATGTACATCATTCCAATTTTCCAAAACGTCACTAATTGTTGGTTATGCTCTAAGAAAAGGATCCACATAGCCGACCCTAAGTAGTTGGGATTAAAGGTTTTGCTGAGTCGAGTTGGATTGAGTTGAGTTCCAACTTTTTTATATTTCTGGCAAATTAATACAGACCTACCCTGGAATGGATATTTGAACCATGCCGGCCGTTATGGTTTGCTTCTTGAACAATTTGTGTCAATTTGCTATCATTCTCATTCGATTTCTAAAGTTCTAGTTTTCTGAAAGAGGAGTGACTATTTTCACTTTATGAATCTTGTTTCTGAGAATCTATTTAAGTATGAATATGGAAGAGTTGACTCTCTCTTATTTGTATATCCAGAGGATCAATTGATAAAGACAAACCAAACAAACATACTGATTAGATCTCTCACCCTAAAGAAACAGAGGGGTGATTCCAGTTCAAAGGATGCAAAGAGTACAGCTGCAACAGAGGGTTCTAAGAAGAGGTATTGGTTCCTTTTTACTTTTTTATTTTTTTATACTTTTTTTGGGTTGATGATGTTCGAGTTGTCTTGGTATGATCATCATGTGTGCGCTTATTTCCAATTTAAAATCTTACGAATTTGTTGCTTATTTATCCAAGAGTTTGGAAGTAGATATGCTTCAATAGCTTGGTTTGCTGCTTCTGTGGTAGTTACATGGTGTACAAGAAGATTTGTTGTTTGTAGCATATTGTCTACATATATGTGTGTGTGTGTGTACATAACTACATATAGAACTTTAGAAGAAGCCAGCACCACATTGTTTCATACTTTCATGTTTGTATATATAAACGTTGTCTCATATACTCTCCTATCTTGTATTTTTTTAGGGCTGCTGAAAAAGCTTTGGATGGCAGATCTAAGAGAGCCTTGACCAATACTCAAATTAGTTCTCGACAAGGTAAGCTGCGAATTTTCTTTTGCACGAGTAATTGAGTAGAGACGGCATGTTGAAAATATTTCAACTTCCAGTGAACCTGATTTCCATTTTATGTCTAAATAATGTAGCAACAGAATATCGTGCTGGAATATCTTACCCACATGTATAAATTTGCATCATTTTTCTGTTGCACACTCCCAATGGATATTAATCATCTGAGAATAACTAGTATATTGTCAATTTGTGATCATGATCATTTACAAGTGGGGTTTGATTACCTGAACATCAGTAGTGACCTTGTTGGGTAGTCTCTTGATGTGTGGGGACCATGCTTTTTGGTTGATTATTTTCTTGGCCAAAATATGGTATCTGTTGTTTGATAGCTGAAGATATATCTTTTGTTTTAGGGCCGAGATTGATATAAGCGAATAGTGATTAGATTTATCGAGCAAGTGCTTATATTATGTCAAATGAAATAGTCTTGGGATTTGCCTGCAGATGGTTCTAATCTTATAACTTCAGCCTTCATATCATATTTTTTAATCCTCAGGCACTCTTTAGTTAAAACCTTATTTTCTAAGTTCCTGCAATCTATATTATCTGTTGGACATTTCCGTATAGCACATATCCACTTATTTGGTTGATATTAATATTGTTATTGTTACTTGAATTTCTAATGGCTGCTTGAACATGTAGAGGGATCAAACTCTCGTGCACCTGTTAAGGATTTCCAGGGTTTGACTGTAGAGAGGCTTCGTGCCCTTTTAAAAGAGAGAGGTCTTTCCACTAGAGGAAAGAAGGCAAGTTACCACCCGTTTTATTGAAAGTTATTTATAAATTCATCTTCTGATTTTTGCATTTGTCCTAAATTGGGCCCATCTTGGGATGTGTTTGCCCACATGTGGTTTGGATGGTTCTAAACTTCTAACAAATATGGAATTTTTTTTTTTTTTGGCGACCATCTGATTTATGAGCTTCATGTTGTCTATCGATTGACATATGCCCACATTGATGATCATCTATGATTATTTTCCTTCTCATCACATTCTTATTTTTGTGCGAACTAATACCTGGAAGTACACATGCAGGATGAACTGATTGCCCGTTTGAAAGGTGTAGTTGGGTAAGCAGAATTTGGAAGTTTGGGGGACAAATCGACTTTCCTAAAGTGAGGGGACGATTCTACTCCTTTGAATGTGTACTCCTGTAGGGCCAGGAAGGTAGGTGATTTTCTTCTTTTTGGTGTAACTTAGTGTGTTTTTTGAACTTATTTAAAGTGAAATGAGAAGTTGCGGATCTCTAAGGCCCATTTTGTTTGATTGCGTTTCTTGTGTTTATTTGCGCTTTCGTGTCAATGTGTCATAGTTTATTAGGATATTTAAACTGCATTACATATTTCCCATTAACTGGAAAGATATCGTTCGTAGAAATATAATGTGGAAGATGCCTAGATTGGAATAAAAAAAGAAGAGAAAAGAAAAGAAAAGAAAAGGAATGATTTTTTTTTCTTTTTTATAAAGTAAGATTGTATTAGAAAAAGGGCAAAACCCAAGTACATAAGATATATACAAGGGATGCCACAAACAGCCTAATCTATAATTTGAGAGAATCTATAAAAGAGAAAAAGGAAGGATTAGAAACATTAGCAAAGCTAGAAGACCACCAGAAAAGGTTCTTAATAAAAAAGGATGTTTCCTTCCGTTCAAAAATTCGGAGGTTCCTCTCCTTCAAAAGGCACCAAAAGAGAGCATGAGGGGCCATATTCCAAAGAGTCTTATATCTTTGCACACCGCCTTACTCCTCCAAGTCAAAAGAAGATCATGTGTAGAAGATGGCAAGACCTAATGAATCCCAAAAAGAGAGAAATAAAGGGACCACAAGCTCCAAGCCACATGACAATGGAGGAAAATATGATTAACTGTTTCTGCCGCTTCTTTACATAAAATTTATCTATTAGCTAAATACCAACCTCTACCAATCAAGTTATCCAAGGTCAAAGCACTTATAACCAAGTGAAAAAAGCTATTTTGGAGGGAACCGAGGCAACCCAAATGCCTTTAGCCGGAAGGAAAGATATACCAATAGAGTTCAAAGAATAATAGTAAGATTTAAATGAGAATGACCCTTTAGAGTCCTTGCGCCACACTAAGAAATCATTCCCTTTAAACACTTAAAAAGAAAAAGAATGATGCCAAGAGATAATGTATAAACAACCAACTGGCTAATAGATGAAAAGGCAACATTTTGCCTTTGTTTGGATTGAGCTGAAAACCGTCCTTGGTGACAAATGAGGTTATAATATTAAACATTTTCTTCCCTGAATATTTGAGCACTGCCTGTAATATTGGCCGGTGCTCTGTTATGCGTTAGTCATGGCGCTACCATGGAAAATAAGCGGTGGATCTCTGAGCAAATGAGGTCTGTGGCTCATCCTTACCATATGTGCTTGAACAAGACACACCAGAGATTGGCAATAGTCCATTACCCTTCCCATCACCTCAGCCCCCAATGCACGCACCCATGGAAGTTTGAAATCCGAACCTTAGTGAAACCCTCTTCACAGAGACAGAGGAGAGAAGTTCTATCTGGGTCATTAGTGTGTCGTAACATAATCTGACAGTTTGCCTCATAATCATTATATCATTCATTCATCCGGAGGAGGTAATTTGCATGTCATGCGTGATTTATGTGTAATGCCCAAAGCCTTAACTTAAGCCCAACTCAAGTCCAACTCAGGTTATGATTTTGGGGGCCACTATTGGCACCCCAAGTCTTGCTTGGCACTCCCAATCCTGTGGTTTCTCAAGGTTTATGAAAAATATAAAAGATTTTTATGAAAATTAATCACATTGTCCTTTAAAAAACATCATTTTTGGAAAAAAAAAAATTCTTTTACAAAGTTGTTCAAAATGATGTTTTCTAATAGACAACGTAGTCAATTTTCATTAAATCTTTTATATTTTTCATAAAACCTTGATAAACCACCACAGGAATTAAAGGGTGCAAAGCAAGTCTTGGGGGTGCTAATAGAGGCCCTCTATAATTTTTTTCCAACCAAGCACAACCCTATGACCCACAACTAGGTGTTTGGTCTTTTTCATTTGGTAGCCACAAACCAGTAAACCACACAAGCTTAATCTACATAACAACCATTCAAAAGGATACCTAATACCCATTTGGCCTTTTTTTTTGGCTGAAAATTGTTTAACATGAGTGTAACTTTTCTTTTCTTTTTTTCCAATGAAATGGGTCCAATTTGGGAACCCCAAATATCTCCTTAGAGAGAGTTAATAATGAGTTCCATGCCTAAACACAGCCTACTCCTCTCATGCAAATAATGTGATCGTTTCAATTGTGTATAGGGGATGTGTAAAAAGCCAATTGGGTCGCTTATTCCCTTTTGGCCTTTTTGGTTGAAGGGTCGCTTATTGGCTTCCTGTGGCTCCACATCAGTTTGGTGTTGGTCTGTGTCTATCCATCGACATAAAATCAAAGGAGAAAAAAAGCATGCGTTATGGGAATAGTATTTCGAGGTAAAAGACAATTTCTTAAATATGAGATCTAAGCTTTGGGCCCAGAATCCATTCTCCATAACTCAGACTATTTTGGCAAGTTGCCATAATGCCATTTGTATGCACGGCTTCTTGTGATATATCAATGGTGCATGCAGTAGCACCATATATTAATGGTCCATGTAATGGGACCACCTTCCATTCTATAACCCAATAGAGGACCAGCTAAAATGTGGAACAAATGTTTGCCCTTGTTTTGAAATTTCAAGAAGTGGAACAGGCTGGGTTTATTCCATTAATGATATACATACATACACACACATACATACATACATACATACATATATATATATATGATGATCAGATAAGCACTTGTTGATGTAATTTATATCAACATCTACATTGAGAGTTGTACCTCGTGCATTAATGGGTTAAGGAAAATATTAAGCCAATGCAAAGGGTTCAACCTCTAATTCATAGTACTAATATAACTTATATCAACAAGTGCTGATCTGATCAGGACTGTATATATATATATATATAGACTTTTAATTGGATTTTAGAAGGTAAGTTAATGTCTTGTTTTTGAAATAAAATTAAAATCAACATGGAATAAAGAACCTTACCAAACAAAAATTAAATAAAACAAGGGTTGAATCATCTATAGTTAATCGGGGTTCTATGTTTTGGTTATTCACGTCTTCTTATATATATATATATATATATATATATATATATGCTCGGAAACAACATGCTTATAAACCTATATTCCACTAAAATGTAATATTAATAACCATATAGTCCTCCCTAGCAAGGTTTAAGAAGGACAATAATGGTGAACAAATTTCAAAATTATATATATATTATATATATGGAGAGAGAAGGACGTACTCCAATATATTTTTTTTTTTCCTTTTTTCTTTATTGTACTCTTCATAAAATTAACAATTTTTCACCGAAAGAAACGCAAAGAAAAAGAAAAGTTTGGCTTTCATGATAAGAACCAGTCAGCCTATCAAAAAGGAAAAAGGAAAATTACACATACTATATATATATATATATATATATATATATATAGTATGCGAGTAAGATTTGATGAGAGATTGCCGCATATGGAATATGTGGTTCGAGCCGCTTGACCACTTTGGGGCTCGGACCATCCTCTTGGACGGTGCACGGTTCCTATGGTTACGTCTGGTCCAAACCAACCTAACTGTTACCTCTCTCTCTGACAACTCACAAGTTGATAAAATAAAATAAAAATCTCTGGCAATATCTTGAGTTTGGCGATGAGGACGGCGCCGTATTATTTTTAGACAAATGATTAGATGCTGCGGCGTGCTGCGTCGGAAAGGTGTCAAACTATGGTTGGTCAAATGGGTGTAACTGATGAACATTCCAGTATCCCTGTTTTATTATATGGTATCATTGGAGAAAATGACGGCTCGAGGTGCCCACTTAGCAACATTAGGTCATCAATGACCAAACTGTTATTAGTCTCTTTTGCTTACCTGGACCAGTGAGAGTCTATGAGTGGAGAAAAGTTACAATGAAGGATCCTCATATGTGTATTGTTGAACTCCCTTATTTTAAGGGATATTGGATGAATTTTTAAATTTTAATTTAAATTTTTTTTTTTTTTGGTTGGAGGTGGGTATCTAGCCGACGATATTTAATCCCACAAGATACGTAATTTACTTATAAACTCATGCATCTGAAATTAAAAGAGTGAAGATTTGTTGTTTGGCACATTTGATTAAAATTGTGGTGTATTTCATGATGAATAGATCACTTTATGACAAACCCACCTACAAAATGTCAATCATAAAATGTAAGACAAGAATTTTATATATATATATATATATATATATATAGAGAGAGAGAGAGAGAGAGAGAGAGAGAGAGAGAGAATTTTGATAGTGTTGTATGGGTTTATATATTTCAATACATTTTGATTGGATCTAAATTCATACGGTAAATTAGATCTGATGCGATAAATATAATGACATGAGATGTAGTGCTACATTATTTAAATCCATTTTTTCAAATTTTATTACTTGCTTAATATAACGATTATTGTGACAATATTATGTGGCATGCTACGTTTAATTTGCTGTTATGTCACATGAGTTGAACAAGTGAATTGGACTCTCTACTTATTTGCATCTTGAATTGCATGCCTCAAATCGCAAAATAATTGACCAAGGCTCGTACCAAGAGGGAGATGAGGAGGGGACCCTCACCTTACAAGGACTCTTGTGGGGGAGGTGGTTGTGTCACCTTCAGTGGGTTGATAGGGATGGCTATAGGCTATAGGCTCTAGGGCCCAGGCATGTACCATTTGAGGAGAAAATGTGAGTGGGGGTCGACATTGAATGGTGTACGATTTTTCCGCTATATATAAAACAAGACAAGAGCTTCACTTACGGAAACAAAACAAAATAAAATAAAACGTGCTCTAAAACTTTCACGTGTTTTTTTTTTTTTTAATAATTATTATATTTTTTCCTATTTTGATTTGAAATTATCACATGGGTTTTCTCCTCCGCCGAAATTTGTGTCTCAGTTGTCCAGTGAATTCATACGCCCAAGTTGAGGCTCATGTATATGATTTTAACACAAACACTGGTGGTGGTTTGGCAGGCATGCTTGCCTATTCATTTATTTACTCCTATTTATTTTCATTTTTATGGAAAAATTATCACAAATCGTCAAAAAGTTGAGATAGAACCAGACAATCTTTCATTACTAGACTTAAATATCACTTCTCTTTTTTTTTATATTTATAAACAGTAAAACACACACACCCACACATGCATTCACACAGAGTAAAACTTACCTCACACTCTCATTTGGATGAGATATGCTACTAGATACAGAGATCATTGGCGAAAAATTATTATTAATTTGTTCTTTTTTATTTTATATATATATATATATATATATAATGTGATTACTAATGTAACATAACATACATTTAAAAACACAAAAGAAACATTATGCATTGATACGAGTGCTATCAACAAATAAATTAAGAAAAAAGTTTAGAAATGGCGCACTACTATTTCTTTCTTTCTTTCCATAGTGGCTTGAATTCATTGACCATCTTTCCTAGTATATGTTTTGACCCCCACCTCAAAAGGAGAGAAAAAAATAAAAAAATAAATAGAAATTACATTAAGATAACTCTTACCATGAACACTCTTTTTCCAAGTTTTCACGTTCTCTTCATGGCAAAAGAAGATACGTATCTTTTCATCAAAAAAAGGAAGAAGATAAGTATCTTTGATTTCAAATGGCAGTATTATGGACGCTGCACGCGCGATTTCCTCATTGGGTACGGACCTAAACAAGTGCGTCCAAATCTGCAAGGACGTGTCATCCATAATTTCAAAAACTTGCAAGTAAAATAAAGGCAAAAGTAATTACAAGTACTGACGGCCACCTCAATCTGCATTACATTTGCCAAACACAAACTCTCACATGTCCCTTCTCCCATAGAATCATGTATAGGCTTATTTGTAGGCACTAAGCAACAACCAAGTACAAATCATTTTGGACACACTCTCTCACTCTTTCTTTTCTTTTCTTTTCAATTTTTGTCAGACATTCTTTCTATCAACTTTGTATCATATCAATATCTAACTCTAAAAATAAAATAAAAAAATAAAATAAAATATATAACTTAGGTTAACTTTATGTTAGGTCACTTTCCAAAATTCTATTTTTGATATTTATTTTTTAAAACCAATTGCTAGATTAGATCTACTTTCTATGAAAGTCATGCATACCAAAAATCAAGTTAATTCGAAACTAAGAATTATTTCATTCAGAAATGTCCAAAATGAGCAATTGTCATTAATTAAAAATTATAATTTTTGGATCAAATAGCAATCAATTTCAGATCAACTTGATTTTTGGTATGCATTACACACAAACATGATAAGGTTATTTAATCCAACTGTTGGTTTCGTAAAATATGAATCATATGTATAATTTTAGAGGGTGACCTAACGCAAAGTTAGGTTAGGTTAATCTCATAAAAAATGGACTATATATATATATAAGACTCTATATATATATATATATATCCTAACTCTCTCTCACTCTTTCTTTTCTTTTTTTCTTTTTGTTTACATTCTTTCTATAAACTTTGTATCCTATCAATATTTAGGATATGTGCTACAATTTTTCATTTAAGAGTGATGTCATTTCATAGGATAAGTTATTCAAATTTTCTCAAATTGTTCAAATTTTTTTATTCAAATCCTACTGCCTAAATAACATGGCAATTGGACTAACAGATCAAAAATGTTATTAAAATTAATTATTCACGATGGGTTAATATAACAGTTACCATGTCATTTGGGCAAGATAGGTGTGTGTGCAAAATTTTTTATTATTAATGGCAACCACTATATCATTTGAGCAATATATCATTTTCCTTCTTTTAGATAACAAGGTTGAATTTCAAATCTTCTCTGTATAAGGAGTACATGAGTCATCATCATAGCTAGTGCTCATACTATTATAAAAAAAAAAAAAAAATTTTAAAAAAAAAGGTGAAGAAAACTCCCTGAGAACAAACACCAATTTCCTTTAAAAGTATATTAAACAAAGGGCCAGGCTATTGCCACCACATAAAATACTTTAAGCCCCCATTTAATTTACATTTTTAAGGTTTTATAAAAAAAAAAAAAAAAATTTATGAAAACTAATCACATAATCTATTAGAAAACATCATTGCAGACAACTTTGTAGAAGATGGTTTTTCCAAAATTTGTCATTTAAGTAGACTTTTTGGCCATTTTTCATGGAAAATGAAATAGAGATTGTAAATGACCAAAACGTCTGCTTAAATGATAGAATTGGAAAAAATTTATTCTACAAAATTGTTCAAAATGATGTTTTCTAGTAAACAATGCTATTAGTTTTTTTAAAAATCTTTTATATTTTTCATAAAACATCAAAAAGTGTAAACTAATGGAGAGCTTTAAGTACTTTATGTGGTAGCAATAGCTTCACTCTTAAACAAAATACTCATAGCTAGAATTAGGTCATGTAACCCCACTTCATAATTTTCGTTTTAAAGTGGGATTAGTGCAAGTGTGGATGAAATTTATTTCATACTTTAAGGAGAAAATTTACAATACTTTTGACATTTCAAGTAAAAATCATCTCGAGACCGACGTCGAGCCTTCTTAGATTTGTCAAGCGCATGCATATATCATGATTAAATTGACGAAGATAAATATTCAAAAAAAAGTGAGGGCTCGAGAATTGGTATAAGAAAGTGAGAACTCGTGAATTAGTCCATGGTACCTCTTTTCTTTCTTTCTTTCTTTTTCCTTTTCTCTCTCTCTCTCTCTCTCTCTTGAAATTTCATGGAGACTTTCTTTCTCTAGCTTATGCCCCCGCCCCCCCCCCCCCCCCACCAAAATATCCCAACTATTATCTCCAATTATAACTTTTATTTTTTAAAAAAAAGGGCCATAAAACATAAATGGTAGAATGCAAAAAACCCCATTTTGTTGTTACCCATTTTGCAGGATATCCCCTCTAAAAAAAACCCAACAAAAAACCCTCCATATTGTGTAGGGTTGAAAAATACCCCCTTCCATCCACATTCCATCAGTTAATTTAATAACAAAAGAATATGTGAGTTGCACTTGATGAGGTTAAAACACTTTTATGTCTATAATGCCCTTTAACACACTAAAAAGACTATAATACGCTGACCCACCACAATGAAAAGACCCTTCTTAAATGTTAATTCAAGGGTAAAAGGAACATTTCATATATATTTTTAAAAAGTCCGTTTAAAATTTTCAAAAATTAATATTTTAATATTTTTCCGTACAAGGATATAATGGTCATTTAATTAATATCGCGGTTAACGGTATACCCCTAGCATAATATGAGAGGTTTTTTGTTAGGTTTTTTTTAGAAGGGTATCTTGCAAAATAGGTAATAATAAAGGGGTTTTTTCGCATTTTATCCAAACATAAAAGTTTAAAAAAAAAAAAAAAAAAAAAAAAAAAAAAACACCAAATCCCGAAAGAGAAGGATGCATGAGAAGGACATGCCGTAATTCATTCCTTTGTGCACAGTCAACCTTTTGCCACCGCACACTATTTTACGTATTCTTTTAAGCTCGAGGACCATGTGTCCCATATCCCCTTTTTCTTCTGTTTCCAATTCCCCCATGGCAAACGCCGAATTAATGTCTCTCTCTCTCTCACTCTACACACACACATACGTATATATTATTCTCTGAGGTCAACTCTATGACCGAACACTCTCGATCACCTAGCCTTATACCTCTATATATACTCTATAAAACCAACCGGCCCTTTTACCTCTAAAAGCATTATCTTCCTCAACCAACCATGTTGCTCTCTCTTTTCCTACTTCTTGCTCTAGGGTTTCTACTCTTTTCTTTCCTCTCCTCCAGCTTCACTCACATATTTCATTTTTACCATGGTTTTACTAAACTATCCTCCAGGACTTACACCCCTCCATCGTTCCCATTCATCGGCTGTCTTCCCTCCTTCTACAAAAACCGCCGCCGTCTCTTGGCCTGGTACACTGACCTCTTGTCCCTGTCGCCGACTCAGACCATCGCCGTGAAGCGTTTCGGCGCACGGCGCACCATTGTCACCGCGAATCCCGAAAACGTCGAGTACATGCTCAAGATCAACTTCAACAACTTCCCAAAAGGGAAACCCTTCACCGAAATCCTTGGAAATCTTCTCGGTTGCGGCATATTCAACGTCGACGGAGAATTGTGGAGTACTCAACGCAAACTAGCTAGCCATGAGTTCAGCACAAGGTCTTTGAGAGAGTTTGTGGTGAAAACCCTCGAAGAAGAGGTCGAAAACCGGTTAGTCCCGTTGCTCGAATCGGCAGCAGAGAGTAAGACTGACGTGGATTTGCAAGAAGTTTTAAAAAGGTTTGCGTTTGATACAATTTGCAAGGTATCATTAGGCACCGACCCGTGTTGTTTGGACCTTTCACGTCCACCGCCGCCGCTAGTGAGAGCTTTTGACGCTGCGTCGGAGATAAGCGCCATGCGTGGAATGGCGCCAGTGTACGCAGTGTGGAAGATTAAACGGGCTTTGAATATCGGGTCAGAAAGGAAATTGAAGGCAGCTGTCGATCTCGTTCACGGCTCCGTCAGAGAGATAATTCAAAACAAGAAGAAGAAACTCGATCAAGATGACGACAAGAGCAGTACTTCTACTGATATTGATCTCTTGTCGAGGTTGTTGGCGGCGGGGCACGACGAGGAGGTGATAAGAGATATGGTGATAAGCTTTATAATAGCGGGAAGGGACACCACGTCGGCGGCGATGACGTGGCTCTTTTGGTTGCTATCCATGCATCCTCATGCAGAGAAAGATATTATTGACGAAGTAATATCACTCAACAATGGTGAAACACCATTGGATTTTGAAGCCTTGAAGGAGATGAATTTTCTGAAGGCATGCTTATGCGAGTCGATGCGGCTGTACCCGCCGGTCCCATGGGACTCGAAACACGCCGTCGTCGACGACATGTTGCCGGACGGAACTCCGGTTATGAAGGGGGATAGGGTGACGTATTTTCCTTATGGGATGGGGAGGATGGAAAAGTTGTGGGGGAAAGACCGGTTCGAGTTTAGACCGGACCGGTGGTTTGAAGAACCGGGAAAGGAAGGAGGAGGAGGGGTGTTGAAAATGGTTAGTCCGTTTAAGTTTCCTGTGTTTCAGGCCGGTCCAAGAGTGTGTCTTGGGAAGGAGATGGCTTTTATACAGATGAAGTATGTGGTGGCTTCAATATTGAGGCGGTTTGAAATCAGACCGGTTCGATCGGAAGAACCTATTTTTGTTCCACTCTTGACGGCTCACATGGCTGGTGGGTTCAGAGTCATGGTTCGGAAAAGGAGTGGAGATAGTAGTAGTTAAGGGCTGCGCTTTGTAAAGTTTTTGCTATACGCACTTAGAAGGGGGGAGAGGATTCAATGCTGAGTTGATAAAACTCAGTACGGTGCCAAGGTGAAATGAGCTTTTGGATTAGATTTTGAACGGTTTGGATTTAAGGATCAAAAAATTGTTCACCTGAAGTCATTTTGGTCATTTTAGTAATAACTTTTGATCTTTAAATCTGAGCCGTTCAAAAGTTAATGCAAAAGTTCATTTCACCTCAACACCATGTTGAGTTTTGTTAACTCAGCACTGAATCCTCTCCCCTTAGAAGGAGCGTGAAACATGCGTTTTAATTTTTTATTAAATGGAATTATTTTTTTTCCTTTTTTGTAATTTTGTTAATCAAGAATTCTGCTTCGCACCATAGTCTATCATTATTTTAATGACTTGTTTGTTTGGACGGATTCAGATGAATCGAAATAGAATGGAATAAAATGAGCTTTTAATGACAAGCACCATCGAAATCTTAGTGCTATTAAAATCTCTTTTTATTCTATTCCAAATCCTTGCAGAAGGGAAAACCTTATGTTTGAGCTTAGCAAGGTGTGCAAACTTGGTGCCTCGATGATTATGATTGAGGGTGATGCTTCTGTGGTGTTATACCCATTTCTAGATAGGAGCCTTTTTCCTCATTGGGCTTTACACTTTGTGTTTTGTGACATCAATGCTATGCTTGATGTTACTCTCATGTGGGTTGGTCATAGGGCCCTAGGCTAGGCTAACAAAGCAAGTCTATTCTCTTACTCAGTAGGCTTCTTTTTGTAAACGTTTTGGTTCTATCCCAATCATCCTCGCTTCTAGAGGTTATTCTTTTCGTGGATAAGGTTGAAGAGGATAAAAATAAATGCACTTTCCTTTCTTGATTTTCATTAATGAATTGTTTATTTTAACCTAAAAAAACAAAAACTCTCAATTCCGACCAAACAAGCATACCCTTAAAATGTGTGTGTCCAGTGAGAGATGCCCTACTTTCTTTTTGACCAAACAAAAAACATTTTTTTTTTTCTTTTTGGGTGTGTTTTCTCAAAGCACCCAAGGTTAAGTCCCCAAACTATTCCTTCTTTCAATTTGGTGATCCTTACAAGAAGGGAGATATCACCACAGCAATAAGATTGGTAGTATTAATGAAAGGATATGAAATCTTGGGATATTTTTCCTTTAAAAGGAAAAGATATTTTTATAACTTAATTGTCATTCAATTTCAAAATCAATATATGGGAGTCGGGGAACGAAAGGAGAAGAATGAGGAGGAATTTAATTTACCAAATCTTGACCCATATATGGCTTGGGATATCCTTATGATTTTCCAAATCACTAACTCCTATATTCATGACGGAAATTTGCTAGACAATCGCAATTCTTGCTCATCTATCATTGTACGTGCGTGATCAATAATAATAGCCGTTAGAAGGGCATAAATTAGCTTTAATTTATTTTGCTAACTACCTAGCTAGACACCAAATCCTTGGTGAAGATTTCATTTTGCTTTTAGCCCAATTAATCTCACTTTTGCAATCCCCTACTACATGGTGGCAATGATTTATATAAGGAAAATGTTATGGATCTTTGAATTTTTTTCAGCCAAAATAATTCAATTTTTTGCCATTCTGATAGTAGGGCCTCCCTTAATTGTTATTATAGGAGTACATGTTTAGAATCTTTGTGATAATGAGTATAACATGTATCAAATCATTAATAAAATCTATTTTGACTATTTCATTGCTAGCTAGTACCTTCATAATATATTTTAATATTGCCTAGGATTTGGTTCGTACTTGATATAATTGCTTTGGAATTTTTTCTTTTTTTTTTAAAGGAGTTCTTTAGGGGTACTAGGCAAGAATTGCATATATACATATTAATGGGTCATTAAAATGAAAACAAGTGCTCCTATGAAAATTTGAACCCAAATGTGGGGTACGATCACCCGTTGACCCATATGACATCTTGGTTAGAATTTGATTATTTTTCCTAAGTTTTCTTGGTAATCAAGATGAGTGTATTCCAAATCCTAGAAGTGGAAAGAAAACCTTTACACGACAATTCGGATATGGGATATGGAAACACATGTCCATTAAAAATAAATGGGTTAGGTTACTCATTTGCAGCTTTATTTGGTACCGTATGAGCATCTTATGTACTACACTTTGCGTGGTGGTTTTGCCTCTTTGATTAGGTAAATGATTGGATAATCAGACTTCAATTTAATTTTACAAACTACGTTATTTAGACGTGGAGTCCTAGCTCATTTGAAAGAGAGATGGATGTAAATTTAGGTAGCAGCATTTTTCTATTGGGGGTACCTAATGCAATCTTGGATCGCAATGGACCCTATCTAGTGGCAGGAACAAGCAAACATGTGCGGAAAAATTAGTTGGCAAATTAGGCCAATAAAAACATGGGAAACTAATATGTGCCGAACAAATTTATGGGATGCCTAAGTAGAGGCTTTGTACGGTTACTCAATTAGGAAAGACAGATACCCTATTATGAGCAAGCAAAGGACTAGAAGCCCACATTCCCATAAGGGGTCTCTACAGGACCATCTATTGTTGCTAGAGGCCCACATACCCAATTATTACCTCATGTCCAAGTAGCAGGGCATGTGCTTCTGTGACATGTTATGTTTTCATTATTTGGGAGGAAGTATGGAACATGGGAAGAAACTACAAAACAAAACAAGAAAGGCAACACACACACACGCACAAAAATAATAATAACAATAAATGGAGGGGGGCATGGGACAATAGAGGATAGAGGTAGCTGTTTTAGTGTTTTATATCCATTCCCAGGGCCCTGGAACTTCAATCCACTGGGCCCAACTGAATCACTGGAGAATAAAACCAACGACAGCTGAAAATATGGAAAGTAATATTGTAGACTTGTACTAAAATCCTCCTCCGGCCTCCTCCTCCTCCTCCTCCTTCCTCCATAGGATGGGGGTGGGGTTTGGCAGAGCATGGCGCCTCTTAAAGCATGGGACTCTATCAGGGGTGCATCTTAGGCAGGTTGGGAGGTTAATTCAACCACAACCCAAGAGATAGAACCTTGAACCCAAACTAAATTTGAGTAAAAAGTTAGGCATTTTAGCATTTTCCTTTTTGAGCTGCAAGATCTCATATCATTAAAAACCCTATAATTCATACATCATCATCAACACAATTTGATGCCAAAAAAAAATAGTATCACAAAATGCCATTTAACTAAATCTGAAGTCAAAACCATTAGCTTTATCAACTTGTGTTGACAGAATATGCCTCCCACCAATCTACACACAGAATGTTGGAAGTTCATGGCATTCTGACATTAAAGTATCACTAATTTGACGCCTAGAGGTAGTTTTGTTCCCAACCGCATGGCACACTCTCTAGCTAATCGCCTCTTCTCCTCTTCCAAGCACACAAGTGGGTTTCCCTCCAGTCGACAGCAAGGATTAATAATCATCTTTTCGAGTGACAGAGCATTCTCAATCAAGTACATGGCAACCTCAATATCAGATGTACCCCCAGCAAACCCAACTAATTTCACCACCTTGAGGCATAAATGAGGACATCTTTCAATGGCCTTAGGTAGCTTTCTTTGTATCGAGGAATCTATTGAGTACATCTGCCACAAGGAAAACAGTAGACATGTCATGTGTGTGAATGCAGGGGTAAAAGAAGATCAAGAACATAAACCTTGTACACAAACAAAGAGCACAAAGCTATCAAATCAAATTTAGAAGATAATACAAAAATTGAATTACTGCAAGTAATGGGGGCATTCATATGTCCATGAAAAAGAGTAAACCAATCGAGTATGTTTTTGCATATAGGGCTTTAAAATGTCTAGTTGCAGATTTTTACTTCTACTTATCAGAATGATTATGGTCATGTACTAAAATGTTTTGGAACCAACTATGTGTTCATCTGTGCTCAATTCCAGGGCGTTCAAGCACCCTCTGGTCTCTGAAAAATTGCCCTAGAACAAGCAATCAACTAGTTCAATCGTTGATGTGATCATCAACACCACCAAAGCAGTCCGAAATTAAATTCAGCTCCCATTGTGAAATTTAACCCACAAATAGCTTTAGACAAAAAAGATTAACTTTATTGGAAGAGTAAGAAAACTGTGCTTCAAGTCAACATTAATTTCATACAGCATTTTCAAACACGATTAAATTTATAGTTTCTTCACCATTTCTACTTGCATTCCAAGTCTTGCACCTGTATTGCTTGATGCTTATACAAATATATAACGGACATTGCAATATCTACAATGATAAGATAGGAGAGCAATATCACAAGAGCTGATTTGGTTGCTTGCATAGTGTGTCAAGACTCAAGTGGAACTCTCCAATCAACAGCTCTTAAGGATGGAGAAAGCAACAAAAACAGCTTTGGCAACAGCCCTTCCAATAACATAAATATAAAAAGTAGCTGTGATGGGATATTAAACTGCTTCCCACAAATACACAACTAATTTATCCTCAAATATGAACTTACTTTCAAATTTGAAATTTCATTAATCCATGCTAATGTAATTAAGATATGCTAATGTAATTAAGATATGAACTTACTTTCAAATTTAATATTGTGCATACACATGAAATAACTCTATGTTCAAAATAGCCTACTATTCAATTGATTTACAGTTGATATAGAACCTGGAAAGCTGCTTCCAAAACATGCCAATCAAAATCTGCAAACATGTGATACAAAGATCCCATAACCCATTGAGCATTATGCAGCAAAGACCATGACAAATATACGTTTTTCAATCAAACCAAAACAATCGTAATAGCAATATATACAATATATCATGAAATAACTTTTATTCTATTGATAACCAAGCAATTACATGATAAATTGCATGGTTAATCACTTTTGAATGAATAAGAGGAAGAGAGTGAGCTCTATGCAATATTACACAATCTAAGTGAAATCTGCACTACTTATATAAACATTAAATCCTACAGTTCTCAAATGATAAGCAGTAAAGTAAGAAAATTCACCTTCAGTGTCAAACTATACAAAAGAGGACATGCCTCTATCAAGGACATGCAAGGAAGAAAGCTTTTGCCGTAGTGTGAAAAGACTTCCAATTCCAAATGCTTGAGATTGCTTAATGGAGGAAAGTTTCTGGGGAACCTCAGAAAGGGCTGAACAATCCAAAGCAAGAGTAAAGACAACAGACAACCCATATCAATAAATTTATATCTTAATTTAAAAAAACGAACACACGAAGTGGTTTACATACTAACCTCAACACCTAGGTGCAATATTAGTGTCTTTAGCTGAGAAAAATAGCCTGAGAGCTCATCAAATTCATGAATTATAAAATCACAATATTTCCCACCCCACGAAACCTCCACAAGACGAGGAATGTCCTTAAAAGACACACTTATCTTTTTTCCAGAGTATGTAAACGACACTAAATGCATTGCAGAAATCTCAATAGTTTTCATATGAGAGCAGTTGGATATCTTTAAGTACTTCAACTTGAGTGATGAACCAACAACCTTTAAATTTCCTAGATCATCGGAACCTACAATACATAGCTGTTCAAGAAATGGACAGTTAGACAAAAGGTAGTCGAAAAATTCTTCCAATACTCTTATAAATTTCAAATGGATGGCTGTTAAAAATTTGAAGCTGCCAAAACCAAGAGACCGCAAGCAACAAACTTGGCACCCTTTCTCTGGAAAAAACTCCAACTCAAGCTTTCGGACCCTCTTTTCTATTGCAAACTTGATCCAACTAGTATCACATCCGTAAGCTGAATCAAAACGAAATTTGAACTCCTCTATCCATGGAGCCTGGTGTGATTTCAAGGCTTGATTCACCCAATTCGCATCCTTACGACCTTTAACTTTGCGTAATTTGGTCCGGGATACTGATAATTTCTTTGAAGCTTCAATGTTCAAACTGGTAATAAATGGCCACAGATTCTCCCATCTATGAGAAAGGACACTTGTTCTCGCCGCTTCTTTAATTGTCAACCGAGAGAGAATGAGAACAAGAACTTCATCAGGGAATTGACTTATCCAATCCTCCGAACAATTGCGTCCATTATTACACTAATCATTCCAAATAAAGATGATTATTTAGAAAACCAAAAAAAAAAAAAAAAAAAACGCCACTAAATTTATTCAACTTCAATATACTTCACTCCTACAATAGCCAAAGGAGCTTTACATTCTAAGAAGCACGGAATCATGCATCCGACATGATGACGACATGATATGGACCCACCAACATAATATCTCAAAAATATAAGATATGACACGGCGGAGATATGACATCACTCATATACATCATTCAAAATGCATCACTTTATATCGTTTTTCAAAAATCTTAGTTGAGGTTTTTTTTCTTCTTTTTTCTAGGAAAAATCTTAATTGAATTGTTCATGGAGAGAATAGGACAAATTAATAATAATATAAATTTAATAAATTAAATGAAGAAAGAGGAATGTCTATTGTGTCTTACTTCCAAAGAAGTGTCCGTGCTTCTTAAGTCATATTTTATTAACAAATGAAAAAGAAATAAAATAAAGTAAGTAAAAGAAGCTTCTTTCACCTCGTGTAGTGCAAATTTAGTCGCCGGCTGCATCATTTTCTCCATTTAAATTCATATTACAGGTGTGTTCTCTCACCTACTCACGAAAATAAAAAATAAAAAATAAATTGAAAGTAACAAGCTGCACAAATAGGAAAACCAGAGGAATCACGCGTTAGCTCAGAGAGTGGCAAATTTATGGCCTTAAAAAAAAAAAAAAAAAAAAAAAAAAGAAGCCCTAATACTGTACAGCGATTCAAAGACATGGACTAGCTTATATATATATATATATACACATACATACTTATGAATATATACTTACATTTATATATGTGTTTGTATAGAAGAAGTAGCAGCCAAGAGAACAGGGCACCTTCTCTTCTATTTGCTTCTCTTGTACCCAATGGAGAAGTGGAACATACAATTCAACATGGGTTGTTTTTCATGGAGGAGCAGCGCCGCAGCCGGCAGCGGGATTCAAAAAGGAGAACTGCTTACAATTACGCTCATTAGTGGGCTCGTGGAAAGGGCATGGATAGGCCCAGTGTATGTAATCCACCTTCCCTTCTTCTTTTTTTTTTCATTTTTTTTTTTTTTTTTTGCCCTTTTCTTGTCACTCTTTAGTGAGTCTTTCCCTCTTAGTTTCTTATTATTTGTACATCTCATCTATTCTTTGGAAGAGTGAATAAAGTCATTTGTAAACGACTCGCGAGCAAGTTCGAGATTTATTTAAACGAGTTAAGCTCAAACAAATCAAAACTCAGTTTAGAACTCGAATAACATATACCTCCCTCCCATACATCTTATGGAATCCAAATATCTCATTCATTGAAACATCAATTGATGATTGGCCAACAAACTCATATTGTCTCCATAAGTGGTGCTGTAATTTGAAGCATTCTATGGGTGGCATAGCTACTAACCTCCTATCAATCTAATATTTGGTGATTATGATGGATAGGTATAAAAAAAAAATATCCAAAGGTAGGCTTAACAATATATGAGTAATACAAAAAGTTATCGAATAGTGTAAGAATACAAAAATTTTAAACTAGATAGAAATTGATCATCCTTCGTACAAGTATGGGCTGGGATCAATGAAAACAAGTTTTAAAAGAATTTTTGAATTACTTCACCTAGGACTTACGTTTTACAAAAACCACCGTTGGATTAAATGGTTTTCACATGTAAGTCATGCATGTCAAAAATCAAATTGATCTGGGATTAAGAATCACTTCATCCATACATAAGATATATTTTTATTAATTAAAAGTTTACATTTTTTGAATCAAGAGGCAACAAATCTCAAATTAATTTGACTTTTGTCTAATTTAGCTTAGATAAAAAGAAAATTTAATGGTGGGTTTCACAAAATACTAGTCGTAGATAAGAGTAACTAAAAACTATATCAAAACTTGTGTCCACAGATTTTACCCCGTATATATGCGTGTGTAAGAGAGAGGAATTTTGAATGGAATTTGAACAGAATTTTAGTGTGAATGATATTGGTGGCGTTTGGATTCAAGTAATTAACAAATGTCTATTGATGGTAGTGGCGAAAGCTATTGACGGTAGGGGCGAATGCTTTCGATCGTGTTTGTGAAACTGGATTGTGAATTCTTTTATAATTCATCATTCGACAGTCCAAGTTTATTATTCCTTTTGGACAAACGTGCTCCCACCAAGGTTTAAGCTGCATTGTCCAACAGCAAGCCCATGTATCTGATAGCAAAGAGAAGCGAGAATCCGCACTTAGGACCTCAGATTTCTAAACCATGGTGGCGTAGTCCTTTGCCATCATGCCACAGGTTGTCCAGATATACAATTCACCAATGTAAAATTTATCAAATGACAAGGGACTTTGAAACCGATTTTGTTGCCTGGATGATAAACATGATTGCATTACTGTTGACTCAAAACCTAAATCAATAAAATAGAAAATGCACATTTGTCACTCTACTTCATATAGCTAAATTTATCATAAATACACCAACCTAAAATTAGAGGGAAGAAAAAAAATAAAAAAAGAAGGCCCTCTAGTATCTGCTTCTCCAATGTCATTAAAAGTCCGCAATTCATCGATCTTTCACTCTTCAACTGTCTGTATTGGGGATCAACTGCCGCACCAAAAAAACAGAAAATAAATATCATACTCAAAACCTTAACATGAACATGTGGTATTTTATGGTAAACACACTTTCCTCCAAATAGCAGTGGATTTTACACCAAACTAAAAAATATCATTTGATTGAGAGACCTGTGAATTTGATTAGATTGAATAGCACCATTTCAGGACAAGATGAAAGATTAAGTAATATGGTTTTGGGTTAACAGAATACCAATGACAAATATAGTGAGGAGTAATTGGTGCAGAGTGTGCACTAGTGGTATTGCGATGGCAAGCGGAAGACCAAAACAGAATGGGTTGGGGAAGAAACACTAAAAACAGAACAGGTTGAGTTAGTGAAGGAAGACAATGTAGCTAACAAAAAAAATGGCCTTAGAGCTGAATGCCAAAGCAATACTTGTATGACCATTTCAAATAGGTGGGAAAAAGCTTTGTTGCATTAAGTTGCATGAATAAATATTTATTTCCCTTAAATACAAAGTTAAGCATATAAGAACACAAAATTAGTTTTGATTTTGTTCTTTTGTTCTTGGGTGGTTTTTTTTTTTTCCTTTTTTTGGGCTGGATGGCTCTGTAATATCTTCAATAATGGGGAAAATAAAGAAAAAAAAAATCAGCTTGACAGATCCCTCAGGATTATAATATAAAAGAACAAAATAAAAGGGCATATGGATCCAATGTGTTTCAACGTTCTTGAAATGATTTAATCTACACCTTTATGCACCACCACCCCCACTTCCACCATCACCACCACCTCCTCCTCGTCGACCACCGTCACCTACCCATTATTTATCTATAATCTACACCAAAACCTCCAAACTCTAAGTAATAAGAAGAAAATAAATAAAGATAACAAACAAAGTCATTTCTCATGAATCATAATCAACCCATCATGAACCCCACATGTTCGCAAAACAGTTATACTTCCACTGAGCATATATTCATTATCCTGAGTTTAAGTATCCAATATTCTTATACTCAGACAACACAAAGCCAAACTATCCCAATGCAGGATATCATACCAACAAGATCTGAAGATAAAACAAAAACATACCAGCCCATTAGCAATTCAAGAAAGACCTCTTCACGTGCTTCCAGGAGCATCACTTCCAGCAGCAGACTTGCGGTTCAGGTATCGAATAACAGCATCTTCAACCCTAAAAAGTTCACACAAATTTTTTTTTTAAAAGACCATCATAAAATGCTTTTCAGGATAAATTTATAATAAATTCTATTTTCTATGGACATACATTGACCAAATAGAATCCTCAAAGTCAAGGTCCAAGCCATAACTACAACATTAAGGTCCATATCTAACATTCTAACCATAACTTCTTCATGGCAAAGGCAGTAATAAAGAGAATTTAATTTGCCTTTTGTGTTCGGAAACAAACAATAAAAAATAGTCACTAGGTAATAAAGTTTAGAGAAAGTATAAACAAACAAGACCACCACAGGAAAAATCAAGGGGTGCCATATTTCAAACGTTCGAATTGTAAAGTACTGATTCCTGTGGAGTGGGATTAGGAAGGAGTTGGCTTCTCCCCAGTAGAGCTGTATTCACTGTGTTAAAATATCAACTAATATATTTCCATATCAGCATCAACCAAGGATTGAAACTCATCATTTGATAGGTTCCATACTTCCATCTGTTGATAACTATGCAATCATTAATTTAGCCATTAACTTTCAATCAAAATATTTTAAAGATATGCAACTTGAATCTCAAAAACCCATCTAGTCAAGATGACTTTCTCCAGAACTCAACTATGGAATTAAACCCATGAGATAGTGGATTTCAATCCTTATTTTATGCTGAATGGGAGAAATACTATTGGTCACTGGACTACGCTACTCAGTGGTTAATTTGCAAGGAACAAAACTCAATAACAAATGAGCAGGGATCACATCACCCAAGAGGGGAGCTTAGTAGTCCACCTATGGAATCTTTTTTTTTTATCAAGTAATGTATGTATTGAGATAAAAAGAAGAGGCCAAATCCCTCGTACATGAGACATATACAAAAGAAAAAAACCACCAACACTCACTATACAAAAAGAGCCACAAGAAAGGAGACACCCCCAAACACCTATGGAATCTGATCAGACTACTGGGTACAGTGCCTGTATTGGTGAGAGATGCAGCTACCTCTCTCACAGGCCAACAAATTCATTAAATCATTTTTCATGATATCTTCATATTAAACAAGCTCAAAAACACACGAGTGATGAGAGTAAATAAAACCAATAGAAGAGGAGAGTACCATGGTTGATTATAGAAGTCCGAACGACGCTCTTTTTCCACATTACGACTAGCATCTCCCGCCACAAGCTTTAGATCCTTGCTTTGAGAAGCGATCAAAGAATTAATAAACTCTGCTGGAGACTGACTAAACCCAAGAAAGAAAGCCCGCCTCCGACGATGTTCATGGATCTTCTTAATAGCAGAACAAATTGCTTCATCACAAGCATCAATCTCTCTGTGTCTCTCTGTGTTCGACAAGAAAGCAGACATCTCCTTCTCTAAAGGAAAAGGAACATCAACAAGTACATCATAACAAGTATTTCCAGCAGGACTATTCCCTGAAAGCTTGACCTTATGCTCCAAATGTATAGGCTGTGGAGGAGATAAATGCTGAGATATCTTCTGTGAAACCATGGCAAATTTCATCTTCTCTTCCCCAAATACTTTCCTAAGAGGCGGATCACACACAAAGAACGAAGGTTCATCTGGAATTTGTAACTTCCTAACCTTCACATAGTGCCAAATTGCAGCTATAATTCTTGGACGGGTATCTACCTCAATTCCAAGAACCTCCATCAGAGCCGGAGAAAGTTTAAATTTCTCAGGCACGTAGTTCATTTCCAGTCTTATTCTCGCAGTGAATTCCTTGTCCCCTTTTCTTTTAACCTCAAAGCCCTCATGAAGCGCAGGCGATCGTGCATTCTCCCATAAAATTACATGGTTATCTGGATAGAGGCTCTGGTCCAAGTAAATGGTAATTTTCTTGAAGAACGACGAGAATTTTGGTAATGAAAGGGTCGGTCTTTGGCTCATTCCAGCCGCGACTGGATCAACCCCATCTTCCAAAATCCTCCCAATTATCTTCAGTGTCCAAGAAGGGGGCTCTGCATTCTTCTTACCAAAAGTATTGAAAACATATATTCGAAGCGTTTTCTGAACACGGGGCGGGCTTTTCAGCGATTCCTGTATGTCAAACTTCTTCCTCGAAAGAGCAGCATCCACCCGCGATTCGAATTCAAGCAGCTGCGTGTAAAGAGCGGATTCGGGCAAAAGCGCAGCCACTTTATCAGGTATTTGCTTCTCGGGAAGCTTTCTCTTCTTCCTACGAGCCGCAGGGGTTAACTCCATAGTCTTAAATGGCGAAGCCATATTACTGGTATTGGAAGAAGAACCAGGAGGGCGAGAAGGCGGTTTCTGATTCGCCCGCTTCGCACTCGCCGTTCCAGGTGTCGAAATAGAAGGTGAAGACACGCCAACAGGAGCACCACCGGGGCCACCGGTGCCACCGGTGCTGGGGTTATGCAACTGGGCAAGGGATTGAGCTTGAACTTGAGCATGTAACTGAGCTTGGAATTGGGCATGCGCCGCTTGAGCTTGCGCTTGCATATGAGCTTGGGCATACTGTGCTTGAGCTAGCGCGTGCGCTTGTGGCTCGGACAACTGAAAGTGACCCGGAAACTGAGACCCACCATGTGTTTGATTTTGTGACTGAGAGAGAAGATGGGGAGGTTGGTGGTTTATGGGCAAGGATTGGGGTAGTGGGCCAGAATTACCAAATGGGGCTGGTGCTGCCCCAACGTTCTTTGTTGGGTTATTGTTGTTCGCTGCCATCGCTACGCACAGAAAGAAAAACCCTAACTTGAACTGAGCAATACCAATGTCGAGCCTAGGATACCCATATATAAGCTTTATTCTACCAAAACCTTTGTCTTCTGCAAAACCCTAATTTCGAATCACAAGCTGAGGGGGGAGAAAACACCTTGAGCGTTTGCAAGTGGAAAGTAATGTTGAAAGCATATCTAATAATGGAAATTAACAGAGGGAGAAGATAAATACTCTTACGGAGTCTGTGAGAGTTCAGATTTATTTGCTTTTGCTTTTCTCCTGTTTGAGATCTGCCATGGAACCAGCTGAGTCTCTCTCCGTGCCTATGGTTTCTTCTGGCCTTGAAATGACGATATTGCCTACGAGAGATTTTCCCCGTAGGAAGCCTTCGCAGTTTCAAGCGTGGATGGGCCACGGTTCCAAAAGTAGTGGGTGGTGAATGTTTGGGCCTGGTTTCTCCCTTGGCTCCAGACTCCTGCTAACTTGATTTGAGCATTTATTTTTGTAGCTAGCAAGGAATTCGGCATTATCAAAAGAGGAAAAAAAACAAAAAAAATAGTCAGACTTTTTCTTTGATTAATTTTTCAAAAACGAGTTAGGTTATTGTCTAACAAAAAGTGAGAAGTCAAACCTAGATTTTTCACTTTTTAAGACATAAGTCTTAAAACTACTGATCCATTCCATGATATTAATAATCTTGAGCAATGCAATGATATCTAAATTGAGTTGAACTAGCATGATGGTTAAACCTTGGTTCATTGAGGTTAGCAAAATTCAAATTTGTTCATGAGTCCAACCAAGTTACTGATAAACTAAGCTGAGCCAACATTTGAAATCCCATAATCTCGAATCTTGATACCTTTTAAGTGCAAATTGGATTACATCATATGCACTCTCAAAGTTCACTTGAATCATGATACCTTAAACTTCTATTCCTTTTTAGAAAATGTCTTTCGCCATGATGTAAGCTTGAATTCTTCAATAATAACTCGAGCTGTAAGACGAATCAAGTTATTCAATTTTGGTTCGAAATCAACTCAATACAATGCTCGTTCAAGTTCTCTCATAGGATAAACGAGTCAAGCTCAAAACTTCATTATTTAATTCGTTAATTTATTCATCCAAACTTCAGTAGGATTCAATATGTTCATTAATATTTCAAATAACCAAACTACTCAAGATTAGTTTGAATAAAAGGTTCGTTCAAGTTTTCTTGTAAACTAAACTAGTTAAGTAATCTTACTTTTAAACTTGTTAACTGAATGAGTCAAGTTTGAGTGTTATACTACTCGATTCTAATCAATTTGTTTAAAACCCAAGTACCTTAAATTACCAACTAGCTGAAGCTAAACAAGGCCCACTATTTACCAAAAGTAGTAGAGTAGGTTTTTTTCTCCTTCTTCTTGTTATTATTTTTTTTTTGTTCTGGGGTTATCAAGACCAAATAGTAGGTTGGGCCATTGAAAGGCCCAGTCCAAACTTTAACAAGTAAACCCTAGCTTCCATTCTCTCTTATATTCCGAAACCCTAGCCTCATTTTTACTTGGTCGGGAAAGAGAAACTCGGCAGCAGCAGCCATGGTTTGTCGATCTGTTCATCGATAATATATATATATATATATCTATATATATATATATATACACGTATTCCCTTTGATGCATCGATTATTGATTTTTCTATTCTCTCTCATGAGATCTGTTGTCTGAATCATGTAGGTGAAGTATTCGAGGGAACCCGATAACCCCACCAAGTGTAAGTATCTTCCTCACCTATAATTTCATGGGATTTTGTTAAATGTTTCGTTTGGTTGCCGAGAAAATGAAGGAAAAGGAAAGAAAAAAGAAATTTTGAATCCCAGATTTTTCAATTTTTTTAAGAGTAAACATGTTAGAAATATAAGATCCAAATTTTATCTTGTTTTCATTAGCTTTGTCAGCAACTGAACGGTGCAATAGGGTTTTTGCTATCTAGGCTTGGTATTCCTAAATTTTGTTTTTTGTCTCTACTTATGACTTTTTTTCAGCCTGCAAAGCCAGAGGCTCAGATCTCAGAGTTCATTTCAAGGTATGTTGATCTAGACTTGATGATTTTTTGAGTCAATTTTATGGGGTTTGTGACGTTTTTAGCACCCAATTGTATCATTTTATGTAGGAAATAATATGTGATTGTTTTTTCCATCGCATGACATTTGCAGTTTTTTCCCATACCCTCACATGCATTATATATTCAATGTCGATGACTTGGTTTGATGAGCTAACACCTGAGATGGAATTAATTGATTGTATGAATAAATTAGTTGACATGAGTCGTTTTAGTACCCTTTTTGGAAAAGGGGTTAAATTTATGAAGCTAAGTAACAGTCCTTCTTGTAAGCTCCAGAAGGCGCTTGCATTGTTATTGGATGAACCTCTGCAAGTCTTGTTAGTGACAGAAGGTTCAACACTTCCATTTTCCAATTTCATGTAATTTTCATATTAATACCCAGGATAGCCTCCTGTGGGCTTCCTAGTGGCTCTTATACTGCCTCTTTAAAAACTACCATCTGACTTATCATCTGATTGAAGTTGGGGGACATGTTTCTACACAAGCAAGAAAGAAAATATTAAGGAAACAAATGAGGAATTTAAAAGGGAAGAAAGGGAGTAATTTTGCTAAACTGTGACTGGTATAAGAGCTGGGTTGTGTTACATAGCCTCTGTTTCATTAATAATTGTAATCATTTCTGCCTTTTGTTACTCAAGACCTCATTTTGTTTCTTTATGCTTATAATTTGGAGACTTATTGAGTTCAGAATTTTCTGTGAATATTTTATTCTTTAAATATCAGACATTGTCATGGTTGAGCCAGTGGTGAGATGTAGAAGAATGGAAAATACTAATTATGCAAGAAATTATTCTGTTGTCTTTGCCTTAACATGAAAAGGAATTTTTATGGAAAATAATTTTCTTATTTCAAGTGCTTTGTGTCTTATCTGGGCTAGGCTTCAATGCCCTGCAGTTTGCCGGATATCAGTTTTTGTAGGATTAATAGATTGTTTTAGTTCCCTATTAGCTTTTTGCTTTTACTAATATCTAGTTAGAGTCCTGTTGTGTGCTTAAATCATCCTCTCATTTATTATTTTACTTTCTTATCTCAGAACACAAGGGAGACAGCCCACGCAATTCGGAAGTTGCCTTTGGTCAAGGCTAAAAGGTATTTGGAAGATGTGTTAGCCCACAAACAAGCTATTCCATTCCAACGCTTTTGTCGTGGAGTTGGGCGAACTGCTCAGGCAAAAAACCGCCATTCAAATGGACAAGGACGCTGGCCTGTTAAATCTGCAAAATTTATTCTGGATTTGCTTAAGAATGCTGAGAGTAATGCTGATGTATGTATTATTTTTAAATGGTTATTATTTTAAGCTTCATTTTTGTATACTAACCATGTCTTTGTGCTTGCCAACTTCTGTAGGTGAAAGGTTTGGATGTGGATTCACTTTTCATATCTCACATCCAGGTAAATCAAGCCCAGAAGCAAAGGCGTCGCACATACCGTGCTCATGGAAGAATCAACCGTAAGTGCTTTCTTACTGTTGTCGAGTCTCTATTTTAAGCGTGTGCTGTTGGTAATGATGTTTTATTTTCCTTGACAGCTTACATGTCATCTCCCTGCCATATTGAGTTGGTTTTGTCAGAAAAGGAAGAAGCTGTCAAGAAGGAGGTAATTTTATAAAATTTTGAAGTTAAAAATATTACTAGAAGTAAGGAAGCGCTTGATGAAGGAAATCGATGTGCTTTCTGTTTGTGTGACCAAAAACTCTCTTCACATGTTTTGTAGAACTTGCTAGTGTATCATTGTAATATTGTCTAATGTCTATATTCAAGCACGTGCATTGCATCTTTTGGCGTTAATGCTTCAACAATGCCTCTTATTAAATATGTGGGTTTTGCAGCCTGAAACTCAGTTGGCTCCTAGGAAACAAAAGAAGACTCAAGCCCTACGTAGTGGCGCTTCCTCCTAAATGACGGTGTAGTAGACTGTATTTCAGGAAGTTTCAAGTCTACATTTTTATCGTCCTCAGTTGCATGAGAACAATTTTGTTTTCTTTTTTGATGAAGTGCCCTATGAGACTTGCAGGTTGTTTTTTATGAGATACTTAATACTATTGTCTTGGAGCTCATATGAAGCTTAATTAGATCGTTTTAAAGTAGTTTGTCTTTGTGTCATGCATTGGTCTGGGGCTGTGGGCAAGCAAGGTAGTTTTCATTGGAAAGGGTGTATAATGGTGCGAGAAAAACTTCTATGTAACTGTGATAGGGACAGGTGGTATCACAAGCCAATAGGGGGCTTGCAAAGTGAGATTGTCAGTGTACTTTTTGGCCCTATAATCCCACTTTGCAAATTCCCTATTGGCTTGTGATACCACCTGGCCCTATCACAGTTACATGAAAGTGTTTCTCATAATGGTGCTAACTTTTGGCGAAGGTTTTCTCAAGTTATCCAAACATTATTTGGGACCTGAAGATTGCACCTTTTTGAATGATGATTGTGGTAAATTGTGCAGATTAATTTGATGGATGTGATTAAACATCTTTTTGTGGGTACAATTGGAGGGGTTTGAACGCTTAACCTACCTAATCCTACCCTTTATCCCACCTTCCTTCATCACTAGGCTTTCCTTAGTGGGTTGATGTGATTATACAGTGAAAAGCGCTGGACCATAAATATAATCTGTATTGGTCTTTTATTCGCGACTAGGCTGCCAAAATACATTTGGGCCTTCTTTACGAAGAGGGTTAGGGCATGCATATCATCATGAGATGTGCACCCTTTACGGCCGAATTTGAAGGCCCCTACGAATGGATTAAAAGTTATTGCAAGAGCTGGAATAAAATTTTTGGGTTGGGTAGTAGTGCTAGGAGTTGTGATACTGTTTACCTATTGGAAGTTTGAATGCAAACTGGCCCCGTCATTGGTTTGTTTCACAATTGTGTCGTTGTGGTACTGCGGTACTGGGCATGTCACTCTTAATTTTGATCGGTAATCTGTAATTATTATTATAATTATGAACCATCGATTTGCAAATTACAAGGCAGTATAAAATATAAGTTAAGAAACTTGCATGCCATTCATTGCTTAGTGAAATAAACCCACTTTCTGTTATGACTTATCGATTTTAAGTCCTACAAACCACAATTACTCTTGTAACTTTTCCGGTGTGACATTTGTGATAAGCAGACCAATGTGATCAAACAAATGGGTGGGCACTACTGCAGTGAGCAATTCAAGTTCTTTGTGTATTAGGCATTTCAACTGTTGCCAAAGTCAATTTAATCGAAGTCATAAATAATGTTCAGGTAAAGAAGACGATTACACCCACTGGCAAGCATCATCCAGTTGACTTAACTTTAAACTTAAGTTGTACAATAAATTGATCAACAGAAGTCTCGACGAATTACAAGAAGACTAATCAATTCTAACATCCCCAAAACAATCAAAATTGTCCCAAGATGGGCCCAGAAATCAGTTTCAGGGTTGCACAGCCTCCAGAAGTTTCTCATATACCTGTCTGGCAGACAGATCCTCCACCTGATAGTCACCAAATGTTAGCAAAGACTAATGCAACATCTTTTAGCCAAAAATAAAATAAAAAATGTGGCATCTGAAAGGAGCAGAACCCTAGTTATATAATCTGTATCCCATAATGCTTGTCTCATTCAGATTATAGGGAACATGTGACCAAAAAAGGAGCAAATTGAAAACAAATGAAAACGACTGCACAATTTTGCTAACTAATTTCCAATACAGCAGTGGCTTACTTCCAACATTGCATAGAATTAAAAGTTGAGTGAAAGGCTTGTGTCATCCTCCTCCATTCTAAAGATTAGGCCATTGTTAAGTTAAATGTGGAACTTCACAATCTCCTCTAAACATGATCATTTAAGTGCAGTTCACTTTATCAATGAGGCATATCTGTCATTCATATTTGAAGAAGCGTATGATGTAATGACTTGTTTCAAGAGTAAATAATGCCTAGGTAAGATTTGCTGAAATGCAAACCAACCTACAAGCCAAAGGGCTACAAATTATATATATATAGAAAATTGAGATCATAAAACTTGAATATGAATTGGCACCCAGGTGTCAACATGAGGGAAAAAGTTGAAATTGTCAAAAGGCGTGATGTGGGAAGGAGAATAATTTTATGCCTTGAACTTTTATAATGGACAAACATTATGCAGCAGATGAAAAAGGAAAGGAGGCCAGTCTTAGCGGGACGGAGGGAGTATGTCACATAACTCTGATCTCCAATGGCAGGCAAAAAGGTACCAGTAATACCACAAATATGATAATACTCTCCATATTACTCCTAAAATGTGTTTACTACTGAGCTGATTTTTAAAATCACAATATGCACTTCCATTTCCGAGAGAGATCTAAAACAGAACATGTGTTCATAAACGAATCGGCACACCAATCAACACACTTTTATACACAATAAACTTATGATTTAACTCACCACAAGGAGCTTTGATTTATTATTCCACCCTCTCTGAAGAGTCATTTGGCTCAGTCTTAGACCCAACACCTGCGTAAAAGCAAAAGTATTTAGCCTTAGCTTGATACTCCAAAGGTAATAATCCAAGATTGTGAACCGAAGGTCATCAGCCACATATTAAAAAAGTATACTTTGCCCATGAATTCCAAGAGTTCATTGTTAGCTTCACCACGGGCTGCAGGCTGCGGCTACAGTCACTCGAACATCATCAGCATTAACTCCTGGAATAAGTAAAATGCAATGATGAGATTTAGTCTCAAGAACACTGCATGAGGTTTATCATATATTTATGGAAATGCTAGGATCTACAACAGTCATAATTGAAGGGTTTTCTGTACAAGCAAGAATTACATCATAATCTGAATATGTAGGAATAGATAATGTGCAAATGCACAGGCAATAGATTATAGATATAACTTAATGCTCTGCATATTAATAACACAAGTTCAATTAATAAGTCAGGCCAGGAAAAGATGTATGCATACAGTTATCAGAAGCATATGAGCAGTGAGAAGAGTATTAACAGAATAGGAAGTCCTACACTTCCAAGACTAATGGAAGTGTGCTTTAAGATAACTTCCTGCTCCCTTCTTTATATTCAAGCAGTTTTCTTTCTGGAGTATGTTTTCAACAAGTTACAAATCAGAATCACACTATAACTAGGATTACTGGAACCACATTTTTTTCTTTTTTTTAATATTAAAGATAAGTATCATTGTTAAGAATTTAACTAAGCATTCCAAAGACTAGCAATGAGGTAATGCTTAATCAAAAGTTATCAAAATTCATAAATTTGGAAAAATTATAAGCCACGTTTATTCTGGATTGTAGATGCTTCTATGTTCCCAGTTCTCACTACACTTCCCAGTCACTTCGCGATACTCCACTTCCCCTATTTTGGGGAGCCCTTGCTCTGTGCTTCCATTTCCCATTTTGCTTCTCAGTTTCTCCATTTCTCTGGTAACAGTGGTATTAATCCTGGGAAAATGGAAGGGGTACTAAATACTAATAGCAAGAATTTTATAAACTATTTTCCACTTCCCTGGAGTTGTGGATAAAAACCAACCCATGGTGTTTGGTGCACAGAAAAGTACCATAATAGTCTCTGGGTCACTAAATTTTCTGAAGTTCAAGCTTTGAAGGCCACTTTCAATAGTGCACAAGTTATTTAGCAATTCAAAGTGGGCGGAGAGGAGAAATTACAGTAATTGTTGAAAGAATAACTGACACAAATATCATATTTGAGCAGGAAGAAAAGGTCACTTTTAAAAGATTATCAAAATTTTGAACCCGATGGGTGGACGTTTAAGCATGGACTATACATATTCACAACCATTATATATTTTACTTCATCAAAATATATATATATATTCACAACCATTTGAAAGGAAGGCGTGTAATCAAGTTTAATTTTTATTTCCAAAACAATAGCAAGAGAATGAAATAAAGTGAATGAAAGGCTGCATGCAGATATTATAAGTCGGCTGACATGTCAG
This sequence comes from Liquidambar formosana, assembly GCA_039720395.1. Taxonomy (NCBI): domain Eukaryota; kingdom Viridiplantae; phylum Streptophyta; class Magnoliopsida; order Saxifragales; family Altingiaceae; genus Liquidambar; species Liquidambar formosana. Next base: position 30,911,480 of record CM077828.1, read on the forward strand.
CAACTGAGTGATTTGATAAACATCATACTATTCAAAGATTATCATTGGATTTCACAGCATGAAATGTCAAAAATATTTAAATTTATGCTACAGAGGTGATACAAGTTGAGCAAGATAACAAAGAAGCAACTAAAGGATTATGTTACTTGTGATTGCTGATCGTTGTGCACGGTCTTCCACTTCTATTGCCACTTGAACAAGTCCTCCTTCTAACTGTGATATGCAGGGAGGCACAGGAGCATCCTACAACATACATCAGAAAACCAAATAAAGGTCTGCTTGTGGAACCTAATTTAAAATTTAACAATGAAGAGACAAGATCACAATTATAATGGATTAGAAGAAGCCTTTATAACAACTTCTTATACCTGTGGATTAGTTTCTGCAGCAACTGTACTAAGCGCACCATCAACCACATAAATGAAGGAAGCATATTCCAAATCTTCTTCTGAACGGTAGCAGACAAACAGCCCACAACCCAGGCAGTTCATACGGAACTGCTTCTCCAATTTCCCTTCACCACTGAATAAGAAAGATAAACAATAGTAAATATGGGTTTCTGAATTCAACTAATATTTACTTATAAGAGAAAAACTGATTAATAATTACAAATGTTGGCTGATTTTGGAAACATAAAGTGTTCACTGAAATAACTAACTCTTAAGATAGAAGAATTTGTACAAAAACCACTATGACAGTTTTATAGAATACGTAAAGGGAAATAACAACCCTATGTGTTGATACAATATCTTGTCTGCCTCTCTAAATAAACTTCCTCATCATTGGGATTGTTATTAAAATTAAAATTATGATCAATGCCTGCATTTGAAGAACTGGAAACCAAACTAGCAATAGCACATCTAAAGAGCTCTAGAGACCAAGAAAACATGAGAATTAAACTGCAAAGGGGAATTTTATCAATGAAACGCATAAATTAGTGAAAATAAATACTGGCATATGAATACAAGAAAATGCTTCATTAGTGAACACTCTGCAGCTGCTAAAATGCCTAACTTCATGTCAAAATGTCTAGATTTTAGCTTATGATTAAACCCAAAAGCAAGCATTCGATATTCCCCTTAATTGACCAATACTCTTATGGAATTGATGAGAAATTTAATTAACCATGTCAGTGACCAAAAAATTAAAAAAAAAAACCATGTCAACAATATCCTTCGTGAAGGGAATTCTTGTGCATAATTTTTGGCGAACTGGGGTCATAACAATTCTGGACCTGCCTTACTGATCACCCTCCCATGGGGCTAGAGCCTAGGACCCCTTCTCTTGAAGGACCTTGAGGGTCTGCCTGTTATTAGGCTTTAGTTTTCTCTTCTTATTTCCTATGCACCCAAAAAAAAAAAAAAAAATACAATGATTTGCATGCAACACACAGACAACTTCTCATTGCAATGGAAATTGCCTTTACTTAAAGTCTCATACACCTATGTCATGTTGGCTCCGGCTAAAAGTTTTTGGAACTACATTAGAATCAATATATCTTACCAGCTGGAATTTTGCGTTATCGTAGTCCACCATATATTTCCCAGTTATAACAGAGGCAAGGGTGAAAGTTTCTTACATTTTTCCATACAATTCCAATATCAAATGAAGAGCGAAAAAATTTGAAAATTAAGAGTCACATGTTGGCATAAAGAAGAATAACATCTCTCCCGGTATTACTTCTTTTCTCAATTATCGCTTTAAATTATTACAAATTATTACTAATTAAGTAAAAGGTCAAACTGAAACTCACACAACAAAAAGTACCAAAAATTTTGATATAGGTACACAAATCTAAGCCGTGGCATAAAAATATCTAAACTGCAGCTGATCCTAACAAAGATGAATACCGTTTTAAGAGAATTTTTCCTCCCTCGTCAATGTTCAACCGGGCAAGGTGCTTCTTCTTGTCCAATACATATGCTTTGTCAGTTTTCCTCTTTGGCATTTTCTGCAATTGGGTATCTTATAACAAATATATTTCAGTAACAAAAAATTCCCTGCAACATCAAAGAATGCTACAATGACGATGAATACATAACAGCAGAATTTCATTTCAGCAAAAATGCAATATGTACAAAAAGTCCGAAGTAATTCAAAACCCGAACTCGCAACGAAATTACTCATAATAGATCGATCATATCGAGTACGACTCCGACTTCAGGTAAGCAAATGTTTTAGAAAAACAAATTTGTTGTAAGAAAATGCTTTAAAAAAACAAAAATTGTTGCTGTGAAAGCAGTAAACATATAAAATCAAGTCGTGGCGGCGTTCAATATGAATCGATTCGATCCTTCATAATATTTCTCAAAGGTATCAATCAGCAAAACAAACAACAATAGATAAAGGGAGGGAGAGAGAGAGAGAGAGAGATAGAGAGAACCAGTGATGAGGACATGAGAACCGCAGTGCTTGCAGTAATAGACGAAGAGATCGGAATCGGGACCATCAGGGGCCGCGTCCTCGCTCGAGTATGTGTGCGTTGTTCTTTTCGGCATCCCTTTCCTCTTCTTCTTCTTCTTCTTCTTCTTCTTCTTCTTCTTCTTCTTTTTCTCTCTCTCACTGAACCAACCACCACGAAGCACAAAACTCTGTCTCTCTGGTTGAATCTGCGGTCGATAAAGCCGGATGATTTTGCCAAGGTAGAATCTACTGGAGGGACGAGGTGGCTCCAGCTCGCTTGGAAACGATGTCGTTCTGTTATAATTACGCAATGGGCCATCGGATGGAGTATCCTCCACTTTCACAATTTGCCCTTTTTTCCATCGGTAACGGCTATCGCATCCTCCCATTTTCATCACCCCACCTCTCACTCTTTAGATTTTTAAGATTTTATGTAAAATATAAAAGATTTTTATTAAAACCGACCGTAATGTCCATTAAAAAACATTATTTTGAATAATTTTATAAAGAAAATTTTTCCTAAATATATCGTTAAAATATACTTTTTAGCTATTTATAGTCTTTATTTCATTTTTTGTCAACAGTCTACTTAAACGATAGATTTTGGAAAAACTTTCTTTTGCAAAATTGTTCAAAATAATATTTTCTAGTGAACCAATTGACCGGTTTTTGTAAAAACCTTTTATATTTTCATGAAATCTTAAAAACAAAAAAAAAGGGGTGGGGTGATAATAATGGGGGGTTGCAATACCGTTCCCTTTTCCATCCCTTTTTCCATGCCTCTATTGTTTAAGTGGGCTTTTTACTCAAAAAAGAAAAGAACAAGAAAAAGGAAAAAGATAGGCTATAGAGTCCTCAATTTATTTATCTAAATTTATGTCTGATTAATGTGAAAATTGATGTGAATGTCAATATACCGTACTAATTGTCACATAGGTTTATGCAAAATATTTGGATGTCTAACATTTTCATACTTGACCCATCAAACTATATGTCTCCTTTAGAAGTGTCCAATTCATTTAAATGATTAGCCATTTGTTTGAGATTTTTTTTTTTTTTTTTTTTCACAACATTCTGTAATTGATGTAGCATTAAATTTGGCAAAAATAGGTTATAAGTCTTATGGACCATAAATTTGAGAAATCTTGATAGAAATGGACGTTCTATGTTCTGTTTTAAGGTTCACGGTGTAATTTACCCTTGTTTATAGAGGACAAATTTTTTAGACGAGGCTACTCAACTAATTAGAACAGAGAACATCCATCTTTTAAGTCACGGATGCACAAACGCGGAAGATGCAGCTCCAAAATTCTGATGAAACCCGTATGGTAACCTCCAAATATGGCAGCCAAATGAATCAGAAACCTTGCCTTAATGGCCTTAATGTTATGATAATAGGCAAGCACGCAATAGGGAAACCCCAATTCAACCTGTTTTGTTGCTTTTGCCCCTAATAGGCTCCACTTTTCTCTCATCTTAGGCCAATTGCAACTCTACTTGCCAAGACGAGAGTGGGGCTCATGACAAGGAACACTAGTGTTTGGTATGCTTGAATGGAATGGTTATGAGAATGGAATGAGAAAGAGAATGAAAAGAATAGTTATTCTCAATGGCCATTTCATACTTTTGTTTGGTGCAATTTAAGGAAATAATGGAAACATGTAATAGGATTTGAAAAAAAAAAAAAGAAAAAGGAAAAAAATGTGGGTCCCATTAGCGTGTGGCATTCAAGAGAGGAGAGAGAACAGAGGAAAAATGAATGAGTATTCCTTTGTATTGAAAAAAGAATGCTCATTCCATCATATGAGGGGATAGATAGATTGAAAGAATAAGTATTCCATTTCTTAGGCTTACCAAACATCCCATTTTTTTATCATGGAATAAGGATTCCATTCCATCCTCCTATCCCCACCTAACAAGCACAGCCAAGGTCATTGAGGACCATTGACTATAAGGTACAGGCAACAAACAGTAAACTTTCCCTTACCAGTCTGATGCAGACACCAAATTGAATTGGATAGAAAGAGAGCAAAACCAATTTCAAGCTACTATGACCTAATATGGTTTCTCATTGCATATATGGATGAAGAAATAAATAGTCAAAACAGGCTACATAAGACATCATCCACTTCACTCAAACCACAATCCACACAACAGCAGAGCTCGACTCTTAAGATCAAGTCTTCTAAGAAACAAAAATAGGAATTATGATAGTTTCTAATTTAGCAGCGGCCATAAGAGAGAATCTTCACTCCCAAAAATCTCCCCCCGCCCTTCCCAACGAGCTGAATCCTTCTCAAATTTCTGTCACAATAGATAAAATGACACATGAATCAATATGCTTGCACAAGATACATGGGGTGTCATTTTAATAAGCTAAAAGAATTTTGTACACAACTACGTGCAGATAACCATACAATCACCAACAGAGGTTATGGCATAAATTTCATATCTAAAAGAAACAGCACAGTAAACTTACATATCTTATTGAAGGCCACAATATCGCAGCTCTGGACGTACTCATTTATTGGTTCAACAGTGAGATGTTCCTCAATAAGAGTGTCAACAGACACCAAGTCATCCACAATGGTTAGCATAATCTGCAATTTCTTTATACCATATCCAACAGGTATAAGTTTCGCTGTCACACGTAATGTTAAATAGTCAGTTCCACAAATACTGAACTCAAATATGATGATTTGCTACCATTAAAAAAAATGATGATTTGCTTTAGTATCGAGAAAAATGAAAAAACCTGAGGTTCCATTTGTTACATTAGAAATAATTTTCAGCCAAAAAAAAAAAACCCCTTATGGCGTTAATGCTAGATGAACATGGTGAAAAATGGAAATACTTTCAACATAAATTCTATTTTTGGAGGGAATCAGGGCTGGGGTTTATCTGCCATCATGTGGACTTAAAATCAGCTTGCCTGTTGAGATAACCAGTTTAAACACAAATTTTCAGGTGAAACAAACCAGGCCTTAGACATGAGTTTTATCTACATAGACAACCTATGCCAAGTTAATAGTAAAAGTGTAGAAAGAACATACATGCTCCCCAAAACAATCCCTCCATCTCAACGCTTCTCACTGCTTCCTCAAGCTTTTTCATGTCAGTCTCATCATCCCACGGCTTCACATCCATCAGAACTGATGACTTGCCAGCTGAGAATAAAAGCATGTGGAAATTTAGCTTATGTTAAAACAGCAAGGGAGAAGGTAAAAATTTGAATTCACAAATTTTATAATCATCTCGATCAAAATATCTCAACACTATTATCAGACTAAAGGAAAATTATAATTATCAAATACATTTAGATTCTAAAGCTTAAGCAGAGAATTCCTTTATCAGTGTTCGAAATAGAAAGAGAAACTCTTCCAGATAATAAAGGAGAACTCACACTCTTTCTTTTTTCCAGACGCCTTCACGGCCGCTGCACGCTTTTCAGCAGCCTTTTTTTCATCCTCAGTCTCTTCGCCAAACAAATCCACATCATCATCATCATCATCCTCAGCAGCTCCAGCCTGCAACTCATAATTTATATTACAAATTAAGATAAAATTAACTTAACAGGTCTATATCCACGTATGGAGAATTGAAAACCCAGCAAACAAAAATAACAGTAAGGTTAATTATTGAACTGTGGATTGTCCGAATTTGCTGAAGTCAGGACAGCCTGTTGACCATCCCTTGACCAAAAGAAAGTTTATGCGAGCAAGATGACTGGAAAAACTAACTCTACTGATCCAAAAGGGAGCAAAATTGCAAACCATGACACAAACCTAAACAGACATACAGGCCTACTTCAGTGGTAATATATTAATTACTTGCCTTAGTATCATCAATGGGAGGAGTTGCAACTGCCTCCTCGCAGACAGGAGCAGATCCCTCAACGATGACGCCACATCCTTCTCCAGAAACACCACTACAATGGTAGAATGTCACAAATTTGGTTAAACAGGCGTAAAAATAAATAAATCTGTAAGTATGTAGGAAAACCTGAAACGTGCATCTTTGTTGACCTCCCAAAACACTCATACAGTCATACCATGGGAACAATCAAACAAGTCATAGGAACTTACGAAATTCTCAAAAGAGCATTGATGTGGTGGTACCACCTACACACATTCACGTATTCAGATGGTGGAGCCTTAGAAAGAGCTGCATGCACAGTAATATCATCCTTCGAAGCTTGGTACCTGAGAGAAGCAATAAGTGAAACGGTACATAAGCCAATGACGAATAGGAAATCATCGTCATTATCATTCATGCCTTCCTAATGATACTCCCACTTCAGACCTAAGACTGTCCCAGGGGAGAAAAGGGAAACCTTATGTGTGTTAAACGTCAAATAAATAAATAAAAATAACAAAACGAGACGTACCCAGTGATATAACTCCTAGTTAGGAGGTAGTCATCAAGTTTCTTCAGGCCAGCCTCCGAGTTGACGCCATAGAATGTGACTGCCATTGCTAACTGAGTATGTGAATACTTCTGCAAGCAGATAACGGAGGATGAACTTAAGATTCCATTCTCTATATTTAATCAAAAGTTCAAAACTAAACCTCCAACCAATCCACTAACTGCACACTTATAGTGGTCAAGCAGACCCATTCAAGTTTTTATCTAATCGACAGTTGCATCAAAGCATTTAAAGTGAATAAAACAGGTAACAAGAGCTAGCATAATTAACACATAATAGTATCTTGATTGCTTTGCCAAGTGACTTCCTCGAAAAAAAAATTAAAATTGCTATGCCAAGTGTGCCCCCTGGAGGGATGAAGGAGCACTACCCAAAAACTTTTGTATACTATATATCAATTGAACACTATAATTTAGAACGCATTACGTTTTGATCAATAAAATAGGAACCTCGTGATATTCATCTGATTGACTAGTATCAATACGAATACACTCAACCATTGCATCAGATGTCTTATCTCCGTCACTGGGTGTCGTATACACAAGGTTGCAAAAATAAATAAATGACTCTGTTTTTCTTATAAAATTTTTTAATGAATTTGTTTTTCTTATAAAATTTCAGATGCGTAGGGATTCTCAAAGGGGAAAATTTTCCTCAAAATTTTCCAGAATCTATTTTCTGTTGAAACAAACGGAACCCGATAAAATTAAACAGGAATAACAGATCTCAAGCCAATTTGACAGTCTCATTCAAAAACCAACGAGAATAGGAAACTTCAAATCAGCAGCAGAGATTCAAATCAGAAAAACATATAAACTACTAGCTGATTCGATAAATATGAATCTGAAAATCTATATATATATTGTTTGAAGATGCTATTGAAGATTGAAGAAGACGGCAGATCTGCTTGAAGAAAAGCTTACCGGTGCTAGGGCAGAGAATCGGGAGGGATAGGAGCTCTAGGGTTTCTCTGATATTCTGTGGTTTATATATCTATATGTACTATAGTAGCGTTCCACCAGGCGTCAGGCGATGGCGCCTGGGGTGACTCCCGCCCGAGAACCAATCCAGACCGTCCAAATGAGATCTATGGCTCACATTCGAAAAGCCTCAAAACATGCCTAGGATGCCAACATGCCGGGTTTGGTACAGAGAGCCCTTTCTCAACCTCAACCCATTAGAATTTAGGAAAAATTACAGATTGCCCCCCTCGTCTTTGAGCGGAAATCACTTTTCACCCCTCATCTTTAAAATCGGACAAATAACCCCCTAAAATTTCAAAAATATTCAATTTACACCCTTCCGTCTAACCGACGTTATGAATTTAACAGAAAAAGTCACGTGCGTTGCACGTGTCCAACATACTTCACAAATAAGACCAAAATACCCTTATCATTACCACCTTCGCCGGCACCTGTTTCAGCCCCCTACCAAAACCCTAACTCCGGCTCCCTCTCCGATGAAATCATCCCTGCCACATCGCCTCCCCCACCATCTCCCAATGCCGCCCTTTTCACACCAGCACACCAAAACCAAACCCATAACCCACCGCCACCGACACCTATTTCAGCCCCCACCAAAACCCCAATGCCACCCACCATCTCTGCTGCATCGTGTTTCAGCCCCACCATCTCCCAATGCCACCCCCTTCCCTCTTCACACCAGCATACCAGTAGATTTTAGAAAACAACAAAGACAAAAATGGGAAAAAAAAAAAACAGAAAAAAAAAATTTGAAGCATGAAGGAAGAAACAGCAGCAATGGGTTAGCACCTGCGTCGACGAAGCTAGCACCCGCGCCGACGAAGCTAGCGCCCACCGCCTTCCCCACCACCACTCCTCACCGTCGAAGCAGCAACGGGCCAGCACTGTCGTCGACGAAGCTAGCACCTACAGCCTTCCCCACCACCATTCCTCGCCGTCGAAGCAGCGACGGGCTAGCACCCGCGCCGATGAAGCTAGCACCCACCACCACTCCTCGCCGTCGAACCCAGTCAAACCCCCAACACCCATTACTCCGCCGCCTAACCCCCTTCCTCATTTGACCAATACCCCATTTTCATCAAACCCAAAACCCCAGATCAGTGAACCAAAAGTGGATCGGAGAGCTAGCCCCATGCCCGCAAGTCGCCACGCTCAACGGCTTCCCATCGATTTGCAATCGAGATGGGTTTAGATCTCATTCCAAGAGCATGGTTTTAAAACTCACAAAAGATATACATATATATATATAGAGAGAGAGAGAGAGAGAAAGAGAGAAAGAGAGATGAGAGGGAGGGAAGGGTGAGATTCAATTAGGAAAAAAAAAGAAGGCAGAAGAGGGGTTCGCCGCCGGCACCTGGTGATTAGCTGCAAGTAAAACCAGCCGACGGTGGAGCAGCTGCGGAGGAGGCGGTAGACGTGGTGACGGACTGACGGCGGCGGTGGTGGTTTGGGTTTCGTGGTTTGGGTTTGGAGGTGACGAGTCGCCGCTGCAACTCCGGCGAGGTTTTCTGTGAGAGTTCTCCGATCGCTCTACATGTGAGGATCCGAAGCTTCTCGAGGATGCTTTCATCCAATTTGTTTGTTTGTGTAAAATAAAGGGAGGGTAAGAATGTAATTTTGCATATGTCTTCAGGGATATAATAGTCCTTTTACGGATTCCGTTAACGGCGTAAGTCTAAATAACATTTTTGAAATTTTATGGGGTTATTTGTCCGATTTTGAAGATAAGGGGTGAAAAGTGATTTCCACTCAAAGATGAGGGGGGCAATCTGTAATTTTCCCTAGAATTTATTTAGTCCCAACCCTATCCCAAACCCATTTTGAATTTAGTATCTAACTCCGATTCCAATCCCATTTAAATTTGAAAATTCCATTCTCACCCCGTCTAGTCCCATTTATATTTTGTCTAACAAGACAGGACGGGAGGGGATGAAATAAAAAATCGATTACGTTTTATAACATAAATTTGTTTTTAATAAAAAATAATTATTTTATTTTATTATATTTATAATAAGAAATTTTTAAAATCCGTTCATTAAATTCACCAAACTAACTACTTTCAATTTTTCTATATAAAATATTAATAAAACACAACATAACAACTAAAAAGAGTCATGTAATAATAATAATTTTTTTCAATAAAAGTGTCACGACTTGCAACAAAATAGAATATAACAAATAGATAAGAAAAAGAAACAAGATTCTAAAAAAGGCAAAAAACAACTTAATAAATTAGAGGTCTTTATATATTAAATGGCATAAATGTAGTAAGTAAACAATCAGGGCGGGTTTGGGACGGGTTTTTAATGAAAATCCCAATCCCACCCCACACCTTAACGGGTTCTTCAAAAAATCCCAAACCTACCCCTACCCATTAAATAGTATTCCTAACCCTTCCCACTAAAAGCGGGACGGGGTGGAGACCCAAAAAAACCCGTCCCATCTACATTCTTAGATGTGAAGTATATTGGACCAATGTAAAAGATACAACTCCTAATGCATGATGCTGATATAACTTATATCAACACGTGTAATGGGAATATAACCATGTATATATATATATCTACTAGATATGGGCACACGTGCGTTGCACATGAATATTATTTAAATAAAAAAAAATTATAAATTATATATATATATATATATATATATATATATATATATATTGAACATGAAAATCTAATTATTTGTTACTTTTGTGTGGTAATTTAACTTATCTATACTACCTATAAAAAGATGAATGTGAGAAAAACTTTTGATTGACTAATATACCCTTATTTTAATTTTTAAATACATAACTACCCACCCTTCTGCATATATAGGAAATATAACAATATGGAAACTATAATTCTAAAACACATACCTTAATATATAAAACACAAATAGGAATTCAAAGGAAACAGAAACTATAATTCCTTTTAAATACACAACTACCCACCCTTCTACATATATAGGAAATATAGCAATATGGAAACTATAATTCTAAAACACATACCTTAATATAGGTTGCTTTTAACAGTTCCCATGCATCATTATTCCATATTAATTAATATATTTTCATTTCTATTTCCATACTTTGCCCCATTATAACCCATGTGAACGCCCCAATTCTCGATCGGTTGCTTCATCTATTTTATTTCAATAATTCTATTAATGCGGTTGGTGATGATTTTTTTTTTTTTAGACGTTTTAATGGAGGTTCATACATGTGCATGTGTTTTAAAAATAGAGGTAAGGATCTGTCGCTTGCTTCCAATAGGTTTTTTTTTTTTTTTTTTTTGAGTGAATCTCCCCAATAGGATTCATGTAGAAGGAAATAAAGTTTTATTAAATCGAGTTCAGTTGAGTTTTCAATATCCCCATTGTGATTTAGAGAAAATTTGAAGCATAAGGTAAGTGATTTTTTTTTTTCTTTCTTGAGTGTCTAAGTGATTTTTTGTTGATTTATTTATGTAATTATGAATGCACCATGAACTTAAGCGTACTATCTCTTTTTGATACAAAAAAAAAAAAGTTTCAATTTCTTTGAGAGTTTTGAGTCTTGACTTTTTGTTGTAGGTTATATTATTAAATCTAGCTACACCACATACTGATTGAAATGATCTATACATAGGAAAAAAAAATTATTAATATAAAGTCAAAGATTACATAACATTCACCCAACCACGCACATAAATATATCTGAACTAAGAAACACATAAGTGTTCTATATATAATTAGAAATCTGAATAACTTAACTAACTTTAAAAATTTAAATATGATAGAACAAAAGTTATTAGAACAATGTGACTTATTTTACACGAGTTAAGCATCCTATTGATTTAGAGACCTAATAATAATATACAACCAATCAACCATACGTCTCCCTTCTCCCTTCTACCCATATGCTTCTCCTCTTTTCTCCTTTTATTATACATTTAGTCTTAATTTACACTCTCTGCATATTATCCAGTGGATCTCACAAATAGTCAACGATGGTGATTCTTGGCATCTCTCCCCGCTCCGCTCCTCTTCTTTGTAGGCAGCATTCAAAACTATGAGCAAGTTTTAAGAACTACCCTTATTTTTTGTGACTGTCTTTTATAGTATTTTTTATATAGAAGTTTTTATTTTCTGTTTATTGACTTTGTATTGGGTGGGCTTAGGCATAAATAGTTAGCATTCAGAATTTTATAATTAAATACCAGCGTGTTTAGTTTTATAATGCTTATTGAGTAATCATCAACCGGTGCATCAGCTTGACATTAATTCTTTTATCTTCTCTCTTATATAAATTGAGTATTTAATATTTGTCTCTTTACAGACTCAAAAGCCCGTCATAAAAAGGTACCCAATTTTTTTCTTTTCTAGATTCTTCGTTTTGATATGCTCAATATGTCTGTAATATAATCTTGGAGATTAAAACTCCCTTCGTAAGAGATTAATTTGCTTTATTTTTTGTATGTTACAATTTTTATATTTTATATAATATTTTAGGCATTTTTTTTAGTGATTTGTTGAACAAAATATGTTTGTAAGAAATTGTCATTGTCATGGTTATAAATTATTGTTCCCTATAAATTTCACTATTTTTTTTTTATATATTATTTATAGGATCAATTATAATCAATAATTTTGTTTCTTGAAATCTGCATTAGCATACCAGTTGTATAGTGGTTTTTTATCTTCCAGATCAATGAATTGTAAATGCATCTTGATTTTTATCATTCTCTTAATTCAGTGATCATGGGCGTGCTTAAAATTGGATGACCAAAAGTGCACACAAATTTTAATTTGGTGGCCGGTTTTTTATTTATTTATTATTTTCTCCATATTCTTAAAAAACTTCATTGTCTTAACAAAGGTTCTTCAAGTCTTTATGTTATATCTTATAATATATATAAGCACATGTAATGTTATGCAAGTTTATGAATTTCCTTATAGTTGTATGGCTGTCTTTCAAACCTCTTTGTTTTTTTTTGCTTAAGTTCATCTGGATGTTAGTTTCAATATTGCATCTCAATCTTATTGGAATGAGAAATAAGCAAAATTAAAATAAATATTATTCTACCCAAACAGGAAAAGAAAAAAAATTTGTTACGTCAGTGAAAAAAATCACAATTTACAAATTTGTGTTACAGTGGGAGAAGGATAAAAGACAATGTGTGAAAACTAAAATTTAAGGAATTCTATCTAAAAGAAAAAATTGTTACATGATTGTAAAAGGTTTGGTAATTATATGAATTAGAGTTATATTGGGAGATGAACAATGAGTGAATATAGAAATTTAAATCTGATTTAAAAATTATTTTTTACAACGCAAATATTGTCACGTGCAACGCACGTGTGCATCAACTAGTTAGAATAAATGCTCAACACAATAAGTCAAAATTCTTTCAATTGTTAAGAGTTATGGAAGGAATAAGAAGTTAACTAGAACACATGCATAATAGTGGAGGTTGTATAGAATTTATGAAGTGAACATAAATTGTGTTATATTTTTTCCTTTTTTTTTTGCTAGAAAATAAACATTCTTAATTGGTTAAATATAAAACATTCTTAATTGGTTAAATATGGGAGGCAAATAAATATTTAAAATTTAAAATAATGATGTAATGGTCAATCAAAAGTGTTTCTAAAGTATAAACTTTTATAGGTAGTATAGATATAATATAATTTAATATATGATACAAGAGCATCTTTGAGGGAGGTAACACAAAAAAAAAAAAAAAAAAAAAAGGTAACAAGTCTGTCTTTTGCTACCTTACGTGGGCTGTGGCAATTTGCTACTTCAATTTAAGATGTACATTCCAAAGGGAAGTAGCAAACATAATTATTTTATTTTTATTTTCTATATTTTATATTTTTTATGCTTTTAAATATTATTTAATTTATTTTTTTAATAAGTGAAACTGATCCCTCATAATATAGTTTTTCTTACTTTTTCTAAAAAAGAATTCTCAATTTTATTTTTATATAGTATCATCATCTACATTTTTTTTTGTTCACTTAGAGATTGAAAAGAGAGTGGAGATCGAGATTTTCATTTTATTTTTTTCCTTTTTCTTTTTCCCCCTCCCTTCCCATCAACAACAAAATTCATGCAAAATAATAATAATAATTATCATATACATATATGACCCATTCCAACAATTTCCACATTACAATCAAAACACATTTAAGGGTTTTCCTAGTCTACCCAAAATTTTTGAAAACAACCATCCCCAACCACAAACAAATTAAGCATTATATGAATTCTCACAAAATTTCAAGAAATACATAATAAAAGTATAAAACACTCACGCAATAACCCCTTGAGATCCGATATTGTTTCCATGTATCGTTTTCATGATGTGGATATTTGGTTTATGACTGCGCTGGGAAGTAGGTGTGCCTTTAATAGGCTATTCTCGTTTGCTAGAGAATGAGAAGAATAAGGAGATACGAAGTCAACGTGTTTTAGGATTATATGTATAGTATTAAATGGAGTATTTGACTTAGGGTTTCCTTTGAATTTCTATTTGTGTTTTATATATTAAGGTATGTGTTTTATAATATATTAAGGTATGTGTTTTAGAATTATAGTTTCCATATTACTATATTTCCTATATATGCAAAAGGGTAGGTAATTGTGTATTTGAAAATTAAAATAAGGATATATTAGTCAATCAAAAGTTTTTCTTATATTCATCTTTTTATAGGTAGTATAGATATAGATATAGACTATATCAATAATGAGAAATCTTTCAAAAAAAGGAAATAACTTCGATATTTCAGGAATCTTCCCATAGATCACGACCAAAATTAATTGAGTATAAGTGGCATGGATAAAATATATTTTTACATTCCAAATATTGGTTGAAGTCTGGGATCTCCATGGTATCACTCATTCACTTTATTAATTTATTTATATTCATGCCATGTGATTTGGCCAAAGTAATTTGGGACCTTGACAATATTAAGTTATTTATTTCTTTTTCTTTCCGCCATGAAATGTTACATTATTGCGGCCTACTATTGAGAAGGAGAATAAACTACACCAAAGTCCAAAGACCTTCATAGAAAAACAATTATGTGATAAAAATATAGAACAAAGGAGGGCCCAAGCCATCAGTAAGATGCCACTCTCTAAAAGAGTTAGAATTATAACCTTGTGTCGGGACCTAGGGACAATCTTAGGTAACCTGCTTCAATATGTTCCTCGCAGCCAAAAAATTAAAAAAAAGGTAACCAGTTTCTATGGAGCATAGGGCCTCCAAAAGGTAACAGAGGGATGCAAAGGTCTCCATGGGCGGAATGGAGATTTAGCATTGTGCTAATAGACATAATTCCCATACTTTTTCATTCGCATCACCCATACGAAGCATCTTACAGTTTTTTGGTTAAATAATATATATATAGGATGATGATCAGGTAAGCATATACTGATAAAATTTATATTAACACCCATATTAGGAGTTGTACTTTGTACATTAATGGGATATGACGTACTATTAGATCAATGTAAGAAATATAACTCCCAATACTGATATAACTTATATGAATACATACTGATGAAAACATAACCATGTGTGTATATATATATATATATAGAATATTCAAATCTTAGACTTGGTTAATCTTTTGGATACATGTAAGACCATCACCAACTCTTTCACATCATTTTCTATCACAACATCTATTTAAGTTTGATCAAGTCCAAAAAAAAAAAAAAAAAACCTACTTAATGAAAATGCCTTAATGTGGTGCTGCCCTATATGGAATTCTTAGTCAAATCACGTGAGCACATGGGCCCTGTGGTTTAATGGCATTTATGCCCACTTGTGTATCGCTCTTACATGTTGTGCACCTAAGTAATACAACTAATTTATACAATTATACATTTGGCAATTCCCATATTTGCTTCGTGAGAGGCTTCTCGCTTTGATCAGAATCGGGTGATCCCCTCCTTCATGAGAGGTTATAAGTCGTTGGATCAGAATTGAGTGGCAAAGCAACATCTTACATGGTTTACCCACATGAACTCCTTAAACACACACAAATTTTTCACCCTACTATTAAGTACTCCGTATTAACCACTAGCAAGGAAAAACCTATCTATCCCGAATTCAAGATTGTTAAATGGAAACAAGAGGTGGGCCCCACCCCCTAGTAGGTCCCACTATTGTGTCTAGTCAAGACTCCCGAATTCGGGATATGTAACAAAGCCCTAATCACTACTATCAGGACTCTCGAATTCGGGATATGTAACAAAACCCTAATCACTACTATCAGGTGTCAAAAAATGAAGACTACTTTTTTTTTGCTGTTGGGTACAAAAAGGACTCATACACGCAGGTTAGCACACACTGCTCACATATAAAGACAAGCCCCTTATAACCGTAACGTTCATGTTCGTTTCATGCAAGATGATACCATTCTTCAATACAAAACCCCCCACACCTCACCAACATCTAATTGCAATTGAATGGTTTCTATTCACTTATTGGCATTGTTTGTAACAAAAGGGCATGTGTAGATTAGCACACACCACGTTTATATTAAGACAAACCACTTGTAACTTAACATTCATGTTTGTTTCGTGCAAGATGTCATCATTCTTCAATACAAAACCCCCACATCTCACCACCCCCTTATTGCAAT
This sequence comes from Liquidambar formosana, assembly GCA_039720395.1. Classification (NCBI taxonomy): domain Eukaryota; kingdom Viridiplantae; phylum Streptophyta; class Magnoliopsida; order Saxifragales; family Altingiaceae; genus Liquidambar; species Liquidambar formosana. Next base: position 30,927,914 of record CM077828.1, read on the forward strand.
TGAATGGTTACTATTCACATATTGGCATCGTTTGTAACAAAAAGGGGGTGCCGACTCTTACACTATGGAAGTTAGCGATCACTTTATTAGTGTAAGATGCAAAGCTATTCATGTAAAAGAACAAGACAAAACTTAGAAACCACCTAAACTTGTAACCCTTAGCCAACTTCCGTGACGTATACTAGGAAATAGACAACAAAAATGCTAGCTTATACCAACTGAATGTACGCTTCTTGTATTATGAAATAAGTAGTAGTGTTATTTGTATAAATTATTTAGTCTGTACATTAACTCATGTGACTGATGATAGAACTTAGACTCATTAAAATTTAAAAGAAAAAATTGGCACAATTTTATCTGGCACATTAGTTGTTATAAAGAGTTGGCTCAAGTAGCATTTTTCCTAAATGGAATTGTGGTAATTAATACATGTGCACTCATTCTCTTCTATTGAGATCTAATGACAATTATTTACTAATTAATAAGGCTATAAACAAGGCGAGTCAAAGCGAATAATGGGTTATTTAGACTCAACTTGTTGTTAGAAAAAAAAAAGGGCATTAGTTTGATCTATTTTTCTTATGAACAAGATTGAATTAGCTTTTATCAAATTGATCTTAAGTCAAATTTAAATAGGTTTAATTATTTGAAATAGTAATAACTAATAAGCTTTATCAAATCAATAGTACTCTATTAGAAATTTTTTTATCGCCCCAATTTCCAACCGAAGTTTTAAAAAATTTTTTTGGGCAAGATTTAAATTTTTTTTTGGGTGAGTGAAGTTGAATAATTTGCCCAACAAAAAATGGTGAGAACTCTCACTCGGCGCAAGTTAAGTTAACAAATTACGTTACAAGTGGAAATGCGAAGTCATCCACGTGGGTAAAAAGGACAAAACCCAGAAGACATCCCCACAAGACCCCGAACCCGTAACCCCCGTAGCCTCCGTGGCGTATGTTTGGAATAATAAAACAAAAATGATAACTTACGCCGGTTAGCGTACGCCCCCATGTATATAAACCCGCAACGGAGTATTAATTCTCCGTGCACCAACCAGACCTTTGGGGAAAAAAAGGAAAAAAGGAAAAAAAAATTTTAAAAACCAACGAAAATAATTCCATTATTGTTTATTTTGCTCATATCCTCTCTCTCTCCCCCTCTTCTCTCTAGCTCTCTCTCTCTCTCTCTCTCTAGACTCGAACGGAGAAAGGAGAGAAAGTGCCCCAGTCATGGTTTCAACGAGACGAAGTGGATCTCTGTCCGGTAACAATAGCAAGAGATCTTCGTCTTCGGAGGAGAAGCCTCCGTCGCCTAAGCGTCAAAAGGTGTCAAGAAATGGAATCCAAAGCTTGGTTTTTTTATATATCACACACACACACGCGCGCACACACACACACACACACACATATCGGAAGAGGTTGATGTCTGGGAATTTTTGTTATTGATTTTTTTTCGTGGTTTTGAGCCTTCGATTTTGATGAATTTCAGGTCGAAAATGGCGGTGCGACGGAGAAATCGACGCCGTCGGCGGAGAATTCAAAGGACGTATGTTCGCCGGCGGCGTTAGATCCCGGGGAATGTGATTCCGTCGATCCTCCGATCGCTGACGTTGGAGACGCTGTGAATTCCGAGAAAGTCGAGGCGGTGGAGATACCACTGGTGACACCTCTTGCTGAGGGTAAGTAGTAGTTGTTGTTGGTAGTGGTGTTGTCTCCTTTCATATTTGAATCTATTTGTTTTTGAAGGTTTTGTTGGATGTGAGTTTGGAGGATTAAGGTTGGGTTTTTGTTTGGGAATTGTTTTTGTGAAGTGTCTTCGCCCCTTTTCGTGGATAAAGCAAGGAGTTCGATCTCTTCGTGGAGTGCTTCTCAGAAGCAGAACCCAAGTTTCGAAACGTCAACGCCCTGGTGCAAGCTTCTGTCTCAGTATGCACAGGTAATTTGAGCTTCTATCGCCGTATTAGATTTTAAACTTTTTAATCATATAGCATTTGTTTGGATGTTCCAGGCTTGATTTTGTATGCCCGAGAGATCAGATGAAGCTACATTTTCAACTTTTATATGAATTAGGTTCATGGGTTTTTTAGGGATGTTTCATTTTCACATGAATTAAGCGCCTTTTGTTTACTACAGAATCTGAGTGTTGCGATTTGCACATCAAATTTCTCAATTGGTTCAAATAGACACTGCAATTTACTGTTGAAGGATCCGACTGTTAGCGGGGTTCTATGCAGAATCAAGCACACACAGGTATTGCATGGATATTGAGCTTACATCGTGCATTTCAGTTTGGGATTTTGTATTAAGATTACATGCACGCGCACAGATAGACGTTCCTCACATGATCAGGACTCAGGAATCCTCTGTGACTAGATTGGGTGTCATTGTCTTTTGTTTTTGTTTTTGTGGAGATGAACTCCTCAATATGTACATGCAGTATGAGTACTCATTGTTTGTGGACATGATCAGCATGAAGGCAGTACTGTAGCGGTGCTAGAAAGCACGGGTAGCAAGGGATCGGTGCTAGTAAATGGAACGGTTGTTAAGAAGAATACCAGCTGTGTCCTCAACTCGGGGGATGAGGTGGTCTTTAGTTTGCTGGGGAATTATGCATATGTATCCTTCTCTTTGGTTTGACGTGGTTCATTCAATTTGTTCTCTTGCTTGCTTGTTTGTTTTTTTTAAAATTTGTTTTTTATTTTTTATTATCAAATTTGTATACTCTAGCTTATTTGCATTCAACAATCTCCAACAACTCCCCCCCCCCCCCCTGGGGCGCGGGGTGGGGGTTTGTGTTGTGTGGTTTTTCCTTGATTTTTCTTCATATAGATTTTCCAGCAACTTTTGACTGAGGTTGGAGTTAAGGTTCCGCCACCAATAGGGGCTGCAGAGCTTCCGAGCAGTGTGGGAAAATTTATGCATCTTGAAAGGAGGTCGGGGGATCCTTCAGCTGTGGCTGGGGCTTCCATATTGGCTTCTCTGTCAAACCTGAGGCAAGATTTGTCGCGTTGGAAGCCTGCAACTTCGAGCACAGGGTAAAACTCACAAAGGGGCCGAGCTGTCTACCCATGCTGTCATTCATGATGGTTCGGAGCTTGAACTTGATGGTCTGGAGGACAATTCGACTCCAACCATTGGGAGTGATAAAGCTGCTGAGATTGGAGCAACCAGCAAGAACCTTGCTCTGGATGGCAACCAGGACTCTGGCATCGAGGCAGGCAATGTAAAACTTTCTGGGGTGAATAATTTGCTAAGGCCTTTCTTGAGGATGTTAGCTCGACCCACTTCTTGTAACCTGGAATTGAGCAAAAGTATCTTTAAACAGGTATTGGAAGAAAGAAACGAGTGGATGAGGGATTCACAGCCTGCATCGACATCAGGTATGTCTCGGCGATGTGCAGTATTCAAGGAGGACATTCATGCAGGAATTGTTGATGGCAGAGACATACAAGTTTCATTTGACGACTTCCCATATTATTTAAGGTATGGACCTGTAACCATATGTTTAGTTTATTATCATGTTGCTCATGAGTATCCCAATTCATCAAGTCATTAGGTTATTCGGTTATCTTTTGGATTCCTACTGCACCTTTTCTATATTTTTAGAACTCATTTCAGTGACTCATTTTTATTTTGGCTTGGTTTCACTTGCTTCTCTGGTTCTATCAGCGTGCGTGCGTGTGTGACTTGTCTTGTAGAAAACATATGCTGCCTCGTGATTATTCTAAGTGCTGGCGGAACATTTAGGAGTTGGATTCCTGTCTTTTTTATATTAGAGTAGATCTATATTGGGTTGCCATATTTATGCATTTGAGTTCTACTGAATATTCTTAGTCTAGGTTAAGTCTTGATAAAAAAAAACACTGTAATGTGCCCATCATGAATAATTTAAATTTTCTTAGTCCTGGAAGAGATTTTGATTATGCCAAATTATAAGTTGGGTGAATGGATAGTTGTGAAAAGAAAGAAACTATCAGGTTTGTGACATATTCATTATAGTTTAATTAATAGTGAAACAACATGATAGAATTTATACAACGCAGTTAATGATTGCAAGCAATTAAAGATAGATTATCATTCAGCTTGTCTTGTAATCATCACAAATTATCTATAGATTTTTTCTTATTTCTTTTATTCCTTTTTTTTGATAAGGTTAGATTTTTCCTTATTTCATTTTAGCATTAACAATTTTTTTTAATCCAAATGATTGTAGTGAGTCTTCAGCCTCAAATGTTGACATGACCAAGGGGCATGGGCAAGATTGGGGGAGTACTTGCACATAGAAGAAGTTCATATTAATTAAGCATTTAAGTTTTAGTTTTAACAAATATCTTCATGTAGGAGTAGATGTTTTCTTTCCTCATATAACTAACTCCACTATGTTGGTGAAAAGGAATGAAGAAGGAGATGATAGTGATTTTAAAGAGGATGATGATTACGAAACAATGAACATGATAGATCACCCTGTTTCGGTTAGATGTCAATGTCAGGTTCTCAATGGATGAAAGTGGAAAGTTGGCAACACAACTTAGGGAGATAATGAGTTGATTTGCTAAAGTGAAACTAGGCAATGCTTAGGTGATTGGGAATTCCACCCCTCATTTGCACTTTGTCTCCTCCAAGGTTTGGAGAGGGAACTCATCATGAGGGAATCAAGTTTGTTGGGAAAATATTTCTTTGCATGTGTCGAATCACTTATTGGCTATAACCAACTTTTCATGTCGAGTGAGTGGATAGGATGCTTTCTTGTTTAACTTGATTGGACTCTCGTTTATAGAGCCATATTATCAATACTTGATTCCTTATAAATTTTATTTCCTTAATAAGTTTGATCATGCTAACTTGTAAAGTGCATCAATATTGGAGACCAGAGAGTTCTTTTTCTTTTTTGGATGATTGGATGAGGTGATTAATTTTTATTTTTTATTTTTTTATTTATATATAGAAGCCCCTGTACATGCAGGGTACAAAAGGAAAAGCCCATGTACACACATATGACTGCTTACCTCAACTCTAATCCAAAAGTTTCACAATCTAATCAAGCTGAATATTAAGTTTATTGATTGCTTCATTCTGAGAATTTTTGCCTTGCCAAATTCTTCTCCAACTGCGCTGCTTAATCCATCCCATTCCTTCCTTGCATGCTTTGATACCAAAATTGATATAAGGCAACCTTAAAAGTAGAGAATAAGGAATAAGGTTCCCTACAATCAAGTATAGTTGGATTAGAAGTTAGAACATTGTTTTTTTTAGAGTTTGTGGAAGTTATGGTGGTTTTAGGTTTGAAGATGGATTAAGGAAGAACATATTAAGAAGTCAAAAGAAGAAGCTTGTTGTAGTTTCTAGACAAGATGAGAGTTTTTAAGCTTTTCTAGGTTAAATTGTATTGAAATATAGGTTAAATTGTATTGAAATATAAGTTAAATTGTATTTCTTCATCAAAGAAATATAGGGTTAAGGTTTATGGTTAAAAAGTAAGGTTTTTATTATTGAAATTGAGGGTAAAGGTGTTTGGTTCACCTGCGTGACGTTGCATGAGATCCGAGCCTTTCACGACTGCACGTGGATTTCATGTGTTGGTGTGTGATTCTCATGGAATCTCACCTAGAAGATTATCAATGGAATCTTACCGTAATTGTGTAAAAGCTGCATAAATTCTCATTAGTCAATTGTATATAATTGTGTTTACAAGCCTTGCTTTCGTGGAGAGCCAAAGGCTTACTTTCTAAATTGTACTCCTGTTCAAATTGGGACTTACTTTTTAACTGGAATAGGTTTTTTGCATCATTTGACAATTGACTGAGATCTCACTACAGAGTGCTTAAGATGGATGATGGAAATTTTTTTGTGTTAATGATTTCAATTTTGGATAGGTTTATTCCAACCTTTGAAATTTTTCACTGTTAATTACTTTGCTACCTCCATGTGCATATATCAAGAGCTTTTAATTTTACTTGGGCACATGGAGGTTTCTAACTAGGTTCACCCTTTGTTATCCAAACTCCATTCTTCGACTGCTGGATTATTGCATTGTTTCTAATCCTGAATACCTATCATTAATTTGTGAACTTTATATACATATATATTTTCTGTCTCTTGCAGTGAGAACACAAAAAATGTGCTGATTGCAGCTACATATATACACCTGAAGCACAAAGAACAAGCAAAATATACCTCAGAACTTCCTACTGTGAACCCGCGAATTTTGCTTTCTGGTCCTGCAGGTTTGTGAGAATTTTTTAACTTTATATTTGTTTTGGATGTTATATTAGATTAATTAATACCAAGGCTGAACTGCGGAATGTAAGTTTTTGCATCTGAATGATGTTGCAGGTTCTGAGATATATCAGGAGATGTTGGCGAAGGCGCTGGCTAATCACTTTGCAGCCAAATTGCTTATATTTGATAGCCACTCATTTTTGGGTGTAAGATACATATCATCTGAATTGAATTTGATAACAGAATATTCTTTGTTAAGCCCACTGAATTAAGTGTTTGTTTAATTGCGTAGGGCTATTGGGTAAATCCTGTCTTTGGGTAAATCCTGTCTTTAATTTGTTGTGTCATTCTGATCTAGAGACTTTCTTCTTCTTATGGTCCATTATATTAATGTTATTATGACTGCAATTATTAAATTTACCAATCTGTAATGGTAAAACCTAATTAGCAAGTGAATTATTTGTTATAAATTTGTTGTAGGGCTTATCTTCAAAGGAGGCAGAGCTATTGAAAGATGGATTAACTGCAGAAAAATCCTGCAACAACACCAAAGAAAGTCCTGGACAAGCTGACTTGGCTAAGAGCACAGATCCTTCAGCTGGTGAAGCAGATACACCTAGCTCTTCAAATGCACCGTCTTTGTGTGGCCTGGAATCTCAACCAAAGATGGAAACTGATACTGTGCCCTCTTCTTCGGCAACATCTAAGAATCATGTGTTTAAAACAGGTGTGCCACTTTAAGTTGTATGTTGGAGAGGGATTCCACACTTGGCTTCCAGTGTCCTTAATATTGTATAATTATTGGGTTTATTATTATTATTCTTTTATTCTTTTATTCTTTTATTTTTGGGGAGTTGACTTAGTGATATTTTTTCACATTAAAAAAATCAGGTGACAGAGTAAGATTTATTGGTTCAGCTTGTGGTGGCATGTATTCTTCTGCATCTCCTTCAAGGTACTTCCTTATGACAACTACCTTTTGTTTTCTCAGCTTACTTAGCATGTTATCCAAGCCTAGGTAGTTGGGATTCAGGCTTATTTGAGTAGAGTTTGACTTAAGCTTTCTTAACATTTCACTTCTATATGCTGTTCTTCCTTTTGATTGTATCTAATGGGGGATTGAAATTGAAGCATATAGATTTCCAGATGGGTCCTGCATTTGATAGGATCAGTTACTTATAATATTTAATTAAGGTTTAAACCACAGTTACCCCCCATTGTAGCAATTGTTGACCAGGTTGCAGAGTCATGTACATAGTGCATTGTAGTTACAACACATCAAAATTGTCTATCTAGAATTTTTTTTCTTCAAAAAATTTTATTTCTGCCCTTACGTTTATATTTTAGGTTAAAATATCTTAAATGGAATTCAGAGTTGCACCAGATTTATTTGCATTTCTGTGAATAAGTTTAATTTCCTTATCCAAGATGGGGTTCTTCAGTATATGTTATATCATATATAGATGATGTCATATTGCCATATTGGTTGATCACGCTTAAGAAGGGTTAAATGCATAAATAGAACCATGGAGGGATGTCTTGGAGCCTTAAGGGTTCCAAAATTTGAAAAAATAGAGCCCATTGATCCATGGATCACAAATTTAATTTTTTATGGATCCATGAATTGCAATTTCAGCATGTCCAACTGGACTAGATAGAATTCTGGTGAGATTGGGGGGGATTTTTCCCATTGCATAAGAGCTTGAGGAGGATTTTACTCATAGGATGAGAGGAATGTTACTAATGCTAAGGTTTGCTTTGAGGTTTTGTGTTACTGTTAAATTTCAATAAAATTAAAGTGAAATTACTTTGAGATAACAATTATACCATCCTTTTAGAATTGTTGATACCTAAGGATCTTGGTTTTAGATGTTTGGGAGATGTGGGAGCAGGCTTTGGAATTTTCTAAACTAACCTTACCTCCACATTTAAGCTTCTGTTCAATCTTAGCCCAAATCTGAAAATGTGAAAAAAGTTTCATGAGTTGTTTTTTGCTATTTTAGTGATTAATTCCTGCAAAGAATGCTAATGGTGGGCAAATGGGAAGAGTTAACACGATGTTTGGATAAGGAATTTCTAGGTGGAATTTGTCTTTGAAATTCCACTTCAAAAACAAATTTCACTTAGAAATTCCTTATCCGAACACAGCGTTATGGTTCTCAGTGGGGGTTTTTAGGAGAGCTAGAGTGCTGCCACAATGGGATCTTCTTTTATCTCACCTGGGTTATTGAGCCTTTGAGTAGGATGCTTCATTGAGCTGTGGAAGGAGGTTTTTTTCATATATTATTGACCGGCTCCAACAGGGTATTTCATGTCTCATCTGCGGTTTTCTTGCTCCATCTGGGTTTTTGGTGATGCTTCCCAGGATCCGCTGCTTTTATGACGTGCATTTTGAGATGTTTTCCACCATTTTAGGCCTTAAGATTGATCTCAATAAGCGAGTTGTTATTGGAGCTTAGGGAAATGGATAAATTGATTTTCTTTTTTATACACTTGGGTTGTGGGATAGTCTTGCAAGTTCCAATCTCCAATTTAGGTTTCATGTTGGGGGCAGATTACGGGTTTGGTCATATAGGGATTCATTTGTGGAAAAGGTTAAATGAGGCTTGCTATTTGGAAAAGTAACTCTCCAAGTCTGGTAGAGTTGATTTGATAAGAATTAATTTATCAAACCTTCCAACTTATTTCCCTTCATCATTTCCTATTCTTGTTGTTGTGGTGACAATAGTCTAGAAAATGATTATAGAATGGTTTTAGATGTCATTTGAAGGTTGGAGCAGTGATCTCCTCTTTAAGGTTCTTTAATTTTGGGTTGGAGGGGTGAGTGGGCCTTGCCATTGTTCCTATTATTGCATTTTACCAGGCTCTCCCAGGCAAGTGGTTTAGAGATTTTGAACATACCCTGATTCTTTGGGTGGAGGAGGATTTCAGCAATCTAATTCAATATCAGATGGCTAATGGTTGGAGAGCTCAGTTCAGGTAAGAATGTAAGATTGGTGGTATGGTGAGGGACCTCTTAACGGTATGTTTCTTCCTTATATGATACTGATGAAAAAAGGGAGGCATTTGTGGTCTTTTTAAGCCTCAGGTTTGATTGGTTCTTCTTGGATGACGACTTTTGGTATTCGGAAGAAACTTGAATGGTAAGAAATTTTTAAAGCAACTTCTTGAGCTCCTTTGAGAATAACTCTGGTAGGAATATAGACAGAGATGGTTTCTTTTGGCTCCAAGGGTATGTTTTCTGTAAGTTCTTTCTTCTCTGCCCCTTCCCTTAGTGGAGGGAAGCTTGAAATTCTGTTTATTTGGATGGGTTTCTATGTTGGGTCTCTTCAAGGAGTTAATAAGGGAAAGCTATTCAGTGAGGGGTCAGAAGATAACCCTGTGCTTTGAGGATTTAGTTGGGTTTATTGCAATTTGACTTCATTGTTGTGTGTTATGGTACAGTTTGGAGTGCTTCGCCTTGTCATTTCTTTCACTAAAATATCCCCTTTATTAAATTAGAAGTGTATGACCTATACCTGAAGGATCAACAACTGCAAAGGTCAACAACTATCCCCCCCCTTTTTTTTTTTTTTTCTACTCTGGTGCTTTCATTGTGCTTAAACAGGGGCAATGTATTTTTTGCTTTCATGCTCTGCGATTATGAATTTGATTTGTTGCTGAATCCTAACTTGTGTGTGAGTTTACCTCTCTTTTCTTTTTTTTAGTCACAATATGAAGTTTCTGTATGGCCATGCTGTTATTTATTCATTGTTACCTCAATATATAGGGGCCCAACTTATGGAATCCGTGGGAAGGTTTCATTACCTTTTGAAGAAAATCCTTTGTCAAAAATTGGTGTGAGATTTGATAAACCGATACCTGATGGAGTTGACCTTGGGGGTGCCTGCGAGGGAGGGCATGGATTCTTCTGCAATGGTAAGGTTCTACTCTGCTAGTTACAATTCCACAAGCTTGTAAACCATATTTTTTTTTTCTTCTCACCCCTCTCCTACCTCATATCATTGAATCTCTCTCTCTCTCTCTCTCTCTCTCTAGTTAGTGATCTTCGTGTGGAGAACACGGGTGTGGAAGATCTGGACAAGTTGCTTATTAATACATTGTTTGAGGTAGCACTTTTGTTCGAATTTCTCTCAAGTCAGTTTGTTCTTTATTGCCTTTTTATTTGCTACTTATTAATTTCATATATTTTATCAGGCTGTATTCAGTGAGAGCAGAAGTTCTCCTTTCATTTTGTTTATGAAAGATGCTGAGAAGTCTATTGCAGGAAATTCAGAATCATATTCAACATTTAAAAGCAGGCTTGAAAAGCTTCCTGATAATGTCATCATTATTGGTTCACACACTCAGACTGACAACCGTAAAGAAAAGGTTATCCTTGTAAAATTAAGGTTTTTGGTTCCTTTTTTTGTTTTGAAGGAGTTAATTACTTACATCCTGATGTGCATAATATTCATTTTTTTTTTTGAAATGCACAGACTGATGCATTGTGGCCTATATGTGCACATGCGGAGGCTCCCTCAACTCTAAAACATAGTTAATTAAAAATTAAAAATGAGAAATTTTTGAGAGAATTTGAAGAAGTAATGAAACACTATGAACTCGTGTGCATTTGTTTGTATTTACATACTTGAAAAATGTTAACTGAGAGATTTTAAATATGTGAAAAAAGAATTATGGATCAGTGCTTTGTTGCAAGCCCTATCTATTTTTAGTTGATGTAGGAGGTGCATGTCTTGGAGTTAAGGGGTAAGCCTTCGAAACTTGGATATCTAGGGTTTTTAGCCCACTGGATCTTTCTTTTAGCTTCGCCTTGGACACTCATGGCTTAAGCTTCTCCTGCCTTTTTAAAAATCACCGATTAGCTTACCATATGACATCGCTATTTTAATATGAGTACAGTTTGTTTCTCTTGCAGTCGCATCCTGGTGGTCTGCTTTTCACAAAATTTGGCAGCAACCAAACTGCTCTTCTTGACTTGGCTTTCCCGGTAATGGTTAAATCCCATAGAAATTTCTTTGATTATTTAGATCAGAGTTTTGATTCTTTGCATGGTCATGGAAGTTTGGTGTTATCTTTTCACTATGGTGTGCCTGGGTTGTTTCTTTCTCTGGAGAATACAGCTATCATCTTCCCTATATGGGAATGCTTCCTTATGATTTCATTCTTGCTCTGTTGGAGTGATAGATAGGTACTTGTCCCAAAAAAGAAAAGAAGAAATGCTTGTATCATGATTATCTGCTTTGTTCCTTATTTATTTATTTATTTTTTGGGAACCTTTATTATATATGTAATAATATTGCTTTGACATTTTTGTAATTTGTTGAATTGTCATTTTTCCAACTCCTACTTGTTATTACATAATTCCCATTTATGACAATTCGCATTGCTTTACAAAAATAGGATAATAATATTACATAATTTCTATGGATAGCAGCATTGCTTTACTTTGATGTTGTTAGTTGTAACTTCTGTACTAATTTCTTTCTGACATTTAATTTTGGGGTTTGAGTAAATTATCCTTCTTTGGATGATGTATGTTAAAGTGGACTGAGTCCACTGTTGTGATTTGAAATTTCTGCTCTCTTTAAATTGAAAAGTTAGTAGTCTCTTTGTAGCTCTGTAGCTTTCTATGTAATAGACCTCTTGTGCCATGGATTATATGGTGGTGTCTTCAAACCACAGGGTTGATGAGTGTATTGTCTTCAAACTATTAGTGTCTGACCTGTTATTGTTGTGCAAACATAAACTGTTTTTAGCTGCTCCATTTATTTTTATATTCCACTTCCGTGGTGTAATGGTTTTGGTTTGTGATGCATGGCTAAGATTCTCTCTCTCTCTCTCTCTCTCACACACACACACACACACCCACACCCACACCCACACACACACACACATTTTCATTGTCTATTTTATGGGTTCCACATTGAAAATTGCGAGATTGTGTTATCACTGTTATAAATTGTTGATTTGCAAAAGATGATATTAGTTTCTTTTGTTCTTTTCAGGATAATTTTGGGAGACTGCATGACAGGGGGAAGGAGGTTCCCAAGGCAACAAAGCTTCTGACAAAACTTCTCCCAAATAAAGTAACCATTCACATGCCACAGGTGTGTCATGTGAATACAACATATTTATCCACTTTTATCTCACTTTCTATAATGTATGATGGTCGCTTATAAACATCTTAGGATGAGGCGCTTCTTGCGAGTTGGAAACATCAATTGGATCGAGATGCTGAAACCCTTAAAATGAAGGGAAATCTGAATCACCTGCGCACTGTGAGCAATTTTTTCCTTCAAATTTTTTTTGCATTAAGTATCATTTTTGCTCGGAACTCTATCAGACTGATCACTTGATATGTCTTTGCTTTTGCATTGGAGTTCTAATTTCTTTACATCAAGTTTTTCCTTCAAACTAGAAAGTTGTGCGTAGTTTTTGTGTGTGATGCATGGGAATTATTTGTCTGTCTGTGCTCGTATTGTGCAAGATGCAGAAGTTTTTGCTGGCTACTTGTATATGTGGTAGACTGGTGGTCCACCTGAAAATGCTTCCCTAGCAAAGTGTCATCCCAAGGTCTTATTAAGGCCGTTAATCATGGAGATTTTGTGCCCATGGTCTATGGTATTGCAGCAAATTTATGCAGCTACAGTGATATTGTGGGGTAGCGAGGGGTTTATGGGAACTTATATTTCATCTTTTTGGTATCAAATGGGTTTTGCCTTCTTCTACTTATGAGTTGATTTCAGGTTGGTGGATTAAAGGTATTCGGAAAGATATCATAATAGTTTGGAGGATGGTTCCTCATGCTTTATTATGGTGTATTTGGAGAGAACGTAATTTGAGAACTTTTGAAGAAGAGGAATCATCTTTTGAGGAGCTCAAATCTTCTCTGGTCAAAACCCTTTTTTGGTGGTCATGTAGCTATATGGGTGGGAATTACCCTTCTTTTATAGATTTTGTTGACTCCTTGTGTATCTAATAGTTAAGGGGGTCGAGTTTTTTGTTGGCTCTTTTTTATTACGAGCTAATTTTTTCTCTTGTATATGTCTTATGTACGAGGGTCTAATCCCTTTCTTTCTCTTATAATACAATCATTCACCTTATCAAAAAAAAAAAATCAAGGCCCCACCCTCTCTTCTATCTCCCTTTTTTTGGGGAGCCATTTAGGGTGAGATGCAACATTGCACCAGACATTGGTGCCTGAGTACTTGTCACAGAAATTGTGATTATTACTAACTAGTGGAGGCTTATGTTTTGATCAAAGGTTATTATCTGTTCATGTTTTAAGGAGCAGCACCCATAGTGCTGTCAACATTTGAGAAATTATTTTTTAATTGCACTCTCTGGGTATTGGAAGTGTCATCCTATTGTTCTTTTATAATATCATTGTAACGAGTTAAAATAAATAAAGAAAATAAAAATGGGCAAGCAGTTACATTGTTTGTGACTGGGAAGTGAGTTAGTCTTTCATGTCAGTATCAGCAAGTTCCAAAATTCCATGCTTCATAATTTACTATATTTAAATTTGTACCAAGGTGGATCCTTAAAGGTGTATATTTTGGAAATAATTATTCTGGTCATAGTTCATTATTTTCATCATATATAGGTTCTGAATCGGAGTGGGTTGGAGTGTGAAGGACTCGAGACATTATGCATCAAGGATCAAACACTGACAAATGAAAGTAAGTTTTATTTTGACACATCATTAAATTAGAATTGTCCCTTCTAATTGAGTTCTTTCCCCTAAAAAAGGAATTTGAAAAATTATGTTTTGGAGTGTATTGTAGGTGCGGAGAAGGTGGTTGGATGGGCTCTAAGCCACCATCTAATGCAGGATCCCAAAGCTGATGCTGATGCAAGGCTTGTTTTGTCTAGCGAGAGGTAATTGAAAGCTTGCCGCGTATTATGTTTTGGAATTACTTTTCGCTGAAATATCAGTTATTGGATTGGAATTACACAGTTATAATGCCATGTTGCAATTCTGGCAGCATCCAGTATGGAATTGGAATTCTACAGGCAATCCAGAATGAGACTAAGAGTTTGAAAAAGTCACTAAAGGTAACTATCATGCCTTATCGCCTCTGCATTGTTGGTTTACCAATTCTTCTATGTATACAAATGATTTAGATGAAGTTGTGGCAGAGCATAATATCTTTTCTGGAAAGTACTGATGTACTTATTTTTGAGTGATTGTTGTGGCCAACCTCAGGATGTTGTGACGGAAAATGAATTTGAGAAAAGGCTTCTAGCTGATGTCATTCCACCCAGTGACATAGGTGTCACATTTGATGATATTGGAGCACTCGAAAACGTGAAGGATACGTTGAAGGAGTTGGTGATGCTTCCTTTACAAAGGCCTGAACTTTTCTGCAAGGGGCAATTAACCAAGGTTTTCTGTTTTCACATTTCTATATTTTTAGCATTAAATATGTTACTTCATTTAAGATATAATTTCTGTTATAATGAATGAAATGATGATTCGCCTATTTTGCTACTCTTGGTCATAATTTTTGGATTGTTCCATTGTTGTTTAGTTTGGCTTCTATGTAGTCGATACATATTTCTTTATTGGGTGTTTTTTTTTTTTTTTACTCCTATGTTTTATAATCTTAGTTATTTAAAGGGTTGGATGAAGAGCTTGTACATTGTAATGATGTGTTTTTTCACGAAGTAAGCTTGCTTGACCAATGTTTAGTTGTCATCACTTTGCATATTCTGGTACTAGTGCGACACTCCATAGTTTCCAAAAATAAATTTATAATTGAGATCTAATTCTAGTTATGGACGATGTTTGAACCTAAGTAGGGTTATTAAATTTTTGATGCAATTCATAAGATTTTACGTTATTTAATTTTAGATATTCTTACAATAGTGCTGTTCCACATTTATATGAATATACTACTGTTTCCCTGGATCCTAATATTTTAATTTTCCATATTCAATATCCTGTGTCTATATCTTTTAATCTGTCACATTTATTTTAATCTGGCACTTTGCCCATAGTAAACTGGGATGCAACATAGTAATTGAATAACCATCTGCCATTGTCCCCCCCCCCCTCTCTCTCTTCCCTGAGCGCTGCAAAGCAGCAATGTTCAATAGAGGTAAAAAAAAAAATCCAATTGTAATTCTTTCATGTGCAGCCTTGCAAGGGGATACTACTATTTGGTCCTCCCGGAACAGGAAAGACAATGCTTGCAAAGGCTGTTGCTACTGAAGCTGGAGCAAACTTCATCAACATTTCAATGTCAAGCATCACATCTAAGGTTAACAGTGATACGAGGCTTCTGTTAACATGATATGATTTCTATAATGGTTTCATGTCCAAATTGGAGACTCATCTTGTCATCTTTTTTATTGCAGTGGTTTGGCGAGGGTGAGAAGTATGTGAAAGCTGTTTTTTCACTAGCCAGTAAAATTGCCCCTAGTGTTGTATTTGTTGACGAAGTGAGCCTTCAATAATCTTTTCTCTCAAAATATGTTGAAATTGGCTCTTTATCAACTTACCTAATTTTTTTTGAACCGTTTCATTTCAAAGGTTGATAGTATGTTGGGCCGGAGGGAAAATCCTGGAGAACATGAGGCTATGAGAAAGATGAAAAACGAATTTATGGTGAACTGGGATGGCTTGCGGACTAAAGATACAGAACGGGTTCTTGTACTTGCAGCCACAAATAGGCCTTTTGACCTTGATGAGGCTGTTATTAGAAGGCTGCCGCGTAGGTAAAACACCACTTCAAAATGGGCCTTATTATTATCTTGTACTAATTATTTCCACATCCCAGGACTTTTGAGATAGTATGGGTGCCAGTGCTTTTTTAATTTGTTCTTCCACAGGTTGATGGTAAATTTGCCAGATGCACCCAATAGAGCGAAGATCCTAAAAGTGATACTAGCAAAAGAGGACTTATCTCCTAATATTGATTTGGATGCAATCGCAAGTATGACAGATGGATATTCTGGAAGTGACCTTAAGGTTGCCTACTTGCCTCTGCTATTCTTTATCTTGCTATCTGATGAGATTCTTATTGTTTCAATACGTTGAGTGGCTCTGCCTTATTAATTTTACTCCTCGTTATATCACAGAATCTATGTGTAACTGCTGCACACCGTCCAATTAGAGAGATATTGGAAAAGGAAAAAAAGGTTTGTTTCTTTTATTGATAAATGAGAATTTTATTACTAAGTAAAATGAAAAGAAAATTATGCAATTTTTTGCTGAGGAGATGAATTACATTGGCAAACATGATCATTATTACTCGTCAAAATTATCATCAATGTTATTTGGAATGGCTCTGTCCTCGTTAATTGGGTCATGCAACATGAATTTTGTTCTGCTATTTCAGTCTGCTAATAATTATGCATTACTAATCAAAATCGGAACTGGTAGAATAACCTTGATGGTAAGCACCCTCGTAAGGATAGAAAAAAAAGTCCCAGCTTATGTGTTACTGTGCCTTTTAGTTGAACAATTTTTATTGGAAGCAAACTCTCTTAATAAAGTTGGAGGTTGGGCACAAGTTCTTTTCTAGGGTGTCAGGATTTATGTTCATTTTGGTTTAAGTGAAGATTTTATGTTGGCTGTCACGCTGGGCCATAGTAAAATGCTAAATAATCCAATACTTTCTTTAGTTTTGTTTTATCAGTTATTACTAGCTCTTTATGCAATTTCCCCCCTCCATGGTCTTCTTTCCTAGATGTCTCAACTAAGAAAACTCTTACCCTGAGTACTAAAACCAATTGTCACACTCGATCATAGTATAAAATGCTGAACATCCATTTTGTTGTTTTACCATTGATCTATGACATCTTAAGAACTCAATCAATTTATGAACACTTCTTTTGTTTGAAAAAGCAAAATAGGAAAATTATTAGACAGTAATATGTTTTATCAAATGCCATATATGGTGTAAGTGCATAACCAGATTATTTTCTATATGGGAGCATTTCTATTTTGATCTGATATGTTGTGCTGATGACAGGAGCGCGCAACTGCAGTGGCAGAAGGTAGACCCACTCCGGCTTTGAGTGGGTGTTCTGATATTCGGCCTCTAAATATGGATGACTTTAAAAATGCTCACGAAAGGGTAAAAAGGAAGTTCACAAAAATTGTTGTTCATATTATTTGACATTTTTTCTGCCCCTTCTTCAATATAATATTTGTCATATGGTTATAGGTTTGTGCAAGTGTTTCGTCCGAGTCCGTAAACATGACTGAGCTTCAACAATGGAATGAACTGTATGGTGAAGGGGGTTCGAGAAGGAAGGCTTCTCTCAGCTACTTCATGTGAAGGCATCTCATCTGTACAAATGGTTCTCATTTTCTTCCTCATTTCTGTGCTCTTTCTCCAAAAAGCCCAAAGTGATGTTTCAGCTCCCTTGGGGCTTGGTGGAGAGCCATTTTGTCTGTAATATGAATTATAGTCCTTTTTAAGTTATAGTTTTGAGTCGTTTTAAGTTAGTTTTGGGATGGTTGGTTTAAAGGGGGTGGAGCCTGTCCAAGTGTTTTGGCATGGCTGCACTGCTTTTGTTTTGTTCCCCATTCCTTTGCTGCAATTGTGAAGAGCATGTGTTTCAAATCTAAATTATCAACCAAAGAGTAGAGAAAATCGAAGACCCCTGTCCATATATCTCTAGTCATTCTTGATGGTGTTTGTCAGAATATAACAATAAGCAGTGTCTTCATATCTATAATTTGGTGTTTATTTTTATTCTTTATTTTGTGGGGTGGGGTGCTTTGTTTGTGGTGGTTTGTTTTCCATCCCCTTCTTTCAGAGCATGTGTTTAAAATATAAATTTATCAACCAAAGAATAGAAGATCATATTCGTAGTCATTGTTTATGATATTTTTCAGAATTGAACGATGCTGGTGTCGCCGTGATTATGACTTGTGCATTTGTGGGGTGTGGGTTTATGTGATACAAAACAATAGAAGCCTCACACTACCAAAACCTAAGACCCTCCTTGACTCTTTCCCTTTTTTTTTTTGGGTAGAATCAAGAAATTCATTCCATAAGGTAAGTACAGAGTACAGACCATTACTGACTTGATATTTGTTCATTTTCAAGCCCCATATATGTATATTCTTGAATTGATTGATTTGAGTAGTTCAACATAGCAAATGAAGTTATCAAAAAAAATAAAGAGAAAGAAGCAAACGGGGCATTGAAATGAGCCTCCATCAACATCTCCCTCAGCATCCTAGTTATTCTTAGCAAAAGGAAGACCAAAAAACCACGGATTAATGGGGCATCTTCTCTGCAACTGCTGCCCTATATTGAGGATTTGATTAGAGTGAAGACCCAATCTCGAAATACTTGAGCCCTAATAGGTTCGAATAAATTTTGGAAGGTATGAGCCATGTTGCTTGCCCAAACTCGAGATTAGTTTCATAAAAAATTTGTATGAGCTCGCACTTAACTTGAAATTGGTTCAATAAAAAAACTTAATTGAGTTTACTCATAAGATAAATGGGTGAAGTTTAAATCTTATTATTTAGCTCGTTAATTTATCGAGGTCAAATTCGAGTATTACTTAGAAAATAATCAAATTATTTGAGATTAATTCAATAAGAAATTATTTGGTTAATTTCGAAATAATTTCAAATCTCATTTTCAGAACTTTTAAAAGGGTTGCCTGAGTTTCCCTTTTATTTTCTGAAAATATATATATATATTTTTCTTTAAATTTCCTATCGTACGGTCGTTAATGCATAATTTTTGTTTTCAAAAAACAGTTTTTATAAAAACATTTCCAAAAAATATTTTCCCTATTCTAAAAATATGAAATTTGTCTTCAAAGCACAAAACCAGGTCCTATCGGCTCTTACAAGTCTGACTTCCACTCTCCCCCGTCTCAAATACCTCTCACTCTCTCTCTCTCTCTCTTTCTTCTTCACAAATTCAACCAATTCATCAATGGCGGATCTGCTACCTCACAGATCCACCTCCGACTTCTTCTCCGATCCCCTCGATTCACAGCCTCTCTGGTTTAAGAAACACGCCTTCCTCGAACCCACCTTCGACTCCGAATCCTACATCGCCGATCTCCGAACCTTCGTCCCCTTCGAAACCCTAAGATCGCAGCTTCAGTCCCACCTTTCTTCCTTGAAGCATGAGCTCGTCGACCTCATCAATCGTGATTACAACGACTTCGTCAACCTCAGTACCAAGCTTGTAGACGTCGATGGGGCCATTGTTAGAATGCGAGCGCCGCTAACGGAGTTGCGCGAGAAGATCGAGCAGTTTAGAGATGGGGTGGAAGGTTCGCTTGTGGCGTTGAGGAATGGGTTGCGTCAGAGGGCGGAGGCCGCGGCGGCGAGGGAGGTGTTGGAGTTGTTGCTCGATACGTTCCATGTTGTGTCTAAGGTGTGTTTGGTTTTTCTGAATCTCATGTCTGTTTGGTTACGAGAAAATGGGGGGAAACGGAAAAGAAAATTCGAATTTTGGATTCCTTTTCGTGTTTGCGAACTGAAAATATAGTGCATTTGTATTTTCTTTGATTTTCCTCAATTTTCTTAGCAATTGGAAGGATAGTTTTAGTCCTCAACTTTTCTGATTGACTTTCATTTTAGCGGAGCTAGATTTTTGTTCTGTGAGCCTGTTGATTTCGTGTTTGGTTACTTAGAAAAGTCGAGATAAAAACAGAGAGAAAGAAAAATCAATACAGTTTTTAATCTTATGTTTTGATCTTATGAAAACAAAATATACAACTATGTTCGCATGAACTTAGTTGATGTGGGTTGCTTATTTCTTGTTCTTTGGACCTGTTGCATTCGGTGTTGGTTTGCTGAGAAAACTGAAGAGGAAGAAAAAAATACATACAGAGTAAGAAAATACAATACAATTTTGAATTTTATAATTTTTTCGTAGTTGGGAATTATGAAAACAAGTTTTGGCTTACTTGAGATGTGTTTTCATTTTGTGCAAATTGAAACAGAATATGACATAAGATCCAAATGTGTAGTTTCCTTTCCTTGTCTTAATTTATTTGGCAACCAAAATGAGGGGTTCGAATTTTCTGATTGTGTTTCATTTCTGTGAAGCCGAAATTTTGTTCTATAAGTTGTTTAATAGTTTAATTTGAGACCTTAGTGATTTAAATCTTTGTTTGCACTCCGTTTGGTTGATGAGAAAATTGAGGAAAAGAAAGGCAAAGTAATTTTTCATCTTATGTTTTATGTTTATTTGTTTCT
The DNA here is from genome assembly GCA_039720395.1 of Liquidambar formosana. NCBI lineage: Eukaryota > Viridiplantae > Streptophyta > Magnoliopsida > Saxifragales > Altingiaceae > Liquidambar > Liquidambar formosana. The sequence continues at coordinate 30,948,329 of CM077828.1, forward strand.
GAAAAGTGAATGCTTGAGTCGACTAGGACAAAAAGTTGAATTGAGCTAAGATGAGTGGCGCTTTTTGTTGGGCCTGGTTCTAAATAATGAAAACTCTAATATTAAAAGATCTAGTGTCTTTTCTTTTTCCTACATTGTCTCGGCGATCAAACAGAGCATCTTTTATCTGTTCTTCCAAGCTTTGGACTTAATCCTTGCAAATCTAGGTTTTTGTTGGTTTAACTTAATTATGTGTTATGGACCTTTTTGTTTTACTTATTGTTTATTTTTTGTGGGTTAATAAATTCAGGTTGAAAAATTAATAAAGGAGCTACCGAGTGTGCCTGCTGATTGGTCAAATGGAGATGTCAATTTGAAAGAAAAGGTTCCTATGAGCAATGGGACTTCCTTTCAACATGGTGAAAATGAAACAAATCTAAGAGAGACTCAAAGCATGCTTTTAGAGAGAATTGCCAGTGAAATGAATCGGCTTAAATTCTATGTCACTCATGCACAGGTCTCTCTCTCTCTCTCTCTCACACACACACACAGAGAGGCATTGATTATATGTTCCTTTATGTTTATTATACCTCTGTCCTATTGTTTTCGTGGCAACTATACTGGTAGAACCGTAGAAGTCGTTGCATGAATGCTGGTGACATTTTACTTGGGAGTCCTAATAACTTTCTATTTCAGTGATTCATGAGTAAGATATGCTTGATTGATTCATCTTCAAATTTGGACTTTAATTAGAGCATGAGAGTTAAGACAGTTAACCAGAACATGAGAGTTAAGACAGTTTCAAAGACAGCTTAGGGGCAGATGCCTACAAATGATTGTATGTTTAGAGCATAGTGTGGTTGCTGCTATCATCTGCACATATAGGCCAACATTTGTACAACCATAGTAGTTAAAACTGGTGTGTTCACATGCTCTAAAACTGGTTGCTTTGCTAGTCTCCCCGGGGGTTTAGGTTCCATGGGTGGGTCCAAAGGGCCCTGCTGTGGGATGGTTCCACCATTATCAAAAAAAAAAAAAAAAACCAAAAACAAAAACAAAAATGCCAACTCAGTAGTAGTTTGTAATCCAACTTGTAGGTTCATTTAACAGTTTTATTATTCTTCCTATCATGGATATAAGATTTAATTCTTTTGTCTCTTAATATTCTTAACAGGAATTATGCATGCGATAAATTTCCACTATCTTACAAAAAAATTGCTATATCTTTGCCTATTGACTATTGTAAAGAAACAATGACTTGTTAGTAGTTTAATTAGGAAGTTGTACATTCTGTGCTGATCTTTTTTCTCTGTTATGCCAGTACAGAACCTGTCATTCATTGAGAACATGGAGAAGAGGATTCAGAGTGCTAGCCTACTACTGGATGCAAGCTTGGGACATTGTTTTGTAGATGGCTTGGAACACCGGGATGAAATTGCAATTTACAATTGCTTACGTGCATATGCTGCCATTGATAACACTAGAAATGCAGAAGAAATTTTCCGCACGATTGTTGTTGCTCCATTGATACAGAAAATTATTCCACATGGATCGTCAGGGGTGGTTTCTGGGGCATCTGGAGATGAACTTGAAAATGATTATCAACAAATCAAGCAATGTATTGAGAAAGACTGTAAATTTTTATTGGAAATTTCTTCTGCAGGTATGGCCATCCACTTTCAATCTCACCTATTGTTCTCCCAACAATTCAAGGAAGCCTTGTTTCCACTATTTGGGGTCACTACACAAATTTTTTCGTTCCTGCTGTATTCTGGGCTTTTGATTATATTATATCAGCCACCATGTCCTTTCTCACAATCACTACCCATATTCTATCAAACTTCCCCAATTGGGCTTGAATTTCTCTCATCTTATCCCTATCAATGCTACCTTTATCATCTCAGGAATCCATTCATCTCTTATAATATGTTTCTTTTTTGGACAGTGGTGAATTTTTGTTGCGGCCAGCTCAAAATTTTCTAGATTCACTTTTCCACAACTATCAAATTTCCCCTTGTCTTCATAGTGTCTCCCAGACCAATATAATCTACCTTTTGGTGCGTGATTCATCTTTATTCAACATGACTAGACTGTTGGCCTGACTTTCTCTCATCTTATCCTCATCAGTGCTACCTTTATCATCTCAGGAACACAGTCATTCTTCTTTCTTGTTTGGCCATTGGTGACTTTTTGACGGTGCTAGCTCGAACTTTTCAAGAACCACTTCTTAACATTATCCACTTTGCTCTTATTCTATAGGCACACATGCTTCAATCTCCCTTGGTCTGTGGATGATCAATTTATTATATAAAATAATGTTCATGCTAATGTATTTGAAAATGCATGGAATGTGTTTTCATGTGTACTTTATGACCAGTTTTTCCAAATGTTGTTAAATTGTTGTGGTGCTTGCTGTGGTGTTCAGAAAATTCTGGTTTACATGTATTCAACTTCTTGGCCAATTCAATCCTTAAAGAGGTTCTCTCAGCAATCCAAAAGGGAAAACCAGGGGCTTTTTCTCCTGGAAGGCCCAAAGAATTCTTGAAAAATTACAAATCCAGCCTCGATTTCTTGGCTCAACTAGAAGGTAGTAACAGATTTTTTTTTTTCTCCCCTCCCCACCCCTTTTCATTTTTGGATACTTTTATAACTGTATACCTGACAACGTTGGTATATCTGTTTATGCATTTTTATGTGACTGTTTGGAATCATCTTTTAATGTGTACATAATGGTACATTTCGTTCATTATGGTTATAACATTTAATTGTTACGCAAGGCTACTGTCCATCCAGAGCTGCTGTTGCAAAATTTCGAGTGGAAGCTGTCTATACTGAGTTTATGAAGCAATGGAACATTGGGGTTTATTTTTCATTGAGGTATGTAGTCTATGCAACTTTTAGATGGTCTCTGTTTTAATGGGAGAGGGGAACTATTTTTAAAGAGGTGTGCTACTTTTTTTAATTTCAATTACCTCAGGTTTCAGGAGATAGCTGGTTCTCTGGATTCTGCACTAACAGCAGCCAGTATTGTCCCAGTTCATAATTTACATCCTGGTGAAGGAAATTCTCAAGATTTAACATTAAAACAAAGTATTACTCTTTTGGAGAGCTTGAGATCCTGCTGGAGAGAAGATGTTCTTGTTGTTTCTTCCTCTGACAAGTTTCTTCGCTTAACTTTGCAGCTTCTTTCGAGGTTAGTTTGATTGGAATTCGGAAGTTGGATAGTTTGCATGTTTCAGTTTATGCCTATTTTGCTAACTTATCAACACTTGACTGCGGTTCTATGAATGTATATTAGATACTCAAATTGGTTGTCCCATGGACTGGCTGCTCGCATAATGGGTAATACAGGTTCCAACCCCGGATGTGAATGGGCTATATCAGCTGTCCCAGACGATTTCATTTATGTAGGCATCACTCTTGATTTTAATTTCTATTTTTTGGTTTCTGGAGTAAAAAACATGTTACTCAGTGATTAATTTTGTCTACACATTATGCTGAAGAAATGCTTTTTGAAGTATTTGTAGTAACTTTTTTCTCCTGATAAGTCTTCTGGGATGTACTATGTGAACATTTCATTCTCTGAAACTTTCACTTGATAGGAGAAGATTAATGGAATGATAATCAGAGAATTATTAATTCATACCAATATATATATATTCTTGAAAGTTGCTACCATACACATAAACTTACATCATGTGAAAAAATATAGGGTATTCTGAACAAAATTAAGTAACTTTGAAACTATCAAGACTATTAAGATCTTGGAATTTGCTATGGTGCATATAAACTTTGACGGTTGCATGGAGAAAAAATGAAATGCAAACTTATTGGCCTTTTTCCCTCATTGGCCTGAACTGGCCTTGCATAAACTTGAGTCCACCAGCAATATTCAGTTTCGAATATAGCAATAAATTTCTCTAATTACTCCTGAAATTTTTCTGATTGTCACTTGGGACATTAAATGGAACAAATGAAATGCAAATTTATTTTGAATAAGTCACTAAGTGCCATATTATTTGCAAACATTCTGAAAATTAATTCTCAAATTTTAATAGAAATTCCAAAACCCTTTCAAATAATTCTACAATGAGAACATATATTTATATATTTCTCGTTTTCCTTAAATGAATTGACTTTCTCATACTCAATTTCATTCTTAAAATTTTCTTCATTGTTTCCAATGTCTCTTGACCAAATCTGAAATTTTTTCTGAAAAGTTGGTTAATTTCTGGATGAATAGTCCCTGAATCACTAATTAATTGCTACTGTTCGAACTTAGCTGGGGTTTGTTTTGGCCAACTTTGACCAGCCTGAGCTATGTGCCACTTTATGAAATGATCTTACACTTGTTGTAAAGTTATAATGCGAACCAGATCTTTGATGCCATATGCAGGAATTACTATGCTAAACATGCATTTTAATTAAGTTAATTGATTTACAGATAATTCATGACATAAATTGTCTGGTTAGGGAGGTTTGCGGTGACTTCCTGGAACGTATACTTCAGCTTCTCTCTTTGTGCTCTGCTGAAGTACTTGATCTGGTAAAACAGAGCATTTTACAGGGTGGAAAATCATTGAATGATCTAGTACCTCAAGTAATGAATGCAATAATAGAATCACTAGTTGAGAAATCTGTTGAGGTACGCTCTATGCTTTGTTGAGGATTCATTATTATTACTATTATTATTGTTGTTGTTGTTATTTGCATTCATTATAGGAAGGGGTTTGATGGTTTGTTGTGGGTGTTGGGCTAGTGTTTGAAATTCTTGTTCTCTCATAATACTCTTGCTCAAAAATATTGTAGGACTTACGACAGCTGAAGGGAATCACTGCAACTTACAGGATGACTAATAAGCCTCTTCCTGTTAGGCATTCACCCTATGTGTCAGGTGTATTACGCCCCCTGAAGGTATGCGGTCTTCTTCAGTTTTATATCACTCCTCTTTTATTTAATCATTTTCATTTTTAGTCTTTCCAAGCATAATTGTTCCTCCCTAGCATCTTCTGTTTCTAGATGCCTTGATGTAGCAACCATGTAGGAGGCATATGGATGACTAGAGCATTTTCTTATTTTTTACCTCGATTATTTTAAATGCATCCTTTCAGCAGAAATATATAATATTTAAATTCTATTTGGGATGGTATTTTAAGTAATGTGATCATATTTGCCAGATGGTTTCAGTTTTGGTTGATTGCAATTTAGTTAATGGCAGTAGTAGCATGGTTGATATTTATTAATTATGATAGAAGGAATCTAGTATCTTCTCATCTGACCATGGTTACTGGAATCCTGATCCAGTGTAAGATTGTATGAATTTCAGTGCCATATAGCCATTTTGGTTCAACTACCATTTGTTAGTACAATTGTTCTGGAATTGTTACAAATTTGGTTGTTGGATTATAGGATCCTACACTGGAATTTTATTCAATATCTTTAGAATATGACGGGTTTTTATTTTCTTATAATTTTTCCTGGGTGAAGAGAGTTTTAATAAATGCTCATAACTACTACACTCGGATCATGTTAAATAAGGAATCGATAATATATTTGTTTTGGAGCTTTCGAGTTATAAGTGAAGCATTGGTGATGAAAGGGTTAGAACCTTCATGTCCTTGCACTATAACTCATGCTTGCAAATTGTTGCTTCTGGGAGCCCTACCACTTTAGCTGTATCCACAAGTTTTTCAGGTTGAATCATGTGTATATTTATCTATATTATCTCTTTTTTTCAAATATTGAGTCTTTTTGATTTTTAGTAATTTTGGACTATAAAAACTATATATTATTTATCTTAACCTCCCATTGGATCTTGAAGAGCCAGCTGAAATATTTGTTTGGGTAATTGTTTCAGTTTCCTCTTACCAAAATACTTACTGACGTCCATGATCTATAATGTTTGTTTTCAAATTTCTTGAGCTGTTGTGAGCTGGATAACTCACCCAGGAATTAAAATTTTGTATTGAACCATATCACTGCTTGCAGGACATTTTTGGATGGGGAGCGAGCTGTTGCATATTTGACTAGGGAAACAAGGAACGAACTACTACGTGGTGCTGCATATGAGATTACTGGTCGTTATTATGAATTAGCTGCCGAACTCGTTAGTGTGGTTAGTGTTCAAATTGCTAATTCCCTTCCTACTGTTTTGAGAATTTTCAGGATGAGCTGCCTTTTAAGAATCTCGATTTAAATTTTTTGATCATCTTGACCAGGCTAGGAAAACAGAGTCATCACTGCAGAGAATACGACAGGGTGCACAAAGACGAGCTGGAGCAAGCTCGGATGTCTCAGATAACAATGTTTCTGACACTGACAAGATCTGTATGCAACTATTCCTTGATATTCAGGTAACATCATCTTATAGAAATTCTTAATTTCTCTCTACATGTCTGGTATCATTGGATAGCAAACTTAAAAGACTTATCGTAACTTACCCAAAAAAAAAAAAAACTTAGTCGTAATTCTATGTAATATGCTTCAATTTTTACCAGGAGTATGCACGCAACCTCTCTGCCCTTGGGGTTGAAGCAGCCAAAATTCCAGCATACCGTTCCTTGTGGCAATGTGTCGCTCCTCCCTGACAGACAAAATGTGATCAATATCTAGAGTGAGCATGTGGCTGCAAGCGGCTTATAGATGTATTGACCTTTTTTTTCTTCTACTTTCATTCAAAGTTATTTCATTGTAAGGTTGGTTCTATTTTGATACACATTTTTTATTTTTTATTTTTAAGTAGTTACTAGTTAGTTATTCTCATACATTTGTTGAAAAGTGTTTTCATCATTACATAAGGAAGAAGGAAAAAAGTTTTGTACTAGTAAATTCTCATCGCCCTTCATAATAATAAAAAAAATATATCAGTCGTAATAATAATAATAATATTAATAGTAATCGTCTTCATCTTACAACTGTTGAGGATAGAAGCTCTGTTCAATGGTTGCCTTTTGTTCGAAACACAAGAGGTTTTGAATTTGCCCACATATTAGATGGTGTGATCATCAAATCCCTCACCAAAAACATCGTGAGAACACCATTCCATTAAATGGGTATGCGTCAGTTTCTGTGTGTTTTATTCTTTAACATCTCATCCCCAGACCCCAGCCAACCAGAAATGGTTCACGGTTTGAAAGAACAGAACATTCATGTTTTCTGGGCAAATGTTTCTTGGCTCAAATTCACATAGGGCTAATTTTTTAGCCAAATTTTGGCACTCCAAATTAAATTATTTCCATATTAGTTATAGTATTTTTTTTTTTTTTTTTGAAAATTTATTGAATGACCTAAATGTGTCATCATTATTATTATTATTATTTTTTTTCCATTTTAAAATTAAGAATACAAGATAAAAAAACAGCAGAATCTTCTAGACACACGAGAGATCAACTAGTCCAAAACTTTGGCTTACATGGCCGCAGGGCCTGTCATGCATTTGTATAATTTACCATTATAATGGAAAATGAAATCATTCCTCCATTGATGCTGGAAAAGTTATTCTCAGAATTCACTTCATGATTCAAAAGAGAAGTTTCTCATAGAGACCAGCCATTTCTGGTCTCTCTAAAGCTACTGCTTGGACCCAATTTTGGAATGAAGGTTTGTGTGGCCATCACAGTTTTCTTTTTCTCTACTATGGTGTCTGCTTTCGAAATTTTTTCTCTACCCACATATGGGGTTTCATTTGCAACCTCTGGAGGAGGATCGAAGCTAAATGGCCTCGAATTGAATTTGCCTTTAGCAGCATGCTCAGAGCTTGGTGGAATATGATCAGAGACCACTTTGTTCCTCCAAAATTTATCCTCATCAAGGAACTCAACTAGTCTGATTTCCTTGTAGGTTGGAAGAGTGGTATGAAGTAGATCAACGAGATCCCTTTTTCCCTCATTCGAAGAGGGTTCTTGTTTAGAATCGGGTGTTTTCTCTGTGGACAGGGTTCCATTTACGTGAGGACTGCTAGCGAAGCAGCCTAGATGGCTTGGTGGACTGGCAACAGATGAAACAGAATCTGTAGAAAAGAAAGAGAAAATCAAATCACGAGTTAAAACTGATTTTCCACCAAAGTCCTTCAGAAACAGAACAGAAGAAACTCAAAACCCAAATAAAAAAAGAAAGAAGAAAAAAGCGAATCATACCACCATTGACACTGAAGAAATCCTCTTCACAATCTGATCCTATCCAGTTTTGAGATTCGAAAAAGTTATCCTCTTTACTATCTGCAATGAAACACAGTATGCATCAAATGGATACACTACCATAACCCACAGAGCAACTCCATGGTAAACTGAATATGAGGTTGTCATTTGTATAGAACATGTAAGAGAAGCGCCATTTCATAGCGAATTGATCCATAATTTACAAGCTTCATCGTTTTCTTCTGCCTCTCTTCTCATTAAATTTTTATGTAGAATAATTATATGATCAACCAAATCCTAGTGCAACAAAATTTGGTAGAAGTGAACATGTCATGAATAGAAGCTGAGAGACTAATCAATCATATATACCAATTGTGGAAGGGTGCGCAACTGATCGCTGGGACTTGGAACTGACTTCGGCAGTTGGGCGCTTGGTATTGATGGGTTCTTCCCTAACGCGAGGTGGAATCACGAGCTTGACCCTTTTAGATCTGATGGCTGGTTTAGGGGACTTTTCGACTGAAACACAAGAACCCATAACTATGAGAATACCCTTCTCATCAAACAGCTGCCAAAATGTGCCTGTTTTATGCAGAACTTTGCCCAAATAAAAAGAAGAAGAAGATGGAGAGTTTTAGTCTTTATGCCAAGCTAAATGAATAGAAAATTACCTTGAAAAATTGAAGAAAAAAATCTAAAAATGGGTATTGAAAGCGAAATCATAGTTTAATTGAGTCTGGGAACTTTGAAGTGCATTGGGGATGGCTCCGACAGCATGTAGCTGCCTTGGCATTGTCGTACGTTGTATGGGTGCCCGTCTTATTCCCCGTCTTTTAACGTTAATGGAGATTGCATGATTGAGGTTTAAATGGATATTCCATTAGACTAAGGGATGTAGAAATAAGTTCCCTATCTTTGTGGGGGAGAACATAGAGATACTAGTGCCTATTGGTTTTGTTTTCAAAAATGGATTTCAATCAAATTGGAGAATGGAGAAGGTAGATCCCAATGGGACTTCACAACATTTTTAGGCAGGCTTTTAAGAGAGCATTTCCTGAAAACATGTTTCTTGAAATTAAACCTGTTTGGTTTTGTGCTCTGAGAACTTGCTTGGCATTTGTTGTGGGGTGGTGGTAGGTCCTTGAGCTTGATGTTGTTTTTAGTGGTTTTACGTTTCCCAAACAGACAATAGAAACTGACAACACTATTTCGTTATTTTCTGAAAATGAGCTGTTTTCAATAAAAATTATCAGAAAACAGTTTTCTAGAATACGTTGTCAAAACATGTTTTCTGCATATTTTACATTTGTTTTGAGAACAGAAACGCATTTTCTGATTTTATCGGACCATTAACACGGATAAAAATAAAAAAAAAATCCAATCGATCAACCCCATACAATAAAAATAAAACGATCCATACACTATATGTACAAGAAAAAACTGTACATCACTGCATCATTACTTTGAATTCCTCAAAGCTAAGCACACCATCACCATTCAAATCAAAATGATTAATCATCCCCACACATTCCTCAACTGACTTTTTCTCCCCCAATTTGCTCAGCATCCTCTTCAAAGCTCTTGGGTGTAATGAACCCACTCCCATCCACATCATACATCCTAAAAGCCTCTCTCAAATCTTTCATCTTCTCTTCTTCTCCATCCCTTTCCATCAACCCAACAAAGTCCTTCAAATCCAACATCCCATCGCCGTCCGAATCCAACGATTTCAACCGCAGCTTCCATTTCTTTCAGCAACACCTCAATATTGCCAACCAGACTTATTCGGTTCTTCAGCTCCGATGGTGAAATCTTGCCGTCTCCATCTGCATCGAAGTAGCGAAAAACGCGCTCGAATTCCCCACTCTTCTTCATTTCCATGATGGGATTATCACTAAAATGTGTAAATGTAGTGTTGAAATGAGAATAAAAATCAAATGAAATTGCTTTTCGAAAACCAATTAAAGGGCAGAAAAGGCTCTCTTGAATTGGGTTAGAGCAATGGTGTGGCCTTTATTTATAGGCGTTTGCTGGGTGTGTGAGATTTTCTGGACCGTGTTTTGACATTGGGCACGCAGAAGCTGCTGTGGCCTGTGAGTTTTCTCGAACATTCAAGAAGCTTGAGAAATATGGATGAGAATTAGTGGTGGGATATATATGAGGAAGAAGAATCATGCACCGTGTTTTTGTGAGGTCAGCACCTATCGCCGAAAGTTGAGATAAGGGAGAAGCAGAGAGAGACATGGTGATTGGTGGGGACCAATTCAAGTACTCAGCTTGTCTTTCTAGAAACAACTTTCAACGGTCAAAAAAACTGCTCAAAGAAAATAATTTTGTGAGCAGTGTCAGCCATGCGCTGTCACAAAGTCACCCCTCGGACCTTCTCGCAAAGGGGGCTCGATCGGCTCAGCTCACACTCTTGGTTTTATTCACAGGAGAGAAGGGATAGTGGGAATCGCTAAAAGCGATGATTTGTATGATATTTTCTCTACTTTTGTTTGGATTGCGGAAAAAGAATGAAAATTACAGAAATTGGTTAGAGAAAAAAAAAAAACTATTTTTAGTGAATTGAAACACTTTCTTTTTCTTTCCTTCTTACTTTTGGAGATTCAAAGGGAGCACTAAGAGCCATGCTATCCTCTAATAGGAAATAGACCCCATATATAGGATAGTTAGAGGACGGGATGACCTTTCTAACGAATCAAGTTAATGCATTGTGTTAGAAAGGCTTTTGTCCCCCACATTTTTTTTTTTTTTAAACACAACAAATGTAAGTGAGAGTATTAGAAGTGTTAGAAGTGATATATAAGATAAGTTCTACAACTTTAACGGTTACAGACTTCTTGATATGTAATGTATCCATCAATCTTATGTATTACTTCATCAGTTTTATTTAATCATGTCATGATTTATATATATATACACACAACAAATGAATTTTAGAGATTATTCCCGATTGACCCATGGACTAAAGTGGGCCTTTTCTAGAGAAAAAAAATAATTAATTATTGTGTAGAGACCCAATTTTTGTACTAGTTGTCATTTTAAGTCATGGGGCCCCGATGATGAATTTAGTGTAGTTATTTACGGATCTCCCTTAAAAAATTAGTGCAAATTATATCATGAGATTTTTGGTTAAAATGAAAAGAAAATTATTTTATTAAATTAGTCATTTTTATCATACTACTAACACGTGTACATATATGATAAGCGTGTATATGCACATACGATACATGTGCATGCGAGTTAGCGGTCACTTTCCTAATTTTTAGAAAAGGCAATTTCCCTTTCCTATTCAGATTAGAAGACTTTTGTCATTATTAAATAACTTTTGATTATTCTCTAAGAAACCTAGTTTAGAAAGGAAGGGGAAAACTATAGTTTTAGATATAAATACGCTTTTAATGCCTTAGAGAAAAGAGAGGAGAATTGTAATGCCCCGTATTTACGTAAATCTTTTGTTTAATTAATTATATATTTAATGTGTAACGGTTAATTTAATTATTAGTTAATTTTATTATACACGTAATTATTGGAATTAAATATAATCGTGAATAAGATAACTGCGTAACCAAACACTAGCATTGGAAGTAAACCCAAATAGGTTAGGATTAATTTGTGCCCTATATAAGATCTTATAAGGGAAGTTATTACTTTTTGGCTTGGAAACCATTGAGAGAATAGAGGATTGACGGCTGAGGAAAGTTTGCCCCTTTTTCACCTTCTTCACCTCTGTACGCTGGGAATCAAGTAAGTAATATATATATATATATATGTATTAGGTTTTGTCATAGATGTACGGTAAATTAAGATGAATAGGAATAGGTGAGTTGTTGAAATTAGAAATCTGACATTGAAGGAAGAAAAAAATAAAAAATAAAGAAGAAGTGGTTTTCGTTGGGATTGCAATCTGACAGGATGAAGTTATGATATATATATATATATATATGGTGAAACAAAAAGGTAAGTGAATATATATATATATTTATATAAAACGTTTTGATATGTGTGCTGAAATTTAAAGTGAAAGGGGAAAAAGTAAATTCTGAAATTACAGGCTTTGGAAAACGTGAAAAGATTTTATATATATATACACCGTAATTCCCACTATTACGTATTATATATATATATATATAATCTGACACTGTTCATAAAGCTTTTTACTGTGCATTCACTTTTTTCATGTCACGTTGACAGTCAGTTTGTAGCAAGTTGACTGTCAACTTTTCAGCTTTTGTTATAATGAATCATATCACGTTGGCAGTCAAGTTGTAGCAAATTAACTGTCAACTTTTCTAATTGAAAGGACAACCGTACTCACTCGTCAGGTTTTGGGAAGGATACTTTATTATGTTGATAGTCAGTTTTTAGCAAGTTGACTATCAACTTGGATTTAGGAAGATTACTTTATCACGTTGATAGTCTGTTTGAAGTAAGTTGACTATCAACTTTTAATACGTACACATACACACATATATATTATATATATATATACACAAGCCATACGTATTATAAGCACATAACTATTACAGGGAAGAAGGGTTTATGGGGCCATTAGAATTAGAAATTGAACTGTTAGCGTACCACGTAATTAGAATGAACTATTAATATAAATATAAATTATTGATAAAAGATATTATTGATTTTAGGTTCTGAATAGTATTGGAGTGATTAGGAGTTCAATCGCTTGAATTATTGAAGGTTTGGCTTGAGGTAAGGGAACTTGCACAATATATCGCCCTCTTTGATTAAATAAAAATAAATCTAATTTTTATTCCTCTTTTATGAGCCAATGATTTATGGACAATTGTTTTCAAAATCGTTTAATTATCAAAGTGTTTATTTCTTATGTATTGTGGGTCAAGCAAAAATAGTTATTTATTGAAATTGTTTTACATACGTGTTTGAATCTATTTTACTTGTGAATGATATTTGCCAAATGTTTTTTTTGTATAAGTGTGAACTCTGGTTAGATTATTGGTCCGTCCCAGCAGGGGATTTTAATACTGTTGGAAAATTGGTCCGTGCCAGCAGGGGATTCTAATACTGTTGGTCATCAGTACTGATGTAGTGTAAAGTCCCACGATGATGGGCACCTATTGAATGTGAGTCTAGCCCGAGGAAGTACTTGTATGAACTAATGTTTATTGATTTGTTTTATATCGATCAGTGATTTATCGAATGCATTGTTATCGGAAGTATTTCAGTGTTATTGTTTATTGAATTGAAAGCAAGAGAATTGCTTCTAAAAGTTTATATGCCTATCGAATTGAAAGAAATGATTTATTGTAAAACTCTATCGTTTTGTTACTCATGTTCTTAAATCAATCGTGCAAATATGCTTGACCTGTTCCTGTATATATTGTGTAATGTTTTCTTGCTGAGCGTTATGCTCACCCCTTATATTTTTCCCCACAGATGAATAGCTTGATGTGAGTGGCTTCTGCGTACGAAGAGTTAGAATGTCGATGGCTTGATTTGCTAATTTAATTAGAACTTTTATTTTAGTAGTTAGAAGAATTAGTTTATTATTTAAGTGGACGCTGTAATAGGTTATTGGAGGTGACAATTTACCTTAATGGATATGGATTTATCTAGTTATTTCAATTAATTGTTGAGACTTTAGTTATGCTATGACTTTAATTTTTTTGTGAATGGATTATTGGAGACAACTTTATTACAGGTTGATATTGTTAAGTGGTCTAGCCTATGTGGGACGTAGTCTTATATGGGTTATGACAATCATATCGCCAAATCCAGTATTTTGGGTTTGGGGTGTGACAAGAATAGGGTTTTGAGGGAGTGAAATTTGTCATAATTCAGCAGCAGTTTTTTTAAAAACCAGCGAGTGGATTTTAATCATAACTTTTGACTTTGAACTTGGAATTAGATGAAATTGGTCTTCTTAGAAAGATAATTCAATTGTCTACAACTTTGTATTTCACAAGTTTTTTCCAATTCTAAAGTTTTCATACCCAAAAACTTGATTGAACTTTCTGCTATTGCAAAGTGACGAAAATCACTTTTATTTTCTCTTATTCTTTTTTCTTTTCTATTTCTTTTCAAAGTTGAGTGAGTTTTGATCTCTTTGCTGTGGTAACACTTTGACGAAGAAGGAGATTCATGTTGGTTTGATTCAATCCAAAGACCTGAGAGGCCACAAACAATTACAAAGTCGGTAAATTTTTTTTGATTTAGCTTTTTATTCTAATTTTTTTTATTTTATTTTTATCTAAAGCATGATTAGCATAATTTAGGTTTAGTTTTTATATTTGTATTTATTTCTATATATTTTATTTATTTTGAGATGCATGATGTAGATTGATATGTGAGTTCTGTAATTCTGTGTAAAATTCCTATTAGGTGTATACGCACCTATCAGTGATGCGTATGCACCTACTTTCCGACAAACAGATTTGTTATTTTATTTAGTTTTGTTTCTAGTTGATTAATTTCTGGTTGGCTAATACCTCATTTTTTTTTTATATATTTTGATATCTGCTTTTTGATTTATTTTTTTATTATCTTTTTTTTCTTTATTAATTATTTTGGTCATTATGTGTGCCATAATTTGCTTACATGCTTAGGGTGGAATTTAATTGAATACTTAATTAATTAAAACTAATAATTATGTATGAGAGCCGGTTTCCACCGAACATTGCTAGGTACCTTACACCTTTCCAACTACGTACCCGAATTTCAAACTTTCTGATTATGATTAGTTAAATCCTATTAGGATTCAAGTTAATTCTTAAATCAAATTAAATGACAATTCCTTTTCACGTCAACCCTTTTGACTAGTGATATACTCCCAAACCACGTGGTTTAGGATACGATGCCCACGTACTGTAATTGACTTTTAAATTCTAATACACCCACTTCAAAAGTCCCTAGGTACAGACAATTTCGCCCATGGTATTTGTGTGCTTTCTTTCGAGTGTCCAGTCAAAAGGCAATTGCTGAAAGTCGTGGCTATGACAATGAAGTTATCCAAGACGAAGCAAACTAGGAAATTCGAAAATATCTTTATCCTAACTCCAAGAGCTAAGTGAAGAGTCTAGAAACTCAAAATAGGGAGTAGAAGTGTCTCCACCCTCTCTCTCTCTCTCTCTCTCTCTCTCTCTTATTAAAGCAATAATTTAACTCTTTATATTTTCAGATTTTCGTTTTTAGCCTCTTCTTGGTTACTGTCAAGGCTTTGCCACCAGTATGCCTTTGTCACCAGTGTCATTTTTCTTTTTTTCTTTTTTTAATCAAGATAATACTATTAAGATTGAAAAGAATGAGTACACCTAATAGAGAGCTATCCCTAACTAAAAAAACACCTCCTAACAAAAAACCCTATTAAAAAAAAGCAAATCACCCTATTGCTAAGAAAATATGTCAAAGCCATTGCAACACGAACCCAACAAAACATAATAAGAAAAACAAAACCCCTAGCCTGCAATAGCACTACCCAATGTCTCTTTGCGATATTAAATATAATATTAGCTTTATAAGTATCTCTCCTGTTACACAAGGGCAGCCATCTTGTCTCAAAGACTAGTCAAGAACAACTAGACTAGATTATTTTTAATTAAAAGATCATGTCCCATACTGAAAATCAACCTCATCACACATTCTGACATTCTAACACAACTCTTTTTTAAATACCAACCAAAGTATCCAAACTTTTAACCTTACTAATCCCCTATAAAATGGATAAAACATTAATTCTATTTGTTAGGTAATACAATTTCATTCATCAATATTATTCACTGTTAACCATCCACCAAACTTGCATCCTCCTCTTATTTACATCATACATAATTAGTAATTGAGCACACACTATGCGTGTGTGACACATCTTTTGAAGTTTTTACTTCTTAGTGGAACTGCTATGTCAGTTTCCAGGTTTCTTAAACCACGTGTGTGTGGAAGAAAATAAAGGGGAAAGAGGTTGTGGTGGGTTTTTAAAGTTTGTAAAATTATCAAATCGTCTCTTAACTTTATTAACTTGTAAAGGTATTTTAATATTTTCAGGTGTAGTCCAACCACAAAAGAAATTGGCTTTATATAGTAGTATAGACAATCAAAATGGCAAACTAACTCATATGATCAACAAGTCAAATGTCAAATTTATTTTTGAATTTGATAATTTGTTGAGCTAAACTCAATTAGACTACTTCTCATTAAAAAAAAAAAAAAAAAAAAAAAATCACCTCATCAATACTTTAGCAATCAATCTATTCATTCTCAATGTGAGATCTGTTTAATAAAAATACCCATTCAAACTCATTTAAAAAATAAATAAATCAAGCCCAATTTATTTTAGAGCTTATCTTTTCTTACCCCCTTCAAATTTTTTTTAATTAATATTTTCAAAATAAAAACAAAATTTTTGGACACTAGTGACTCATCTTACCCACGTGGAAAGCACATGACACGCCCCCACCGACACACTCCACATCCATACCTATAAATGGCCATTCGAATTTTCTCAGAGGTTATTTTTTGTTAGCGTGTAACCCAAGTGTTTTTGCCTGAGGAACCCTAATCTCGAAACCCTGTATCGTGCATACCCAGAACACAATCCTTGTGAGTGTATGTGTATGTTTCATACTTTCATGCGAAGTCTAACAAGCAGGAGAAAAAGTTGAAGGATTTTTGCTGATATATCATCGAATTTAATTAATTTATCCGTCTTTTCAAATTTCCCTGATTATTAGGTTTTTTTTTTTTTTTTTTTTTTTTTGGGGGGGGGGGTTCAAGTCATTGTATATGGTACCGATTTATGGTGCGTTTGGATGAGGATTTGCAGGAGTTATTTGGACTAAGATGGGATTTCAATGCCAAATTATGGTGGCAGCAGTAGCAGTGAATGGGGTTGAAATTTTCTCAGCTAACCCCTCTTGCAAATCCTTCATCCAAACACACCAATTTCTCAGCTAACCCGTGATTGTTCTGTTTTACTACGTGTGCAGCTTATAGTTTTGATTTGAAAAAGAACAAAGCAAAAACGGGAGGACAATGGTGCAGCCAACAGCGGCTACGTTCGTGCTACACGAGGTGAATTCATCATTCACAAAAGAAGCGATTTTTTTTTTTTTTTTAAAGAAAAAATTTTTTTTTTCTTTCTGTTGTCCTTATTATTACTATTGTTGGTGGTGGTGTTTGTTGTTGTTACTCCTTTGCGTGGCTGTGTTTGATATTATTCATTGTAAGCCTTCGTTGCAGACTTTTATAAGCGATTTGGTAAATTAGCTAATATGTATTTATGTCTTTGTTTGCAATGATAGTGTGACAATAGCCACAATCCTTCGGAGGACCGGATCAGTGAATTGCATGATGAAATTCTTGTTACCATTCTCTCTCGGTTGACAATTGAAGAAGCAGCGAGAACGAGTGTCCTTTCGCATAGATGGGAACATCTGTGGACATCTATAACTGTTTTGAACTTTGATGTTTCGAACTTTGATGTTTCAGGGATATTAAGTGAAAATACTTGGTTGGGAAAAAGGGTCTTGGAAATTAAGAGGTCTAGATATGTTTGTTGGGTGAATCAAGTTTTGAAATCGCATTTGGGTCCAACAATAGAGGAATTCAGAATTGTTTTTGATTTGACTGATGGATGCGATATTGATAGTTGGATTAAATTTGCAATAGAAAAGAATGTCCAAAGGCTTGAGTTGGATCTTTTGGTTTTCCACGGTCGCCGTTGTCAAATGCAGCAGTGGTACACTTTTCCTACTCAATGTCTTGGTTTTGCCAGCTTCAAGTCCTTAACGGCTCTCCAATTGAAAAATGTAAAAGTTACCGAAGAGGTTTTCAATTACTTTTTGTCCAACTGTCCGTTTCTTGAACAGTTTTGTGTCATACATTCCAGTGATCTGGTAAATATAAAAGTTGCTGGTCCGTCACTCAAGTTGAAGTACTTGGAGATATCCCACTGCGCTCGACTGGAAAGTATTGAGATTTCTGCAAAAGATTTAGTGTCATTTAAATACGATGGGAAAAAAATAAGGATGGAGTTTAAGAATGTTCCTTGTCTTGTTGAGGTATTGTTTGGGCTGCCCTTTTCTGATCTTATAATTCATAATTTTAGTGAGTTCTATGGGTGGCTCTCTCACTTAAAGACGCTTAAATTGGCTTTGGCTCCTGAGGTTAGTATGTAAACCAATTCGCGCTTGTTTAATTTTTGTTTTTGGTTTTTCTTTGCCATCATTTTCCAAAATTATTATGTGAAATTTATTGATATAAGTTGGTTGTATTTTTCAGCGTTATCAAAAAGAATTTCCCCCAAAATTTCCTGTATTACAAAATCTGAAGCATTTGGAACTGAAAATCTATTCATGTGGCCGCAAAAGCCTTCTTCCTTTCATGTCCTTGATAAAGGCATGTCCTTTTTTGTATAGTTTTACCCTGGAGGTAAATATTATTACTTTGCTGCTTACAATTTGAGAACTATTGGATTTTTTGTTTATATAGGTTAAGTTGTGCAGATTGCTCTTAGATTGTGTAATATTGTGTAGAGCTCATTATCTTCGTACTATTCATTCAAAAGAGATTAACCATGTGATTCTTTTTCCTTTTTTTTTGTGGTACGCAGAAGAGATTTTATTAATATTAGAAGAAGTCACAAACTCCAAGATCCATAGTCAAACACCCTTAGACAAAACATAAAACACCTAAACAACCCTAAACCAACCTATACAGAATAGGGAACCGATGAAAACAAATAACTAAACCCCTGACCTGAATAAAACAAGAGAAGAAGCACCCATCTGAGGTTGTAAATGTGCCCCCACTGCTAACACAAATTTTCCGACACAACACCATAGATGCAGACCCATCCACCAAACCAAACACCATCACCCATCACCACCAGGTAGAAACAAACTTTTCAAGGAGGTGCCTACACAAAAAACTCTCAGCTACACAGCACAACATCCTCCAAGATATGAAAAACAGCAAACTTCGACCCACCAACTAAACTCAGCATAAACAGAGGACTTCTTATGATCACCGAGATTTCAGAAAGCACATGATTGTATTATGTGATCATGTAATTGTTTTTAGGCCATTTATTTGTGAGCCTGTCTTTGTTGTCCACATGACAGGCTTGTTTCTATCTTGTTAGACCTGCACGTGAAGGGGAATATTGGAATATACCACCATCCCATATTAGTTAATTATAAAATTTGACATGCCTTCATTTCTATGTATATATATGTATATTGCTTGGTCGGGAGTCTCATATTCTTTTGTATTTTAACTTGCTTGTCTGAGCTTAACTGAGATGAGTCAATTGTTGCTTTAGCTTGGCTCGTTTGACTTCCAAGCTTAAATTCTAGGATCAAACTTGGCTCATTTACCTCCATAAACTAGCTCAAGCTAGCTTTTAGTGATATGAGCTTGAGCTTTTCAGGAGTGGCTCGGTTTGATTTACAACCCCAGTTTCAGGGTTTATTTTTTACATAGAGTATATAGTATTAGTTTATGAAACTAGAGTAGGTTTTAATTTTAGGTTAGAATTATGGAGAGATGCCCTAAAATGTAAAGATTTTGATAGTTAAATTAGGAATACAAATGAAGGCGTAATGTAAATTGATGGCCAAAAGATACCTAGAAGGGATCATTTTCAATATTTTGGAGCCAATTATCCATAAATAAGAAGAAATTAGGGAGGATGTTTCCCATCAAATTAGAACAAGATGGATGAAGTGGAGTAGTGCATCTGGAGTGTTGCATGATAATAGAACACCTATCAAGTTAAAGGAAAATGTTATAACGACTTAACAGGTCTATTAGAACAGTTATGCTTAATGGTAACGAATGTTGGGCAATTAAGAAATGACGTGCCAATAATGAGTGTAGTTGAAATGAGGATGTTAAAATGGAAAGTGTCAATATAAGAAAAAGATAAAATAAGAAATGAAAGTGTAAATAAGAAAGTAAAGTGTTTCCAAATGAAGACAGTATGAGGGTGGTTTGGTCATGAACAAATACCTAGGAATCCACTAGTGCAGAAGTGACTTGATTTGAATCGAAATCCATAGGACTAGAGGAAAGCCCCAAACAATGTAGTTGGAGGTTGTGTGAAAGGACATATGTGCTAGGGATTTAATAGAGGATGTGATTCTTAATAGAGTTGAATGGCGAAAAAGGATTATGTAGCCGACCTCATGTAGTGGGGATTAAGGCAGTTGAGTTGAATTGAATTTGAGTGTTGGATTTATCATGTGGCCTTAAAAATTGGTAAGTGTCTGTGTTGGAAAAGCTTGCTAAAAATGTAAGGATTTCTGGGGGTGATATTAGATGTCTAATATCCATTTTTATTTCAAGTTTTAGGAACTTAAGTGGAACTTTTGGAAAGTTTCGTTAACTATTGAGAATTTATGGGACAATTTTTAGAAACACTTGGGAAAGCTTGTGGAACTCTTGAGGACATATTTTTATAAAATTTCTCTCTTTTTTTTTTTTTTTTTTCCTTTTTCCTCAAGCTCTTTTATAGTGATGATTTATTATTTAAAACAAGTCTTTCCCATAATTTCCTAAAATTTTGCACATTGTTTCTCAAACACAAATTCTTTCTCATTTTGTCCCCATAATTTTTATTTTTTAGACTATGTATCTTGCTTACATTCCCCATGCATCCCCTACTTTAGCTTCCCATTTTGGCCAATAAATTCTCAAGCAATAAGAATTGTATGCATTTCAACTAATTGCTTGATCGTATCTGATCTTTTATTCTCTCTCTCTTCTCTCTCTCTCTCTATTAAATAAATAAAAGAGCTTCAAGCATTATAGAGCATTCTTGCATCCCAATTAGGTTGGCACCTCAGAAGCCCCAAATCATGTGCTATAGGCCCGATATTTTATTAAATCTTTTCCCTTCTCTAATATGTGCCAACACATTTAAGTTTGAAGTAGTTAAGGATCCTTGGGATTTATTCTCCACTTCCACTTAAGTGACGTGCTGCTAACATAATCTAGCGAAGATCGAAAGCTAAGATGGCTAGGATCTTTAGCGATCTCCTATATTTTGGGTTTTCCTCTTGGATGGGTTCTTTTAGAAAATTGAAGGAAACCTTGCAGTGGCTATCCCTTCTTCCTCTTCTTCCTCCTCCTCCTCCTCCTCCTCCTCATCATCATCATCTTTATCTTCTTTGCTAAACTTAATTCTTTAAATTTCTGTCTCCATTTCTCCTCCCCTATCCATCTCTTTGAAGAGGTAAGTATTTGGAAGCTTGTAAGTTTCGTCGTGCAATTTGTGTGCATTTCTTAGCTTACAGAAGCCCATGCTGTGAGCGTTGAGATTTATGTCATTATTTTGTTTATTTTACAACCTTTCCATCTTCTATAATTTTTACCTAATGCTTCTACCCATCTAGCCTACATTTTTTTTTGAGCTTAGAGTGAATTCTTTTTATGTTATATATATATATATGTATGTATATGTATATTAGGGCTGTTTGGTTATTCATTTATTTATTTATTTCCATGTTTGTGGGTTGTTTGACTTTCTAAGACAATTGCTTGCTTGTTCTAAATAATTAGTAGTACAATATACTATATTTATTCTCTCTTTTGGATGGGAAGGGCCATTGCGAAAGCTACTTTTGTTGCTTTCTCCGCTTTTTATTAGAGCTGTTGATTGAACAGTTAGAATGGACACATGGTGGAGGTAACCAAAGCTGCTCTCGTGTTAATGACTTAATGTTATCCTATATTATTACCGTAGAAGTTGCAATGTATGTTTCATATTTGTAGAAGTAGTACTAGTGCAAGAGTCCATGTGCAAAACACACATTTAGATTATATGCGGCACTAAAATGCCCATAACTTGAGCAATTCAACTTCTGTCTTTTTTTTAGCTTCTGATTTTGATTGATAGGACTAGCTTTTGTGCTCCTTATTTGTGTGTAAGGTTTGTATTTTCTATTCTCTCTGTACATGTGCATGATATGGCTACTATTTTACTTTGTGGCAGGCGTTCTGGTCACTAGATTTCTCAATAGTAAGAGAGCTAGAGGCCACAGAAAAATGTCCACATAAATGTCTCAAGGTGGTGGAGTTTGTTGGGTTTGTTGGGATTCCAGTTGAGATTAAGGCTGCCATGTACTTAATTGAGAATGCTGTGTCGCTTGAGAAGATAATTATAAATCCTAGTCTTCGAATGAAGGGTAAGCCATTTGATTTTGAGGGGAGGGAGCTATTGGCTACAGATTTTGTGTGGAGGCAGCAATTGTCTAGAGAGCATGCCAGGCAGTTGGGAACGAAACTACATCCTGGGACCAAATTAGTGATACTTTAATGTTAAAATATCATGAGCTGACTTTGGATGTTCTCTATGTAGAATGGAGGCATGTACTAGACTTTTTTTTCTTTTTTTTTTTTTTTTTTTTTTTTTTGTTGGTCAAAGTACTATGCAATTGTAAGTAGCGTACTAATTATAATCGTCATAATTTACTAGGTGGGATTGTAATATATTGCCAATGCAGGTTAAATTAAATGCTGTTCGTGAAGTTCATGTTTGACATCAAATATTGAGATGGTATAATCTATGGGGATTTTAATTGGTCATGAGATCCATGGAAGTTTCACTTGCTCTCCATGGGTGATCCTTATCAAATCTGCCATGACTTTTCTGCCAGCTACTACATGCAATGTGCAGCGGTTCCTACCTCTACTGGCGGTGCTCTATTGCCGCCCCAATATTTCCTTCCACTGCCATCATCATCTAAATCCACCATCATCACTCCATCACCAGCACTCTCCACCACCGTCATCACTCCACCAACACTCCCCACTGTTGCCGCGGCGGCCACTAAAGATTCTAAGCAAGGACCTTCGGGTTAAAGTTCATCCAAATATTCTATGTAATGCTTGTAGTTTTTGGTCCCATAGCTTGGATTGCACACAAAGGCAGATAGATATAAGAACCACCTAACCCAGCTTGCGGCCAGCCTTTTCTAAAAGTGCGTGATAATTGGTAGAAAAATGGTATATGTCCCTAATTTGTATTAGAACTTGTGTCCCATAACCTCATCAGTCGGTTATGTTCCTATCAGTACATGTTGATATAAGTTGTATCAGTATCATACATTGAGAGTTGTACCCTTTGCATTGGTTCAATGTACCCCATATCCCACTAATGCACAAGATACAACTCTTAATGCAAGCGTTGATATAAGTTATATCAGCACATACTTACCTGGTCATCATCCCCTCATCAGTGTGAAATTTTTTGTCCCAAGAAAACCAACATTTGATGGCCTTTTTAAAGAACACATGAAGATTGCACCGACCCAGATCAACCCACAAAAAAGCCCAGTTTCTCTCTACCACTAAATAGCTAAAACTACATTACAAAATCGCTTATATGTGTTTACAGTAAGTGAAAATTAAGGTCGGCGGAAGATCAAAACCAATGGAATCTTACATTTTCACACATGTCATGATGATTCACGCAATCATGTACGGAATAATATAAGCCCTTTTGCCATGTGGTTTAATTGTTCCAAAAATACATGTCTCAGAGTTCAACAGTCCTACAACCAATGCAATTGTTACAAATGAATTGGACTGCAATACCTTATTCTAAACATGCTTTTACCCAAGCTAATAGGGTTACTCATGTTTTAACTCTACCACCCCTCCATGTAATGCTAACAATTTTGTTTCCCAAAATGGATTTTCCAAGAGAATCTTTGAAAATATATTTTAGAAGATGCTAACAAGGTTATAAAACTAAATCAAGTTATTCTGATATTTGACTTGAAATCAATTTGAAAAATGGTTCCATTCAAACTGGATTATACGATAAATAAGTCAAATGTTGAATTTATTTTGGAAGTTGATAATTTGTTGAGCCCAACTCACTTAGTCTACTACTCAGTAAAATATAAAAAATAAAAAAACTCATCAATACTTTTAGCAATCAACCTATTCATTCTCAATTTGAGATCAGTTCAATAAAAATGCTCGATTCAAACTCATTTTAAAAATAAACAAATCAGTTCTAATTTTTTTTTAATAATGGGATCATCTTACAATAGAATCCTTTTAGACCTACCTATAGAATTTAAGTCACTAGAGAAATTAGCACAGCAATCTACCGTCACGGTTCCCTACTTAAATCTTAGGTTATCTTAACAGAAAATCAAACCTCAACGGCGTACCTAACCAAAGTCTAATTTATTTTTGAGTTTATCTTTTTCTTACCCCCTTCAAAAAAAATATACTCCGTAGTCTGTATTTTAATTTTTTTTTTAGTTGCTAAAATAAAAACAAAATTACTGACACTAGTTACTCATCTTACCCACGTGGAAAGCACATGACATGTCCCCACCGACACACTCCACAGTCAACACCCATACCTATAAATAGTCTTCGAATTTTCTCAGAGGTTATTATTGTTGGTGTGTAACCCAAAATGGAGACGGAGTACAGCCGAGACTGCGAGACACTGACGCAGGTGGTGTTCGATCACGCCGCAGGCGACACCTTCTGCCTTGGGTGTGGACTCGTACTCGATTCCCACTCCATCGAAGAGACCGCCGAGTGGAGGATTTTCACCGACGATTCCCGCGACAAAGACCCAATCCGAGCCAGCGCCCACCACAACCCGCTCCTCGCCAGCGGCGGCCTCTCCACCGTTATTTCTAAGCCCAAAGGTGCCTCCGGCTATCTTTTACCGTCACGACATGCTCGGCGGCAGAACTATGGGTTTAACTCGGATCGGTCACTCATTCAGGGGTTTAAACTCATCGACATTATGTCTGATAGGTTTAAGCTCTAACCCTAATCCATATATATATATACATATAGCACCCTATTGGTTCTGTTTGGTTTCTGGAAAAATGGAAGGAAAATTAAATTGGAATTTTATAAATAAAGGTGATTGCAAATAGAACTGATGGAATCAATGGGTATTTCAGGTTGGGCCTCATGGCAATCATAAAGGTATGCCTAATAAAAATCTTTTTATTTAATAGATATTTTTCCTGATCATCTTTTTTTCTTCAAGTATATGATTAAGCAGGTTTTTCATTGTTCGTGTTAGCCTATGATTAAAGTACATGTATAATGCTCATTGTTCGTGTTAGCCTACGAATACATTTATCTTTTATGTGTTGAAACATTTAAGTGGTTTTGGAATTACATTTAGGGCCTTTTGATTTAGAGTGCTCATGGGTTGATGGGGATGTGACTTTAATATTAAGGATCGAGCCAATGAAACATACAAGAGGTTGGAAGATAAAAAATCTCTTAAGAGGACGAAATCAGGACGCAATTGTAGCTGCTTGCCTCTATATTGCTTGTCGACAGGAAGAAAAGCCTCGCACTGTGAAAGGTACAGTGCAAGATTCTTAACAAATGGATTTGGTTTTTTTTTCTCTGTGCATATATGTGAGAGACTGAACATGTGTTTTCAACTAGAAATTTGTTCCGTTGCCAATGGACCCACAGTGAAAGAAACCATGCGTACAATAGAATACATTAAAAAATTGGAGACAGAGATGGGTAACTCCATGAATACGGGAGTCACGCATGCTGGAGACTATATGGTGAGTTTTTTTGTCTATATATATATATATATATATCTTTCTTTTCTTTTCCTGCTTCAATATCTGGTGAGTTTGTGGCTGAAACTTCTCATTCTTTTTTTTTTTTTTTTGGTTTCTATCTGATGTATGTCCTCAATGTTCTGTTGTCAGATATTTGTGTAATCCAAACATTGACAATATTCCCACCTTCAATTTGTAGAGACGTTTTTGTTCACAGCTCGGTATGACCAATCAAGCAGTTAAGGCTGCTCTAGAAGCTGCAGAGAAGTGTGAAGAGCTTGATATAAGGTTAATTCTGGTTAATTCTTGTACTCGTTCATTCCAGAATTTAAAGTTCCAATTGCTGGAGTTTGGGCTGTTTTTTTGTTTACTTTAATATTATGTCCATCAAAGATATACGAGAAACTCATGTTAAACAGCCTGTTAGTATTGGAGAAGACATGATTCTTGACATAGAAAATAAAAATATCTTAAAATGAATCTATAGCAAACTTGTCTACTTTGACTGTTGATGCATTGATGATAGCTAGTGAGCGAGAAGCCGACAAGGACCCATAGGATAGTTGATATTTCACATAGTCCACACTCGATAATGGAAAGAAAATAAAAAAAATATTAGATGGTTTCTTCTGATTACCAATACATAATATTCTCTTTTTACTTTTTGCAGGAGGGCCGCAGCATCAGTGACAGCAGCTATTATTTACATGATAACTCAACTACCAGATGAGAAAAAACTTCTCAAAGGTTAGAAAAAAAATTAAATTTTCTTAGTAATTATTTTCCTGGAGCTCATATAAACCCTCTGTGGTTGCAGATATATCTCTTGTTACCACAGTGGCTGAAGGGACAATCAGGAAAGCCTATAAGGAACTTTGTCCCTATGCATCAAGGATAATACCTAGTTGGTTCGCCAAGGAAGAAGACCTCAGGAGCCTTCACAATCCCTTAAACCACCTCCATTAAGTCGCTTAATGATGATAAATACACCATAGCTTAGATACACCATACTGCAGCATGTTTTTTGTTCAATGCTTCTTCCATTCATTTGGACATGAATCATTAGAATTTTAGTCTCCTTCATTGTTTTCCCAAGTCCTTGCAGTCTTACTGGAATCAATAGCAGGCATTTAACACTTTCTGAGTTCAAGCATTTACCTAGGCAAGGATGCAATGGTATTGGGCTATTGGCTATAGACAAAAAGATAGGGCTCCAAGTATCTGGGGCCTTTGCAATTATAAAAATGAACGGTTGCCCATTCAAATACGGGGCCTGTCAGGCCATATGGTTGATAATTTTGAAGTTTCCTGCGAGTTTTGACCTTTTTGCCACATGGCAGGAGTTGAATGGGCTTGTTAGGTTGCCTATCTTCAGACCACTTGATTGGCTTTCAAGGTTTTGTTGGTCCATCCACTATCCACCACTAGGATCAGAATATGGCAACGAAGGCAGAAGGCTCAAAGGAAAAAGGAAAATATTGCTTGCACAACTCACGCGGTCTGATGAGATAGAGTCAAATGGTTTTTTAGTTTTCAATGAATCAATGTTACATCAGTTATGTAAGTTAATGCAGAAAGCACCCACTAAAAAAATGATTACTTGTAGGCCATGTGAAATTTAAATAGTTGAAAACTATTTTGGGTGAATTTATTAAGTCATAGGTATTAGATTAAGAGTCCATCTAGGATGAGGGCTCTAAGTCAAATTATAATTAAGACCTAAGTCCTCTATCCAATAGACGTGTCATGGAATTCATGTAGTATCACAAAAGTACAAGACTGCGTCCTTATAATTATTATTAACCCTTTCTCTTGGATTAATTGAAATGCTACTTACCAGCCTCCTAGGCCTTGCGGTAGATCTCCCCTCATCGTGTGAGGAGGAGTTCTCATATTCGACTCTTTGAATAGTTGGAGCAAGGGGTTTAAGGAGAAAGGAAGGATTGTTCTGGTTGTGTAGCCCAAGGTCTCGTAACTCTTGGCTCTTGTTAGGAGCGCTTTTAAAAAATAATAGCAGGGAAAAAAAAAAAATGTACTTGTGCTGACCAGAGATAAGTAAACCAGAGAATGGGACCTGGGTGTAAGACAAATTAATAAATTTTGTGCAGTACAGAGGCATCCTACATATAAAATTGAAAGAAGCCCATTTACCTTAAATCCTAGAAGGCCGATACGTTAAAGAACCATTAGAACCGATGGTAAACTTTTCATTACTAAAAAAAATACTGAGACTGCAATTTAAACGAGAAAAACCAAAATAAAGAAGCCAAATAATACAAGTTCGAGCAGTCAAATACGGATAACTTTGAAGAATTTTGTCTCCCGTACAAGTGAAATATTTGTAGTTCTTTCCCACACATATGAAGGAAAATCAGAAACAAAGAAACGCACTAGCACATCTCTCACTCAAGCTTCGGCTATTCCTCAACCATTTCTTGTTCCACAGGGCTTGGGACAACTGGGTAGTATTTGTAGTGGAGTTCCCCGACATCATCACCAGACAGTTTCTTCCATCCAGTTGATCCCACATAATACACTGAAACAGGATGACCTCATTAAATCACAATCACAAACACACACACACACACATACGTACATAAATATAGAGAAAGAGTGTACCGCTAGCAACTCCACCACTAGCTCCATCACGGAATGTAGCATGGTAAATAGCTCGCCTAGCCAATTCTGCAGCCTCTTCAACCGACATATCATATCGGTAACTGTTGAGACAACAAAAAAAATCATATGTAAAAATGAGGGAGATAAAAAATCTTAGAAGCACAGGTCAAAGAAGCAACGTTTTTGATACAGACCCATTATCCAGTACACCATAAGCATATGGTGAACCAGATCCAACAGAGAATCGGCTGCCTTTCAGCCTTCCTCCTTCGCTGTCAACATAATACAATCCAGGACCCTAAAACCAATATAGAGAATATAATTAGCAAGATTCTAATTGCAGCATGGCAAACACCAAACAGTTGGAAGAAGGTTGTTACCGTCTCATCCCATCCAGCAATCATAGTCCCAACAGATAGACCCATTCCACGGTATGAGTACAGAATATTTGCAAGCAGCTTTGAAGCTCCTGTGACAGAAATTCTTCGCTTGTTTGCCAACTCATGCAACCGACACTGAATTCAGAATTTGAATAAAAAATCCTTGGGTTAGACAAACGGGTATATATGAATTCATATCAAACCCAATATTTGGGCACTGTCGGATATGGCACTTTCCAACATCAATAAATACGTTCCATACTATCCATCTAATTCTAAATATAATCTATTTGGAAGATTAGTTTTAGATGGGCACCTATCAATTGGGTTAGATTTCGATTTAGATTCTCCAATCCAATCGTACAAGATGAGCTGTTCTGAACCCAGCCCGAAGCCACACTAACCCATTCCCACAGGAATCTAACCCCATTTCCAGCTCTACAACATATACTGCACATCCATGTATATTACCAGTCCCTCAAATTTCCTGTATTTAATTGACTCATTCAGAAGTAATTAAGTAAGTTATTGGAAAGAAATAAATCATCACATTATAAAAATCATTTTATGTAGTTTTGCTACCACCTAAACTCTATACAGCTGCTCTAGATCCCACTGTGCAACATGATGGCCTAGGCATTGACTAAACTGGTGTTGCTCGGCTTAGGCTTTAGATTTATGAGCAACATGAGGGAAGTGAATGGCAGAGTGATTTTGGACCTAGTTTCTGAGAGTTGTAAATCTTTCATATTGATTCCATAGGCAGAGCGACAAAAATGAACACGCGGACATTTATGGATCCTTATGTTCTCATTAAAAAAGAGAAGTATAAAAAGAAGATAAGTACATTACCTTGATGCCCAAATTTCTATGCCAAAATTGGCAGTCAGCAGCTCCTCCAGCCATGGTACCAAGCATATACGGATTGATTTCAATAATTTTCTTTACAGACTGGGATGCTACAATTGTTATGAAAGGAAATGGTTAATGACTAGATGGAGTTTTCATAAAGCATTAAAATATACCAAACGAACGTCAAGAACAAAAATCTCCGCAGATCTTATGCATCTAACAATAATAGAAACAGCAAGATATCAAAATGAAAGTGAATAAATCATGGGAATATAGTTTTCAATTTTAATGTGGTTATGTTGTCATAATTATGACACTGATGTGTACCACAAATCTCACCATACTCATATTGACTAGCAAACATAATATTTGATAGATTATGCTAAAGAAAATCTGTGATTACAGATTTACATGAGTGAAATATACCATATGCATCAAAGTAGTTATCAACTAATTGGACTGAAATTCCTATTTGTATAACAATTCTCAAAACAAAGGAAGTCTTGGGTGCCAGGCAACTTAGTTTCTTTATGTGACCAGTAGATTAAAAGTTTGGCAATAGAATGACATATTGCCAAATTATATTCTGATTCTTACTGTTATGTTACACAAAAAGAAAAATAATGTTACTTGGAAAGAACAATTCATAAAGTTTATCCCCAAAAAAAAAAAAAAAAATTCATAAAGTTTGTCTCAAAAAATTTTGGTGAGACAATTGATCTCTTTAAGAAATATTTAAAAAGAAACATCTAATCTAATTTCCAAGTTTTAATCATTAAACAAGCTAATCGCTTTTAGGCCTATCAACATCTATAAACTGGTCTCCAAGTTCCTCCAACTAACCCCCACAAATGGCCCAAGCATATAGTTCTTAAGTGCAACAAAAGGATATTTTGAGAATTGATAACATAGAAATTTAGGCAAGAAGCTTTTTAACTATGAGAATATTTCAACACTTAAATTCTCAGAATAGAAATCCATCTCTGCTTGAAGGAAATAATGGAAGCCTAAGCCTTACCAGAATGTCTGAATATAAGATTCATCATAAATGCCAATTAAGGTCCATTAACAATATTTAATGCTACATGTTAGCACGCAAAGGAATAGTTATATATTAAAGGCATACAGGCTTCCTATTGAATTTCATTCAAATTCCCTTTTCCCTTTACTTCCCTTTAATAACATTAGAGAAATCAATCATTTCTATTCCCTTTTCCAAGTGTGGTATTAGAAGAAGCCATTTTACAATATTATCGGCCAATCTTGTATCCTATAGCAGGGTCATCGATAGTTGAACACATGTACACTACAGTAAGGTAATAAAAGCAGTATTAATAATACATGAGTGACCTAAGCTAACACAAAGTTGAGTTGAGCACTCCCAAGCTTGGTTGAAGGTATACTTTAGGAGCCTGCATCAAGGCTTAGAATTAAGTCAACAATCTAAGTTTTGCCCAGCTAGATCAATTTGTATGCATCCACAAACTTAGAAACTTGTCAACTGGGGAATAATATTCAACCACATCTACGAAATATGACATCATTTATATGCATGACCAATATCAAATGTCAATATCAGTCATGTGCAACTTAATTGGGAATTGGGATATGCCCACCTCAAAGACAGATCCAAGAAATGATCCAAAACAGAGAAGGGCAAAGGAACATCACTCATAACAGATCCATAACAGAACCCAAACCAGATACAAACACTACTCGCTCACTTGTAGTTAAACAAAGTTGGATTGAACCCCAGAAGGGTATGCTATAATCAACATAAGACTAAACAAATAAAGCAATACAGAAACAGACAGAATTAAGCACCAATACATACAAATATATCCTCCCATGCTTGCTCGAGAATCAGCAGCAACCATAACCCCTTCCTTAAAGATGAATGCAAGAGTGGTTGTTCCTTTAGCAGGCTTCACCATCTGTATGGCTTCTTTTTGGAAGCCATCAAACTGAGAAAAATGAAAGCAATCAGCTTCAATAAAATCTTATGCTCCCTTGATTTTCCAAGAAGACACAAGAAAATAAATAAAATCACATAATATTTCAACGGGTTAGGGTAAAGGTGGCCGTTGTAAGATTCTAAGTTCAGTTTCAAGCTTCATTTCCTCACAAGTTACAACCTCTTGGTAATCAAATGGAATATTAGCATAAGACAATAAGGGAATGGGAATTGGAAGACAAAATCATCAGCACTCACATCAGTAATACTAGGAAGCTCAAATGATGGGGAGGTTGAAATTCCTCCAGACAGTTCACTACTCGCCCCAAATTGTGAGGTATATGATTCAAGACCACTTGTATCAAGCTTCATCATTGTCGACCTACACAATTAGAAAACTTCAATATTAGAATCTATAAATCATATCATAAACACATCATACTTACAATGAAAAATCACAGAGAAACTTCTACTGTTAACTCCAATCCTGATAGAAATTTCAAAGGAGATTATGTAATTCTGGCTTTCCCAGTCTCTGAGTTGGGACTTCTTTCTCATATTGAGATCTAGTCGCCCACACCAAAAACAAGAAATGAGACTTTTTTAACAATATTCTAGAGATGTGTATTTAAAGTATGTTTCGTAAGCACTTTCTCTAGTTCCTACACAACAGGGAATTGTTGGGTCAAAAGAGGAGACATGAGGCTAAGTGTGCCATTCTTCACCATTTATTCCACTCTCAAAAAGGGTTTTTTTTTCTCCCTTTACTAATTGTAGAGAGGTATTTAAAGTAGTTTTTGGCTAAAAGCAACACAAATTTACATATGACCAACGATTTCTGAATATTTACTATCACAAGCAAAATTGAGCAAGGGCTGCAAATCTCCGATGGAGTCTTCACTGCCCTTGAAGAACAAATCTTAAGCTCGTACGCTTCCAAATATCCCACGCAGGATATATATATATATATATATATATATATATATACAGGCAGCACACGATTGTATAGAAATTTTTAGACTTAAATTTTATATCGCACTCAGTTTGGTTGCTGATAAAATGTGGGAAACGAAAAGAAACTAAACTTCGAATCTTAGATTTTTCATTGTTTGGGAAACGAGGAAACATAACCCTCAGTTGCCCATAGCCCCATTCAATTCAAGTGTTACCCCATTTTCTAAGCCGAAACAACGTAAAAGCACAAATTTCAAAATTGTATTTTCGCCAGCCAAACAGAGGGTTTCCACAGAAAAAAAGGGCAATCAGAAAACAAACCAAAAAAAAAAAAAAAAAAAAACAGTGGGAAAAAGTAAGAGAATCAGATGTGGTTATCTCCTGAGTTCGTGAAACCATAAAGGGTTTGCTCATACAGTTCATGAGTTGACAGCAGAGTAACGTTAATCGTAAAATTTGTACCTTTGAAGAAACGGAGAGCAAAACGATGATGGAGTCAGAGATCTGAGGCAGAGTCTGATGGCTTGGAGAATAAGAGAGAAGAGGGAAATGGCTTGAGGAGTAAGAAACTAAGAATACCTTATTCGGGGCGTTGGGTTTGATTCGGTTTTTAAGTAATTTTACTAAATCAAAAACAAATTATAATATAAAAAACTCAAATAAAATAAAATCGAAAAAATGGACTATTGCCACCACATAAAATACTTTAAGCATCCTATTAGTTTACACTTCTTTAGATTTTATAAAAAATATAAAAGGTTATTATGAAAACTAATCACATTATTCACTAGAAAATATCGTTCTGAACAACTTTGTAAAAGGAAATTTTTCCAAAATCTATCATTTAAGCAAACTTTTTGGCCATTTACAATCTTTATTTCATTTTCCATGAAAAATTGCCAAAAAGTGTACCTAAATGACAAATTTTGGAAACAAATTTTTTTATAAAGTTGTCCGGAATGATGTTTTCTAGTAGACTATGTGATTAGTTTTCATAAATTTTTTTGATATTTTTCATAAAACTAAAAAATATAAATTAAGTAGGAGGCTTAGAGTATTTTATGTGATAACAATAGCCTGACCCAGTCGAAAAATATCGGTTTGGTTTCAATTTTTTCGTATTAAGTAGTAACAAATTATAGATAATTAAATACACATAACATAAGAGAAAAAATAACAATCCAAATTAAAAATAAAAATAATTTTAATAGCATCATTACGATTGTCAATTAAAAAAATTATTAAACATTGTATCAGAACGAAGATATATTAAAATAGAAAATTTACATAATGAAATTTAATATATAATAAACATATATTATATATATTTCAATTTTTTCAGGTTTGGTTTGATTTATTTTTTTTAACATTCAAATCAAAACCAAACTAAGAAAAGAAGACCAAACCAAACCGGGCCATTTAGAGATTTGAGACACAGGCTGATGGGCTTGAGAAGTATGAAAACCTTCTATGGGGCGTGGGTACTTAGGAGTGGGTCTTCACGGTTTAGATTAAAACCGCAAACCGAACCAAATTAAATCGAACCAAAATTGCACAATTTGCATGACTGATGTAATAATAATCATGTCATGTTGATATAATTATAAATTACCACTTAACTACATATAACCCACACGTGCGTATACATTTATCTACACACTAGCTTATGTGCATGAAACGATCTCTAGGTTTTTTTTTTTTTTTTTTAATTATTTTTTATGAATGTAAAGATTGATTTAGGTCATAATTAAATGATGTATGTGTAAACCCAAACAAGACTTAATTCAAAAAAACTATTAACCAAGTTACTTCTCACCCATCAATTGCATGTTACTAAATTAAAAGAGGAATTACAATGAAGTTCACATACAATTAAAATTTTAAAAATTTTAAAATATCAAATTATTATCATCACGTGGATGCAAAATTCCTCAAATTGAAACCCATGCCTGAAATTCCAAAAACAATATGATGATATATTTAGTTGAAAAATTTACAGAGGCTCTAAGGCTACAAAAATAATCTATTTCCCCTCATTCTTTTCAAATGAATACACAGACCTTCCCTGCCCTGATACAAAAATTATGTTGCTCATGAAATCATTTTTATTGCTGGTGCCCAAGCTTTGTTTGAAGAACAAATGTTGTGAGATGTTCTTCCAGAAAAAATTGAAGCCAAGCTGTTTTCCCTTCTTCTTCCAATCATTTTGTTGCCATTGACTCAAAATCAGATAAAATTTCATTCATGTCCTCGAAGTATGGCCAGATTTTCCTGCTTTTCTTATCACTCTTGCTTTCCTGTTCACAAAAGCGATGGTTGTTAATAAGCAAGATAATTAGCAAAGGAGGGAGGAGTGTTTTAAGTGATTGCCTTCATTTGATGCACATTCAGGCAGAGTGAGACCCTGCCAATTAGATGAGAGCCGATAAAGGTCATAAGCCAAGAAAACTAAATGTTTCTAAGCACCAAATCAATGTATTAATATATGTACAACTTATGTATACAGCCCATGTACACACACGTCTATATATATATATATATATATATATATGAATCATGATCAGCGGATGCAATTTTTAGACACAAGATTCAACAGTCTCTTGCACACCCCCGACACACACCCCCCCCCCCCCCCCCCCCCAAAAAAAAATAATAATAATAATAATAATCAATGGGTCTCCAAAACAGCTGACTGGTGCAATATTTTTACGTTTTCTGAGACCAGTAGGGAATTGGGTCTTGCAGGATCCAACAGCATAAGATTGGTGTAAAAACTTGTGTATAAAAATTGTGTCCACCAATCCTTACCCTATATTATATATAATGCAATGGAAGATATGATTGGCTAGCAGATGATTGTTTAGATCTTTGGACCAGATGTGCACACAAAAAAGACAGATTATTTCATAGCCTTATATAACTATTGCTCTACCAGAATTTGCTTTGAGAAACTGAAATTTCAAAAGTCAACCAAAGTTAACCAAAACAAGGGCAAACAAACCTCATATTTCTGATTTAGAGAAGCCCATAGAGATTTGCACTGCCCTGGTGTTCGATTGATCCCCTCAGCCAACAAGTTAGTAGATATCTCTTCCCAAAGGGCCATTCGCCCCTTCGTAACTTGAAATCTACTATGTAATTCCCTGCGCATTCTGATCAGCTTCTTAACTTCCTCAGGTTTCCACTTATTCCGTTTCCCAGACTTGGAAGATTTTGGTTGAGAATTTGGCAATTCAACGGAGTCATCTTCACTGCTTTCAGTACCAGCTTTCTCAGGCTCCAATTTATATTCCTCTCGTGGAACCAAGCCATTGCTATCTTTTACCAATTTGTCGACAGGGTGACGAGAACACAACGAATGATTTCCAGAAATTATCTGAATCATCAGAAGTGGGAGAAAGTCTTTCTTCTGAGTGAGAGCTCGAAGTAGTAGTGTCTTCCTCAGGCAGTAGTCTTTCAACTTGAACACCATCACCTGCATGAATAGATAATATGTGAGGGGGAAAGAAAACATATAATTGACAACAATGCATAAGATTACTAGATTACTGGAAACATTATTTACTTGGAGGATGTGTAGAACTAATCACAGTATCATAATGACTAACATTACCAGAAAATCCTGTGCAACTGTTTTGAGTGCAAGAGTATGAGTGTATGACCTACATTTCAAAATCCTGCCAAGAAGATAGAAAGCATATATGTCCAATCCGACACTTCTACCTAATTTATAGCATACTATCTCTCCCAAAGAGAAATACTAAACTGTCCATGCAATTGTCAATATATTATGTCACAATCAACTATAATCACAAGACCTACACATTAAATTCTTGCAGTGACAGGTACCACACATAATCTCATTAATATAGTCCAGACATGACAGTTAAATGGCTGGAGCTGCCAACCGCTGCAGGGTTCTGGGACCTCTGGTTTTGAAGCAATCTACATAGCTCACATAATAAAGAGAAGATTGTATATATATGTATAATATAACTCAATTGAAAGTATATATATTATATGTAACCAGAAAAGAGGAAGTACAGATATCACAGAATGTATTAAATTAGTATTTATATTCTTCAATCAAGTACTTAAAGTATATTTTTTGTGGACTACAGATGGGAGAAACAATTGAATTGTTCTACCCATGAACCAGCACTTCTCACTGTTCAATGAACGGTTTGGTTTATAGAAAACATTGTAGGGGTATTAATGTGCAAAAATCAGGACTCATCCATGAAGAACCCCAAGTAGAGAGCTAGAATTTCTTTAGTCTCTCTGACATTAACTAATCTTATGGTTTCCATAAGCACTGAGCTAAGTGATTGCATCAGAGGGGTAGCTATCCAGCTCACCTGTAAAATTTGATTAAGAAACAAAGACACAAGGTTTGTGAAATTTTTTTTTACTTTTAGTTTCTTTTTCCTTCTTTGGGATCAAGAAGTGATTTCAATGGCTGATTGGTGGGAGATGTAACTACATCCCCCACCACATGACAAAGTTATTTCCCCAAGCAAGTGCACACATGCACACAGAGATATAGACAGTTGAACACATAATTAGCATAATTCCACAATATCAAAATAAGTACCTTGATCAACACTCTCTAAATGTGTATGGCTACTGTCTTCCTGTTTCATCTTGTCCGATCGACTCTTGTTGGGGTGTCCATCAACCACTTTTCTCAACTCTGATATTCCAAATCCAATATTTGACTTGCCAGATAGCCTTGCATTGAGCTCATCAGAGAGAACTCCGGCTGGATTTTCCACAGCAATTGCAATAACTTCAGGCCTTTTACTACTGTACTTCCTTACCATCTTCCTCAATACCTCAGACACAGTTCTTTCCACGTGGGATAGAGGACAAGTCACAGGACAGCTTGAAAGTGCAGCATGGGCAGCTTTGTTGAGTGCATCTAAAAGCTTCCCTTTGTCCAGCCATAAACAGCGTGTAGTAATTCTTATTTTTCCTTTTATGGTTTTTTCTATCAGACCATCTACGTTTTGAGGGCGAAAAATTTCCATGCTGCAGCAGAGAGATATTAGGATGCCATCATACAAATAAATATGAATGTATTCATTAGAAAATTGAGAAGATCTACCTGACCACTATAATACCATCAGATGCAATTCTTAGTCGCTCATCAATGCAAAGTTCAGTAGATGTACCAAATGCTTTATCTCCATCATTATACATCAACTGCCAAATAAGTCTAGATTTATTAGAATTTTTCTCAATTTAACTTCTAATAACAGACAGATGAAAACCTCTAAGGATCCCCAACCTGCATATTCTCCTTCCCGAGAGAAATAAAACCATTAGACAAAACTCTTCTGTTCCTCAAATGTGAAACCCCAAGCATCTCTCCATTCTTTATAACCTGATATGATCAAGAATATTACATTACACTTTCATCATACTGCATGTTCTTCTTATTTCCCAAATTAACAGTGGGGGGGTCTCAATATCATGTTACAAGGATTTTAAAACTGAACCTTTAAATTCATTATCACATGGTGCCCACCAGACCTACTTTATTCTTTAAATTACATTTCGATAGCTAGCCTGTAATCAGGATTGTATATACTATGATGAATGTCCATCAATTTTTTCTCTTTTACAGGGCAAAAAGCTTGTCACAGCTTAACAAACACTGAATGGTAAATTGATAATATTTTTCAGCTCTAAAAAATGTTGAGCTGCCTAAATTATCCTCATTCCTCTTAACTAAAATAAAACTACCATTGACCACACGGTAGTACGGTACCAAGAAAAAAATAAAAATATTATACTTTAGATTTTTCAATCCTTAACATGTCAGGCTAACACTAAAAAGCAGTATAAGAGAAAAATAGCATTCAAATTATAAAAGGAATAAAGGGAAGTCATTCTCTAGAAACAGAAACTTTGGAGAAGAAAACTGGAATTTCAATTAGAAAAAATATTCTATAGAACATCATAAATAAGAGAGATCAAATCAGTATATCTCCGCAGTTAAATTAGGATCCCATCATCCAGACAGCACAAGATGGATCAGATATTGTCTGAACCATCATAACTGGGCCTCTACAATCATACTAAGCCAATACTGACTCATCATCTAGGCACTGTAAAAGATAATAACAACGAAACAACTCACAGCAGTGTGTCGAATGCCAGTTGATTTCCCAAGCAATTCATGCTCTTTCAGAAATAAGAGTTCTCCATGGATGGGTAGAAAATGTTGTGGCTTCACAATCTTAAGTACTTCCTCCTTCAAAAATGAATTTAATCTTCAGATTGTTTCTTGTAGAAAGCATAAATGAATTTAACAATAAATGAAAGACACATGCTAAAGACGCTTGTTTGATCAGGCCATAAAGAAAAACTGAAATATAGGATCTTCAGGAGGAATAAAAACCTACCAATTCCCCACGGTACCCATGACCAGATGTGTGCAGCACCTCATTCTTACCCATTACTATAGTTGATCCAATTTCTGATATGCGGTTTAGCATTTTCATTACCCGGGTTTCATTACCAGGGATTACCTAAAAGTTAAAATAAATAAATAAATAAAAATTATAGAAACAAAAAGAATTCTCGACATATATTATTTAGAAATAAATAAATCAAGACTTAAGTCAATATACATCTAGTTGACAATAATATTGATTTCTTCTTGATCAACATAAATCCAGTTAATTTTAAAACCTGGGAAAAATAATTTGGACAGATACCTTAGCTGAATACAATATTAAATCTTCCTTGCTAAGTTTAAGGGAATGACTGCTTCCATATGATGCAAGATTCAGGGCAGCACGTGGTTCTGCCTGACACAACAGCATACATAGTCATATGACTCATATGCCAGCTTAATTGGTCCAATAAAACAAACGTAATTTATGGAATTAGGCAGTCACTAGAGAACATCTAGACTAACTTACTTGAGAGCCAGTTGTGACAATTAACAAATCCTTTGGAGCATAGGCATCAATATCTTCCACTTTCACCTATACAAAATATGCAATATCAATAAGAGTGGAGCAGAACAGAAAATATCATGAGATTGATGAAGATATTTCTTGGGGGGAGCAGAATAAACATATTCCATTTGTCAAGGAAGTTTTTATGACGACAAATATCAGCAACTACAGATCAAGCGAGAAATAAGGTACTTCTAGTTCTAGTGGTGCGATCCCCAATTAATTAGGATTTAAAACTTTAATGAATTGAGTTAAATTTTATCCAATGCAATACAATATAGCCAAAAGCCAAGTTAACACAACATAAATTAAACTTAATCTCTTAATTCTTTGTCCCTTCTACCATCTTATAAAAAGTACTAATTGGGGAAAAAAGGATTAAAGATATTCACCAAGGAAAGGAAATAGGTTATGGGAAAAGAAAGTCTAAAAAGCATTATTAAAGAAAGTCTAAAAGCATTATTACCAGAGTTGATGGATCAATTGGTGCCTTTCCATCCTTCCAAGCTGCATCCAGATATGTCCTCAAGGACATGCCAACAAATACCTAATGCAATGAATAAAATATCTCAATTGCCAATACATATAGTCTGTCTTCAAGAATTGTAAGGTGCAGAGAGCATTCTAAACAAGGAAAAGAAGAAATAGAATTAGAGGAACTTGAACTTGAGAAAACATACCAACTTTCTACCAGTTAAATCAGCAGCAGCTTTCACACTTCCAAGACGGTG
The DNA here is from genome assembly GCA_039720395.1 of Liquidambar formosana. Classification (NCBI taxonomy): domain Eukaryota; kingdom Viridiplantae; phylum Streptophyta; class Magnoliopsida; order Saxifragales; family Altingiaceae; genus Liquidambar; species Liquidambar formosana. The sequence continues at coordinate 30,988,456 of CM077828.1, forward strand.
TATGTTTGATGCAAACTGAGTAGTAATAACCCTTCCTTTGGCAGCCGAAATCTTCCTCAACAATGCATCTGCTACAACAGTCTCACTAATTGTCCTTCCAGGTGACAGCACATTTGTTGAGTCGCTCATCATCTGAAAAGAGATGTGCAACAATTAACCGCTTTCATGTTTGCTTCTATCCTTTGTAAACAGTTTAGACAATGAACAAATTCAAACTTGAAAGCATCTTTCTGATTCTCGAAGAATGAGGATTAATCAAGAAACATCTCCCTAATCCCTAACTAAAAAGTGTCATCAAAGATGAAATTCCGATTGTCCCTAATACCAAATAAATTATCAACATTACCATAACAAGAACTGTCACTATCACTGCAATGAGGAATGTTTTGATCTGTATCTGTTAAAACCAGGTATTCATTTCCACTGGTATTTTCAATTACCACAGTTTAGAATCGTGCTAAATCCTTGAATTTTTTTATTTTATCATTATAGATAACAATAATTTATTGAAAGAGAACAATTTCAAAGCCAAGGACAAGATATCCTTTAAAGGTCCAAAGAGAAAATACAATAAATAAAAGGTACTAGGGTTAGCACCCAGATGCCTGTCTCTATCAACCTCAAAATTGGAATTTAGAAATAATTTGTTTGAAACAAATCCTATATTATCCAAGAAAAAGGTAAAATGACTTAAATTTGTTCAAAAAACCCTATACATTCATGCCAAAAGTTCTTGCCAACAATATGCTGGCCATTCAAGCCTCACTTATCCCATATCTCATGCTAATATAATAATGGTACTAGCATATATAATCAGGATACTTGCCTCACACAACAGCAACGACAATATAACAGACCTCTATCCTCATTTTAATTCTCACCCCATACAAATGAAGTCTATGAGCATATTTCTTCCACGTAAGAGAAAATTCTTTGTTGAAGATAATAATAGAAACATTTCCAAAAGTTCCCACCAAACCCCCATCTCTCTTGTGAAGTCAAACCCAATTGATGGTTACTTAATATGAACTGCATTAATGAATCTTTGAATATAAAAGATATGTAGACCCAGGAGACTCACTAATGTTACTCCTTCCTTTGAGAGTTCCTCTAAAGCTTCACGATCAAAAACTTTCCCATCCAATGGTGACTCGTCAATCTGTTACATAAACATTTCATGAGAAATAAATGAAAAGAAGAGAGAATGAAAGATATATTATATAAAACCAAAAAGGAAAATACCTTCCAGTCCCCAGTATGAAGAATTGTGCCATCAGAACAACGAAGAACTAATCCACAACAATCAGGAATCGAATGGGTGACCCTGATGGGCTCTATTTCAAATGGCCCAGCAATGAATCTTCTCCTTGTTTTAAATACCTTAAGCCTAGATGAAACAAAGATCCAAACTCCTTCAAACGCTTTTTAATAAGCTGTCCACAAGGAAAGAGGGTATCATCTTTCCGAACCACAATGAACAGATGAAAAATAAACTACATGAAATCCAAATATACAACAGAAAAGGCTCCACGATAACGCTAACAATGCAAAATATTATTCAAAAGAGGAGCTGAGGCCCCCAAAAAGTCAAAAATAAAAAAAGTATTGAAATTTTATGCAAGGCATGGCCAAATTTGAATAAGAATTTAAATCTTTAGTTCAAAATGATACAAAAATTTCCTTTACTATCAGACCAGCATTATTAGCTAAGACATAGCACATCTCTGAAAGATGGCATATTTCATTAAAAAAATAATATATATATATATATATAAATAGATAAATAAATTTGTAAAACCCTCGCCACTCACCTCCATTGTGAAGGATGACGCAAATATTGGTGTATGGGAATCTAGAGCTGGAATAACCTGCTTAGACAGCAATTGAGCTAGTGAACAATTTATAACAGTAGAAGACATGAAGAGCAAAAAACTTAAAATCTAACAGAATGAGTCATCTACAAGAATTTTACATAACCAAACCATATGATGCACCTCAGCTGGCCCTATACTTCCAAAGAATCCTAGTTCAATAGATACATAACTAGGAAATAATTTCAATTTCATTGGTATTTTTGTCTCCTCATCTTTTCTGGAATCTCAAAAAAAAAAAAAAAGGTATCCTGACCTTTTGGCATGAATGTATAGGGCCAGCATATTGTTGGCAAGAACTTTTGTTTATAAGAACTGTCAACCACAGACACACACACACACACACACACACACACACACAAAAGGTATCCTGACCTGGCCATTGCTAATTTATAAGAACTTTCAACCATCTCCATTCATATCAAGAGATAGGTCAGTTTATGACACAAAATGACAATCATAATCGCCACAGGGTACAAATACCTAATCTGTCAGTGTCCAGTCAAAATGACATTTCCAAGAAGCAGCAGGAAACTTTACCCAAGGCAACGCACCAATGTGGTCTTCATGGCCATGTGTTATAACGACTGCTTCAATTTTGTGGCTCCATTTTTTGATAAATGTGGTATCAGGAATAATTTTCTGGACACCAAGCTCATCATAGCTGAAAAACATTTCATATATATGATCCAAGGTCAAAACTCAGAAGAGGAGGGCAGGAAGCTATATTAACAAGAAGTTCAGCGGCACATTCTATTATACAGCAAATGCAAATAAAAAAATGCAAGTCCCAATGCAATTCCATACAGAGAGGAAAAAAAAAATAGACCATGTACTTGTAGCTTCATATGATTATCGGCAGATAGGCATATCATTTAAAAAGCAAGCAAATTATAACAATAAAAGAACCAATACTGAAATTAAGAAAGCCATGACAAATATTGAGAACTCCATAACAATATAAGAAAATATTGGGATAAGAGAACAGCATAACAAACAAATATCTATTCGGAAATAATGGCACACAAAAATTACCGATATACAACTATGACTTACTCCGGAAACATAACACCAGCATCAATCAGAATATAACGATCATAGTTCCCGACAAGCATGCAATTCATCCCAATTTCACCCAGGCCACCAATTGGAAGAATGCGGAGTGGTGGGCCATCAGACCCTTCATAGAACTGTTCCATCTTGCGTTGAACAGAATCTTCCATACTTTTTCCAGCCCCTTCCAATCTTCCTGTTCGTTTACGGCGTACTTTAGATCCATGTGTACCTAAAATGAAACCAGACAGCATAACAGCCGTCCATGTCAAAGACGGACCAAAGTAACAAAGATGGAAACTTTGTTTATGTGTGTGTGGCTCCCTGTGCGTATGTGCTTTATATATATATATATATATATATATATATATATATAGAGAGAGAGAGAGAGAGAGAGAGAGAGAGGGGGGAAGGAGGAGAGGGATAGAGAGTTATGATTCCAGAAGATGATTAATTAAGTCTGTTTGATTGATGACAATGTGTAGCAGAAGCAAATAAATTAAAATTCCAAATCCAACATTTTCCATCAAAACCTCCACTCAACTACGTCTGAAACAACTACTTGGTCTAGTTCATTTTCCCTTGTTTTTTTCCCTCCTGTCATAATGTGGCGCTGAACTCAAGTGGTCCACACTGTAATGATCTAGTTGAATTCAGTTTTTCATTAATTCCTCTAAAGCAAAATAAACGGAAAGTATAAGAACCAAATTTCATTTTCTTTACTTTTTCTCTGTTTTATTCGCATCAACTTAGAGCCTTAGAGGGTACAGTGCTTCTTAATGCAGGATTTCAGTTTGAGCAATCATGCGACAAAAAAAAAAAAAAAAAAAAAGGGCAAACCAATGTGGACAACTTGAAAAAACAACCTCTAAGCCAACTTCTAACATAAAAGGAACTAACTTATTTTATTGTAAGTAAACAAATAAGCCATCATCCTCAGATTTTGGTCTCCTCAAAGATGCCCATTGCCCCCAACTAACCGAGAAACATAAAACCCCTTAAAACAACTTCTAGAGGTTTTCTGAAAACGGCGTTTCTGAAAACAGCGTTTCTGAAAACAGTTTCCAGAGTAAACAACCAAAACAGGCCCCCATTAGTTTCCAAAACTCCATCTTATTCCCTTTTCTTTTCCTTCATTTTCTCAGCAACCAAACACTAAGAGAGGATTAAAACAGCAAAATAAAAACAAAATAATCCCAAGCAAGCTGCAAACACTCCAATCTCGAAAGAGTACATACCAACAGCAGAAGAACCAACAGAGCACAAAACGGGACGCCTGCTAGGGTTTGGTCGATACGATAGGCTGTACGGACAAATAGAACTAGCACTGAAAGCAGCCATTTTTATTACACGTCTGTTCTACAAGAAACTGATGATGATATACTTGACTGCAAAAGAACCCTAATTTGTATGTATAAGAAGGTTTCAGAGATTCGACGCAGCGAAGTGAAACCCTAGAAATGCGTATTACACGAGAGCTGGAACTGCTGAGCTTGGAGCGGGAAATGTAGACTGTTTGCAGAAGTATCAGTGGATTTTCGAAGGGCGGAAAAAAATATCTTTCTTATCATTTCGCAAAGAAAGAAAAGAAGGGGGCCAAACACTCGCACGTGCAAAACCATGACATCTTCCCCCACACGTGACAGAAATTTGATTTTTCCTTTTCTTTTTTTGTTTTTAATTATTTTAACAAGACGCAAATATCTTAGGTATATACTCATGCATCTAATTATTGAGGGATCGAAGATTCGAACTCGGTCATAAATTCTTAAAACTGTAGTGGCATACAAAACAAAATATGGGAGGTTAAAGATGAAAATGATGCCAAAATGATTGTAAGAAGCAGCCCAAAAAGCGAGCGACTGTGCTGCGCTAAGCCTGGGAAGGGGAATAGATTTAACAACCCAAAACAAAACCTCTCACGGAGAGGAATGAGTCTTCCATGTAACTATGACACGACCACGTGATATCAACGGTTAATAAGAATCAAGTAAAGTGGAATTATAAAGTCAAAAAGTATTCTGATAATCTCATTTTTCTTGATCCCTATTAACCTGTGACACCAAATCAACCAGGTCGTAATTACATTAAAGTTTTTCTCCAAAGAGAGACTTTAATCTCCTTGACGCGAAAACCCCTCAATACCTACCCATGCCAACATACCAAAAAGACCAACAGGTCAATGGTTAATCCACTAACAGAACACGGTATGATAATTTGACTGTATTGAAAGTAACACTATCGTCTATATAAATATAATAATATTTGAGAAAAAATTTACAATTAAACATGGACTTAAAAATGAATACATAATAAATAAAATTACTTCGCAAGCTACCAAGCTATACAAATGGGTCGGTCATCCTGAAAATCATCGGTAACTTGATTCCACCATCAAGGTCATCACACTGCCAATTCTGAGAGATCTACATTTTCACCTTCACCCTCTATGATACAAAACCAACATTTGTCCACATCATTCTAATTCCATTTCCCTGTTGTTGACATTTCCTCAGAGCCAAACACACCATTGTGCCAGTGAAAATAATAAATGAAAGAAAAAAGGAGAGAAAATATAATCAAAGAGTTATCAGTAATTTTAAAAGAGGAGAAAAAGTGAATTGGGATGATGACCCCATTGAACTAATTACCAATCTAAATGAATTGACTAGAAATAAGTTATGACATCATGCCTGCAAAAGTGCAACTACTCAGTAGATGTTGCTGCTTAATGATACATCAGTTCAATGTCCAGAAAATGGAACAAGACAATAAATCTAATTTAGTACAGCTTTACAGCTACCATTACAGCATCAGCAACAAGCAGCCCCAAACCACTTTCCTTTTTTTTTTTTTGTTGGGAACTCAAACCAGCACTTTGTTCCGCTAAGCAAATTCAAGTTTCATTGGCATGTCCTGGAAACCATGGCAGCCCTGGTTGGATGCACTGTTTTGTTTCTGGGACTGGAACGATAGGGCCCAGAAAGATACGCCATAAATCAAGTATTATTGTGACAAGCATTGCAGCACCAAGAGCATCAACAGCCACTCTGGGTAAGTCCCATGGATCACCAGGTTTCTCATCAATCCTGCCATGTGAGTGAGTCCCCATCAAGAAAATTAGAATCATTGATCCAAGCAAAAATATATTATGAGTAATAAATTAGGTCCTAACTTGCACAGCAATATTGCTGTAACTATAACAAATTATGAACCATAAATATGGTCCTGCAATTTTCAAGACAAAACAGAAAGTCCACAATGATTGTTTGGTTCTTACCTCAAAAACATTGGGAAGCTTACAATGAAATAAATTGCATAAAACAAGGAGCCTACTGTGTACATGGATGCCCGATCAACAAATTGATAATAAGGAACTGCACAAATTCAAAAGAGAACATCATTGTGAAAGCCTTATTCCAAAAATTTGGGGTTCCTCATATAATTAAATTTTTGTAGCATCAATTACAAAGTATTTCAAAGAAGCAGCAAAATACATGCCATAAAATTAATAAAGTTTGCAAATATTGTAAACAAATGTAGAATTTTTATGAGCTATATTGAGTTTCAAAATGGTTGCTAAGGATACAACTCAAATTATCATTGCATGCCCTATCTAAGGTATCAAAACAAATGGTGCTCTCTTTTTAAACAACTAATAACATAAGTCTTAACTGTAGGCTCTTCACATATCAACCATATCTAGCCGGTCAGAAGAATTCCAACTGTCTATTATCCCAAACTGAGCATAAAAGCTATAACAAGACCAATTACAATACTACTAAAATAATAATAATAAGCAGATCAAATGAGAGACCACATACATTGGAAATAGCTATAGTCTCCAGGTATGCTATGAAATAAGAGAGAGCTAAAATCCATGCAGCCTCAATAACCCACTGAATTTTCTCTGGCAAGTCAGCAACAGAATGCCGTAGTCTACGAAGTGTCATGTTTGATGTAACATGGTAAAATAGAAAGCAAACATGTGTGAGAAGGAAAGTCGTATGTGGTACCTACACAGAAACAAGTATAAGTACAGTGGAATCCCAAAAATAAATAGAAGTGATTAAAGTAAGTTGCAAACTAAGTAGAAAATATTTCTAGTATTTTTTTCTTACATTATTCATCTTCCATGAGGGAAAGGTATATGAAGCTCCCAAAACTGTAAAGAAATAATGGGTCCAAAAGTAATTCCCAACATAGCTAAAGATTATTATCCACAGACTGGCCTGCCACAACAATAAATTTATAATTCAGACCAAAAGTAAACTTAAAATAAAAAATAAAAAATAAAAATAAAATTTAAGAGTGAAGCCAATGATTATAAATGAAAGTGAAAAAGTTTAGAAAGAACTCCCTCGATGATAACAATACCATTCATTCACACCAAAACTTAACGCACCTCTTTGTGAGATGTTCGGTCCAAATTGTCATATTGACTTCAAGTTGTCATAAGGAGACAAAGACGCAACAAAAGAAACAGTGAAAAACCTTGACCATTTATGAAAAAAGGCTCCAATACAACTTTATCAACTAAGAAGTATGACTGACTATTTTCATTGTCCCATTAATGTGCATAGATGCAGAACAGTTTCTAAAAATACCAAATGAATAGGCATATCCACAAGCGATTTAAATAATGATAGGTCTTTTTAAAATACGAAGACTTCTCACAATTCACTGAGAAAAAGCATAACCCATATATCAGCATTTATAGTTCGATAACCTTTTCATACTTAATGTATGTAAGATTTTACTCCTGAAAGACACTTGCCTTTACCCAATAACGGTCCTTCCAACAGATGCTGCTATCAACCTGCAAAATATTCCAAAAATTATAACCTTGCAGACATAAACAAGTTGGGCGAGCTAACTACAAAGTTTTCCTTCCTTCTGGGCATTACGACTGCTAAACTCTATAATTGATTACTGGCAAATAACTATTATCTTACACCTTTAAGTCAGCTCCTAAATGGATGAAAACTAATAAAATCAAAGTGCTACTTAAATAGAGGATTTTGATGCTCATTAAAAATTGCACTATTGTAGAGTACTAAAGCAAGGTGGGAACAAATCCCCAAAAGACAAAGAGTCTAGGTAATGGCCAGCATTGGTGTTTGCAGGAAAAACATCTTGCAAATTATTTTGAAACAACCCCGCTCCTCTCTTTTTCTTCCCCAATTATGATTGACACAATGTAGACAACAATTCTATTTGGGATAGCTTTTACCAGCAGAGATGTTGAGTATCTTAACACTATCTAATATCTATCTAATGAATGCAACACAACAATAATATACTATACCGTAGTTGCATTTGCAGTGATACACCACTTAATTAAATAGCACAGACTCACTTCATTACCTTATTTTGAATTCTATTGGAGAAAAATAATGAAGCCTCTAGGGAGTAAAAGATAAAATAATTCAATAATTTTACCTTTCCAACAACTAGCATTGGTATCAAGAAAGATGGAACCGCTGAAACCAATCCCAGAAGCAAGTACTCCAATTCCGTAAAGTTCTGTCAATTACCATTATGAAATTTTTTAGTAGTCCAAATAATTTTCAGAAAGAGAGAGGCAATTTTATTATCCATTAAAAAGAAAAGAAAACCATTATTACCATAGCAATGCACATATTAAATTCTTTGAAAATAAAGAATTCTATGAACTTACAAAACCTATTTAAGTGACTAAACAACCCTGAGGCTGATGATCCCCAGCAATTGCTAGCCAGTGAGCTGCTTTATTTGCCTATGAATAACAGGAGAGAACTGAAAGGCAGGAACCTGTCTTCCAGGCAAAAAATAACACACCCAATGCCAAAAAACCACTGGACTGAACACCAAGCCACTAAATAAGGCTCTTATAACCTCGAGCAAACTAGATCCAAATAAACCCTATGAAACCCAGCAAAGGATGCAAACTTTAACCCTTCACTACCTGCCAAAGCTTGACGGGGAGGATTCTTTACTATAAAATCTTTGCTCCCCAAAAACCTACCCCCTAGAAATTCTGGCGCTCAAACCAATCCCAGCCAAGTAAGAGGAGGAAAAGAAAGCGGCATCATAGGTGATGATTTAATATTAGAAAACCAGAGAGTTCTAATACAATCACATTCAGGTAAGACACCTGGAAATAGGGCATCATGGAGATTAAAAACAATTCCTCATAAACAATTTCTGATGGGTCAGAGCTACTTTTCAAGTCTCCACAACATTTCAAAAATAAAAAAATAATCGAGGAGGTGGACTTCACAAGAGGCTTAGGGCCGATAAATGGTTGGTTGTCCTGGCTAAGAAAGTTCCCAATGCTTCATAATGCCAACCAAGCTGATACTCACCAGGAAACTTACCCAAAAGAAATTAAAAGATAGCATCCTACTCATGCTCCTACTATAAAATTTTAGTTCCACCAGATCCCATTCCGCAGAGAACGACAACATCAATTCATTCTCAAATTTAGGATTACAGAAGGTAGGCTTTTATAATTGAAAAGTGAATGTAACACACATATCCTCCCAAGCTCTGACAGATCTTCCATTACAATTTTATCATCGAATACCTTGAGCCAAGACCTTTCTGCCCTCTATAAAACCACTACACCCCACAAAAGTCAGCTACCTAAGAAGGCTTGCAAAAAAAAAAAGACAGAATTTGGAAAGGAGATAGCCTTCAGAATTTCTAACCGAGAGAGCATCAGGATTCTTGAGAAATCTCACTCTTGTTTAGCTAGCAAATCCAGGTTATATCCAGTCAGACTTTTAAACCCCATAATGTGCTCAAATTTCGTTCTTGAACAAAAATGCTTACCCAATGAATTCTCCCCTCTTTCCCAACTTACCCAATGATATAAAACCAGCTCAAATGCATGAGAACTAGATTTCAAAATATAAACAAAACACAAAATCCACCTGGTTGCAGATAAATAAAAGCGACTACGAGCACATTTGGGGTGGGCATCCGTTGGTGATTGAATTACCCAATTATTTTGTTGTATACAATTTTATATGCAAATTCATCATAATGAATGTGGTTATTACAGAAAATAGCAGCCCTGAGCCTGCAAAGACCATTCGACATGGTCAATGTAAGTGAACACAAGACATAAGACTTAAAATTTTGTTTTTTCTTTTCTTTTCTTTTCCTCAGTTTTCTCATGAACCAAACAGATGCAAAAGGCTAAATGGGGATCAATTTTACTCTTTTCACCAGTTAAAACTCATCGGATTCACTGCCATGAATGACATAATGGATTAACTGAAGATTACAGAGAGCAAACCTCGTAGAGCTTGTAGGGGACAACGATTCCCAAACAGAGTGTGAGCCAGAAAGGAGTGTAAAAAAGGAAAAACAATTCGCCCCATCTCTTGCTTGGATTCGGAGCTAACCATAAACTCGAACAAGAATCTACTTCAACACCTGTGCATTTCCAAACAGAAACGAATCAGAAACTTCACCAATAAAAAAATAAGTAAAAACCCTAACTTTCCGTTTGTTTCGAGGGAATATTTAACTACATATATCACCGAAAAATAAATGAAGTTGAGGTGTAAACTGCAAATGTATATTTTTTTTTTCTCCCGACAAAGCGAAACAAAGAAGAAACATTTAAGAGGGGGCAAAAAAACATATTTGCAAACTGCAAATGAATATATTTTTTCCTCCGACAAAGCGAACTCCCCTGGAAACGAACGGAGGGTAGGGGAAAAGGGTAGATTCTTTCTTTACCGCCCATTTTTGGATTGGAATGTGGAGTGTGGTCTCTTCCTCCAGTGGATCTTAAGGGAGATGACATGAAGTTTTTGAGTGTCGTCACTCGCTTTCTGAGGACTGGGGAGTGGAGAAGTGGACTGACAGTAGTATCAAAGACAAAGGGCCAGCCTGGCTTCTATTTGTTCTATGTTTTCTCAGCTGTTTTGACAGACTCGGGGCAGATTCGGTCGGCGAGAATTTCCTGTTTCGCTCGTCTACAATAAGTGAGTTTTGGGTTTCCAATTGAATTTAGCCAAAGTCAGCATGAAAAATGCCGTAAATTGCATAAATTTTCAGAACTTGAAGGTTTGATGGGAGTTTGGATTCAATGCTGAGCTGCTCAGCACGGTGTCGAGGTGATCTCGGCCGTTCATCTTGAATTTTGACGGTTGAGATGTAAAAGATACTCATAAGGGTATTTAAATAATTTTAACAATATTTTTTTTATATTTTAATCTCAACCATCCAAATCGAAAGTGGATGGTTGAGATCACTTTGGCATTATGCTGAGATTTTTAAGCTCGGCACTAAATCCGAGTCCGTTTGATGGTTATCTCTTTTATGCCTTTTTGGGTAACTAGGGCCACTAGGAGTGGATTTAGGAATTTTTTTTTTAATGATTATATGTAAATTTTTATTGATAAATTAAAATCAAATATTTTATTCTTTAAGGGTTGGTTGAGTTTTCAGGTCATGTATGTGCTCCTCAAAAATCATTGTTTCAGTTTCTTGTATAAATTATTGTCTGCATGGGCATAGGGTATTTCACATGGACTATTAGGAAAATAGTTTAGATTAAAATCTCAATGGGAGTAAAACCTAAAATATCCCTAATAGTTAATAAAAAAACAAAACAAAATTAAAATTAAAATTAAATATTTTATGAAAAAAATCATTCCACGTGTCTACACTTATATGCATTTGCCCTTGATAGAGACCTTAGAGTCTCGAACTCTCTCGAAGTTTTGAAAACTTAAATATAAGACCTCTACCCTACAAAAAAATTCAAAACTTGAATGCAAGACCTCTACCTTACCAAAAAAAAAAAAGGGACATGTATCATTTTAGGCCTTTCCTATGACACATCTCCTTACCGAGTTAAACATAAGTTTTGTTAGAATTAGTTGTTGAGTTCTAATAAACTCAAAGATGATATCATGTGATAGGACTATTGGAGGGCTTATTTCCACATTTTTTTTGTTACATCCACACACCTACATGAGATATGACAATAATTTTGTACAATGTAAAAAAAAAAATTAAATAATTTGAGAGTTTAAATCATTTAATTGAAATTACATCATGGAACGATTTTGATATGAGCTCACTCGAGGGAGAATAAATGGTCAATCCCACCACTATAGTTTAACGTTAGGATTGAAGATACGTGTAGTGAGGGTGTAACTTTAGCAGGATTGGGAGTTCGATCAAGATTTTACACAATTTGAACTTCTTACCAAAGCCCAATCCAACGTGTACTACAACTCGAGGTTGTCCAATTCGAATCCCAATTTGAGTTCAACAAATGGAACTCTAGTTGGGTTGGTTGGTTTTGAGTTGGACAAGTTGGCCTTAATGATGCTCATACTTCATATACACTAACAATTTTAAATGGTTTGAAGTGCCTCTACTCATAAGCATATATGTTCAAATTTAGTTAAATTTATTAGTATTTAATATTAATTCAAATTAATTAATATACAAAATGCACTGAATATAGGTTTCCTGGATTAGCTTGGCCATGACCAAGCCAAGCCAAGGCGAGACAAGGGGCCTAAAACTCCTTGTAACACCTCTTCCTTACCACTGGTGTGATATTATCCGCTTTTTAACTATCGCTTATGGCTTTAAAACATGTCATATCCAAGTTGGAAAGTGAATTTTTACATATAAAGCACAATTGGATGAGTGGCTTGATAGACCTATCTCATGTATAACTAAAATTGAAATTGAGTTGTCATTTAATAGTCCAATCCCACCTCATTAATTTAAAAATATCACCCACGCGAACCCAAATTTTGAGTTGCGCTTGAGTTGATGGATTGAGTCTGCCTGAGTTGCACGATTGTGTCCAAACAAGCGTACCATTTTCATCTAGTATTCTAAAATGGAAAATGTTTTAAACCAATACATAAACACATAATACTCGTGTAAATTAAAAGGATGTGGGGCCAATATGGGGCCCACAAGTCAAAGTACACATCGCGTGTCTTCATTTCTGTTACCTTCATGTCTGTCATGCTAGTCATGTGCCTTCATTTTTGTTACCTTCCTGTAGTCTGTCATGCTAGTCGCACTCTTCTTATCTCATAACTATAAACATCCAATGGTCCACGTAGTAGCATCTAATTTTAGGCCTGCCTAAGTGACATGTCTCCTCATTATTGGCAGCAGCAGCCAGCAAAGTCGTCGCATGGAAAGACACTTTGCAGAAGGGCAACACCCATTGATGCTTCTAGCTTCTACACTGCACCGAGGGAGCATAAAAACGCAATATGTTCAACCACCTTTTGTCTCCTTCTCTGACGTCAATGCCATCCGTCAAAAGTGACCTCTGCATGCACAGCTTCTGAAACTCTCTCTCTCTCTCTCTCTCTCTCTCTGTCTATATATATATATATATATATAGATATATCTGTATATATGTATATCAGAGAGGGAGAGAGAGAGAGAGAAAGAGAGATGGGTCAAGAGGCATTGGTGGTATGCAGTGACAGGAGTATGGGAGCAGGGAATAACGATATGGGACATGGATACAGGGCAACAAATCTTCCACATACCCACCTCTGCTTCTCCTCCTCATGGTCTCCTTTGCTTGAGAAATCAGTTCCTTGTAGCTTCTCAGATTCACAAGCAGGGCTCATGTGGTGGTGGGGCCATCTTCATCTGGCCATTGAACAAAGTAATAACTTCATTCTCTCATATTCTTGTACAAATTCTGTTTGGATTCAATGATTCATTTAGACTCTCGAGAGAGTATTGTGATCGCCATTACCTATGTGTGTGTTTGGAAATTGGAATTGATCTCTCAAATGGGTTTTTAGTGAATTCTGTTTCCTCATTTTATTTTGTTCATGTTCTCTTTGTGGTTCGTTTGGTTGCCGAGAAAATTTAGGAACAAATGAACAATAAATGGAATTGAATTAGGGCTTGTTGGGCAATTCGATCAAGAGAATCACAGCCGTCATCACAAATGAAAGTAAAAAAATTAAGATGGAGGGGCTTTGGATGAAATTCATAAGGTTGATCCTATCAATCATTTATGGTGATTGCTCCTTTTATTTATTTATTTGCCAAACGAGGGGTATCCCAAGCCTACTCCCTCGATGCATAGTCCACCTGCAAGATTATGGTTTGGGCTCCAATTTTTTTGAATAAACCAATTCAAAATAATGGTTTATACCTTCAAATTGATGTAGACATACTATAAATGGAGTTGTTCAATTTTCAGGGACAACCAAACAGGCCATTGTTGAATATTAAAATTTTCATGATTTGACTAAAGAACAAACGCCAATTTAACTGAGCACTACTAATAATCCTGCTTGGGGTTACTCAAGTTTATACCATAAACAAGGCAAAAACATGCATTGTTTTATTAAAAGAAAAAAAAAAAAAAACTGGACCCAGCATGGTTCACTTCCTGAAATTCCCAAACAGGCCCTAGTTTCATACTTTTTTTTCTAGAAGAAGACAATATTTACTTGAAGAATTGTTAATCAATACATGCTATCCAATTGAATAAGATCATTGCAATTAGCAACATAGAGAAAAGCTACTACAGTTCCCTATGGCATCTAGTGATGGCCCTATAGTTTATTGTATGATGGATACAGAGATTAGACGCTGACATATTTCTGAGCTCGACAATCTTCCTTGTTTATTTTGGATAAATTTGTTGATATCGGTTCTGTTACGTTGTTGAATCGATTGAGTAAGGTTAGCATTATAGTGAAATTGACAAAATGCACTCTAAGATTGAGTAAAATGATTAGCTCTTTTAATTTACTATCTCTATCAGTTTGATGCTTAAAGTGTTTGTATTGAATTTTGGTGGAGCCTTGGTTGTTTCACTCTTGTCTGCCATACATATAATTCTATTATGTTATCCCTTATATGAAAAAATAAATTAAAGACAAGATGGGAGTTTGAGAATTTTTCTTATACAACACTGTAAGAGCTCTAAATTTTTCAGATTGATTAACTTATTATATATTTTTCTGATTTTCAGCCTCAATCACCGCTTCGAAGCTACCCAATGGAGTCCATTGGGCCAGTTTGCTGCACAAAAGATGGTGTATATCTTGCAGGTGGAGCTCCTTCTGGAAATGCTTATCTTTGGGAGGTTAGTTAGCACTTTCTCTATCCCCCTTTCCTTTGAAAATGTTCTGCCTTAGTAAGGTCAGGTAAAGGGAATAAAACACTTCCCAACCTCAGAATCTTACATGATTAAAGCATTTAGGTCACCAATGGAAGATTGCTCAAGACTTGGCGTGCCCATCATAAATCTTTGAACAGCATGGTGTTTTCTGATGATGATTCTCTTCTTATTTCTGGTTCGGATGATGGTATGATCCATGTTTTGTCTATGATTAGGTAATGACTGAATCTTCCTGCCATGACACCTTTGCCAGTTGGCTTGTGATTGATGAAAAGTTGGCAAAAAAAAGCTATCTTTTTTGTTTTTATTGTCTAAAAAAGTTTGAAATGGTACATTGTTTTGATCAATTCGATGGAAGTTTGCTAGACGCGACAGATTTTGGAAGCTTGCCTTCTTTATTCCACTCTTCTTCAGAGCACAAGTCCTCTATAACTGGTCTGTTATCTACATCAGGCAGCACCAGTTCAGTTTTTATATCAAGCTCCCTTGATGGCACATGCAAGGTCAATAGACTATGCATTATGGTTCATACTCTTGTTATCTATCTATTACTAATTCTTACTTAGTGTACATTATCCATATGTTCTAGGTCTGGGACTTGGTCACGGGAAGGCTTTTACAAACTCAAGTTTTTCCTCTAGCGATAACTGCTATTGCTCTTCATCCAGGAGAGCAGATATTGTTCTCTGGAAGTGCAGATGGAAGAATCTTCATTAACACACTTGATATTGGACTGGTGGAGTGTCCTTTCATTGTTTCAGAGGATCAACCAATTGAGCTAAACGGACACAAGTACTATATGGTGCTTGAATTTTTTAGAATTTCGTGACTAAATCCACTCTTGTTTTAGAAATAATTGAAGATATTGGTGAATTTATCATTTTCTATTTTCAAAATTTTATTTGATAACTGGGAAATTTGCCACTTGAGTTAAAAATATCAGATCCTATTGATTTCCAATTTACTTTTGAAGTCATAATCAGATTATTTTATTGAGTGAACCTTAAAATTTACGCAAAGTTTGTGTCGCTCACCAAATTGGCCAAGTTAGCTTTACATAACCAGGCTAGTTGGATTTCAATCCCATGTTCTAAAATTTTTCTTGTATGTATAGTTAGTTGATAAACAAATATAACACAGACACATATGCAACTTCCAATATGGGTGCTCTATGATGAATCTCTCCAAACTTTACCTAAGCACTTGTACATATGTATGTTTCTTTGAATTTACTCATGGAAAGTAGTGTAGATTTGTAACTAACAGTTATTCCACTTGGCCATGCAGTGGTTCCATAACTGCATTGGCCTTCTGCAAATTGGGTCTTCTCTCCACATCTGAGGACTGCACTGCCTGTCTGTGGGATGTGGCCACTTGGGCAATCATCCGAAGATTCCATCATAAAAAAGGTGTCACTCATCTTCATTTTTTTTTTTCTCCAAATTGTTCTTCTTTTTTTGGGTGGGGTATGATATAATCATTTAGGTCTGGAGAACAAACGAATGGTTCTCAAATCTTCTCACTAATGTTCTTTTTGGATGCCGAGAAAATGGAGGAAAATAAGAGAAAAATTGAAACACTTTATTATTCTTAACAAGCATACAAAGTCACTTTGAGGAATATGGATGTACTTACAGAGTTGAACAAAACTGGGAAGTTTACATTTTGTTTAACATTTATGCAAATCCAAGCAACTGATAAATGTCCAGTTTTTCTTTATTTTGCTCTGTCTCTCATCCTTTTATCCCTGGCTTCCTGCACAATTTTAGGATAATGGTGCGCTCACACACATGCACACCTGCAGATTTTTTTTTGTACAATCCACATTTTCTTTTATCTTTCCCAAAGTATCATGTGAATGATCAAGAATTTTGTTCTCATCTATAAGCAGGGGCAATAACTAATCTGGTAGTGATTCCACAGTCGTCGCTGCTTTCTGTGCCAAATCGTCAGAGAATCTCTAATCGGAGCCGTGTTTCTTTGCTTGACAAGTATCCCCAGCCAGCCACCTTATCCGAGGGAATGCCCGCTCACTTATTTACATGCTGTTCCCCCAAAGATCATCACACTTCCATTGATTTCCAACGAACCAATTCAATGAACCAGCAGATTCTTGATTTAGAGGTCTCTCTTTCTCCCTGTCTCTCGTGTACACTTTTCGACTCTTGCACACATTTCTATAACATGCGAGGTATAAAGTGTGATATATGTTGTGATGTTATGCCTATTATTTTCATGTTATGCAACAACAATCCAAATGTTCCATTTGGCCTTGTTTTGGAAATTGAACAGCAAGGATGGACACCTGCAGCGATACAAATGAAGGTGGAAACAAGTGTAGAGAATAGAATGTGGGCTACAAGAATGACAAAGCACGTCATGGAGATGAACAAGCATTTGCAGTCACGCTTGCTAGATTTGATGCAGTTCCGGTTACTTTGGCCTCCTGAAGTGGACTCACGCACAACCCGAAAGAAAAAGAAGCTCAAGGTTGAGAGTCCACCACTACAAGGGGAGGAGCAACCACTCTCCCAAGGTTAATTGTTTATGATTTTGGGGGTCGAGATTTGGAATATTGTAATTTTTTTTCTTCCCCATTTTGTCTTCAAAGGAAAATAGGACTAAATTCTCAAAGGTTTCAATAATGTGTTAGCTGCTCAACCTTGGCCTACCATTCTTATCCTTGAAATGGTTTTAATAAATGATGCATTATTGTTCTCCATGTTCTTGTCTTGAAATTTTCGCTATTGAAGTTTGTACTATCTACTGGTATTTTCAACATGATGGCGGTTTTCGTTTGGCCTTTGGGATCAGGCTTCTCTGCTTGTATTTTCCGGTGCTTGTTAGCAACAAATTCTATAATATGGCAAAGTGAATATAGCTGTAAGTCTATTACTAAATTACTGATTCTTCATCCTAAAAGGAAAAAAAGGTTTAAATCGATTGAATGGGAAGGGGGTCCAGCTGAAGATGCTACATGGGATCTTTGTGAGGACTTTGTGGGCAGATTTCCAGAAATTGTGACTTGAGTATTATTACTACAGCTCCTGTGGAGCCACAATAAGCAATTTTTGTCAAATAAATTTCATATGGTAATATGTGTAAAATAAGTGCATAAATCATATATGGAGAGATATGGAATTATCATTCCCTTTTTTAATTGTTTGTCGACTCCTACTTCTTAGGAGAGATGACATCTTTTCCTTAATGTTAGTCAACTCCTAATTCTTAGGGCTGATTTTCGAAGGTCTTCTAAATTTCTAACCCATAAAATGTGGTCCATCCATTGTTTTGATAACAGGAACGGCTATTGCAACCCCCCATTCTTAGCACCCCACCCCCCATCCTTTATGTTTTTAAGGTTTTATGCAAAATATAAAAGGTTTTTATGAAAACCGGCCATATTATTCACTAGAAAACATCATTTTAAACGATTTTGTAGAATAAAATTTTTCCTAAATCTATCGTTTAAATATACTTTTTAGCCATTTATAGCATGTATTTCATTTTTTGCCAAAAAGTCTACCTAAACAATAGATTTTGGAAAAACTTTCTCCTGCAAAGTTGTTTAAAATGATGTTTTCTAATGGACCAAGCCATTGGTTTTTGCAAAAACCTTTTACATTTTTCATGAAATCTTAAAAACCAAAAAGAAAGGGGTAGGGTTATAAGAATGGGGGGTTGCAATAGCCGTTCCCTTTGATAACCCAACATTGATCTAGTTATGGGTTCAATTTGATTCAACCAATTGGGTTAATTGAATCAACAAATTATAATATAATTTATAAATAAAGATAGATAATGCATATAGGCTGATCAAACATGATTCAACTAGTCAAAGTGGGTTGGTTTTCAAAACACTTAATCTATCTGTTTTGGTTATTTCACCCAAGTCCCAAATCAAAAACCAATCCAACCTCATCCGAGTTCTTTTACAGTTTTGGTTCGAAATATATATATATATTTTTTTTTTGAGTTTTGGTTTGATTTCGCTGCTAACCAAGTCATAATTTATTTGAAAAAAACTGTAGAGCACTGTAAGCAAAGAGGCGGCTAGGCTGGTGAAAGACCAGCAACAAAACGACGCTGTTTTCATTGTTTTTTGCAGCCACCACCCCTCTAAAACCCTAAAGCCCTTGTATAACTGTCGCTCATTGGCCTCTGTCAGCTCGTGTCTGAGTGAGAGAGAGGGAGAAAGAGAGATTATCAGAGCTATTAGAGTGATATGGCTCAGTTGCATGCCATTTCGTCATGTTCATCTACCAATCTCGTTTTCCAGGGAGCCAAGCGAGGTGCTCCTCTCTCTCTCTCTCTCTCTCTCTCTTTTCTGCTTTCATTGTCATTTCTCATTTTTTATATGCATGTGATTTTCTTCGAGAAAAGTTTTCCCTGGATATATTTTCCCCCAAATCAAACAGATTCGGAAGTGAATCAAAAGCAAGCAACGACGTCTCTGTAGTTAAAAATCTGATTTTGAATAGTTTTTTGTTTGTCTATTAGAAATTCATCCAGGGGAAAAGAAAAGGGGAGAGTTTCGTATACATATATACAAATACAATTACACTTCTGGGGTGCGTGGAGTTTTTGCATTAGAGGCGGAATTGAACTACACAATTTCATAGACCCGAAATGCACAAAAACAATTCCAATGTGAAGGCAAGATTTTTCAAAATTTCAGAAAAATGGGGATTCAGGATCAAATCCAGTTTTAGTGCAATCAAACACTGCCTTTTCGATGTTTAATCCTGCAATTTGTGGGGGACTTTCTGAGTTTTCTTAAAAATGATTATTTATTTATTTATTCACAGAGGCATCCCTGTATCATGATAAAGTGTACTGCCCGAGGAAGTTGTCTTTGTTCCAAGAGGTATTTATTCTGATGGAACTTCTGCTTTTAGTTTATATTTTTATCTTTTGCAATACATTTATGATTCTGGGTTGGTTTATGCTTCTACTTTTTTTGTATAAGCATTGATTGGATAATTGTGGTTTTCGTTTACCAGTTAGGGGCAAGGACGAGTGAACTTCACGGGCATGCTATTGCTCATAACAATGGAAATCTTAATCAAGCTCACAAAACTCAAGGTAAGGTTGATCATTAAGTCGATGACAAATTTTGGTACTTTAATCTCTTCCATGGTATAATGATGATCATGGATTTTGTTTCACCTTTGTTTTATTTTTAATATAAAAAATTTACATTACGGAACCCAATATTAGTCAATGCTTTTATATTTTCATCATTCTTTTGCTTGTACTTTGTTATATATTATTGGCACCACATGGGTTGTGGTGGATCTAATTTACTGATGTCAGGCAGTAGGAATTTTTTCCTGAAAAAGAGAAACTAATGTTGCCTTATTTACTAATGATGATCATTTTATTAATCATTATAGGTCTCTTACATGATAATGCACATTTATGATGGATGCCACTTCCTGTGTTTTTGCACTATTTAAATATTTTTTCTCAGTCATAGCAGTCTGGTTTTGCTGCTTTTATTATAATTGAGGATTAATTAAGCAGTCTGCCTATACATTTCCCATGAGATTAGTTTTTTTCTCATGTAAAACCGTGTTTCACTTTAATCTCATTCATAACCACAAATAGGGTTTCCAATAAATGGGATTAACCGAATTTTGTTAAGATTTTGGTTTTTGAGGATTCATTTCCCAATTATACCAATGGAAAATGTTAGAGAAAAATGCCAATGTTGGGATAAATAAGTTCACTGTATGGCTTATTGCTTGTATATTACAGTAGCGGCGTCTTTCAAGCTCTTCGCTCCGTTCTGTTTGAGATTTAATTTGGTCTTTCCTCTTGCGTATAATAACCCTAATGATCTGGTTTTCAAATGCAGCCATTCAAGCCGTTTTGGCCAGTGAAAAAGAGACATCTGGTGCTACAAAAGATTCCGGTCTACGTGGAAAATTAAATAAAGTGGTTCTGGCCTATAGTGGTGGATTAGACACCTCAGTCATTGTCCCATGGCTAAGGTATGTATTTTTTTGTGAATTTTTTTTCTAACATCCATAATGATAATCGTGCCTTCTTTCTTGTCAAAAGAAGTAAAGAACAACTACCATGCATAAAAGATACAATTTATTTAAGTAGTCGAACTTTTGTTTTCACTGAACATAGGCATCTTATGAATCCATAAATGACACTAGGCATGCAATGTTCTACTTTTTTTCTTTATTTATTTTTTTTGAATAGCTAGTGAAGTTAAAAGTTTGTAAATATTTATTTGATGAAGAGTGCTAGGAGTACAAGGATTAGAGTAAAGAAGGGGCAGGGTAAGTACTGTGCATCCTCAGTGTGATTGAGTTTCCTGAACATGGGGTTTTTTGGCAATTTGAACTTGGGCGTAAGACTATGTGTAGGTAGCACTAAAATCTCTTGCTTGGATAAATATTCTTCACAGACTGCATGTGCTTTGCCCTATGTACTGCAAGTAGCAGTTTCAGTCACTCAATGCGCATGCATGTTGGAATGTCCACCAACTTTTGTTTTACTTGTTCTCTATGCTTCTAATGGTCTGGAATGTATTTTCTTGCTCTAATGGAATCTTTTGCTTTCCTATTCTCGTAATTCTCAGTCATTTTTCATATTGCAGGGAAAATTATGGCTGTGAAGTTGTTTGCTTCACTGCGGATGTTGGTCAGGTATCTTACAAGTAGCAATGTCTTACTTCAAAGCTGATCTCATTTTCTGAAACTTATATGGTGCTGATTTATTTCCTATGAAAATTAGATTGAGATGGTGATTTGTTCTCATTTGAAAAGCATAAAGATTTTATCCCCCATTTTCTTGTAACACTGTTCTTGATACCAAGTGCTAAACTTTATAGGGTATAAAGGAAATGGAGGGTTTGGAGGAAAAGGCCAAGGCGAGCGGGGCTTGTCAATTAGTGGTGAAGGATTTGAAGGAGGAATTTGTGAGAGATTACATATTTCCTTGCTTGCGAGCTGGTGCAGTTTACGAAAGGAAGTACTTGCTGGGAACCTCAATGGCCCGCCCTGTTATTGCAAAGGTGACGTTCTACAACGATGAACTAAAAAAGAGGGAAACTGATAATGTTGAATATATTTCTTCTAATTATTATTTATTTATTTTTGATGAAGTAAAGATATGTATTAAAGGAAAACAAAGGGCTTAACCCTCATACTTAAGAATTGAGAATTTTATTAGTAATGTAATAATTGTATCATTCTAGTATGCTACAATATCGGGAAATTTTCTATTTGCTACGAGGGACTTTTTAAAAACTATCAGGCTTCTGGATATATGCAGACACACCCAAGTACAATGAAAACCAACACTTGCTATATTGAAGTGCATTTTCTTTAAATAGGTGCCATTCTGACATCCATGTGTTGTCACTAGAAGAGGGGATTCTACTAGTCCCTCTTTCAGTCTTACTGCCTTTTCAAAAGATGCTTTACTTTGATGGAGGGATTCTTGTTATTATCTCTCAATTTTAGTATTTATTATTTATTTGGTTAAGCTCAAGTTTGATGTTTTTACTGCATCAAAATATATCTAGTTTAGTAGTCTAGTAATTCTTATAATTAAAGCACTTCCATCACATATTCATAATTGCAGGCCATGGTTGATGTTGCTAGAGAAGTTGGGGCTGATGCTGTTTCTCATGGATGCACAGGGAAGGGAAATGATCAGGCATGTTTTGTGTTTGAGTTGTAAATGATATATGACCCCTTGTATGTGTTTATGAGTTATGATGTGCTGCGCTGCATAATCTTCTGTTTAGGTTCGCTTTGAGCTCACTTTCTTTGCTCTAAATCCTGAACTCAATGTTGTGGCTCCTTGGAGAGAATGGGAGATTGAAGGGAGGGAAGATGCTATTGAATATGCTAAGAAACATAATGTGCCTGTCCCAGTGACGAAGAAATCCATCTACAGCAGAGATAGGAACCTATGGCACCTCAGCCATGAGGTACTTCTACATGCCCCATTTAATTTGGGAGGCCTTTTTTTTTTTTTTTTTTTTTGATAAAGTAAAGATATGTATTGAAATTAGTAGGGCTTAAACCCTTGTACATGAGACATATACAAGATAGAACCAAGACTGCAAAAAAACACAAAGGCCACACACACGCACATAGAACCTAAGGCATTTAGTTTTTTGGACAAGCTGTTAGCACACCTTAGCAAGGACAGTTTACCTGCAACTTTGGCAGGTTGGGTTGGGGACTTGGGGTCAATCCAGGCTTTTCCCAAAAAGTTTTGCACCTTTCCTATAGCCTGTCCAAGTACCCAACCTCCTGCCCATTCGCCCAAGCTCAATTTTCCAAGCTTGGGTTGGGCAAGTTGTGAAGGATTAAGCAACTACCAAGTCAAACTAGGTTGAAAACTTGGGTGTGATATGATGCGCCCATTGTACATTGTTAAAGTTACAACTTACAATCAAATCAATTTTTAACCTATCATTCCTATTATATATAAATAATGGTCTGGTTCAGATTGGGTCCAGTTGCACGCCACCTTAACCTGAGTCAAACATGAATTGAAACTGTGTTAAGATTTTTGAGCCCAAGCCCAACTCCATATTCTGAAAAGCTGGCCCAAGCCTGCTCAGTGGTCAGGTTAAACTTGGTTTGGGTCAGTTTCACCGGAGCAAATTTTCAGTCCTAGTTTGGACTTCTATTATGTTTCTCAATCAACATGTGTCCCTTTATTTTGGACTTCTATTATGACTTCTAGTAGTTGAAATCTTTTGGACAAAATAGGATCAATACGACAACACTCCTTTTAAAAAAAAAATATTTAAATTTAGTTTTTGCCTTTCCCCTCCCTCAGTGCTGTTCTTAAGTATCTTTCATCTTTGACATTGAAGGGAGACATTCTGGAAGACCCTGCAAACGAGCCAAATAAGGATATGTATATGATGACTGTCGACCCAGAAGCTGCACCTGACCAGCCTGAGTAAGCTACTTAATTAATTTGCTTTTTCAATTTTCTAGCTAGAGTCATTGAGTTTATATATTGATTCATATCCTAATAAGCATATTCTTTCCCATGCACTTGATCTTCTGCAGATATGTAGAAATTGGTTTAACGTCAGGACTCCCTGTTTCAGTCAATGGAAAGCTGCTCTCCCCAGCATCTCTCCTTTCCGAGCTCAATGAAATTGGTGGGAAACATGGAATTGGCCGTGTTGACATGGTTGAAAATCGGCTTGTTGGAATGAAAAGCCGTGGAGTTTATGAAACTCCTGGTGGGACCATCCTCTTCACTGCTGCACGTGAACTTGAGTCTCTAACTCTTGATCGTGAAACAATACAAGTCAAAGATTCTCTTGCCCTCAAGTATGCTGAGCTAGTGTATGCAGGCAGGTGGTTTGACCCTCTTCGTGAGTCCATGGATGCTTTCATGGAGAAGATCACAGAAACCACCTCTGGGTCAGTGACTCTCAAATTGTACAAAGGATCTGTCACTGTAACGGGTCGGAAAAGCCCCTTTAGCCTGTACAGGCAAGATATTTCGTCTTTCGAGAGTGGGCAGATTTATGATCAGGCTGATGCTGCTGGATTCATACGCCTTTATGGTCTTCCAATGAGGGTTCGAGCAATGCTTGAGAAGGGTATATGATGACTTCTTGGTTTTATATGTAATGTTGCATTTAGGCATCTAGGCTAAGCTTATAATTACCAGTGGGTTAGTTTTGCTCTTTATATTTAATGCCATATTTATCAGTCGATTTGGGGTACCTTGGAGATTACTATGCCTAAAATTAAAATGGTTGAATGCTTTTGGACCAAGTTACATTTTGAATTTTGTTGCAGCATTTTTTTTAAACCTGGAATTTTAACTCTCCAAAGTAGAATTTTATTATTTTGAAATTGAATTTTCATCTCAATTTTGGAGTGCCCTCATCTCTGATGTCTTAGGAGTAGGCCTGATATTGGTCCTGATTGTTGGCTGTCTGTCCTTGTGTCACACCAAAATGCTAGATTCTCTTTTTATTTATGATTTATGATTTCACATCCCAAATCAACATGTCAGTTTGAAAGCCAAATAACTTGAGCAGGGCATCTTCACTGACATGTGTTATATTTGCAATGTTAATTCTATGTTGTGCTCTACGCTGTACAACCAGCATAGCTGTTCTCTTTCTACACCAAAATTTCTGCCAAGTGTTCCTTTGACTCAGGCTCCCTTCAATTCACCATGAAAAATTTTTTTTAAAAATTTCCTGGTACTGAAAAATACCCAAAAGACAATCATTCTAAAATTAATGATTTACGAGAGAGGCATGTAGACCATGACAACTATTCAACCCGAGAGATGGGGTTTTCAGTTTTAACCCTCTAATTACAAGCTTTCCACTCTCACAGAGGGTGGAGACGATGTTATAAAGAATTGTTAGACACTGTTTTGATATGTCGCGTCTTTTTGGTAAATTTACTTCACATTTTAGTTTACCTTCCCGGTTCCCTCCACAGCACGTGGTTGCCACGGGCAACATGGACGTAATACGAATAACCGATGGCATTTGACGTAAATACGTTTGGCAAACCAAAGGTGAATGTCCAATTGTTACACTCTCTCTCAAACTCTTTAAATAAAGTAAAAACCTCGTTCCGTTGCCCTCTTCTGTTCTCCTCCCTCTAAAATCTCAATGACTCAATCCGCCACCATGGCCGCAATCCACCACCTGAGAACCACTGCCACCGCCGGAATCCCCGGCATGAAAATGGCGGCGCCGCCTCTGATGCGTCTCCTCCGACTGACTCTGAGCCGATTCTACGGAGCCGCTGCAGCTCAGCCGCAATTCGACCACGACTACTACGACAGAAACGACTGCGAGCCGCGCAGCGATGGGCTTTCCTCGGCGCCGATGGCCGATTCACAAGGCTCGATTCCGATGAGGGGAGTTCAGTGGGTGTTCATAGGGAATCCAAGCGCGAAGAAGCATGTGTTCGCCGAGAAACTCTCGAAGCTTCTAGAAGTCCCTCACATTTCCATGGGTTGTCTCGTTCGTCAAGACCTCAGCCCTCTTTCCTCACTCTACAAGCAGGTTTTGATTCTTTCTTTGCCTTCTTGAAATTCCTTATCATTTACAAGTGTTTTCACTTCTTGTTTTTGAAACTTGGCTACACCACACACACACACACACACACACGCACGCACGCACATATATATATATGTTCAAGCTTATGGAGAAGCACTTTCTCCATCCTTCCAAGGGAAAATGATTGCCTGTAGCTGCCTCACATCATAAAACAAAGAGAACTGTTCTGATTTTTGATTGCATGAAAGCTTGAATAACCAGTTTATGGATGTGAGGAAAGTCTTCTTTTTGTGTTTTTCAATTTTTTTTTTGGGTGAAGGTAGATAGCGAATGCTGTGAACCGTGGGGAACTTGTTCCGGAGGATATAATTTTCGGGCTGTTGTCAAAGAGGCTGGAAGACGGGTATGACAGAGGTGAAACTGGGTTTATTCTGGATGGAATTCCTCGTTCACGGATCCAAGCTGTGAGTCTGTTTTGAAACTTTAATTCTTTTGGCTTATTCATGTATTTTTCCCTTCATTGAATGTATAAAATCATGAGTTCAAAGCTACACAGACCCACTCCTGTCCTGAATTTTGCGTCCTCAAAATGATTAATGTGTGCTTGGTCCCCCATAAATTTGATTATATGTGAATAGATAGAAATGTAATTATCAACTCTTGGTCTTTTACATTGAAGTTGCAGTTGTTGAAATGTTGGGTACTTGTCTATGATGGGGTTCTGTTTGCTCATTAGAAATGAAAATAATATATAGAAGATAAAAAGAGCTGCTGATAAAATCAGTCAATTCCCAATTAACAAATCCGCTACCTCCTCATTGTTTGTATTTACTACAGGAGATCCTTGATCAACTTGCTGATATTGATCTAGTCGTGAATTTCAAATGCACAAGTGACCACTTGATGGAAAACCAAGAAAGTGGCATCTTTTCCCATTGTTGTGAATCTCGTGGCATGAGCAATCTTGGTTCTACTAGTCTCGATATGCCCTCATGTCACACTCAACCGAAGTTCTCCACTGCTAATACAGAAGGCGCCTGGAAAGAGAAACATCAGGTTTATGCCGAGCAGGTATTTTTCTCATTTCCTTGGCTTCTAGGCCAAAAGTATTGACCTGCAGTAGTTCTGCTTCTATTACTCCTGTTTCTGGTATATTCATTTACATTTTTCACATATTGCACAGGGGATTTGAATCTGGAATGAAATTCCACTCAAAAAGGGAACGTTGTTGGGCTTCTTTTTTAGTGGAAAGATTGGGCTATTTACATGGCTTTATTTCCATGATTTTTTGAATAGGCTACCCTGGTAAATTTTGTTTTTTCCTTTTTGTATACCTCATTTACAGGGGTTTTCCTCATCTCCTTTATTTTTCAATACAATATTACCTTATCAAAAAAAAAAAAGAAGAAAAATTTTAAAAAAAATTCTGCTTTACTTTTTTTTGAAATGAGATGAGAAAATATTATTAAATAAATTATTGTCTAGTACATCTGGGAAGAGCCACTCCAGAAATATCCTCAATATAAGTCTTCCAAATTTTCCTAGGAAAATGACAATCTCATGTAATAGAATTAGAAATAGAATGACCCAAACTAGCCGCACAATCAGTTGCTCTATTAGCCTGGCAATAAACATGCCTACATGCGATCCCTTGAAAGCGAGAAGCCAATTGACGAATTCTGCTTTACTTTTACTTTGGCAGAAAGATAAATCAATAATAAGTTACTAAGTTCTAGTTTTACCTCGATGCCTTCCGTGATTTTACTAATGTTCTACAACTTCTAGTCTTTATGAGAATATGATGCAATAGCGTAGTTAGAGAATAAAATGGACCTCCTATAATATTTTCACCACTGCTTTGTGATATCTTAACTGCTGTTTAGGAGTTCGCCATATCTTGGCTCCATCTGTTTCACACTATGTATTTCATATTCTATTTTTGACTCTACATGTTTTTCCTTAATAGGATTACCTAAACAGAGTTCAGGTCCTATAATTTAATGAGGGAAACAAGGAAATATTTTGCTGCAAGGTGACTTCATGTCTAGCAAAGGCGTTCATTGTCCTCCAGGCAATAAAATGTTATTTAGTTTTTTCCTCCTTTGGACAATTTTTTAAACTGCACCCTGGTAAGACACCTTTAATAGACAAACTTCTCATCGTTTCCTCAAATTGGATTGAAGAGCTGAGTTCCTCGAATAGCTCATAGTAACCATTTAAGGCAGAGTTTTGTAGTAGAGAAAAATGGTCATGGAAATGGTTCTCAAAAAGGTATAAGCTTACACAACATTAATGACCACTTAATGACAGATTCTATAATTCTCCATTGTGGTGGGAAGTGGTTTCTTTTTCCTTGATCCTTATTTATTTTTTTGATTTAAGGGGCTGCTTTTTGAAAACTACGTCCATGTATCTTACAGCATATTGATACATCCCTGATCTAGCAGCTGTGATATGATCCTATTTTATGATCTTATTACAGAACATTACTTTTTCCTTCAATTCAGATCATCCCATTAACTCTTAAATCATAATCTTACACTTACGGTCTTTAGATTGTTGATCTATGATTTTCTTAATCAAAAGCCATGGATTAAACTTAGGAAAAAAAGAAAGAATAAGGATACTTGTTTGACATATTATTTACTTACTAGAGATTTGATACAAATGGACACGCATGTTTAGACTTTTTTATTCTTTTCAAAGAGTAATTCTCATAAATAGTCTTTAGGATTTTGATCGAGCAAGAAGGCACGGATCTCATGTAAGCTTATATTGTGGTTCTGCTGAAAAACTGTACTTACTGATTCTTGTAGCACAATTAAAATTATTGAATGCTTACAATGTGACTATATATCTGTAATCTGAAAGATGTAGTTGCTAATTGATTTAATTTCTTTTCCCCTCAGAGCAAGCCACTAGAAGATTACTACAGGAAACAGAAGAAGCTTCTAGATTTCCAAGTAGGCAATGCACCTGGAGAAACGTGGCGAGGCCTTTTGGCTGCATTACATATCCGACATATTGCTGCTGCCCATTATTCACAGAAATTGACCCCAGGATCCCATTGGTTTTGATCTTCCAACTACCTCCATTTTCATTTAAATTCTTGCCATTACTGTAAATATACATAATAGAAACCATGGATTTAGGCTGGGGAGGTTCTGTTGTAAAAATTTGAAAGGTACGGCGGACATTATGTTCTACCTTTGGTCACTGAGTGTAAGCAATTTCAACAATGCAAATTCATAATATAGTTCTGGTAATTAAGGAAGCTCGACAATGCAATATTTGTAATACAGATTTGGCTATTAGGTGGTGATAAAACTGGCCTTTTCTAAATTCCAAGGTTTGGGCTTACCAAACATTGGAATGGAATGACCACTCGCATTCTCATTTCATTCCCACTCCTATTCCATTATCTCAAACCAAACGCAGCCAAAAGACCATGAGAAAAAAGCACAAGGTCGGTTTTGTTTGGACCAGTTTCTTCCAAGAGTAACCATCAAATTCAACTTCAGGAGCCCTCCAAGACAAGGAGGAGGGGGTTCCATCTAAATGAAAGAATATAAACAAGTAAAAATACATAAAAACACAAAATTCTATGGTATGGAGACTCCCCACCTCTCACCAAACCCCCTTGAATTCATTCATGACAAAGGTCCATGGCCCATGGGGAAGATGATAGCCATCATGAGGCTGCTTTTGTAATGGGTTTTTACTTATTTATTTATTTAATTATTTATAAATTTTGTTGTTGTTGTTTCACTGGTGAACAATGGTGAGATAGAGAACCCCGGGACCTCCATTGTTCAAGTTCTGGGATATGCAGCCATCAACATTGCATTTTTGAAACTGGGCTTTGAAAATCCAATATTTGATGCAATTGCTAAAGTGGTTGAGAGTGTTAATCCCAGCATTTCAGGTAGGATGTTGCTGGTTCGATTAGTTCGGATGGTTTTGACCTATTTCATTTCTGGACAACACCATGGCATTATTGCTCATGTATTTGAAACACTGAGGATTAAATTCCAATGCCTCCCTATTTAATCATTTTGCAAGTTTTGGCCTCTGCTAATGGTGCAAGGCTCAACCCCGTAGTTTCTTTTGGGCAGGCCTGAGCATTGTATATTGAGCATGTGTCTAAAGTGGATTAGTTTTAACTAGGAGAATGTACAAGAACAAGAAATTTCTAATTTCAACAGCAAATGCTGCTTCCAAAACTAATAATAGATGCAGTAAAATTAAGCAGCCCAAATTGAGACTCATTCGTGCATTTACAGAACCAAAAGAAAACATGCTATATCTACTATCACCCTCAAGAAAAATATTTTGATGATTCCACATATGAAACAGCAGTGTCTTGGAGCAGCTCCACACACAGACAACTCATGGTGGCGATGCAAAGCCAAACCTCTGGTCACCATCCGATGTTGCCTGGACTTGAGCTGCATACTGTAAGTTCCAGAGGACATCTTCGAAAGATGGACGGGTCAATGATTCGGAAGAGATGCATTTGTTTGTTATGGAAATTACAACCGATAGTGATTCTTGCGAACAAGTGGCAAGTACAACTGGGTCCAGTATTCGTCTTTGGCCATCCTGGCTACCAAGAGATGGCTGTAAAATGCAGAACCCAGTTTTAGGATTTGTAATATAAGTGTATAAACAAACCTCAAATGATCAAGAATCTGTTGAGTGTTGCAGCTCAATAGGTTCTTGATCATTTATCAGAGTTTCAGCACATACTAATTCATTGAGTAGAAATTGCTCCCTTCTTGCAGCTACTGAAGGCCCAACAAGTGACTCAAGTATTATGAATCCAAAGCTATATATGTCATCCTCTAAACTTGTCATCTGCCTGTGAAATGGATTCCCAAAAGTTAAATGTCTAGAATAACTATCAATGCGCTCAGCTTGCAGGAAGTAGAGCTAATGAGCTTCAAAATAAATAAATTAATAAACCAAAATGTCTGCTTCTTATGTAAAGAAAAATTTAGCAAATCCTCGATAATTGTTAAGGTTTGCAAATTTTCTGTCACAATAATTTCATGGATCAGATTAAGTATCTCCTCTCTCTCACAATAATGTCTTTGATTAAAGAAAATTCTTACCATGATTTAAGGCCTTCTTCTTTTGCCTGCAAATTAAACAAGAGCAAGTCATAACCACTTGGGACCAAAACATTATTGCAAGGCCAACCAATAAATCAATAAATTCAGGAACCTACCCCTTGTTTGTCGATTTCTTCTGAGATAATGGACAGCCCATAGTCACTCAATTTTGCCATCCGATGTTCATTGAACAATATATTATTTGTCTTCAATCTATTGTTGAAGAAACCAGGAATAATTCCAGTTCTTAGAAAGTGCACCGCCTTGGCAATACCAATTAGAACATTTAATCTCTCTGACCATTTGAGAACCTTTTCTGGACTTCTTTCTACATACATAATGTAGTTTAATAATCATTAGAAAGAACCCAATACATAAATTTGCACTACTTGGTGAAGTGAAATGGACTGCATGATGTGTAATCCCAGTTTGGAAGGTTTGGTTCAAAAAATACCCCTTGCTTTTGTTGAACCCAATACCTTTCCAGGACTATTTGCATAATGAGTATGTATATAGTCCTACTTTTAGATGGTTGGTGAGATCCAAAAGACCCAAGCTTTTAATGGCCACCAAGAAGTTGCTAATCAAATTCTATACTTACCAGAGAGATGAGTGCGAAAATTCCCATCAGGCACGTATTCGTATATGAGGAAAATATTGTTCACATTGAAATCATCTCGTCCACCACCATCAATGCAGTGCCCCAAAAGGCAAACCAAATGTGGGTGTTGAAGCTTTGCGAGTAGATCCAACCTTAGTTTAAGGTTTCGAAATGAGTATCTCCTTGATGATGGCAGGCATCTTATGGCAACCTGGGTACCATTTTCTAATCTTCCTTTGTAAAGCTGAGAAAACAAGGAGCCAGAGTTTGAAAAGGGTCTGGTGTAGCAATAAAGGACTGGAATAAACATAAATGAATCATTATTTCAACACCTACCAAACGTTTCATGTGAAACTAGACAAGCAGAATGTACCCAGAAAAAAGGAAGAAGGAAACTTTATAAGCAGATTGTAAGATGCAGATGGTACCTTCCCATATGAACCTTCACCCATACAGGTTGAGTTACTGAAGTTGTTTGTAGCTTCCCTCAACTCTTCTAAAGAAAATGACCGACACACTGGGACAGCTTGTGTGCCTAACTTTGCAGATTCAGAAATAAACCCTGAAGAATGTTCATCAAATTGGAAGAATTATATCTACAAACTTATAACAATAAATGTGCAATATTTGCATGAAGAAAATTGAATGAGTACTAGTGCTATTTTCTACCAATCAGATGACCTACTTGCACTTGTAAAGAACTCTGAGGACAACCCTGTTACGGAGTTATCTTGGGCCGCTTTGTACAATAAATGCTGCTCCGATACCCCTCGAGGGCAGCATCTTCTACATATAACAATGAAGCCGAAAGCTAAAAACACCGTAATGACAAAAATTCCTCCAATGACACCAACTAATATTGCTGCATCTTTGCCTCCATATCCTTTCCTCTTGATTTGAACTTCTACACAATATGATTCTGGATGCTGATGCTGTGAATCAATGGACAAGCAATTGCCTCCAAACTTAACCACTTTCTTACCTAACGCAGTGCTTAAACAAGAAGGCAATCCGCCTGTCAACTTATTGTTAGATATATCGATGAACCGAAGTTCACTTCCACAGCTTAGATGGTTTGAAAGTGATCCACTCAACATGTTTGATGCCAAAGTCAAATAACTGATGTTGGGCAAGGAGAAAAGGGCAGCCGGAGGCGTTCCTCTTAGAGAATTGAATGACATATCAAGGTGTTGAAGCTGACCCAGTTTGCTATATTCCTTTGGAATTTCACCTGAGAAGGAGTTGTTGTTGAGGAAAGCCATGACCAATCCTTTGGGCATCGTGGGTAGTCCAGAATCTAATTTGTTCATACTCAAATCCAGCACATGAAGGCTTTTTAAGCTACTAAGATCTGGTACTTTACCGTATATCTCATTGAGGGACAGAGAAAGATTAGTGAGAGTGGTGACTCTCCGAATTGAAGATGGGAATGGGCCTTTCAATCGGTTGTTCCTCAAGCTAAGAATTGTCAAATTTGATAACGAATCGAACCAATCAGGGATGGTATCATTGAAGAAATTACCATCCAGTGCAAGAGTTTGAAGCTTCACCAATGCAGAAATCTTTGGAGGAATTGAACCGAAAAGAAAATTTGAACTCAGGTCCAGAATTTCAAGTGAAAATAACCGATGAATTTTATCCGGAAGCGGACCCCAAATGCCCACAGACACCAGACTAAGAACTCTCAAGCTGGTTAGCCTTGCCAAGGTGACAACAAATGAATCCATAGAGAAGATCTCTGATAAAGTTTGATTTGGAATTGCAAAACCATTAAAGGTACTAACCTTGGATGGCTTGTCACCTATAATTTCGAGCTCAGTGACAAAGTTGTCCTGGCATGTGACATTGACTTGTGTGGATGAGGATATATAGCAGAAATCTACAGTATGATCCCTCCAAATCTCCAGCTGCTTTGGATACTCCAAATGCTTCCTTAGCTGAAGAAGTACTTGGGTTTGAGAGGATTGTAGTTGATGGGTACCCAGGATGAAGAAATTCCATGATAGACAGAGTAACACAAACAAGCTAGAACACCCCATGAAAAATTCTCTCCCTCTCTTTATCAAGGTCATGAAATAATAGACTGAAGAGCAAAATTATGAAGTAGTAGAAGGGGCATGATGATAGAACCCAGAACCTCTCTGAGTGAAACAGAGTTGAAACAGAGGATCACCCATGGAACATGAAACAGAACTGAGCCATTTTTTAGACTGAAATATTGGTTTCCAATGATTTTGGAGAAAACCCAATTAAGGGAATACAGAAGAAAGAACTGAAAGTCCCACCTCAGAAGCTCAATGACAAACTTTTCAGTGTGGGATAGTTACACAAGTTTTGACAAAACCCACGAAGCAGAAACAGAGAAATTTCAGAAATATAATTCCTAGACTAATTAACAGACCAGAGGGTGTTTCATGGGATAATGAACAAACATCTACTTCAACGATCTGTGAAAGTGATTTTTTTTTTTCCAATAAATGAATAAAAATGGCACCAAACATTGAAGGACAGAAGAGATCCAACCCTTGGTTTTTTGCCTAAATACCTCTCAATTAATGCTTGCACATGGGTGTTCTTGCTTGAAGAATTGGGAACTCTCCTACATTAATGGAGCACTGTCCTGGCTCTCAGGACAGTTGGAAGTTAAATCGCTCTCTTTCTCTCACTGTGAGCAGAGCAGTGGCAGTGAGAATAGTAGTGGCCCTAGTGGGGGCCAACGAGAAATCAAAAAGGAATCTGCTATATTCCCTAAGCATGAAATTCCTAAAACTCTTTGACCTTGATTTTGTATATAATTACAGTTATGTTTTAACCTCCTTTGGTGAAAGATAGTTGTTGGGAATTTTATGTAGGAGGACAACATTGTCCAATGCCCATATAATTAACCTGAATGACCATTGACCAGCCTCTCTTTTCCAAGTCAAGGGATTATGTAGTGGGGCTCACTTCCATTATCAATCTCTCTTATGCATTCTAGTATACTGGTAGTCTAATATTTTTATTTTCTTCTTCATCAAAATTGGGTATTTCAAGACTGCTTCCAGAAGTCCTAAGCTTAGAATCTAATATATTTGATAGTAAAGCGATACAGATTCGAACTCAAACTCAAAACTCATGTGTTCGAATCATGGTCCTTTGCCATCTTAGTCGATCCATGATTATAAATTACAAACTTTAACAATTTTTTTAGTTTATTTTTCGAACTGTGATAGGCAGACCGATTCACTTTTCTCACTAGGGGTTGGGTTCCAAATTCGGTCCAAATAGCAAAACCCTTCCTGTTATCTTCAATAGTATCCTAAATCCATACTATTCCTTCATATGCCTTTGCAAACGTGTTCAAACGACTTTTAACAGCGCATTACTCCATAGGTATTGTGGGCAATTATTTGTGTTTGATTGACGTCCATGATTCTACTTAGTGAGTAATTTATGTTATAATTAAAGTTTGATCTACCAATGCAAATCACACAACACAAACATACGCGTATGCAGAGAGAGAGAGAGAGAGAGAGAGAGAGAGATTTTTCAAGTAATCCCAGTGACACAGAGTAACAGACAGACAGAC
Source organism: Liquidambar formosana (assembly GCA_039720395.1). Classification (NCBI taxonomy): domain Eukaryota; kingdom Viridiplantae; phylum Streptophyta; class Magnoliopsida; order Saxifragales; family Altingiaceae; genus Liquidambar; species Liquidambar formosana. The sequence continues at coordinate 31,023,837 of CM077828.1, forward strand.
AAGGAGAAAAGGAGACAGAGAGAGCTGTTTAGTATTTTATGAGTATAGTCCCAATGGGAGTACTTTTTATCTCATTTTCTCACTCTGAAATAGAGAGAGTTTTAAGTGTGCTTTTTTAAACCCCAGTTGAGGTTACTTTCTGTCATTATCTCACTCTCTGAAAAAAATGCACCCTCAATTATCTCACATGGGTCTCATTGAATAACCTCCCAATACTTTTTTGGTTATATTTAAAATTTCCAATTGCACCGACAAGGTAAGCCTGTGGACCAACAATAGGGACACGGCAAATTTAATTTGAGATTGTAAGAAATAGCAGATTATATAAAGATTAAGTGCTCTTATTTTCACTACCATTTTTATTATCTACTCTGTATCATTAATCATTTGGTTGGCGACATAATTTGATATGACATGTCATGTCATTTATCACATAAGCATAATAATTTATTAATGTTGACATGGCATGCTACTTAGTATATCATTTCACTAATCGTATTAATCGCATTAAGCGAACGATATGAGATGGTAAAAATGATAGTAAGTGACATCTTGTTTCAATATTCAATTGGAGGGCAAAAGGGTAATGAATGTCCTTTGGAACTTGTGATTGCAACTTACCATAACATGACAGGCTGTTTCTAATATTAAAATCCAGCAAATGCCCTCTTGCCCATGCAGTTCTGTTGGGCAATTTAGCTACTTGGGGTTTTTTTTTTTTTTATATGGATTGGTCCATCCCCTCAGACCAATCCTCTATGACATGGGAGTTCTGTAAGTAAGAGGATAAGGGTTTTGGGAAGGGCAGCTTATCCTCTAGCTCTAGGGTTAAAAGTTCTATACTGTCTATGAGATCATGAATACTTCATAGACACACAAAAATATAAGTTCAAACTACTCTCCAAAACCACCATGATTTTGGTACCCAGAAATTTTTTGTTTTTCTTAGTACCTATCCTGCATCCGATATAATTTTAAAAATTGCGGGGTCAAGTTTTGAAAGCGTAACTCAACAATTCGTTGGTAAGACACAATGGATTGATTCTTTCATAAATGAAAACCAATTATTTTCTTATTTCTTCGCTTTCCTTTTTGCTCCTTTTTTGGGTAAAGTTGCTGATGATAATGTACCACTCTCCTTTTATGAGGGACAGTGTGTGCTCAGTAACCCCAGACCACATGCCATGTTTTGGCCCAAGTGATCCTGGGACAGCCTTGAGGAGTACCAAATAGGATTTATAGCATTCTTAAATACTACCAACACTTGAAATTTTAGATTTTGAAGACTATTGCCAGTGTTGAAATTTGGCACTTTGTCTTGATTATGAAACAGTCAATAATAACTAACTTTGATCTCCCATAGGAATGAGGTCATTTAAATTCTGAATCTTGACCAACATTAAACCCTTTCCATGGCAAGACATTCAAACAGTGTAATTCAAGAAGGTACAATTTTCATTTATTGTCTTTCCCCCCAAACATGGGTATCTTAGGCCTTACTCTTGTTGAGGTTTGGGTTTAGACTAATCCCCATCTAATTGCTTAATTCTTTACCATCTACGTTACTTTCAAGGTTCATTTATCATCAATTGAATGACCTACTCTTTCCTTCTTGTCGGTCCGAGAATGTTATTTTCGAAAATATTGATAAAATGACGAGTATTTTGTTTTGAAGTAAATGAGATGAATGCCTTGCCCCGCCGGTCGGTCGGTGTAACATCACTTTTATAATCATGTATAGATAATGCGTCAACCATTGATCAACTGTTGAAATTTAGAAATGATATGATTGTCCCACCTGCATCGCAGTTATAGCTTTGAACAGAGATAGAGATAAATGATTGAGAACTAAGGATGGGAAAGAGGATGCCCCACATCTATAAACAAGTAATTGGGTAGGACATGAGGGTTTTCAGAGGAGCAACAATGAGTGGACTGGAGCTTATCCTTTTGTAACATGAATGCATGATGAATAAATGACCTCACCCTCATCAATACGTAACCCTAATTTTTAGGGCATTTTGACTTTCAAACCATAGCTTGGTTACTGAGGCATTAAGGTTTAAAAAAGGGAAAATGCAGAGGTTTTCAATAATGAAGTCTTGAGATGCAGACTGGTCGTGAAAAAATGGAATCTACCATCCAAAAAAGAGTCCCGTTGGGCCAAAAGAGTCCATTTAGGCCAAAAGGGTCCCAACCATTTTAGGGTCTCACCATTGGTATTGTCATCATCAAATAATTGACTCAATTCAGATATCATAAGCATATGATACTATTGAAGGATAACAACTTTCCCTTGCTTTTGATGTCATGATAGAAAATAAGGGAAAGAGATGACAAGTTGCGTTCAATTCTCCAAAAAAAATCTCACTCTAGACCCATGAGGTATTTCTACTTGTAAGTTGTATTTGTAATCTTTTATGGCTGATGTGGGGAAGTGCGTCTTTAAGATCGTCCGATGAAGGATTTAATCGAGATATGCGCAAGCTAGTCCGAACATGTTTACTGTCAAAAAAAAAAAAAAAAAAAAAAAAAAGAGGCATACTAGATAAATTTGCCATAAAAATAAAAAAAATTAAGTTCTAAATAAATAGTACTCAACCGTTTTTTTTTTTTTTGTGTCAATAAGCCTCTCGATCTCCATTCATTTTATATGGAAACTGAATGTAATGCCTTAATTGGGCTTTTTTTTTTTTTTGCTTTTATTCTTGGCATCTTGCTTGGGAGAAGCTCCCTACTAGTACGTACTTCTTGTCACAGTCAAAACCTAACTTTTATTTTGGATTGTTGTCCCTTTTGAAATTTGAAGCAGAAGAGTATTGATAACCTTTGTCTTACAAAGTGTGTCTTTACCAAGAACATTTGGGATAGGGCTAAGGAAAACTGTTCCCACCTCTTTGTATTCTCACTTTCAGTTAGTGGACTGGCTTCACTACAGTAAAAATATTCTCAGGGAGGGACTTATGGTAAGATCTTTGGTAAGGTCAAGGGGGAAAAAAACAAAAGTCTTAACTTGAAATATTTGGAATCACTGGAATCGAGTCATTTTGTGAAGGATTAAGCCTAATCTTTTTAATGTCACCGAAAAGTCAGGCTTCTTACTTTTTTTTTTTTTTTTTTCTGAAAATGTTAGTAGATATGCTGATTTTGTTTTTAGTGGCTCTAGTCCATTGTGGTAGTAGGAAATGGAAAATTGAAAAGATTATCGAATGGAAAACCCCCAAATGAAGAATTTTTGCAAACTAAATTTGGATTGTTTAGTGCAAGATCATGGACACAGTGTCACTGCTGGCTGCATTATCAGAGACATAAGAGCATCCTTGCAGCAAAATTCGCTGGCTCGACGGCAACCATAATGAACTATTTTCCAAGCCAAAGTGAGTGAAAACACAAAGGGTGTGTTTGGTTTAGGGAATGAGAATGTGACTCTTGGGAAAGAGACATTACTTGGGAATGGGAATGTAATTAAATATTTCCATTTCAACGTTTGGTTCATGGTAATGGAAAGTAACATTCCCACTAACATTCCCACACCTATGTTTATTTGAGGTCAGGAAACTAATTCCCGAACTTGTTAAATTCCAACAATACCCTTCTAAAAGAACATATCAGATCGTTGGAGGAAAACACCCAACCAAACAGAGGCTACATCGAACATTCGAAAATCCAATTTACAAAGGAGATCGATTCTCGTCCTCCTACAACCTATACACATCCATCCTCTTGTGCTCGATAATATCGTATCTAATTGCAAAATAGTCATCTCCATTGACATAGCCTTGGCATTCAAATCACTCCCTATTTGCATCGAAGCACCGCGAGGTGCGAGAAGGAACGATTCTTGGCTTAGGGTTTTTTTTTTCCTTAATTTCCACTAACATTGTTCCTGAAATGTGGCCTGGTTTACAATTTTGGGGGTCATCATGCCATTTGTGAGACGATATACTCTATTTTTTATGTAAAAATTAGGGTTTATTACTTTATTTCCGTCCGTTGTCATACCCGTAGAATGCTTATAACATTAAAAAATTATAACTGGATACGCTTATGTAATATGAAACTATTATGAAATGTGCAATTTCTTATGCAGGTAATATGTTTATGCATATTACTTATACAATTTGGGGTACCAATTTTATTTGTTGTTATAATTTTTTGTTAGTAGTGAGTTGAAATTGTTTTAAAAACTTGCTACCTGATATGCATATAACATGTTTGATATATAGTGTATATATGAATTGGGTAGGACATGAGAGTTTTCAGAGGAGCAACAATGAGTGGACTGGAGACTTAATCCTTTTGTAACATGAATGCATGATGAATAAATGACCTCACCCTCATCAATATGTTACCCTAATTTTTAGGGCATTTTGACTTTCAAACCATAGCTTGGTTTACTGAGGCATTAAGGTTTAAAAACAAGGGAAAATGCAGATGTTTTCAATAATGGAGTGTTGAGATGCAAACTGGTCATGACAAAATGGAATCTACCATCCAAAAAAGAGTCCTTTGGGCCAAAAGAGTCCCTTTAGGCCGAAAGGGTCCAACCATTTTATGGTCTCACCATTTGTATTGTCATCATCAAATAATTGATTCTTTTTTCATTTTTTTTTTTTTTATAAGCATCAAATAATTGATTCAATTGAGATATCATAAGCATATGATATTACTGAAGGATAACAACTTTCCCTTACTTTTGATGTCATGATAGAAAATAAGGGAAAGAGATGACAACTTGCAATCAATTCTCCAAAAAAAAATCTCACTCTGGACCCACGAAGTGCGTCTACTTGTATCTATAATCTTTCTTAGCAGATGTTGAACGGCATACTAGATAAATTTACCAGATTTATTCATTGACTGACATTAATTTTATAAATTAAAAAAATTAAATTATAAATAAATAGTACTCAACCTTTTTTGTTTTGTTTTGTGACTTTTGTCAATAAGCCTATCAATCTCCAATTCATTTTATATGGAAACTGAATGTCATGCCTTAATTGGGCTTTTTTTTTTTGTTGTTGGTTTGTTTGGCCTCTTGCTTGGGAGAAGCTCCCCACTAGTACTTCTTGTCACAGTTAAAACCTAACTTTTATTTTGGATTGTTGTCCCTTTTGAAATTTGAAGCAGAAAAGCATTGATAACCTTTTTTTTACAAAGTGTGTCTTTACCAAGAACATTGGGGATAGGGCTAAGGAAAACTGTCCCACCTCTTTGTATTCTATTCTCACTTTCAGTTAGTGGACTGGCTTCACTACTTATGTTAAGATCTTTGGTAAGGTCATGGGGAAAAAAAAAAAAAAAAAAAAAGAAAAGTCTTAACTTGAAATATTTGGAATCACCGGAATCGAGTCATTTTGTCAAGGATTAAGCCTAATCTTTTTAATGTCACCGAAAAGTCCACTTCTTACTTTTTTTTTTTTTCTGAAAATGTTAGTAGATATGCTGATTTTGTTTTTAGTGGCTCTAGTCCATTGTGGTAGTAGGAAATGGAAAATTGAAAAGATTATCAAATGGAAAAACCCCCAAATGAAGAATTTTTGCAAACTAAAATTTGATGGTTTAGTGCAAGATCATGGACACAGTGTCACTGCTGGCTGCATTATCAGAGACATAAGAGCATCCTTGCAGCAAAATTCGCTGGCTCCACGGCAACCATGATGGCCTATTTTCCAAGCCAAAGGAAGTGAAGACACAAATGGAAAATGATTAGTACTACAACAGATGGAACAGAAAAGACATTGCGGGCAACATTGAAAGATTGGTCGTCCAGTACTGTGGGGTGGAAATTGCCCCCAGAGTCGGGCCCCGTGAACAGGCCCAATTGGCCTAAAGACTGGACCAAGCTTAGCTTTCAATGTATAACAAATGAAGGCCTCTATTGGCACCCAAAGACTTACTTTTCATCCCCACTTATTTTATACTTTAAAATTTTATGAAAAATACATAAGGTTTTCAAAGAAACTGACTGCGATGACTATCAGAAAACATCATTTTGAACAATTTTTTGGAAGAAAGTTTTTCCAAAATCTATCGTTTAAATGAATTTTTTAGTCATTTATGATGCAAAGACTATAAATGGCAAAAAAGTCTACTTAAACGATAGATTTTAGAAAAACTTTCTTCTAAAAAATTGTTCAAAATAATGTTTTCTAATAGAGTACACTACCAGTTTTTATGAAAACCTTTTATATTTTTCATAAAACTTTAAAATATAAAATAAATGGGAGATAAAAAGAAAGTCTTGGGGGTGCCAATAGAGGCCCCCATAACAAATGGAACAGGCCCAATCGACCAATGAAACCTGGACCAAGCCCACTTCTAAATGAGCGAGCCCCCAGATCTGAGATGAACTCCTAGTAGAAAATATACACTGAAAGCGCTGTTATCAGAACCGCTTTTAATGTATCTTGCAAGCGTTGTTGACAATGGCCCTTTCAGAGTACAATAGATGGAAGAGGCCCAATGGCCAATCAAACTAGCGCAGCGCAGTCCTAGATGGGCGACCCCAGATCTGAGATCACCCCCCATCCCTAGTCAGCCCCATTGGATTTTTTGAATGGAGAAATTCAGCATGATGGCAGTACTCATCACCATTGAGGGGAAGTATAAAGGTCGAGGCATTTCACAAATTTCAATAAATTGATTGCATGATACCAATAATACCGATGATTCTAGCTTATTAAAATGGTCCCATTCAGAGGGTTGGATTTGTATTTTTTAGGTTGTGTTTGGTATAGGGAATGAAAATGTGATTCTTGGGTTTGACCCATTACTTGGGAATGGGAATGTGACCATTCCCATGTTTGGTTTGTGGTAATAAAAAGTCTGATACCTTTAACATTCTCCTTCCAACGTTTGGTTGGGTTAGGAATTTGATTCTTAAAATGTACGAAATTCCAACACTACCCATCGACTGTACATAATACCCCTCTTGAATCATTTACAACCAGTAAACCTTCCCCCCCTTCCCCCCCTCACCACCGTCCCTTCTCATTCAACCAACAATCGAATTTGATTTCAAAAAATATATCTAAATTACAATCAAACACCATTAGCATACAACAGTAAGTAATTAATTGGGCAAAATATGAAGAATGAAGATGATGAAATCATTGTCTGAGAAAGAAAAAAAATCAAACCCTAGACATTAATCCCACATTATTGAGTGTAGATGAAAAAATCCTACCTTAATCCTATACGCTGGAGATAGACTTTGTCGAAAACGAGATTAAATTTTCATCGGAAACTATGGTGAGAGTATGAGATAGAGTGACAGAGTGTGGGCCGATGGCTTAAGGGCTGAGGCAAAAAAGGACCAGCGAAGATCTTTCTAGAATTGCTACCATGGATAGTCTAAATCCATGGAAACAAAACGGTTTTGGGTTTAGAGAGACGGTGACAGCATCAAGGTGCGATTTGAGGGTGATTTGAGGGTGATGAACAGCTGCTGGAGTAGAAGCTCTTGCTGGCGATTGGAACACAATATCGATAATGGCGAAAGCGCTTAGCCGGAAAAGGTGACGAGTTGCTGTTGCTTCTGGCGCCAATGAGGAGAGAGCTCCATGGTTCTGATGATTTAGCATGCGGCGATGTGCCATGTATGCCATGGAGGTTTGTGGGTTTGGCTGGGGATCGGGTTTTGAGAGATTAGGTGCAGGGATATAGAAGGAATAAGCTATTGTTATTTGCAAAGGTGAGGGGCACGCTTGTCATTTTATTTTATCATAAAACACATGCCCAGGAATTCATTTGCAAACCCACCTCAGTTGTGGGTTTGTGATTACCCCCTTTTGTGGGAATCTCATGCCAAAGGTAATGCAAGATGCTTGGGAATGTGGTCATGCCAAACGGGGGAAAGGGGAATCAAACCACTTTCCCAGGCATGATACCTCCCAACCAAATACTGCCTTAATGTTATATGTAAATTACAATGGATTCAATTGGACAACCAATAGGCCCTACTATTTCTCTCCAATGAAATGTATTAGACCCCAGTTATCACTCCAACTTATTATTTCTCCAACAAACTTTTTATTTATTCATTGTTGTTGCCAAATATGGGTATCTTAAACCTATTGTCTAAGAGGTTTGGTCCTAGAATAGTCCCATTTAATATACGATCTACCTCCTAAGTACTATCATCTTATTGTGAATGAATAAAGATTCAAACTTAGGACCTTTGATTTTTAAACCATGGTCCTTTGTCATTCGCACCGTTTTGGTGGATTTGTTCCATCCTAATAATGAGTTTGTAACTTTTGTTGTTTTTGTTTTTAATTTGAATCACAAGTTTGTAACAAACCAAAGAGATTATAGGATAATGTCAATAGAAACAGACAATCACCATCGCTAATAAAGCCTCATGATCTACTGGTTAATTCTTCCTATTTGTATTTAAAGAGAAGAGTATATTATATACAAGCAGATAGAAATGCATTAACACCTATGTTTGTTGGAATGAGAGATAATGGGAAAAGGGATGAGACGATAAGTTATGCATCTTGTGTGTCCCAAGGGCCTATTGAACTCTCCTTGAAGTTTCAATATAACCTTTTTCTTTGATTTAAAAAAAAAAAAAAAAAACCCATATGATTTAAGATTTCCTCAATTGGTGGGAAGAAAATCCAAATTTGTGATTTGAAAACAAATTTCCCTACAACCAAACTCACCCATCATCCCAAGAGAGCACAAATTCAGTGCAAAAAATTCAGCACCACCGAGCTGAGCTTATTAACACTGCTGGACAAAGATTTGGACGGCTGGAATCAAAAGTTACCCATTAAAATCATTTTGATTATTTAATAATAATTTTTTTCAATTTTTAATCCAAAGCATACAAACTTTCATCCAACGGTGCAGAGTTCACTAAATGGTTATGCATAGTGGTGTTCGTGATTCGATTTGGTTCGGTTTTAGGATAATTTTCAAACCAAACCATTATACTTCGGTTTTATTCTTATCAAACCAAAACCAAACCATACTATAAAAAAACCAAACCAAACCAAAAAATTTTGGTTTAGTTCGGTTTGGTTTCGGTTTTAACTTATCAAGTAGCAACAAATCATCATGAATAATTGTTTACCCGTAACAAAATGAAAAAAATAACAATCCAAACTCCAAATAAAATAATTTTAATAAAAGCATTACATTAGCAACTAAAAAAACATCGAATATTGTATCAAAACAGAAACAAAGAGCAACAGGCGGGGGGAGCAAAGAGAGAGAGGCTTAGTGCAAAATAGCAAACTTTAGGTTAATTATTAACTTAGTAGGTTTTGTATTCCTATTATGGTACTACTTATTTTATCTTTGCTTGAGTTGAAAATTTACAAACTAAACTTTAATATATAATTATAATATATATATATATATATATATATATATATATATATATATATATAAAAGATATTTCTCGGTTTTTTTGATTTGTCGGTTTGATTTGGTTTTTTAAAAATGAAAATCAAAACCAAACCAATTTAATTTGATTTTCTAAAATTAGAATCAAAACCAAACCTAAGGGAGGTTTGGTTCTCGGTTCTCGGTTATGCATAGGACTATTCTCCTTAAAGGGACCCATATCTTGCCATGCTTTATACACCCTCCGATCTACAGAAAGTAAAACTTCAAAAGTATTCAGATCCAACGGACGAGGATCATTTGGCACTCTTCAAATATAGAACCAACACGCATTAAACTAGTCGTCATTTTTTCTCACTTACAAAACCCTAAACCCTAGCTCATCTCCTCTCCTCACTCAATCGCCATTCGCCGATAACTGCACATCTATATATATATAGAGAGAGAGAGAAAGAGGGGAGAGAAGCTTTGCGTCTGCCTCTAATGGCGTTGTTCCTTCTGTTTGAGTCGGCCTCCGGCCATTCTCTGTTTCTCGCTCACGGCCTTGACGAAATCGGGCAAAACACTGAAGCAGTACGGAGCTCCGTTTCAGATCTCAACCGATTCGGCAAAGTCGTTAAACTCGTAGCTTTTCACCCTTTTGAATCCGCCCTAGATGCTCTAAACCATTGCAACTCAGTCTCCGAAGGTATGAAACAAAAGTGTATTTTTGTTTGTAGGTTTTTGTTTTTCTCTGAAATACGTTGTTGAATGAAGTGGTTTTAGGGTTTTGATCTGATGTTTGGTTGCCGAGAAAGTGTAGGAAAAGAAAAGAATCCGAAAGTTTTTTTTATGTTGAACCTCCACTCAACTGGGCTTAATAGTTTAATAAAACTATTTTGCATGTTCTGGCATTATACTTGAGCTTCAAATGACATTCTTATTAACTTCTGATTCTGTTTGGCTGCTGAGAGAACTTAGGAAAATTAAAGTAAACAAGAATCTCTTTTCCAATTCAGAAACTCGACTAAGCTAGTACCCTTTTTTTGTGTGTTATTTATCTAGTTTTTGTTGATTTTTTTCTTCTAATGTTTTGCATGTTTTTGCATTGTATTCGAGCTTATAATGACATTGATCCCTCTTTGGCTGCTGAGAAAATGTAGTAAAATTAAAGAAAACATGATTTTTTTTTCCCTATTCGGAAGCTTAAATAAGCTAATACTTGCATTTTGTGTTGTATACTGGTTTTTGTTACTGATGCTTTGCATTTCCTAGCACTGTACTCGTGCTTCAAATGACATTCTATTAATTTTTTCTAGTGTTTGGCTGCTGATAAAACATGGGAAAACTAAAGAAAAAAAATTGATTGATGCTTTTTTGTTTTAACTCTGAAATTCTACTAAGCAAATACTTGACATGGGTGCCATGTAGTGGAGGTTTCTTCACCCCTCTGTTAATTATCTAGATTCAATGTTCTCATTTCTGTTACTTTCACATACCTCCTCGGCAACAAAACAGATAATTTGTGTATTGGATATTAGTATTTGGGGTTTTGTCTATATGGAAATGACTGAGCATAGTTCAAGTGGGAGCTTGGGATATCAAACCCTGACTTTAAATTGCATAAATTGCCTAGTTTGAGTGGCTTTATTATCCTTTTGTGGGGCTTAAATTTTAAAAATCCTGGTTGATCTTTTATGTTTTGGATTTAGGGCTTATGACTGATGAGTTGAGAAACTTTTTGGAGCTTAATCTCCCGAAAGTCAAGGAAGGTAAGAAGCCAAAGTTCAGTTTAGGAGTTGCAGAGCCCAAGATTGGGTCACATATCTTTGAAGTGACCAAAATCCCTTGCCAATGTAATGAGTTTGTTCTTGAGCTTCTTCGTGGTGTGCGGATGCATTTTGATAGGTTTATCAAGGACTTAAAGGTTTGCATTTTCTAAACACCCCCCCCCCCTATTTTCTTTACTCTCTTTAAGCTTTCTATAGATTGCACAGATTATCTAATAAGAATTTTTTATTTTTTATTTTTTGAAATTTTATAGCCTGGAGACTTGGAAAAAGCCCAACTTGGACTAGGGCACAGTTACAGCAGGGCAAAGGTCAAGTTCAATGTTAATCGAGTTGACAATATGATTATCCAGGCAATCTTCCTTCTTGATACTCTTGATAAAGATATCAATTCCTTCTCCATGAGAGTGAGGTTTGTTATGAAAATCATTAGCACATTCGTTATTTTATTTAATTTTAATTTGAGTTGCTAGTGGTTCAACAAGCATAGAAAAGGTCTTCTAAAGAGCTTAGCATGTCATCACAACTAGTTCACTTGACATTTCTGAAGGGCAAATATGGATGTTGTAATCCATATTGTTTAAATTATACAACAGATATGCTCTGGATTTTGGGACAAATTGTAATAAAATTCTGAATGTCATACAAGTTTATTGCTGTTTTTATTTTATTTTTCCTGGATTTTGAAGGTGTTCTCTGATTTAACACTCTTATGCAGAGAATGGTATTCCTGGCATTTCCCTGAACTAGTGAAGATTGTAAATGACAATTACCTCTATGCTAAAGTCGCAAAGTTTATTGAGGACAAGTCAGAGTTGGCTGAAGATAAAATCCCCGCCTTAACAGAAATACTTGGAGATGAGGAGAAGGCTAAGGAGATTGTAGAAGCTGCAAAAGCTTCTATGGGTAGATTTCTTAAATTTATATTATTTGTAAAGCTTCATCTCATTGTAGATTTACTTGGTGTTTTCAATTTATGCAGGACAGGATTTGTCTCCAATTGACTTGATTAATGTTCAGCAGTTTGCACAAAGAGTAATGGACCTCTCTGAGTATAGGAAGAAGCTCTATGAATATCTGGTCACTAAGATGAATGACATTGCACCCAATTTGGCTTCTTTGATTGGTGAAGTTGTTGGGGCCCGTTTGATTTCTCATGCAGGCAGTCTCACAAATCTGGCCAAGTGCCCTTCATCTACCCTTCAGATCCTTGGTGCAGAGAAGGCTCTCTTCAGGTGTTTTACTCATTACCTGATATTTCCTCAGTTTGATAGAATTGCTTGTGAATCTTAATTGAAAGTTGGACTGACAACCTTGGAACCTATAAAGGATTTTGCCAAATCAATTAACTTTCCAGTTTTACACACGTTCCATTGTTTTCAGGGCGTTGAAAACCCGAGGAAACACACCGAAGTATGGTTTGATTTTCCATTCCTCTTTTATTGGCCGAGCATCTGCCCGAAACAAGGGCCGAATGGCTCGTTATCTTGCAAACAAGTGTTCTATTGCATCTCGCATTGACTGTTTTTCTGGTAAATCTCCAACCTTTTCGATTGATATTGTATGATTACTCTTTCTTTTTATTGTAACAGTTGTGCCAGATAAATTTATAGCTTTATCTTGTGAGTGCAGAGAGTAATACTACAACTTTTGGGGAGAAACTACGTGAACAAGTTGAGGAGCGACTTGAATTTTATGACAAGGGAATTGCACCTCGTAAGAACATTGATGTGATGAAGGCTGCCATAGAAAGTACTCAAAATAAAGGTGGGCACTTGGAAGAAGATGATGGATGTTTTCTGAATTTAAGAGAAATTTGAATATTTGGGTATTAAGTAATTGCTTGCATGATATTCGTCAGTGGCATATGATTTGGAAACTATTCAGATACCTTGTAAATCTTATTTGCATTAGTTGCATACACTCTATGTAACCAACCAGCACTTTAACTTGGACTGGCAATCTTAGTTGCCGCATCTTCAATTGCATAGTGGTCCATATATTATTCTAATTCAAGTATCCCATGAGATCAAATGCAACAGAAGTTAGCTTCTGATCATCATCATTGTTACCTAGATATATCGACTCTTCATCAATCTTTTAGTTTAACCACCACTATATGATACAAGATTATAGTCATTAGATTGTGTAAATCATAGATGTGGCTGGTTTTGTCAGCATGAATTTCCAATGCCTTAAATCAGTTTTCCCTCATAATTGGAGTGATTACCGCATATGTATTAATGCAATTTTTACTGGCTGTAATTACATTTGCAGATGGGGAGATGGAAGTGGATGATACCTCTGCTGAAGTTTCAGTGAAGAAAAGCAAGAAAAAGAAATCGAAACTTGAGGCTGCAGAGGATGGTGAGCCTATGGAAGTGACAAATGGAGATGCGTCTGAGGATCTTGGAACTGAAAAGAAGAAGAAAAAGAAGGAGAAGCGAAAAGTGGATCAGGAGCCAGAACAGGAGAATGGTGTGAATGGGTTCAATACAGAGCAGGACGGAATAGTGAAGAAGAAAAAGAAGAGTAAAGTTGAAGATGGAGAAGATCTGCAGGCTGCCAGTGAAGCTAAGAAGAAAAAGAAGAAAAAGTCAAGAACTGAAGATGATGAGTGAATTTTGATGTTTTCAAGGGTTATAGTTTTGGTAGATATCTTTCTGAGTTGCTGCATCTAGGTTGTTCTAATGCTTACATTCTTAGTTGTGGCAAGAGTAGAAATATCTGTTTGCTTTAAATCAACCCTTTGTTTCTTGTTGCCAACCTGAACTATGGTTAAAATTGGGTATCTAAGAACTTTATTGCATACTGAGCCTTCAGCTTAATTAAATTTGTATTTGTTTGCCACTGTTAGAACCAGTCAATGTGGGTATGGTTTCATTAGGACAACGTTTTTGCTGGGTGGTCAATCCAAATCAAAGTTTTTCACTCAGGGTTTTTGACATTGAAGATCTTATCGTTGTGATTTCACTGTGTGAGGGACTTAGCATATGGTGTAATAAGCTTTTTGTTTATTAGTGATTCTGCACACACACATATGGATGGATGTTCAAATGAGATTAAGACCTTAGGTTCTGATTTTGGTTTTATAATTTAAAATTTGGTAATATATATATTCAATTTGAAGAGAATACGATGACTAGATGCTTATTTATTTATTATGCTGCATTTACAAGATAATCCACTTTCAAACTTTAAATCAGGTGACCCAACCTCATCTCCTCCAAAACCCCCCTCCCCCCCAACGCCAAAAAAGAAAAAAAAAGAAAAAAAAAGAGGGGGGGTGGTTTCGGGGGTAGTTGTTGGGGGATGGGGAGAAGAAAGGAGGGAGAAACAAGAGGCAGCTCATGCTTGATGTTGCTTCTAAGAATATTTGTATTAAACTTGTGGAGAGTGCTTTTAATGGACAGTAGAATAATTCTTCCGTAATTAATCTAACATATGGTTATGGCCATATATTCGTTCCTATCTTTTGTGTCCTTTAAAGCCAACATTGTATGCACTCTGCTTTTAGCACATCGCATTACTTATCCTGGACCGTATGAGAAATTAGTGGCCAAAGCTGTGCTTTCTTTCACAACTCATAAAGTCTTCCCCAAGCCATTTCTTTTCCTACTATTTCTATGCCAAGGGTGCATATGATTTGACTTCTAACATGTTACATTGGCACTGTAGTCCTCTATTTGTTTCACATGCCAAGGAAACATTTCAGAGGGGGTCTCTTTTGCATTTGGAATTCTGCTGTCACTAAATTGGACCAGCAGTGGCCACATGGTGCACATGGTTTTGATTATTTAGCAGATTGGTGAGTTTTAATGAAGAGTGCAGTTGCTGTCTCATTGAAGCCTCATCAAAAGATGATTGAATGGAGGGAAGACAACCAACAATAGGTTAGGAGCATTTTCCAACTACCTATTTCTACCCACTATCCCAGCAATTAAAGAGGCCACAAAATTCCCCATCCAGATTTCAGATTCTAATCCACCAAAAAGGGTCAAAATAAAATTAAGGAAAGGCCAAAAAGGAAGATTCCATGAGTGAGAATCAAACAGGCTCAAAGGTGATCTAAGGGCTTGTATGGTTTCCATTGTCAAAAAATAAGTTCTCTCTTCTCACCAATATGTTTTTAGAAAAACATAAATATATTTTTTTTTTGGAAGCATACTTTTTTCATTGGTTTCCTTTTTTCTTGAATGGAATAGAAAAATTCAGATTCCCATTTTTTTTTTAATTAAAAAAAAATGCATTTTCAAATCATATTCTTTTATTTTTATTTTTTGCGATTCAAAGAAGTAGAAAATTATTTTCGAAGCTGTGAACTAGAGGGACCCCTACTCTTTCTCTCAGTCTATGTAGGCCTTTGCCACTTCTATTGGTGAGTGGTATTTTATTTTCATTTATCAAAGCCATCTTAGGAAGGTTGAGGTGAAATTTTTAGTCTTATCCTCTAATAAAAAATGAGGAACGAAAACATTATAATCACATTTATATAGTAGAAAAGTAAAAATTTCCACTTCACTTAGCTCTTGAAGCCATTTTGAAGTAATCTTTTTTCTTCCCATCAATACTCAAAGAACAATCCAACATTCAGAGAATCAATTGGAAACAAATTTAATGAGGGAATTAAAGGAAATTACTTGAAAATGTTATTGAAAGAAAGCTATTTTAAATCATTTTCTTTTTTCTTTTTTCTTTTTTTGGGAAAAACAAAACCTACAGGAGAATACTAGAGTGTTAGGCCTAATTTTATTACAACTACCCCTAAATAATTTTAATTTAAAATTTATAAGAACTTTTAATGTGAAGAAAAATGAGAGAATGGAAATGATTCGGATTTTGATTTCAGTCGTCCATTTGTTCACATGTCGTGATCTCGTTGAATCATCATCAAATCTGAATTCAAAATTGAAAAAGGCCAAAAATTACACATAAATGAACTCATTTTTCAAACATTTTTCATGCTTTTTTTAAAAGGAATTTATTTCTTGTTATTCTTTTCGAAATTCAGGGCCTAGGTCTTATTACAAGGGGAAAAAAAAACAAAAAAGACAAAAAAACATAAGCCAAAACAGAAGTAAAACAATTTCCTCAGGCCAATAAGGGGATTAGTGTCATTGTAAGGGATGTTCATGGGTAGAACCGTCATTTGGAAATGATCTGGTAAGACCGCTGCTTGAGTTTCAAGCGTTGGAAGGTCCGAGGATGTAAGCAACACATACCTTTCCTTTTTCTCACATTTCTCTCTCTCCTCTGCGCAGTAGGTAACACAATTCTAGAGAGAGAAAAACCCTAGGAGAAGGTCGACAATGGCGAGCTCTTCGGCGAATTTGGAAGACATTCCCTCCGTAGATCTCATGACGGAGCTCCTCCGTCGTATGAAGTGCTCCACCAAACCAGACAAACGCCTCATTCTCATCGGTATGCGTAATTTTTTTATTTGTATTTATTTTTCTCTGTCAAGTTGTGATTTTTTTGGTGTGAAAAGCCTTGGAAAACCACGTTCGGATCCGAGATATTGTTGTATTTATGATGGACGAATTTGATACATTTAGGTTTTGTTTTGATGGAAAGTAGTGCGTTGAATTTTTGTTTTCTTAGGCTCCGTTTGTTTCTGTGGAAAATTTTCACGAGAAAAAAAAACAAGCACGACGTGAAAAGAGATTCCACACCACCACCACCCCCCCCCCCCCTCCCCCGACCCCGAGGTTCTCTTTGTTTGGATAGGAAGTAGGTTTCTGATGAGATTTTTCAGGGGAAAAGTTTTTCCTTTTAAGGCTTCTTATAGATGTTTTGCCGTTGAGCAAGTAGAAAAATATCCATTTACACCTGAAGTTAATTAATTATTTATTTATTTTTTTTTCCTGGGTTGTATTTTGCGAACATTTTAGTTGAAATTAATGGAGCCAAAGCTAATTGAGGATGCATAATAAATTTTTGTTAAGCTTCACAGTAAAAACTCCATTGAGATAAATGGAGCTTCGAGGGGAAAAGGAATTAGCTGGAAATTTTTCACGGAACCATTTTCTGCTAAAACAAAAGCAGCCTTAAGTATTCATTTATCTGGATGGATATTCTATGTGACAACTCGGGGACAAGTTGTTGTTCTTCCTTAGTTTCATGGGAAATTATATATATTTAAGAGTTAACATTACTTATTTATTTGGCAATAGTTTTTTTTCTGTCAAAACAAAAGAAGCCTTCAAGAGTTTTTGGGCTTTTTTGGAAGCCATCACCAAATCCCAACCCTTTTTTCTGTTTGTGGTTGGATCTGGTTTGGAGCCATTTAGGTGGGTGTTCTTCATAACTAGTTTAATAATTAAGTTAAATATGTTGTTTTCATATAAAATATTCACAAATACACAAACATTTATAGCTGTCATCATGTATGAATTTTGGGAGGTTATAATGTTTGATGCTGTGTGTCCTGTTTGTATCTGTGTGAGAACGCAACACATATGCCTATGTTCACAAATCGTGGCAATATGCTATGGTCTTAGCTTGAATGCCATGCCACCCTCTCACTAACACACACATGCAGGGAAAGAAAGAAGAGAAAGAATTCATCGTAGCTTTCATATTTCCCTTGGTTAAGTACAAAGGTGTTAAGAAGTGTGCATATTCATATTATTTCACAGCTGAAGGCTTTAAGCAGAAGTTTATGGCATCTGGCTAAGTTTCTGTGGCTTAGCATCATATATGTATATTTTAGCTGAGTGGTTGCATGTTCATGATCATGAAAAATCCTATGATTGGCAGGTCCACCTGGATCAGGAAAAGGTACCCAATCACCAATTATTAAGGATGAGTATTGCTTGTGCCACTTGGCTACTGGTGACATGTTAAGAGCTGCTGTTGCTGCTAAAACCCCTCTTGGGGTTAAGGCTAAAGAGGCTATGGACAAGGTGAAATCCCTGATATTTTAGTTTCCCATGTATTATGTGTGCTTCCTGTTTCTTACTATAGATGATTAAATGGGTGTTTTATGATGGTTTATCAGGGAGAACTTGTATCAGATGACTTGGTGGTTGGCATAATTGATGAAGCAATGAAAAAGCCTTCATGTCAGAAGGGATTCATTCTTGATGGTTTTCCAAGGACTGTCGTCCAAGCACAAAAGGTGTTATTTTATCTGGATCTGGTTATTGAGATATTTTAGTACTTTTTGGTACCTTCAATTTGGTTTTAAATTTTGATTTTATATGTGCATCTGCTTATGTTCATGTCTTCCTTCATTGCAGCTTGATGAGATGCTTGGAAAACAGGGAGTCAAAGTTGATAAGGTACTCAACTTTGCCATCGATGATGCAATCTTGGAGGAGAGGATTACAGGTCGGTGGATTCACCCATCTAGTGGTAGGACCTACCACACAAAATTTGCACCTCCCAAGGTTCCTGGCGTTGATGATGTAAGACAATGTGAATGATCTTGCTTCAACTTCTTTTAGTCTTGGAAATTTGATTCATACCTTTAAATTAATTAATTAATAAAGGCTTACGTGGAGATTTGGTGCTCATGTGCACACGATACTATAAATTGGCAGTTTAAGATTCGGAGTCGAATTGCGTTTCAGTCTTATTCAAATTGCTAATGCTGATGTTGTTTTCTCCCCATAGTGATTCTCCATATAAGCAGCATCGCTGTATTAAATTTTATCAACATCTCAGGAGAATTTATATGCCAATAAACTTGCTTCCTTTTTTCTGTTTTGTTGAAGGTCACCGGAGAGCCTTTGATTCAACGTAAAGATGATACTGCAGCTGTTCTCAAGTCAAGGCTGGAGGCATTTCATAAGCAAACTGAACCGGTATGCTTTCTCTTCTTTCATTAATTTACTTTGATAAAGTTGCATTTTTGAATTTTTGATGGGGGAAAAATAAATGTCTTTTCAAGTATAAATGCTCACGATCTGCAATTTGATCTATTCTCTTGATGGTGCTGATTATTGAAATTGAAGTTTTGCTAATTGTTTATTATATGGGAGGGTTAAAACAACTCACTGTCTTCACCACCTTCTATTCGCCTCTTTCCTTGCCTACCAAAAGGAAAATGGGGAGTTGTTTTGCTTTTGCTTTTGTGGGTGGGTTGGGGGGTGGTGGTTATTCAATCTCCTGGTGGTTCTTATTGAATCATGGATACAGGTTTACATCTTGATCTATTGCCATAGCCGACTTCCCCCACAATCTACTTCATGATAAGCCTTTTATCTGTCCTTTATTTCTTGTCAAAAAACTCTTTCTGCTTTCAGTGCTGGGCACTTCTTGTTGAACCTTTTTTTAGTCCTGTCCATTTTATATTACACTCTTCATTTGTTATTTTATTTTTTATTTTTTATCTTCACTGAGGTTTTTTCGACATTTGAAATCCAGGTAATTGATTACTATACCAAGAAGAGCATTGTTGCTCAGCTTCATGCGGAGAAACCCCCAAAAGAGGTCACAGTTGAAGTGCAAAAGGTGCTTTCTTGATGAAAGTGAGCCCCTTGCTTTTAAACCTACAAGTGGATTAGGTTTTTGAAAATACTGGGAGTTTTGCTCATATGTATTCAGCATTGTTGGATCTGTTGATCCATCGGCTTTACTTTCATTGTTACTTTTAATTGCTAATGCTGGCTGTTGTCAGTTCTTGAGGCATCAACTGAGTTCAATTTCCAAATAAAAATTTAACAGATAAGTATGTTTTCTTTTGAATTTTGGAAGTTCTATATTTTAAATTTTTGCACCAAATGTTTTTGATTTCTCCCCCCTCCCCCTCCCTCTCCTTTCTTTTTCTTCTTTTTTTTTTTTTTTTAGTCAATATCGTTTGGATTACTTGGAATTTCCAAACCCATCCAAAATGCTTGAGTTTTTGGGATGGCATCCTCTTGAAATTAACCAACCCTAATCCTGTATTTTTTTTCTTTTATCTCCTTATTAAGCTGATGAGATTCTGATGGATTAAGATAACGGGATCAATAGTCTCGTCCATTAGCTGTGTTTATGTCATGGTACTTTTAGCAGAAATGGATAACTATCAAGTATCAACAACCTCCCTCAAGGCTTGGTGTTTGCATCAGTTACCTCCCGTTTCAATTTGCTCCTCCCATTTTAACTCACTAAACTTATCATACTAGCTAAGAAGGAACTGATATTTAAATGAAATTTGTTGAACCGAAGGTAAGAAAACTGAGTAGGGAAATGATCCTCCAAGTACATTAATCCCTTGGCTTTCTTGGTGCTGCTGTAGATGCTCGACGTATCACGCATTCTCAGTCGATCGAAAAGCCTGCAGAAGTGATTGGTGCATCCAAGACCTCAGTAAGGAATCAAGGTCCCATCCTCATTGTCTGATCAACCAATCTGCAGACGCATTCCCCTCTTTGCATCCTGCGAAAATGACAATCCCACTGTCTACTGGGAAGCTCCCAATATTCTT
Source organism: Liquidambar formosana (assembly GCA_039720395.1). Lineage (NCBI taxonomy): Eukaryota > Viridiplantae > Streptophyta > Magnoliopsida > Saxifragales > Altingiaceae > Liquidambar > Liquidambar formosana. The sequence continues at coordinate 31,044,381 of CM077828.1, forward strand.
CAATAATCACTCCTAGTTGAACTTAACAATAGTTTTTTTTTTTTTGGTAATGCAACTCTAAGGCAGCATGGGTGTCCGTGACAAATTGACAATAATTCCAACTTCCGAGCCCCCTCCCTCAATTCAGGCAATGTTCATAGCGGCTGAAACTCTTCCATAGGTGCAGATGCCAATTTTCATAGAGACATATCCTGGCAATCCAGTCCACATTCCGTCTTTTGTTCAACTTTCTAGTCACTCATGCATCCAACCCCCAACTCCTAAGTTTTCCAGCAATGCTGATTGCTGAACCAGCACTCCAATAACAAATTTGGGCTGGATCTGTGTCACTATTTATCTTCATATCTCAACATCTTTTTTTGTGATTCACATTTCTGATCCAAGTACACCTCACATTTTTGGATAAAATTAGTCTTCCAATATTTTAATTGGATCAGAAAGACGAAATATCTCATAAAAATTATCAAGAGAGAAGAAAAATCACTAAACCAATTTCTCACAAAATAGAACAAATTCACCTAATTAAGGAAATTTTCAGTCCAAAAAATTGAAATTTATTGCACTCGAAGAATAAGCCGACAAAAGCAGAAACATTTTGACTAAGGATTTGTTAGGGCACTTCACCTGATGGAGAAGCACCCTCCAAAAATTGGCGTATGCCGCTATTTGCGGCGAGCACACGGTATTCTTTAGTAAAAGGCGAAAGAATAGTTCGCTTTGTGCTCACCGCGCGGCTGCGTGAGAAATAAAGGCAGCTGAGATGCTCATTTTGTAGTTGCTCTCTTCTCTCGCTGCTTTCACTCACTTCCGATGTGGGACAAATTCTCCAAGGACACGCTGGAACTACTAGCTGAAGCATCTTATTTCTTTTGCAGAGCTTTATATAACGTCAATATTTTATTATATTACACATCAAGGCCAAGGGTCCCACCATTCAGACTTGTCCTGGTAGTCAGAACCTTAGGCATTTTTTACTCTTCATTTTTTCTTCTACTCTTTTCCAAGCTTCAAAGGGAGGCTCAGGTTATGAAATACTAACACTGGCGTATGATCTGGTGATATCTCCCTTCTTACGGGATGGAAGTCATAAATTTGAGTTTTCAAACCTTATGATGGGAAGGTGAAAGTAATGGGTTTAAATTTTTGAATCTTGAGATGGGGAGTTTTTGAGAAGAAAAAAGATTATCCCATTGTGTAGTCGAAAGGCACAAATTAATGGGAGAGCGGCGGATGAGAGAGAAATGGATGTTATATAAGTCTTACAAAATATTTCGAACAAAAATATTACCCTTGATCCTAGCCATGTATACAAATTGCTGAACATTGCACCACATATTGCTCACTGACACAGTATTAAATACGTAAATTTTGGGTCAAATTTATTATCCTACTGATACTAAACTCTTGAGATTATAAAAATAATTTGACAGAAATACTTGGATATCCAATTTATTTAGTCTGACATCTTTCTTGGACTTTTGGCTTCATATCTTGTGCATCACATAGGGGGGAAAAAAACTGAACTTCGATTTTCTTTTTCCATTTTTTAAAGAATTTTTTCTGAATTTTCGAATATTGATTTATAGGTGTAGTCAAAACAAAATTTTAAAGCCTGATTAAAAAGGGCTGTTTGGGTATTATGTGAAAACTTTACAAAACCTTTAAAAAATGTATTTTCAAGATATAAGAGAGGCCACTCCCAACATCTTGAACCTTAAAAAAATGTATTTTCAAGATATAAGAGAAGCCACTCCCAACATCTTGAGAAAGAGCACCATGCAGATTCCTCCTATCTTAGATGGTGCTTTTGGTTACAGCATTTCCTCCCACTAACGTTACAACAAAAACTAACAGAACAAAGCAAAAGATGAGCCATTGATCTATTATTTAACTGTCGTAAGCTTGTAGGTCCATCACAACACACCAATGGATCCAGCAATGTACTATGTGTTGCATCAGAAACATGTTGGCGTAAATGTTCAGAGCAAGAACCTAAATCGGCAACTGGTTTAATAGGATTTAAGTATTTCAGCCGTCAAAGATGGGGAACAGAACCTAGATGTCCACAGTAATCTTAGCATCAAGTTGAGAGAACTCTTGGAAGAAGGCCTTGAAATGCTCATATGAATGCTTGACGTCATCGACTGCACACATTTCTCTTATACTGTGCATTGATAGTTGTGGGCCACCTACATCAACTGTACGAATTCCCACACCACTTGCAAGGATGGGACCAATGGTTGAACCACAAGGCATGTCATTGCGGACCACAAAATCCTGCATTTGTAGAAATTTCTCTGATTAATCAATTATTCTAGCGGACCAATTGTCACATGAATCACACCACACTTTTGACCTCATCCGTTAAGATCAGAGAATTTGTTTACCCTAGAGTTGTTCAAGACTATGATTTTTAGATTAGAAAAAAAACTGACCTGGGTAGGAAGGCCATGCTTTTCTGCTATCTCCCTGAATATGAAGGCAGTGACGGCATTGGTTGCGTAGCGTTGATTTGCATTGTGTTTAATGACGAGCCCTCCATGCAACTTGGGCTGATGATTTTCTTCATGCTTGTCCTGAGAAGAAACCTTGTATCAATACAGTGCAATGAACCAATTATCTGCAATGGCAAATCAAGAGTAGAGGACACAACATACCATATAATTAGGGTGTAGGGCATGAGCCATGTCAGCAGATACAAGGAAACTCCTTTGGATAGCTTTCTGGAGCACCTGAATAAAAATCAATGAAACGGAAACAAATAAGGTTCCAGAAGGATGAAACATATAGTTAATGAGTGTACAAAGGAAAGATGATTATTCCACTGCTATAAATAATTCCATTAGGACTTAGGAGTGAAGGTGGATACACCCATTTCCATCTTAACTCAGCAGTGATTTCCAATCTCAAAATATTTGAAACTGAGACAAATCCAAACCCCTTCTTACAACAGGAAGCACAGCTAGAATTGCTTGGTGGAATGCATTGAAGCCATTTAAAATGCATTAAAATGAACCAAGAAAATATTTAAAATACTGTAGCAAACTGACTATAAAATTGCCAAGAGTATCAACATAATGAAAAAGCAAGTAGCAGTAACTAATTTTACAATGCAAAGGACGAGTTAAGGAAAATAGTGACACAAATTCTTTTAAACAAAAACCAGAAAGTGGAAATGGACATGGAGCAGTCACTACCTCAGAATCTATGCTAAAGGAATTTGTGATTCGTGATAAAGCATCAAACATGACAGGAGACCCAGCTCCTTGTGCTGAATTAGATCCAATCTCTTCATGATCAAACAATGACACCATTCTTACACCAGTCTCATCCTCAAGACTACTTTCAGAAGATGAAGCATCTATCAATGCCTGAAATTGAATCCAGTGAGTAACAAATGAGAATGAAATGCAGCAAATTGAAACGACAATGGAGAATATAAGTTTATCAAACTAAATTCTAATCAGGCCAAAATTGCCTGGTTCCAAAGGCTCTCCATTTTACATGAGAAACGCAAAGTATTATATTTCACATTGCACAGTCAAGAGACTGACAGGAAGAAACACAACAATTTACCAGTTATTACAACCTTAAATAACAAAGAAGGATACATAACGACACATACCTTTAAAGAGCAGAATGACATACAGAGATTATCAAGCCTTCCTGAGAAAATAAATTCCTTCATAGCACCAGCTACAATACTTGGTTGAGTATCACATGCTTGTAACTCAAAATCACATATATCATCTGGTGCACAGCCAACCTGACTTGCAAGCAGCTACAGAAAAGGAAAAAAATAAAGGAATTAAATAATAATGATGAGCACAGCATTCAAAAAATGTTAAATATTCAAGCTGAGGTCTACATAGAAGAGTAGCATTTGTTTATTTACACCATTCCCATTAACTCATCCATCTAACCCGATTTAGAACCTAAAGTCCACCAACTCACCCCATCCCCTCAGGCGGGGCTGAAAAAAAAAAAAAAAATTCTCAAAGCTGCAAAATTTCTTTTACCTGCAGTAAAAGTGAGTGATGCTTATCAGTGTTTGTCCTTTCATTAGATTTCTTTCCATCAGTTTGAGCTCCACTTTCAATCGGACCATTTTCTGCAACCACTTTATTGAGCTCTGCCTGCCAAACATAGTTTGTTGGATAAAGAAAATCAAACATTGCATCTAAATGTCATATTCATTATTTTTCCAAAAAAGCTATGTTCATGCAAAGTTCACTTAGTCCTCTTTCCATAATCAAATACCATGCTCAATGTACAAATTATAAAAGCATTTCTACTCCAGAAGGCTCAGTAATTTCTAGACTCTAATCAAATATATAATGTTATGGACATTAGATGTTATCATGGTTTACATCTTCTTCAGGTTTTCTTGTACAGATCCTACTTCTGTTAAGATCTGCAGGATTCGTAAGATTTTCATACTTATTATTGAATTTATAAACATCTATAGGAAAGTTGAAAAGCACTAGTAAATGGGACACACAGCATGATTTTAAATGGGATCAGCAGATGGTGGGTCGCATTATTTTTGTTTTATTATTATTACATTTATGCTCACTTGGTTTGATTTTGATGGTACTAGGACTATTTTTGTCACCCTATCATGGCAAAATTTTATTAGCTATTGAACATTTTTAATGCTAACATATAAATTTAGTTCTGGTCCTTTCGGACAATTAATAATAAAGGAAACTTAATTTGCCAAGTGACATCATTCACACTAAATATGTGAACTCTTCTAGGACTGACTCATGTGTTTAAGGCCAAACATTCAGTTCCTGCCTAGTTTGTTTAAGAATACATTTATCTCATGAATATATGTACCTTAATCTACATCAATTACATGTAGCAAAACCTTTGATCTAAGAATATTTGACGCAATAATTATGTGTGCCAAATGCACATAACATAAATTACCTTAATTGACGTTGCCAGGACAGGTACAAGATGACTGTGCGTGTTCACCTTAAATCCATCATTAACACCCCTGTTCACAAGATGTAAAAACATATATATTCATCTTAATCACTAAGTTAAATCGAGGATGAGGGAGAGAACAATTGGAAACACTAATTATATGAATATAAGTTGAAGCCACAAAGACAAATTGAAATAGTTATTCCCAAGAATTAATAACTCAGCAATCCAACAGGTAGTCTAGCAAGAGAACCTATCCAAGTGAATTGCTAGGGTAGGAATTCGCATTATGGGTTCGTCAATCTTAACAAGTTGATGTGAATATGACACAGAACCATCTTTTTCTTCTCTTATTATCACCCGGCCAGCAATGGTTAAATCACGATCAAACCATGTATGCCATAAACCACCTCCATAGGTTTGAACACCAACCTCCAAATACCCACCTTTAGCTACCTGCACAGCCATCCATATTCCAAAAAAAATTCAAATTCCTTCACCCCACTTCAAATTATGCATCTTTTTATTATCCAACGAGTGTTGAATACTTTAATTCAAATAATAACAAAACAAATGCAAGATCACCTTCGAAACAGGCTTCAATTTCAAACAGGGACTATCAGTATGAGCCCCAACTATATGGAATCCATTACCGGCAACATATCTACAAAAAAATATCACCAACAAAAGGATTAAAACCATAACAGAAGCAGATAGAATACCGGGCAGTGTTATTCACAGTAAACATATCGTTTCATCAATGCCACTTCTAATTTGCTAAATTTTGTTTGGTTGTTAAGAAAACAAATATTAAGTCCTTAACCTCTCTGTTACGGAGTATTTTTGTTTCCATATAAGGAAAACACACAACATAATCGAATAGTTGATTAGGCACCTTGTTTTGTCACTTCCCCAACAATTAAGGGCCTGTTTGGTCGTTAAAAAGAGAATTAAATGATTTTACATAATATTGAAGGCATCCATCACCACAAATGAGATTGGAAACTTAGCATAGAGGCATTTCAAGAATTTCTAAAATTGACACTGTAACATCAACTATGGTTAATGCAAATTTTCAAATGTTCCCATTCAAGATGATGGATTTGTACCTTCAATAATATGTAATACATTAGAACAATTTGATTCTCATTTGGACGACCAAACAGTCCCTAAAAGTTTAAATTCAAAAAATTAAATTCCTTTATTTGCCTACATTTTCTCAGCAACCAAACGAAGCCTAAACGTGAGAGCATATAACGAGCTCGAATATAGCAATGGAATAATACAGAGATATATGAATACACACACATACCTTTTACCAATTGCAAAAGCAACAATAGTAGAGTGATTCCTGGTGAAAAAATATTTCTTTCCAGCTTCTAGTTTCCAATCTTCCCTCTCCGAAACTTGCTCAAACCCGGCGTCTCGGAGACGCTTCTTCGCCTCATCTGAAAAAGGTCAATGTATGAATAAGCTTTTAAAGCCTTTACAATTGCAGTTTTCCAATCGAACCGAAACCGAAACCGAAACCCTCCGTTTGCTTGCCGAGAAACCAAATATAAAAATAAAAACAGAAAATGACAAAATAAAATAAAATATCTCATTTTTTGCACGATTTTCTCGGCAACCGAAACAGAAGAAGGGAAAAATATAAGAGATTGGAGTTACCAACTGCGTGAAAAGCTGTAGGAGAAGCGTTCAAGAAGTTGATTAGATCAGAGACGACAGAGCTTCCTTCGCCGTTTTCGTCTTTCGCCATCGCTGAAATCGAGCTGCTGTGTCTGTTGCGTCCTCGGTATCTATAGGCCTCCGATCTCTCTCTCTATTTGTCTCGCGTGAGAATCACAAAAGAGCGTAGAGAGTATATATGCTTGTGGCCCATGGCCCATTAAGATGCATGTTTGCTTTCTAGAGCAGCCCATTAAAATTCTCCGAGAATTTATTCCATGTATCAGCACGGCACGTAGTGTGCTTACTTTATTTTTTCTCCAGACAACTTTCAAATTTAGTAATTACCGCTACCATTAATTTTCGTTTATAGAATTAACAATGTCCTCGTGACATTTTTCATTTAATTTCATGAATAATGATTAATGGTAACTTTAATTGCTAAATTTGTAAACTATCTAGGAAACATTGTAGCTTAATTATCATTAGGGGATTACGTGAAAAAATGGCTAAACAATAAAGGGATTTCTTGTAATTTACCCTTGTTGATGGATATGCTTGTAACGATGTAATATGTCACTCATGAGCAAGGAGGTCTATGTAATTTTGATCAAATCTTAGGAAAAGTTGATGTAATGCTTCATAGTCTTGAGGGGGGTTAGTTTCATTTAACCAAATCTCAAGGAGGTTAGTGTAAACTTCCCTTTTATTTTTTTAATTTTTTATTTCATGTACTTGTGGTATATGCAAGTTTATTTCCAAAAAAAAGAAAAAAAAAAAAGAGAAGAGAGAGAGTCACACAATAACATGTAGACGACACAATGAACACCTTCCCTTCTTCTTCTTCTTTCTTTCTTTCTTACTATTTTTTTTTTTTAATTTTTTATTTTTGATATCAGGAGATTTCATATGCTTTGCACTTGATCAATTCTTCTGGGCACATAAGTTTTCCCATCCTATATGTACCGGCCAATTATAGGACAAAGTCTATGAGGATAGCCTTGAAGGGGAGTAGTGAGAGTTGAACCCAAGACCTCTTGCTTGGTAAGAGGTCCTAAAACCACTCGATCAACCTAACACATTGAACACTTTATTTTGACAAAAGAGAGAGTCACACAATGTCGTTGGCTTATTACAATATTCTTTAACATCTATACTAATATAGAAAGGGCTAGGCTATTGCCACCAGCATAAAATACTTTAAGACCCCACTTAATTTATATTTTTTATGTTTTATGAAAAATATAAAAAAAATTTATGAAAACTAATCATATAGTTTACTAGAAAACATCATTCCGGACAACTTTGTAGAGAATTTGTTTCAAAATTTGTCATTTAGGTACACTTTTTGGCCATTTTTCATGAAAAATGAAATAAAGATTGCAAATGGTCAAAAAGTCTGCTTAAATGATAGATTTTTGAAAAACTTCCTTCTAAAAAGTTGTTCAGAACGATGTTTTATAATGAACAATGTGATTAGTTTTCGTAAAAACCTTTTATATTTTTTATAAAATCTTAAAAAGTGTAAACTAATGGGGGGCTTAAAGTACTTTATGTGGTGGCATGGCAATTTTGCCCCGCCCCATAGGAGCCCCGCCCCTCCCCACCCTCATAGGGGCGGGGTTTTTTTTTTTTATTTAATTTTTTCGGTTCTCGGTTCGGGTATGGGTTTTTTTTTTAAAATTTTTCATCGGGTGCGGTTCGGTTTTGGTATTTGCTAGTCCCGACCCGTAGAACCGCCCCGCCCCGCTCGTCCTTTTACAATTTTACCCTTATATATATATAACCTATAACATTAAGTCAAAAACCCTAGCCGCCTCACTCGGCACTCCACTCAGATCTCTCTCCCTCCCTTCCTCACGCAGTCACTCTCTCCCTCCCTGATGCAGTCGTCACACACTCACACTTCACCAATGGTAGTTCACTGTTGTTTCTTGCCGTTGACACCGTGTTCTCTCGCAAGATCTACACCAGTTCTCTCTCGTAGTCTCGCCGTCGATGCCGTGGTTCAGATCTACACCAGTTCTCTCTCACCGTCTCGTCGTCGACACCATGGTTCAGATCTACACCAGTTCTCTCTCGCCGTTTCTTGCCGTCAACGCCGTGGTTAAGATCTACACCAGTTCTCTCTTGCTGCCTCTCACTGTTGACGTCATGGTTCATCGCTTTTTCTAGCCAAATCTACACCAAATCTGCCAGATTTACACTAGATCTGCCTTGGTTGAGTTGGTTCCTCAGTCCTCACTTTCTCTCACCGTCTCTTAGCTCTCTATCTCTCTCCTTTTTCTCGCCGTCGACGTCGTGCTTGGGCGGGGCAGGGATGGTTTTTGGTTTCTTTGCCCAGTCGGGTTTAGGGGTAGGTTTGGGCATACGGTTTCAATGTTAGGGTCGGGATGGTATATGGTCGACCCGCCCCATTACCATTCTTAGTGGCAATAGCCCCCCTCATATAGAAAACGTTTGGACATTTAGTTGGATATACGAAGTGGATTACCAAAAAGTCCCTAACAATTTTAAATAGATAGAGGTTAATTAATAGGGTTACAAACGTCTTTTAGGCAAAGAATCCTAAATTAACTCCATCTTAACCACCCACTAACCTCTTATTCTCCTTCCCTGAACATTACTTTTCCCACCTCTATCATAATCACCCTCTCATTATCTCTCCTTAACCACTTAATATAGTTTTTATTTTGAATTTGAATTTGAATTCAAATTTTTATTTTTCTTATAGATTTTGTCAATATTTTTTGGAAGATCTTTGTCATGTTATTATTATTATTTTTCTTTGCACACCCAACGCGTGTGCTCTGACACCTATTTAATATGAAACATTTTGGAACCAATTGCTTTAGCAGGGAAGTGCAATCGAGGAGGCTGTAGCCACCGCATGCATTTAATATCAATTCCAATTGCTTGAGATTTCTCAACTTCCGAAATTTGGGGAATGAGGCAAATGACTGAATAATACGAACAAGAGTAAAGTAAACACATATTAATAATCTTTATACCCCAAGAAAAAGAAAAAGAAAAAGAAAAAGAAAAAAGGGACGGGGATAGACAATAAAAAGACTAATAAACACTGCACAATCCACATACTAACCTCAATAGTCAGGTTCAATCTTAGCATCTCTAGTTGAGAGACATAGCTTGAAAGCTGGTGAAAATTATTCTCTAAAAAGGAACCATAATACCCCTAAAAGATTCCTCAGCTAGACTGGGAACATCTTTAGAAGGCATGCTTATCATTGGTCTAGAATATTTAAATGGCACTGAGATTTATAGCAGAAATCTCAATATTTTTCAACCAATGACAGTGTACTATTCCAAGTATTTTAGCTTGAGTGATAGGCCACATACTTTTAGATCTACCAACATTTTTTTTTATTTTTATTTTTTACATTGGAAGGGATTTGAACCCTAATCTATCCTATTCTTTCTCTTTTCCCACCCTCCCTTGACACTAGCTAATCCTAGTAGCTTGATCTACCAGTGATTTTGAGGTTGTCACACTTGACACTCGAAGAAATGGGCAATTAGACAAGAAGTACTCGAGAACTTCCCCAGTTACATCTCCAGAAATAGGCAATGGTCTCTCAGCTGAGGAAAATCTGGCAAGTCATTATCTCTCTTCCTCCTATCCTCTCCTCTCCTTCTCTTTTATTTTTTTATTTTTTATTTTATTTTTATTTTTTTAAAATTTTATTTTGGGTGCAACTCTCCTCTCCTTCATGGTCTCACATCTCAATGCTCTTTGTCTTTAGATTGATAATGCAAGCCATCTGTTCGATAAAAAAACCTCAAGTATACCATATATTTTGCTTTGTTAGTAGTGGCTTGCTCTGGGGCTCAACAAGGGGAAGTTTCAGAAGGCAAGTATTCTTCGTCTTGGAGATGATTTAGTTCCTTTGTGTCTTCCTAAAGTTTTTCTATATGTGGGCTTCCATTAATTGGATTTTATGTTCTGGTTTGCGAAAAAAATGGATTGGTGATATGGTCTAAAATAGAAGTGCCGGTAATACTCAATATATAACGGTTGTGATCGGACAGATTCATTGGGTTATGGTGCACCTTAATAACGTGGGATCATGTTATGTGATGTGATATAATTTATATAGGCTTGGGATTCCTAATTAGAGTCTATGATGGGAAGGACTCTATTGGGTAACTAACTCTCTATATATTAAGGCTAGGTCCCCGCTCTTTTCGATGATATAGAATTCGGCCAGCTCCAATGAAAAGCCATAAAGGAAGGAGAAGGAGAGAGGCCTACGCTGTAGTTTTTCTGCAGTGATCAAGGTTCATACGGATTTTCAGCATCATGGCCACGTCAGGTACGCCACTCTTTCTCCATCAATGTTTTATGGGTGTTCTAGATTCTAGCAATTAGATCCTACAGATTTATGATTAAATCTCTATCATGTGGTATCAAGGCTAAATTTGTTAGGGCTAGAACCCAAAATTGAATAATCTGATTTTCGGAATATATGTGATTGATTATTTGTTGTGACTTATGAAGTGTCGCGAAGATAGGGTTTCATTGAAACCCATACAATACACAAGTTGATTTTTTTTTATTTTTATACTGCCCATGTGCGAAAAGCCAATAACTATTCCTTGAGGACGATTTTCATGGTTAATTGTTTTCCATGCATGGATCAATTTGTAAGATCATCCATAAAAATCTGACCTTTCCTTTTGGTGCAACCCAAACACGCGACCCATAACCTATTTACTGGACCGCGAGAGGTTGAAGAAACCTCAGGGGTTTACTCATGTGTGGCCCTCCACTGCTTCTCGGACCATGAACATCACCCAAAATTCTTGTTGCCTTTTTTCTCACTCACGTGCACTGCTTAGCATGTGTGGCTTATTGGAGTTTTAGTTTGCCTCCACACTTGAACCCATTTGATTTAATTGCTTTGCAAATGTAAGCCATGGGCTCCACACATGTGCTCTATCTTTACTAGTGTTACCCACAGATTTTCACGCAATATGATGCAATTAATTTTCAAGGAATTATTATTTAATTGCTTTGCAATTTATTTGACGTGAAATTCTAGTTAATTGACGTGTAACTCCTATAATTTCAAGTAGTGTATGTACTCTTCCTTAATAATATTTTTGGGACTAAATATATTTTTGATATTTGTTCACATAATTAATGTATAAATTATGGATCTGAATTAGTATACTAGTTCTCATTGGCTGATTTTCATAGTTAATTTATATAGTGCTTATGTGGTTATGTTTCAATCTTTGATTTGCAAATATGGTTAAATTTGTGAAAAGTCTGCATGCTTTAATTAGTGATTGAGACATATTACTGGGTGTTAAAAGTCTCTCTCCGTTTGGGAAAATTTTGTTAGGTTAGAAGTCGGTGGTAGCTAGCTGCCAAAGTGGCCCATTCATGGAAAATCTATGAGATTATCTCATTCAAAGATTTTTATGAGGGATAGCATTGCATCTTTTAATTATTGCTTACAATGTTCAACCCAAAGGAAACAAGATTGTCTCATTCATACTGTTGCTTCTACAGATTTGAATGCTTCCGTTGTTTCAAGTCAATTGTCTGCTATCGAAACTCTGACTAGATCCAACTTTAAAAAATGGAAACAAGATATTGAAATTACTCTTGGTTTGATGGATTTGGATTTGGATTTGGCTTTGAGGGAGGATGAGCCTCCTTAGCCCATTGATGAGACTCCTGCTATGCGAAAGGCCAAATATGAGAAATGGGAAAGGGCTTCACTCAAAGAGAGGGTATTGATTATAATGATACTTTTTCTCCAGTTTCTTCAAAGGATTCTTTTAGAATTGTTATAGCTTTGGTAGCTCATTTTGATTTGGAGCTTCATCAAATAGATGTGAAGATAGCTTTCTTGAATGGTGATCTTTTAGAAGAAGTTTATATGCTACAACCTGAAGGTTTTGAAGTTAAAGGGAAGGAGCATATGGTTTGCAAATTGAAGAAATCCATTTATGGTCTTAAGCAAGCTTCTCGTCAGTGGTATTTGAAGTTTGATGAAGTTGTGACATCTTTGGGGTTTGTTGAAAACCCAGTTGACCAGTGCATATACCTTAAGGTTAGTGGGAGCAAGTTTGCAATTCTTGTCTTGTATGTTGATGATATTCTACTTGCTAGTAATGATCTAGGTCTTCTATATGAAACTAAGCATATGTCATCCAAGACTTTTGAGATGAAGGATCTTGGAGAGGTTTCCTATGTGCTTGGGATAGAGATCCACACCCAGAGATAGATCTTGTAAGATGTTCGGTCTGTCATAGAGAGCATATATTGATCGAGTTCTTGGAAGATTTGGGATGCTTAATTGTGCGCTAGGTGAAGTTCTAGTGGTTAAAGGTGATAAACTTAACAAGACTCAGTGTCCTAGTAATGAGATTGAGAAAATGTCCATGAAAAATGTTCCTTATGCTGGAAGTTTGATGTATGCTCAAGTTTGCACTAGACCAGATATTGCGTATTCTATGAATATTCTTGGTAGGTTTCAAGCAAATCCGGGCCAAGAGCATTGGAAGGCGGCCAAGAAGGTGATGCGATATCTACAAAAGACTAAAGACTTCATGCTTGTTTATCGACACGTAGATCACCTGGAGGTGATTGGTTATGCGAACTCAGATTATGCTGGATGCACAGATGATTTAAAGTCAACCTTTGGTTATATTTTCATGTTAGTTGGAGATACTATTTCATGGAAAAAGTGTGAAACAAACTATTCTAGCTACTTCCACTATGCAGGCAAAGTTTGTTGCATGTTATGAGGCTACATTGCAAGCTACTTGGTTGCGGAATTTCATTTTATTACTTCAAGTAATTGATTCCATTCAAGCACCATTGAAGATGTTTCGTGATAATAGTGCAGCAGTGTTCTTTTCGAAGAACAATAAGAGTTCAAGTGGATCCAAGCATATGGATATTAAATATCTTGCGGTCAGAAGAGAGTGTTAAAAATAAACAGACAGTGATAGAACATATATCTGTAGAAGCAATGATTGCAGATCCATTAACCAAAGGGCTTGCACCTAGTGTCTTTAAGAAACATGTTGATAACATGGGTGTAGTTAGCTCTTTTAATGTGTTTGGTTAGTGGGAGTCTAGTTTTGTAAGGGACTATTTCATGACTTAATCCCTTTTCGGGGTATGTATGTGGACTAGGCTACAAGGAATTTTCTTTGTGAATCTTCTAATCTTGGCGTGGATAGTTTGCCTTTGACCAGACCGGGAATAAAACTTAGTCTGGTGCGCGTAAGCTGGCCAGGATACCTCGACCGCAATACCAAAAAAAGAAGAAACAAACTCTCTTTCTCTCTCTTTCTCACACCCAAAGGACCCAAAAAAAAAAAAAAAAAAAAAAAAACTCTCTCTCTCTCTAAAGCAACTTTTTAGCGTTATTAACGATTTACTGGGTGGTTGAAGACTTGAAGTGCTTCTTTGCCACAAATCTAAACTGGTGATGGCTGCTGCACTTGCTGCGGCTCCATATTGCCAACCAAACCAGCCCTCTGATTGATCCTCATAACCCTTTCATAGATCCCCAACATATTAATATGGAGCCACAGTTGATGAAACTCACCCATAACTATTTGATAAATCCACAAGTATCTTTGATGAAATATATCTATGGTTACCATTAAGGCTGATACAAATGCCCAAATGACGAAAGTAACCCAATCATGCCGTGGGAGAAGGATGGATATTAGTGAGAACACTAAAAGAAGCCCCGATATCTTACCAACAAAATTCGCATATTCGTGAGACAATTGCATTTCCAGTATGGAGCTTTACAACAAATGCAATGAGACAGTATACGAGTGCACTGAGGAGGAATGCCCATATGTTTGTGAAATGGGTCTCAAATGGGTTCTCCTTCCTTCCTTGGTACTTCACTTCCATGGCTTGTAAGAGTAAAGGCATGGCAAAGCTAAGGGTGGCGTGGAACTCCTCCATTGGCATTGCTTCTTGATCCTCACTGAAACATTTGCAGAATGAAAATTCTTTGTTAAATGATATCCAATTTAAAATCTTTTAGAAATTAAATGAAAAACATATGCACCTCTCTCTACATACACATGCATGTATGAGAGAGGTATATTTTTATATATATATACATATAGAGAGAGAGAGAGAGAGAGAGAGAGAGAGAGAGAGACCTTCTGTGAACACCTTTGCTAGGGGCTGCAATGCATGGGTTTATATAGAGCCTATCTAAAGAGAAAAAGTTAATTAATCCTCACCGCGCTAATGAGAGTTTGACACATCTTCAAGTGGGTCAATGTGAGGGAAGTGGGCTAGATAAGACACAGTGACCTTGAAACCAAAAAAAAGACAAAATGAGGGACGTGGACATATCAACTAACGTAAGACACATATATTGAGACATCTTCAAGTGGGTCAATGCGAGGGAAGTATTTCTGATGATGCTAGACACACATTTCTTCATATTTTCACATAGATTTTGAACCCCAGACACACATTTCTCCATATTTTCACATTGGGTCTATCATATATATATACCCAATATATAAATTCAATCAAAACTACATTAAAATAGGTTTTTATAACTTTGAAATTTATGTCAAATACCATTAAATACATAGATTTTGATTAGTGTGTTTAAACAAATTATATAGCATCTCATAAGGGAATCCTGTATGTGGGATTTTTATAAAATCATATATCCAATGGTATGACGTGAACCTTCGTAATCACACAGTTTTTATATTATTGAAACAGGAAGTACTCATCAATCAATCCCAACATATAGAGAGAGAGATTTTGATGTTGACAGTGGAAAAAAAGAGATCTAATTAAACATTCACTTATGTGTGTATCAAAAAGATAAATGGTTAATTTTTCTATGATATGCTATTCCGTTTTCTACCAAGAAAATGTGAAGGAAGTGGGCCAGATATGTCAATGTGAGGGACGTGGGCCACAGAATTTTCTAATGCCAAGTTAATCCTAGTGCCGCCACCCACTCCTTTTTAGAGATGCAACTTGGACAGTCTTAATGCGTCCAGATCTGAGTCCAACCCTAAAATTTTGATGCACTTTAGCATAAATTTTTTTATTAATGGCCAATGAGAATTCAAACTCAAATTTTTTTTATTTTTTTTTCCCAAAAAAAAAAAAAAAACAAAAAAAGAGTATTTGGAATCATTAGCCCCATACTAATCCTCTCTTGATGCACATACTACCTACAAGCTCGTAAGGCCAGCAGCAGAGATTTGAACTTGAGACCTATGATTCCTAAGCTGCCATCCTTTGTCATCTAAGCTAACCTCATAGATTAGTGTATAATATTAATTTAAAGACCAAAATTTTTATGTTTAATTTGTTGGGTGATCATGATACATATTTTTGTATTTTTATTGATTCTTCATGTGTTGATACTAACGATTCAAAGACCAAAATATAACAAAATTTTATGCTAAAGACTTTTTACAAATAAATTATTTTTATGTTGATTTTTTTTTAAAAAAAATTTCTTCAAGCAAATAATTCAATTGCTATGCACGTGTGCTATAGCTAGTAACACTAATAAACTGACTTATATTACATTCATTTGCGCTACAGTGTTTTAGAGAAATTTCCTGTTAAGTCACCTCGCCAGAGGCCATGGCACATGGTTGGAGATGCCCCCTACGACTTTACCTATTGTTGCCGTTTCGCGTAAGAGTAGCCAGATAGAACCTCTTGTAAGGCAGGGGAGGTCTCTGTCCCGAAAAGAAAACAAAACAGCAAACCAAAGAAACACATTGGACCCTGGATCCCCTACCCAAGTTGTTCCATTGAAGAGAAAGGGCCTGCTGGCCGAGATGGTAGCATTGCACAAAATTCCATCTCCAACACGGACGGATCCGAGAGGTCAAAACATGAACAAAAATGTTTCTATCATTCAAAAGTGAAAAAAAATATATTAAGACTCAAAACTAATTAATACATGAAAAATAAAATCAACATCTACTCAGTGTCAGCAATATAAACTGTTAATATTTGGGTTGATGGGTCACGATCCGAGCTATTGATCCGCCTATGTGTGGGTGTTGGATCTTGGTGGCCAAGTCTCTTATTAGTAAGGGTTTTATATTTGTGCATGGAAATCTAATCCTATTAGGATTAAACTTAATAAGAGCATATATAAGATGAGTCTCTTTATGTGATAGAGACTGCTATCAAGTATCAATATTGTCTCTAGCAGAATTCCCCTCTCTTTCTAGGATCACGATAGCCTAGGGTAGTATGAAACTAAAGGAAGGAGCAGGCGTGAGGAAACATGCAACGATTATATGGGACTCATAACAACAAACAACGAGCAATTTTCAAATCTCTTCTGCAAAAGGTATTCTTTGGACCCGTTTTGTATGTTATATATAGTAGTTATAGCATATTTATGTAGACAAAAAAAAGAAAAAAAAAAGGAAAAAATAGCCATAAAATAATTGTTTTCAATACAATTCAACTTAATCATATATCAAAATGGAACTCGAGATTCTTTTAAATCTTAAAAATTATGCTCTAAAAGATTACTTAGAGATGGCTAGGGCACAGCCCATTGAGTGGTAATTAATATTCAAAATAAATTCAACTCGTGGCCTACCAAAAAGAGAATAAGTAGCCGAAAACAATATATTCCACTTCTTAGAAATGGCATTCTCAAGGACCATTGTCGACATCCCAAGATATCTTCATATTAATTTTGACTCAAGTATACAAAAATCCAAATTTAACCATTTAATCCCCCATTTAATTTATTATTAATTTAAAGGCCATGTTAGGGATATATTAGCATAATCGATGTAAAATTTTGTATTATTAGTTGCGGACCACTTGGCAAACCTGCTTTAAGCCCCCACCGCCAAAAACACGTACGAGGGAAGATAGAAAGTGAAAATCACAAGCAACTTCAAAATAGTGCAGACCTCTCTAAAATGTTGTTACCCATTGGATGATCAAGGGACGATTCAGATTGAATTAAAAGTTGGGGGATCCATGGGTCACCATTGAAAAAAAGCTTTTATACACAGGCTTTTGAGCGATCAATGATAGCGGGTGTCCTATTCAAACGGTGACGCTTTGTCGTTTTAAACTTTTGATAATTTGAGCCTAGAAAGCGTGTCGAGAAAAGCTTTCACGCGTAATTTTCCGAGTCCCCTAAACAGAGGCCGAAATAGTGAAATCCCAAACCCTATAATATATTATAACTATAATATAATATGTCTTGCTAAGCATTGCACCTACAATGATGGACATACCTGATACACCTAATGTTGCTTACTTGTAGCATACATGGTTTTATCAAAATCAGACCTGTGGATTTTTTATTTATTATTTATTTTTTTGGTTATATTTTGAGGGGTTTAAATTCCTAAAATATCCTAATTTTATCATTTATCTCACCTTCCTCACTACTAAACTAACTCCAGTGACTTAAATCAGCCTGTTTCAAGCCAACATACTTCTAAACAAATTTTAGTTTTTGTAGTACACTCACAATCTCACACAAACTTCCTGTAGTATCAGTAAAATGGAGTTTAGGATAAACTAGGTTAAACAGCAATATTCCCATTTCCAATGTTTCCGGCCTAAAGGGAACGGGCTTGGAATATAATTATTTACATATACTTTTCATATTTGCAAGTTTGTTTATGCACACATAATCCACCAAAATAAGTACATTTAATTAGGTTAGTCAAATAACCAATCTCATCCGGTTACACCACTATTGAGCTTGGGCTTAATTGATCCCGATCCTGATCCCAAACCCACCTGCTTTACATCTAGGTCTAGCTATTGCCATCCCTCAATTTTATTTGTACCGCCCATTTATTCGCACCAAATCAGATCAACCTCCTCATGATCGAACAATGCCACCGTTCTTACGCCAGTCTTATCCTCGAGAGAGATGCATGCAGCACCTATCAATGCCTTAAGTTGAATGCTGAAAGTAACACATGAAAATGAATTGCTGTAAAATTGAAATGGCGACTTCAAAAACATGCAGCAGGCTGTCAAGGACAATTAGGGCCAGTTCATTTACTTCAGATGAATCAGTCATCAATAGTTCTTGGGCATCCCAGAATAACTCCTCAAATCAACTGTACATTGATAGTTCTCCACTGAATTCGATCATGTGCATAATCCCAGCAAATTTACCTCATGGAATGCATTAGCTGTGTCTATTGCGTGAGATTCACAGCAGAGCATAGAATGGATATATGCTTGTGGCCCATGGCCCATTAAGATTCATGTTTGATTTCTAGGAAGGGAACGGCTATTGCAACCCCCCGAAGGGTTAAGTTGCCCCCAAATTTTTTAAAGAGAAAAATGATGCTGCAAAATGACCAAAAAGGGCCTTATGCAACCCACCACTCTCCGACACCCTTCTCCGGCGCCCACCCCACCGGCGACATTTTCCGGCGACACCTTCCTCCCCTTCCCTCTTCTTCTCTTCTTCTCTTCTTCTTTTTTTTTCTTTTCTTTTCCTTCCCAGAACCCATCTCCTGCACCCCACCCCCCCTCGTCAGCAGCCCACCCCTCTCCCGTACCCCCCCCTCGTCGGCAGCTCACCCCTCTCCCATACCTTCCTCTTCTTCCCTCTTCTTCTCTTCTTCTCTTCCCTTTTTTTTTTTTTTTTTTTTTTCTTTTCCTTCACAGAACCCCTCTCCCGCACCCCCCCTCGTCGGCAGCCCTCCTCCCCGTCGCCGGAAAAAATGGAGGAATACACAGATCTGACCACAGAGGGGGAAAAAAAAAAAAAAAAAAAAAAAAAAAAGGAGAAGAAGAGGGAACAGGAAGAACTCCCGTCGCCCCCACCCCACCCCACCACCGGAAAAAATGGAGGTTTTGACAAAAAAAACCTCCCCCCACAGATCTGACCAGCAGAGGAAGGAAAGAAAAAAAAAAGAAGAAGAAGAAGAAAGAAAAGGAGAAGGAGAGAGAAGAGGAGAACCTTCGTCGCCGTCGCCGTCGCCGTCGCCGTTCTCCTGTCGCCGTTCTCCCGTCGGGGGGGGGAGTGGGGTGGGTGAAGGGGTAGGTGAGGGTTAGGGTTATTTAGAAGAGGGGTATTTTAGTCTTTTAAAGGGATGGGTATATATATTTGGGGGGTGGGATATCAGCTGGGGGCAACTTAACCCTTTGAGGGGTTGCAATAGCCGTTCCCTTCTAGGAAAGCCCATTAAGGTTCTCTGAGAATTTATTCCACTTATAGTACTTCCAACTTCTTTTTATCAGGCATATTCACGGGATGATACATGGGCATGAGTGCATGACCATTATCCAAACAAAAAAAAATAATAATAATAATAGAGATGATAAAATAATACTTAAGATTAATTAATAGACACCAAACTCCAATACTATTGCTTTTCTCTTTTTTTGCATCATTGTAGACCTTTCGCTCAATTAATAAATGGAGTCTTGAAAATTCTTGTCGAGAATCGCCCTAATTTGATTATGGCCATTGGATTGATGACACCATATTTGATGGGAATGAGAAATTTGAATGGTGAGTCCCTTTTTGTGATGATAATATAATAATATTAACTTTACAATTTATACAATCGGTTTTGGTATCAATTTAGGAAGCAAAAGATCCCCAGTCAAGCTTTCCTCGCAAAGTCACTAAATTTTTCTTGGAATTAATTGTTACAGAGTGAGTGGTAGTTTTACTTGTATAATTCATGATCTTCACAGTAATATATATACTTGGTTTTGATATCTATACTATGGAAAGCAAAATGTCTCAATTTCGGCTCTACTCTTTTCCCTAAGCTGCTTAGATTTTGGAAAAGTACTAGAGAAGGAATGGCAAATCAATCACAAATGAATTCCTCTCTCAAGCATGCTAAACCATTTTTCTTTCTCTACAATTTTCTGAGATCCAAATAGGGGCTAAAATTATGGAACACTGAACTGTATAATAATGAGTCAGCTAAAAATTGCACCTTCATTGAACATACACCTAATGTCCCTTGGAGACATGGTTTTAAACAAATTAATGGTTGAATGATACAAGCGTACCAATACAAATTTTTATTTTTATTTTTATTTTTTAGAATTGGTAAAATAAGGTTTATGTTAAAGTAGGGCAAACAGAAATATTCGGATATTCAATTTATTCAATCTGAAAGATTTTTTTTTCTTCATTTATTTACATACCCTTTGGTATTTGCCAGTTTATTTCTACACATCATCCACCAAAATAGGTCAATTTAATCAAGTTAGTTAACAGTTGGGCATACATGTTCAGGACAGCTCGATGAAATGGTCCTGGGCCGAGGTTGAGGTCGAGGTCTGGTGAAATAGGTCTTGAAATGTTCATATGAGTGCTTTACATCATCGACTGCACGCATTTCTTTTATACTGTGCATTGATAGTTGTGGGGCGCCTACATCAACCGTGCGAATTCCCACACCACTCGTTAGGATGGGACCAATGGTTGAGCCACAAGGCGTGTCATTGCGGACCACAAAATCCTGCATTTATATAAATTTCTCTGATTAATCACTCTCTAGTAGGATCAATTCTCACCACACTTTCAAACCCTTCCTTTAGAACAAAATTTGTGTACTTTAGGCTCTGGTTGACTGACAGGAAAAGGAAAGGAAAAGGAAAGGAAGAGGAAAATAAAGTCACTTTACTTTTCGTGCGTATGTTGTCACAGGAAAGTTGTGGGCCCACCGATAATTTTTTCCTATAGGAAAATGTTTCCCTCAAAATGAATGCGGGAAAACAAAGTTCTACCATTGTCATTTTCCTCTACTTTTTCTTTCTTATATTTCACTTTCCTGCATACGTTTTTGTTCCAAACAAATGTGGGAAAACCAACTTTCTTGTTCAGGACTACAATATTGGAGAAGAAAGAAAACTGACCTGGATAGGAAGTTTGTGTTTCGCCGCAATCTCTCTAAATATGAAGGAAGTGACTGCATTGGTTCCATAGCGTGATTTGCATTGTGTTTAATGACAAGCCCTCCATGCAACTTGGGTCGATGATTTTCTTCATGCTTATCCTGAGAAGAAACCCCATATCACAACAGAGCAATGAAGCATACCAAACTATCTGCACAGGCGAATTAAGAGAAAGGACACAGCACACCATATAATTAGGGTGTAGTGCGTGCGCCATGTCAGCAGATACGAGGAAACTCCTTTGGATAGCTCTCGGGAGCACCTGAATAGAAATCAATGAAAAAAACTCAAAGCTGAAAAATTTCTTTAACCTGCAGTAAAAGTGAGTGATGCTTATCAGTGTTTGTCCTTTCATTAGATTTCTTTCTATCAGTTTGAGCTCCACTTTCAATTCGTCCATTTTCTGCAACCACTTTATTGAGCTCTGCCTGCCAAACATAGTTTGTTGGATAAAGAAAATCAAACATTGCATCTAAATGTCATATTCATTATTTTTCCAAAAAAGCTATGTTCATGCAAAGTTCACTTGTGGTATTTGCAAGTTTATTTCCACAAAAAAAAAAAAAAAAAAAAAAAAAGAGAGAGAGAGAGAGTCACACAATAACATGTAGATCGACAACACATTGAAATACCCTTTTTTTTTTTTTTTTGATATCAGGAGATTTCACATGCTTTGCACTCGACCAATTCTTCTGCGCACATAAGTTTTCCCGTCCTATATATGTACCAGACAATTATAGGACAAAGTCCATGAGGGTAGCCTTGAAGGGGAATAGTGAGAGTTGAATCCAAGACCTCTTATTTGGTAAGAGGTGTTAAAACCACTCGGTTAACCCAGCACATTGAACATTTTATTTTGACAAAACAGAGAGTCACACAACAATGTCGCTGGCTTACGACAATATTCTTTAACATCTATACTAATGTACAAAACATTTGGACTTTTAGTTGAATATACGGGATCGATTACCAAAAAGTCCCTAACAATTTTAAATAGATGGAGGTTAATAGGGTTACAAACGTCTTTTAAGCAAGGAATCCTAAATTAACTCCATTTTAACCACCCACTAACCTCTCATTCTCCTTCCTTAAACGTTACTTCTCCCACCTGTATCATAATCACCCTCTTGTTCTCTCTCCTTAACCACTTAATATCAGTTTTTATTTTGAATTTGAATTCAAATTTTTATTTTTCTTATAGCTTTTGTCGAAGATCTTTGTCACGTTATTATTATTATTTTTTTTGCACATCCAACGCATGTGCTCCGACATCTATTTAATATGAAACATTTTGGAACCAATTGCTTTAGTAGGGAAGTGCAATCAAGGAGGCTGTAGCGGGCATGCATTTAATATCAATTCCAATTGCTTGAGATTTCTCAACTTCCGAAATTTGGGGAATAGGCAAATGACTGAATAATACGAACAAGAGTAAAGAAAACACACATTAATAATCTTTATCCCCCCCAAAAAAAAAAAAGAAAAAGAAAAAAGGGACGGGGGTAGACAATAAAAAGACTAATAAGCACTGCACAATCCACATACTAACCTCAATAGTCAGGTTCAATCTTAGCATCTCTAGTTGAGAGACATAGCTTGAAAGCTGGTGAAAATTATTCTCTAAAAAGGAACCGTAATACCCCCAAAAGATTCCTCAGCTAGACTGGGAACATCTTTAGAAGGCATGCTTATCATTGGTCCAGAATATTTAAATGACACGAGATTTATAGCAGAAATCTCAATATTTTTCAACCAAAGATAGTGTACTTTCTCCAACGATTTTTTTATTTTTTATATTTTTACATTGGGAGGAATTCGAACCCTAATCTATCCTATTCTTACTTTTTTCTCACCCTCCCTTACCACTAGGCTAACCCTAGTGGCTTGATCTACCTGTGATTTTGAGGTTGTCACACTTAACACTTGAAGAAATGGGCAATTATACAAGAAGTACTCGAGAACTTCTCCAGTTTCATCTCCAGAAATGGGCAATGGTCTCTGAGCTGAGGAAAATCTGGCAAGTCATTATCTCTCTTCCTCTTATCCTCTTCTCTCCTTTTATTTATTATTTTTTTTTTTAAATTTTATTTTGGGGTGTAACTCTCCTCTCCTTCGTGGTCTCACATCTCAATTCTCTGTCTTTAGATTGATAATGCAAGCCATCTATTTGATAAAAAACCTCAACGATCAGTATACCATATATTTTGCTTTGTTAGTAGTGGCTCTTGTGGTATTTTAAGCATATAAAATAAGTATTTCAAAAATTCAAAAGCTTTTCTTAAAGAGTTTTCCTCTTGTCTCTTTATATTGTGAAGTCACCTTATCTCACATTGGAAAAGTAAAAGGTTCTTAATGGGCTTATATAGTATTCCACTAATTGTATGTGGTATCATGTGGCCGGTAATATGTAGGGAGTCCCCACGTGCATATGAGACGGAACCCAATCGAGTGATTTGTGGGATTGGGGTCCAAAAATTGACTTAGTCGGGCAGGATTGACCTGCATTTTGCTACTTTGACTTTTGGATACTGGTTCATAACCCAGTTGTTTTAATTAAATTAGCCTGATTGTTTTATTTCAATTTAATTATTTTATAACTGTTGAGATGATTTAAATCTATTGAATTTCGTATTTATATTTTTTTACTGTTGGGAATTTATTTTTGAGGGCTGTTACTGATTTCTAAAGCCTATATAAACCAACCTTCTCATTCAGTAGAAAACACACCAAAGAGCAATTGTCTCTTTTCTTCTTCTCTCTGTTTTCTTTCTTCTGCAATTTTATTTTTTGAGAGTTAGGAGCATTTTGAGTTCTTCACTTCATTCCTACACTTGCAAGTGCACGCTTGTGGGAGCCCAGTTGTTGAATCTTGAAGGGTAGAGCATTGTGACCTACTGTACCGAGTTTCATATTCAGAGGGGCGGAACTACTCCTAATAAGTGTTTTATATTTTTGTAGTTCTTGTTCTAATTTTTAATTTACACAGTAGCATTTACACTGTTTTCCAACAACTCGCTCTTGGGGGCTCAACAAATGGAAGTTTCGAAAGGCAAGTTTTCTTCGTCTTGGAGATGATTTAGTTTCTTTGTGTCTTCCTAAAACTTCTTATGCAATTAAAAACTTAAAAATCTAAGATTTAGTGACTTAATGTGATTACACATGCCATATAATTTTTTTTCTTCTTAAAGCCAGTTCAATATCCTATGCTGGGTCACTAGGTGACTTTCTTTAATTCTATGCATTTGATTGGCACAGGTGGGACGACTATGTAGTGTTCTGATGACTAGGCCCGTGGTGAAACCAAGGCTTCGAATTGCTTCATCAATGATACCATCCAAAATGGTTTCCACCTAAAATTCCAACTAAAGCCTGACTAACTATGGGATTTAGAAGAGATTGAGGGTTCTTGATCATTAAACTACCAAAATTAGCAATTGACTATATGGGTTTGAATGAGGTGTACTCTTATTGGTTTAATACAAGATGTTGAAAGATTAAGATTCTGGTTTTTTATGAAGTTGGCAACTTGATTTTTTGAATTGGGTGACATACTAATATGCTTTAGGACGACATCATCCTTGAGTACTTCTTTTTTTTTTTTTTTTTTTTTTTTTTGCTTTTGGGAAATAAAATTGGAGAAGAGATTTCATGTCTCGATGAGTCTTTTTTTTTTGATAAGCAAAATAATATATTAATTAGAAAGGGGAGCTAAAATAGAATTCTCCACAATTTCTATCTCTTGATCCATATTCAAAATAAATTATGGGATCTGGGAAATAGGAATGGGACCAAAAAGATTACAAGAAGCTGCCCATTGAGCTAAATGATGAGCAGCTTAGTTAGCTATACGGGGACACGAGTGAACCACTGACATAGAGAAACAGGAAAACAGGTTCCTAGCTTCCATAGACAAAGCTTGAAACTCCTAAGGAGGGGGCTTAGACCAATCTTGAAGAGGATCTAAAACAATTGTCACATCACCCTCGAGCATGACCATCAAAAGGCCTTCCTTAAGAGTAGCATCCAAACCAAAACAAACCGCCTTAGCTTCTACCACTGATAGGTCCAAAGGACCAACTTTAGCAATTCAAGCATACAAAAAAGTCCCATAAAAATCTCTAATAACCACACTTAACACCAAGAAGGAAAGTCCAATTGCTACATCAGTATTTATCTTGAGCCATGGTTTTGGAGGGGGAATCTAAATAGCCTGAGGAAGGAAAATTATTGGTGGAAGGACTACCGCAGCCAGGTGCTCCATAGTAACCTTTTCAATATTGGCCAGAAGTATTTTTGGATTAACCTTCACCTGATAAAAAACAACCTTGTTTCTAGAGAACCAAACCAAATCCATCATTACCACAACAAAGAAGAGGAATTCCACGGAATTAGAAGTGCTCAAATTGGGAGAGGGGCCTTTATTAAGGAGTAGAGAAATCCATTTCGAAAGACTAAGTCGACAAACAGAAGCAATCCTAAAAGACCATTTAGAACTCAACCAAAGCATCTCAATCCACTTACAATTCATAAAAAGGTGATTTGCATCCTCCTCAAGCCCACCACAAAGAGGACAAAAAATGTCTTCAATAGGGAATCTGGAGTTTAAGACAGCCCTAACTGGTAATATATTCCAAAGTAGCTTCCAAAGAAGGATTTTGAAACATTCATAAAGCTTGGATTTCCACAATATATTCCAGACAGAAAGAGAGCACGGATCCATCGAAGTAAATCTTGGGACTTGATCGAGAAGATAAGCAGACTTAACCGTAAACTCACCAGATTTATTGTGAATCCAAATAAGTCTATCATAGCGAGAACTTGGAGAAATTTGGATCTTCAAAATGTAGCTAACAACATCCGGTTCAAAAAGACAGAGTAGTTTTTCTTCATCCCAGCAACCAGAAGGGTGAAACAGATTCGACACTAGATTAACCCCAACTCTCCTTTCCCTCTAAGGTCGAGGAGAGAAACCAGACAAAAAAAACACCCATGGATCTTTCTATAAGTCAATATTAGTATCATTTCCTACCATAAAACAAGAACCTTGAGTAAAAATATCTTTGGTTTTCAAAATACCTTGCCAAAGCCAAGACGCTTGACTAGATAGATTTTTGAGTCTCCAAAAAGCTTGAGTTCTACAATATTTGGATTTTAAAATCCTAACCCAAAGCTCATCACTATCAACAAGCATGTGCCATCCCATTTTCGCAAGGAGAGCTAAATTCATATCACTAGCTTGTTTAAAACCTAAACTACCCACATATTTGGGACGACAGATGGAATCCCAATTCTTGAGATACAGACCAACCCCATTGCCTTTAACAAAACCCCACCAGAATCTCCTGCAGTAGGAATCAATGGAATTACAAATACTCACAGGCAAGCAGAAAGTGGACATGGTATAGGTTGGAATAGTTTATGTCACCGATCGAATCGAGGTAGAACGGCTTGCTTAGGAAAGAAGCTTAGCTTTCCATCCACAAATGCAATTTTGAACCTGCTCAACAATGTCACCAAAAGCTTGTTTCATAGAGTTATTAAGAAATAGAGGAAGCCTTAAGTATCTAGAATTGTGGGGGGCTTTACTAAAATTAAGAATACCACATAACTCAGAAGTGGGTCTGCCAGAAATTTTTTTTCTAAAGTGAACTCTTGATTTTTCCATATTAACTGATTGGCTAGACCACCCCTCCATAGGTATCCAAGCATCCAAGGAAAACTTTTGCTTCAGATGTAGTAGCTCTACCCAAAAGGATCAAATCATCAGCAAAGAGCATGTGAGATATAGTTGGGCAATCTCTACTCACTTTAATGCCATGAATAGCACCATTATCTTCAGCCCGAAGAACAAGTCTTAACAGCACTCCTAAACAAATGATGAAAAGCAAAGGAGAAAGCGGGTCTCTTTGTCTAAGCCCACGTTGAGGTTTGAACATCCCAATCGAACTACCATTGAACAAGGTAGAGAAAGATGTAGTGGATATGCATTACTGAATCCATTGCCTCCACACATCACTAAAGCCAAAACATTTTAACACTTCAAGAAAGAAAGACCATTCCACTTTATCATATGCCTTCTCTATATCCACTTTGATAACCATTAGACCTCCTTTACTAGATTTCTTTTTCATAGAATAGAGGATTTCTTGGATAAGAATAGAATTATCAGAGATGTACCTATTTGGAACAAAAGCAGCTTGCATAGGAGAGATCATTTTAGACAAAAGGGGTTGAAGGCGATTAGAAAAAATTTTGGAAAGAATTTTATAAATAACATTACAGAGGCTAATGGGGCGAAAGTGTTTAACCAAGGAGTTAGAGACAACCTTTAGAATAAGAGCAATATTAGTATGATTCATCTGTTTGAGCATGAAACCTCCCAAGAAGAAACCATGGACAGAAGCAATAACCTCAGCTTTGATAATATACCAGTAATGTTTGTAGAAAAGGACAGACATGCCATTGGGTTCAGGGGCTTTGAAAGAGCCTATGAGAAAGAGCACTTCCTTAATTTCCTTCTCATCTGGGATTAAATATAGGTTTGCATTTTCCTCATCTGAAATGCAATTAGGAATAAGCCCCTCTAACTCCTCAGGGAAACAAGGTTGGAAGATGTAAAAACATCTTGGAGATGGCGATTGAAACACTCACCAATTTCCTTCCTATTAGAAATCCAGAGACCATCATTATTCTTGAGAAAATCAATCAAATTCTTCCTTTCCATAATAACAGTAGAAAGGCGGAAGAATTTAGTATTACGATCCCCATCTTTGAGCCATTGCACTCTAGAGTTTTGCTTCCACAAAATTTTTTCTCTTCTATGGCATTTGTCGAGCTCAATTTGAAAGTTGGATTTAGTTTCTAATACAGCAGCAGAAGGAACTGAGGCTTGGAGAACAGAGATGGATTTCTTTATAGCTTAGATCTTGGATTGAATAAATCCAAAATGATGTTTATTCTAATAGGAGAGAGCCTTCCTAGAAGCTTTAATTTTGTAACAAAAAAAGAAAGCTGGAGACCCCTGCCAATGAGAATTCCATGCAGATTCCACAATAATAGAGCTAGCTTTATCTCGAGTTCATGCAGCTTGAAATTTAAAAGGACAAGCCACAGAATTACCATTTCCAAAACAGGGCAGCAAAATAGAACAGTGATCAGAGGAGCAGGCAAGGAGATGAGAAATGCTAGTAAAAGGAAAAAGGGCTCTCCACTCACCATTTGCCATTCCCCTGTCCAACCTTTCTTGAATATTAGCACCAAGGCTTTGTCTATTACTTCATGTAAACGGATTTCCGGAAAAACCAAGATCAATCAAGGCATTAGTATTCATTACTTCCCTCAAGCCACCAGACGAAGAACAAGAAAAAGGCCTACCACCCTTCTTCTCTACTTGAAAGATAATACAATTGAAATCACCAAAGCACAGCCACGGACCAGAGAAAGAACTAGCAACAACTCCAAGTTGATTGAAGAAATTCGCTTTCCCTTACCAGTAGGGAGGGTCATAAATAGAGGGTCATAAATAGCTGTAAACATCCAAGGAATAGAAGATGGGGCTGAGAAAGCAAGGGCATTAATTAATCAAAGAATCATTTGCAAAAGTAACCTCCACCTCAACCCCATTTCGTCAACAGAGACATAAACCACCAGCTTTATGGACATGAGGGGTTGAGGACATGATGTTCACGTACTAAGGCTTGAAGAGCACGGCTTGCTGCAGGATGAGCCAATCCCCAGCAATTCCATGATAGGAAGATCATCTAGGAGGGAGGGCATAGCTTGGTCTACCACTCAAAAGGTAGTAAAAGTAAAGAGAGGAAACCGTGAAAAGGGATAAGGGCCAACAAAAAGGAAAAATTTTACTTTCACTTGGAACTTTTATCAAAGATGTGGGGTTGGTTAGCTAAAAAAATAGGAATAAGATGTAAGGAAAATGTAAGAATAGGAGAAAGTTAAGGGATAAAGGAAAGTATTGACAAAGATGGATGGAATCAAGGTTTTTTGGCAAGGAAGAACAAATCAAGGACCAATAAGAAAACAATATATGGCAACATGATGACAAAAGACAAGGGAATACAAATTGGACAATGAATAGATGGGGAAATTAGAAAAAATAAGGGTGGGAAAAAGTAGTAGAAGGCTAGGGAAAGAGCTCTCACAGATACACTGGAGATAGGTTGAATCTCACAAAGAAGATGGTAGAAAATCTCACGATAGAGATGGTAGATATATCTCGATGAGTCGATGGTGTGTAAGTTTAGTAGGAGTGAGGAGTAAATGATTGCAAATGGGCATATTAGCCATCAGGGGGCATTTATATTAGCCATTACAATTATATATGTTAGATTAGATGAGATTATATAGATAAGCACTCCGTATTGTCCATGGATATTAACGAAGAATAAAAATGGGACCTTATGTTCCAAAGTTTAGAAATTAGATATATCTTGTGTCAAATCCAATGTAACGTAGTCCATCATCACATGCTAAAAGCGAGTTATAGCGAAGCATTATAGAATTCAATGATGTCTAAAATTAAATTAAGTTTTTATCCCTAGGCAGAGACACCAGGAGAAACAACATTTATACATCAACGCAGCAGGCTTTTGGTGCCCAAAAGATTACTCTGAATGCTGTTTGAAAAGTAAACACCTTTCTGCTCTCTTTAATTTAATAGGTTCAGAAACCAACATTCTAATTTCCAATTTACTCCCTCTCTGAAATATTGCCCCTTATAGTGCAACCAAAATAGTGGAGACACTTCCTTTTTATTATTTTGGTGTGCTTTTGGGGATGATTGATAGTTGTTAAAGCATAAATTTATTTCCCAGAACAAAAATTACAAAAGTTTCCTCCACACTTACGCGATTCGTTTGGCTCACCCTCGTTGATGGACATGCCTGTAACTGTCAGGATGTAACTATATGTCACTAATGAGCAAGGATTGATGATCAACTTTTTTTATTTTTCTTCTTATTTTATTTTAGTTTTCTGGTTAACCAATGAGCATGTTCTAACGTGTTGACTGTCCGATAGAATGAACCAAAGCTATAACTATGAAGAGATCTTTTATGCACCAGCACATTCCACAATGGCAAAGTTGGAATTTTCTAATATGACAGCGGGTATTTCCACTAGTAAACCTACCAGTCAACTAATAAAAAAGACGTCTGTGTAATTTTGGTCAAATCTCATGTAAGGTATGCAATTTTCAAAACTGCAACAAAGATTAGTGTCATTTGATCAAATCTCAAGGAGATCAGTGTAATTTTTCATTTTATTTTTGCACGTGAATAGTTTTAAATAATATTAGTTATACAAAATAATAAATACATAAAGATTTTATATTTTTTCATAAAAGATAAAGTTTAAAATTCAAAAGTACATTTTTTTTTTAAATTTTATTATAATCAAAATTGTCAACGAAAGATTAAAAACTCTTTAGATATACATTCAGAATTTTTTTCCTTCATAAAACGGAATATTTAAAGAGTTTATATTCACATATATTATCATGCAACTTGATAGTTGCTCTAGGAAAAATAATTTGAGTAAGAATCTACCTTTAATTTTTTAAGAGTTTGAGTTAAAATCTAACTTTTATTTCTTACCAAATGATAAGAATGTTTATTATATGTTTCAATTAAAGGAAGGTTAGATATGTATTTTTTTTTTTTAAATAAGGATATATTGGTCGTTCAAAAGTTTTTCTAAGATTTAGCCTTTTATAGGTAGTATAGATAGATATAGATTTGCAAGTTTATTTCCAAATTTAATGGCTAAAAAAAAAAATGGGACATTCCCACAATAACATGTAGACGGCACATTAAACAACACTTTGTTGAACACTTTTTAGAGAAGTTGGTACCCAATGCTTGATTCCTAGCATATAGTTAGGGGATTCATGACTCTCTCCATCTAAGCCATTGGGAGCATTGGTTACTTTATTGAATATTTTATTTTGACAAAAAAGAGATTTCGCTGCAATATTCTTTAACATTAATATGACACTTTTTTTTTTTTTTTTTTGGGTACAATAAAAGGGGTTCAAACCCATAATCTATCTTACTCCTATCATTTACCCTACCTACCCTCACTGCTAGGCTAACCCTAGTAACTTAATATGACACAAAAAAATAAAAATAAAAAAACCCTAGCTCTCTCTCTAAAGCAACTTGTTAGCGTTATTAACGATGTACTGGGTAGTCGAAGACTTGAAGTGCTTCTTTGCCACGAATCTAAACTGGTGATGGCTGTTGTGCTTGCCATGGCTCCATATTGCCAACCAAACCAGGCCTCTGATTGATCCTCATAACTCTTTCATAGATCCCCAACATATTACTATGGAGCCATAGTTGATGAAACCCACCCTTAACCATCTGATAAAGCCATAAGTATCTTTGATGAAATATTATATCTATGGTTACCATTAAGGCTGATACAAATGCCCAAATGACGAAAGCAACCCAACCATGCCGTGGGAGAAGGATGGATATCAATGAGAACACTGAAAGAAGCCCCGATATCTTACCAACAAAACTACATATTCGTGAGACAATTGCGTTTCCAGTATAGAGCTTTACAGCAAATGCAACGACACAGTATACGAGTGCACTGAGGAGGAATGCCCATATGTTTGTGAAATGGGTCTCAAATGGGCTCTCCTTCCTCCCTTGGTACTTCACTTCCAAGGCTTGTAAGAGTAAAGGCATGGCAACGATGAGGGCAGCGTGGAACTCCTCCATTGGCATTGCTTCTTGATCCTCACTGAAACATTTGCAGAATGAAAATTCTCTGTTAAATGATATCCAATTTAAAAGCTTTTAGAAATTAAATGAAAAACATATGCACCTCTCTTTACATACACATGTATGTATGAGAGAGATATATTTATATATATATATATATAGGGAGAGAACGAGAGAGAGAGAACACCTTCTGTGAACACCTTTGATAGGGGCTGCAATGCATGGGAACGTTTATATAGAGCCTATCTAAAGAGAAAAACTTAATTAATCTTCACCGCGCTATTGAGAGTTTGAGGCATCTTCAAGTGGGTCAATGTGAGGGAAGTGGACATGTCCACACATTCACCGTGAAACCAAAGAAAAAAGACAAAATGAGGGACGTGGACATATCACACGTTTCCTTTTTCACATTGGCGTGACGTGAACCTTCGTAATCGCACGGTTTTTATATTATTGAAATAGGAAGTACTCATCAACACATCCCAACATGCCTTAGCCATAGTTTTTCTCTTTCCAAATTTAAATTCATATGTAATTTTATATACATATAGAGAGAGAGATTTTGATGTTGGCAGTGGAAAAAAAGAGATCTAATTAAATATTCACTTATGTGTGTGTATCAAAAAGATAAATGGTTAATTTTTCTATGATATGCTATTAAATATTCACTTATGTGGGTGTATCAAAAAGATAAATGGTTAATTTTTCTATGATATGCTAATCCGTTTCCTACCAAGAAAAATGTGAGGGAAGTGGGCCAGATATGTCAATGTGAGGGACGTGGGCCATAGAATTTTCTAATGCCAAATTAATCCTAGTGCCACCACCCACTCCTTTTTAGAGATGCAACTTGGACAGGCTTAACTGCGTCCGATCTGAGTCCAACCCCAAAATTTTGATGCACTTTAGCATAATTTTTATATTAATGGCCAATGAGAATTCAAACTCATTTTTTTTTTTTTTTCCCAAAAAAAAAGTTATCTAAAACCATTAATCCCAAACTAATCCTCCCTTGATGCACATACTATCTACAAGCTCATAAGGCTAGCAACAGAGATTTGAACTTGAGACCTACGGTTCCTAAACTATCATCCTTTGTCATCTAAGCTAACCTCACAGATTAGTGTATAATATTAATTTAAAGACCAAAATCTTTATGTTTGATTTGTTGGGTGATCATGATACATATTTTTGTATATTTATTGATTCTTCATGTGTTGATACTAACGATTCAAAGACCAAAATATAACAAAATTTTATGCTAAAGACTTTTTACAAATAAATTATTTTTATGTTGATTTTTTTTTAAAAAAAAATTTCTTCAAGCAAATAATTCAGTTGCATTGCACGTGTGCTAGTAGCTAGTAACATTAATAAGCTGACTTATATTACATTCATTTGCGCTACAGCGTTTTAGAGAAATTTCTTGTTAAGTCACCTCGCCAGAGGCCATGGCACATGGTTGGAGATGCCCCCTACGACTTTACTCTACCTATTTGTTGCCGTTTCGCATAAGAGTAGCCGCATAGGACCTCTTGAGCTGGTGAATGATTCAATTCCAATTAAGGCAGGGGAGGTCTCCGTCCCAAAAACATAAAATAAAAATGCAGGGGAGGTCACAATAATATTGAACCCCAAACATAATATAGATTTTATTTTTGGTACAAAGAAATCAAGGAGCAAACAAAAGAAAACAAAACAGCAAACAAAAGAAACACATGGACCCTGGATCCCTACCCAAGTTGTTCCATTGAAGAGAAAGGGCCTGCTGGCCGAGATGGTAGCATTGCACAAAATTCCATCTCCAACGCGGACGGAACCGAGAGGTCAAAACATGAACAAAAATGTTTTTATCATTCAAAAGTGAAAAAAAATATATTAAGACTCAAAACTAATTAATACATGAAAAATAAAATCAGCATCTACTCAGTATTAGCAATATAAACTGTTAATATTTCGGTTGGTGGGTCAACCTGAACCATTGGTCCACTTATGTGTGGGTGTTGGACCTTGGTGGCTAAGTCTCCTATTAGTAAGGGTTTTATATTTGTGCATGGAACTCTAATCCTATTAAGATTAGACTTAATTGGAGCATATATAAGATAAGTCTCTTTATGTGATAGAGACTACTATGAGTATCAATATTGTCTCCAGCAGAATTTCCCTTTCTCTCTAGGATCACAGTAGCCTAGGGTAGTGCGAAACTAAAAGGAGGAGTAGGCGTGAGGAAACATGCAACGACTATATGGGACTCATAACAACAAATAACAAGCAATTTTCAAATCTCTTCCGCAAAAAGTATTCTTTGGACCCGTTTTGTATGCTATATGCAGTAGTTATAGCATATTTACATAGACAGACCCAAAAAAAAAGAAAAAAAGACATAAAATAATTGTTTTCAATACAATTCAACTTAATCATATATAAAAATGGAACTCGAGATTCTTTTAAATCTTAAAAATTATGCTCTAAACAATTACTTAGAGATGACTAGGGCACAGCCCATTGAGTGGTAATTAATATTCAAAATAAATTCAACTCTTGGCCTACCCAAAAAGAGAATAAGTAGCCGAAAACATTATATTCCACTTCTTAGAAATGGCATTCTCAAGAACCATTGTCGACATCCCAAGATATCTTCATATTAACTTTGACTCAAGTATATAAAAATCCAAATTTGACCATTTAATCCACCATTTAATTTATTGTTAATTTAAAGGCCATGTTAGGGATATATTAGCATAATCGATGTAAAATTTTGTATTATTAGAGTATCTCTGAGGGTGAGCTATATGGTGTGCTAAATGCACATGCTAAATATAGTAATAGCTCACCCTTGTGCCGCCTACCCTTGTACCATATTTGGCACAAGGGTGAGCTATTGCTATATTTGCCATGTCAGTTTTTCCTCTCTTCTCAACAACTAAACACACCAGCAACGTACTTCTCTTCCTTTATTTTTCTTCCAAAATTTTTTTAGTAACCAAACAGCCCATAAATAAATACAATATTTTCAAAAATAATATTGAAATCTTATATATAAAAATATAAAAAAATAACATAAAAAAATCAGAAAACATACCCTTTTTTTTTAACTCATTCATCCCACTCAAATAACATTGCATTTGATTCACGACATACCTCATTCACTATCTTACGAAACCTTAAATCTATAGAAAAAGTTGAAGTTCTGACAAAAAATAGAACACTACGTTTGTTTGCATCATTGAAAAACATTGTACTAAATTATAACACTTGGTACTATAATATGTGTTAAAATAACAATAATACACTTAATTTATCTCACATGGGTGGAGATGCTCTTAGTTGCGGACGACTTGGCAAACCTGCTTTGAGCCCCTCCACCAAAACACGAGGGAAGATAGAAAGTGAAAATCACAAGCAACTTCAAAATAGTGCGTAGTGCAGACCTCTCTAAAAGGTTGTTGCCCATTGGATGATCAAGGGATGGTTCTGAACTTCAGATTGAATTAAAAGTTGAGGCCCTTGAGGGATCCATGGCCCACCATTGGAAGACCTGCGTGTTTACCAAAAAGTCTATTGATTGAGTAGCTCAGATGCTAAAACGTAAGGGTTGGTTTGATGGTCTATACAAGATTTTCTACCATTCTTTATTGATTTGAGTTTTCAATATTATGTGAAATATATTATAATTATTTAATGAGGTAGACTAATGCCACCATATAAATTTTTATACTTCCACTTAATTTATACATTTTAAGGTTGTATGAAAAATATAAAAGGTTTTTATAAAAATTAGTTGCATTGTCAATTAAAAGTCATTATATTGAACAATTTTGTAAAAGATATTTTTATTCAAAATCTGTTGTTTAAGTAGTCTTTTTGGTCATTTATAGTTTTTAATTATTTCATTTTTACGAAATGTTACATGAAAAATGACCTAAATATATCCACTTGAATGAAAAATTTTTTATAAAATTTTTTCTACAAAGTTGTGTAGAATAATATTTTTCAATAGACAACATAACTGATTTTCATGAAACATTTTTATATTTTTCAAAAAACCTTAAAAAATGCAAACTAAGTGAGGTACAAAAGGAACTTTTATAATGACAATAACCTTTTTATAATACTCCATAATAAAAGGGCATTAATTATGATATTGACAACACAATCTTAGTCAAGTATGAGATCCCTCCTAATTTTGATAAAACCAATTTTGCCAAAACGCTTTAGCAATATAAGAAGGAACACATCAAGAAAGTAAAATAAAATATTTGTCTTGAGTGACAAATATTTTAAGATTTTTTAAGATAAAAATTGTTATCAAGCAAAGAGAAAGAGTGACTGAGTGAGTAATAAATATCAGCCTAATTGGAAAATACAATAAAAAAGAGTACCCGACTGGCCAACAGGTAAACGCAAATTCTAAAACCACAAAAACTAAATGCCATTCTAATATTCTACCCTCCTAAGTTTCGTGTCAGTTAGATGCGTCCGAAGGACTAAAACCTAGAACTTAAATATACCATTCTACCCTCAGCGTAGTTGTTGAGATTCATTCCAAGACTCTCACTTGGGGTCAAGCAAAAAACAAGCACCTTGTCTGAAAAAAAAAATAAATAAATAGAGACTCTCACTTGTGGTCAAGCAAAAAAAAAGCACCTTCTCAGCACAAAAGAAAAAGAAAAAGAAAAACAAAGCACCATTATCTTTAGAAAAGGTACCACCTAGACACCTAGTTGTAAATATTTGTACTAAATCTGTATAATGCACATATGGATAATATATCTAAATTTAAATAAATAAATAAATAAACCTTCCATTTATCGGACAACGCTCAAACTGACTCATTTCTTTTAAAAAATAAAAATTTATAAACATATCGTTTATGTATTTGGTGTATCTCATATTATTCGTATATTAAATATTTTAAATTGTAATACTAACAAGCCAAATCCCATCACACTCATCAGAAACATCATTACAAATATTTAAAAAATCATTTGTATTTTTTAATATTTATTATAACACTAGTCCTCTCGCCAGAGGCGGCACATGGTTGGAGATGCCCCCATGACTTCACTCCACCTAACGGTGCCGTTTCACATAAGAATAGCCACATAAAACCTCTTGAGCTGGTGGATGATTCTATTCCAATTAATGCAGGGGAGGTCTCAGTCCCAAAAAATAAAATAAAAATGCAGGGGAGGTCACAATAATATTGAACCCCAAACATAATATAGATTTTATTTTTGGTACAAAGAAATCAAGGAGCAAACAAAAGAAAACAAAACAGCAAACAAAAGAAACACATCAGACCCTTATCCCCTACCCAAGTTGTTCCATTGAAGAGCAAGGGCCTGCTGGCCGAGATGGTACCATTTCTCTAGCAGTCTAGCTTGCACAAAATTCCATCTCTAACACGGACGGAACCGAGAGGTCAAAACATGAACAAAAATGTTTTTATCATTCAATAGTGAAAAAAATATATTAAGACTCAAAACTAATAAATACATGAAAAATAAAATCAGCATCTACTCGATGTTAGCAATATAAGATGTTAATATTTGGGTTGGTGGGTCATGACCCGAACTATTGGTCCGCCCATGTGTGGGTGCTGGACCTTAGTAACCAAGTCTCTTATTAGTGAGGGTTTCATATAATATATATATATTTTTTGGTTCGAAGAGGGTTTCATATTTGTGCATGAAAATCTAGTCCTATTAGCATTGGACTTACTTGGAACATATATAAGAGGAGTCTCTCTTTGTAATAAAGACTATTATCAAGTATCAATATAGTAGAGTTCTCCTTCTTTAGGATTACGATAGCCTAAGGTAGTGTGGAACTAAAGGAAGGAGCAGGTGTGAGGAACATACAACGACTACTATCAAGTATCAATATAGTAGAGTTCCCCCTCTTTAGGATTACCATAGCCTAAGGTAGTGTGGAACTAAAGGAAGGAGCATGTGTGAGGAAACATGCAACGACTACATGGGGTTTGTTGTGACAAACGATTTTCCGATATCTTCTGCAAAAGTTATTACTTAGACTCATTTTGTATGCTATATATGTAGTAGTTATAACATATTTATATAATTAAAAAATTTAAAAAAATAACAGACATAAAATTAAAAAAGAAAAAACATAAAATAATTGTTTTCAATACAATTCAACTAAATCATATGTCAAAATGGAACTCGAGCTTCATTTAAATCTTAAAAATTATGCTCTAAACAAATTACTTAGAGATGCCTAGGGCCACAACCCATGGAGTGGTAATTAATATTCAAGATAAATTCAACTAGTAACCTACCCTAAAATAGAATAAGTAGTTGAATACAATTTATTGGATAATACTTGGCTCCTCACAGTGGAGGAGCAACTTCTCATCTCTTCCACTCAGATTATGCCATGTGTCTAACAAAACAAATGAGAATTGATTATGTATATGTATCTCTATGTTATGTTATTATAGACATGCGTTCACGTATCCATGAATATATGCTTATGTGTCCAAATGAATATGAATATGTGTCAATGTATTTGTATTCACGTGTCCACGAGTCTATATCCACGTATCCATATTTTTTAAAATTAACTATGACACGTGGTATAATATGAGTAGAAGAAAGGAGGAGTTGCTCCTCCACTGTGAGGAGCTAAATATTGTCCCCAATTTATTCCACTTCTTAGAAATGCCATTGTCGACATCTCAAGATATCTTCATATTGATTTTGACTAAAGTATATAAAAATCCAAATTCGACCATTTAATCCCCCATTTAATTTATGATTAATTTAAAGGCCAAGTTAGGGATATAATAGCATAATGGATGTAAAATTTTGTATTACGAGTTGCGGACCACTTGGCAAACCTGCTTTAAGACCCCACCACCAAAACAAAAGAGGGAAGATAGAAAGTGAAAATCACAAGCAACTTCAAAATAGTGCAGACCTCTCTAAAATGTTGTCGGCCATTGGATGACAAAGGGACGGTTCAGATTAAATTAAAAGTTGGGGGATCCATGGGAAGAGCAGCGTGTTTGGCAAAAAGGTCTCCCCATATGGCGTGATACAGAGGCTTTTGAGCGATCAATGATTGCCTGACCATTATTCTCACTAGCCCCCTACTTAAAGGCGTACTTCTGAGTGGCGTGGTTTGGGGTATGGTGTTCACATGGATGATCTTAAAAAAGGTATAATGAGAGCTGAACTCAAGATTTCTTTCTTGACAAGAGACGATGCATCCATCAAGATTAACTAATACAAATGACCTTATTTGGAGTCGAATCCCACTGCATCATGGTGAGGGCTTAAGTGTTTAGGAATGACCCCATTGTGCTGTCTATAAGACCGAACAAGGCCCTTTTGACTGAAATCAAGTCTGCATGTTTGTCACGAATTGAACCGACACTCCAATTTCACAACATTTCTCTATCTAGCTTTAAATTGATCCACCAGAACTCACACCAAACCCCCTTGAATTTGGTTTCATAAAAGCCTCTTGAGCTTTGAACCTCCTAAATTATAAAATTATCACACTTTTGCCCCTTTTCTCTGTCTTTTATTTACTTATGTTTATTTATTTTTGTGTGTGTTAGAAAATAGAAAATGTGATGGTAATAGACTTTTTAAGTTTCATGATACAATTGAACAAATTTAAGGTCTGAACCAGACATTTACTGCCTGAAACAAATATTTACAATGGGTTAAACCATTAAAAATTTGATGAAAATATATTATAAATTAGACGAAAATTTGGTTAAAACATATATTAGATTTGATAAAAAAATAAAAATAAAAATAAAAAAAGACTGATAATTTGATAGTTTAGGAGTTGTTTTGTTCAATTTTTAAAATTTAAGAGGATTTTGTGAAACTAGACCTACAGTCTAAGGGGTTGCGTGCAGTTTATCGATACATTTTGTGGGATTTGAATTCCTAACATATCATAATCTTACCTTTTATCTCACCTTCCTCATTACTAAGTTAGCTCCAGTAACTGAAATCAGCCCGTTTCAAACCAACATACTTGTGAACGAATTTCAGTTTTTCTAGTATACTCGTAGTCTCAAACTAAACTTTTGGTAATATCAGTAAAATAGAGTTTAGGATAAACTAGGTTAGACAGAGATATTTCCATATCCAATGTTTTCGGCCTAAAGGGAACGGGCTTGGAATATAATTATTTACATATACTTTTGATATTTGCAAGTTTATTTATGCACACATAATCCACCAAAATAAGTTGATTTAATTAGGTTAGTCAAATTCTCAAATAACCAATCTCATCCCGTCACACTACTATCGAGCCTGGGCTTTATCGATCCCGGTCCCAAACTCACCTGCTTTACATCTAGGTCCAACTATTGCCACGCCTCAATTTTATTTGTACCCTCATTTATTTTAGTTTTTTTAAGTTTTATGAGAATTTAAAAATATTTTTACAAAACTAACTATGTTATCCATTAGAAAACATCGCTTTGCACCTAAAATGGCAGGAGACCCAGCCCTTTGCACCAAATCAGGTCAACCTCCTCATGATCGAACAATGCCACCATTCTTACACCAGTCTTATCCTCGAGAGAGATGCATGCAGCACCTATCAATGCCTTAAGTTGAATGCTGAACGTAACACATGAAAATGAACTGCTGTAAAATTGAAATCGCGACTTCAAAAACATGCAGCAGGCTGTCAAGGACAATTAGGGCCAGCTCATTTACTTCAAATGAATCCGTTATCACTAGTTCTTGGGCATCCCAAAATAACTCCTTAAATCAACTATACATTGATAGTTCTCATACTGAATTCGATCATGTGCATAATCCCAGCAAATTTACCTCATGGAATGCATTAGCTGTGTCTGATTGCGTCGTCGATATATATAGGGCCTCCAATCTCTCTCTATTTGTCCCGCGTGAGCTTCACAGAAGAGCATAGAGAGGATACATGCTTGTGGCCCATGGCCCAATAAGATGCATGTTTGTTTTCTAGGAAAGCCCGTTAAGGTTCTCTGAGAATTTATTCCACTTATAATATTTCCAATTTCTTTTGTCAGCCATATTCACGGGATCATACATGGGCATGAATGCATGACCATTATCCAAAAAAAAGAATAAAAATGATAAAATAATACATTAGATTAATAGACACCACACTCCAAAAAACCTAAGGTTTTATTTTTTATTTTTTATACTATTGCTTTTCTCTTTTCTTGCATCATTGTAGACCTTTCGCTCAATTAATAAGCGGCTTAGGGAAAAGAGTAGAGCTGAAATTGAGACATTTTGCTTTCTATAGTATAGATATCGAAACCAAGTACATTACTGTGAAGATCATGAGTTGTACGAGTAAAACTACCATTAACTCTGTATCAATTAACTCCAAGA